>JAKCOX010000045.1:1795000-2395000 GCA_022605575.1 Laterallus jamaicensis coturniculus | reverse complement strand
AGCAAACAAATCCAGGCATCAATACAAAGCAAATCTGCATCTAAAAAGAGCCATTCCAATGCACTAAATTACTAGTGTAGATGCACACACAATGACATGTCATTAGAATTTTCTTCTTGTGATTAAATAATGTAAGTTGTCTAAGATGAGTGGGAAGATTCTTGTTACTTCTTCAGCAAGTAATTCAGCCATCAGGCTCAATCCAGCTTCTTCTCTGCTCCTGGTCTACACACATGTGTATCACATTACTTCCAAGATTCCTTTCAGAGCAAATCAACTGTCTTCCATTTAAACAAGCCTCTGGTTTGGTGTAAGCTCTCTCTAGGGATCATTATTAGTAAGCTCTATGACTTAATCACAAACATTTGCTCTTTTAACTCTCCATAATTCTTCATGTTCATCCAAGGAGGTCTTGTGCCTATTATAAAATAATTGTGTCCCCCATTCTCTCAAGTGCTAGCTTGCTATTAATTAGTCATGACTCCTGGAGAGAGTCCAGTGGCGGGCTACAAAGATGATTAAAGGACTGGAGCATGTTCCCTACAAGGATAAGCTGAAAGAAGTAGGACTGTTCAGCCTTGAGGAAAGAAGGCTAAGAGGGGATCTTATTAATGTTTATAAATATCTCAAGTGTGGGTCACAGGGGTAAATGGCCAGCCTCTTTTCAATGATCTGTGGAGACAGGACAAGGGGCAATGGCTTCAAGTTAGAGCACAGGAAGTTCTGCACCAACATGCGGAAGAACTTTTTCACAGTGAGGGTGACAGAATACTGGAACAGGCTGCCCAGGGGGGTTGTGGTGTCTCCTTCTCTGGAGATATTCAAGACCCATCTGGACACCTACCTGTGTGATGTGTCCTAGGGAATCTGCTTTGGCAGGGGGAATGGACCCGATGATCTCTTGAGGTCCCTTTTCAGCCCCTAAAATTCTGTGATTCTGTATTGGAATCATATGTACAATAAAAAAAGAATAATTCAGAAGGACACTGCAAGGAGTTTGGAAGAGACCCTGGCAAAGTTTTACACAATATGGAGATAGGCTGCCCAGTCTACTGGAGTCTAGTCTTTGGCAGTATATAGATTTGCCTTTATG
Source organism: Laterallus jamaicensis coturniculus (assembly GCA_022605575.1). Lineage (NCBI taxonomy): Eukaryota > Metazoa > Chordata > Aves > Gruiformes > Rallidae > Laterallus > Laterallus jamaicensis. The sequence continues at coordinate 2,393,907 of JAKCOX010000045.1, read as the reverse complement.
CACCATGTGTCCTGGGTACCAGTCGATGCTCTCACATTTAGGCTTAGCCTTCAATGTGATCTAAGAGCAAATTTTTGATCCATCCTTCACAATTTATAAACTCTGTATAACTATATAACAGTAACATAATGTGGCTTTATTTAACAAGGATTGTTTAAACAAAAAACATATGTATAAATTTAAGTTCCACTGTTTTCTTAGGTAGTTTACTTGATTTCAGTGAGATTTGTTTACACACATTTTATAAACAGACATATTCTCTATTATTTTTTGTTTAGATTTTCAACCAAGCTTCAAAATGCCAAAGGTGAACACCCTTTTTCATTTGTACTGCATCACATCTTCTATCTCATAGCTTGGTCTCACTCAGGATTCAACCTAACTCACAGCTTTTTTTTTTTTGTGACTCTTTCTAGGGTCAATTGGAATTGACAATCCAATCCATTTCAAGCTTACTTTGCTGACTAATTAAAGTATACACTAAAAAGGAGTATCTCACTCTGTGGTTTTTTCAATTACAACTAACATTTTTTTTTCTTTACTGGACTGAAGTTCATAACATGGTCTAGTGCCACAGAGCAAAAGGAGTAGCATGTAACTCAGGATCATACTCAAGTTTTATCCTACTATACTTGGAAAAAACAAATCAATACATAGGGGAGCTGAATTACTTAGATGACCTTCTTATCTGAGTGGGGGAATAAACTGAGTGGCTTATGTTCATTAGTATTAAGAACAAGCATGACCACATCATTATGGTCTATTAAATTAATCTCTGTACTGAACCCAGCAACCTACATTTGACCTCATCCTTTGACTATGACGTATCAGAAGAATGAGAATCCTCCTCTCTTGGCAATTTGTTTATGTGATGGCTTGTAGCATTATTTTAATCTATATACCTTTTTATCTGTATCTCCTCATTTATTGAACTGTTGCATGAACTGTTACACAGCAGCATATGGCTGAAACATTCGTCTGCTTTGATTTTTGTTTTGCAGTACTGATAGGTTATTTGAAAGAAGTCTAATTCCCGACAACAGGTCTTACACATTTAGAAGATATTGAGGTCTATAGTTATGCTATTTGCCTTTTTTTCTTTTATGGAAGTGATATCCATCACAGTGGGAAAGGTGCTTAAGCATTCATGAAGTGCCAACAGAAATGTGTGTATAACAGGATGTAAAATAACTCATTCTGGGTGCCACACAAATATGATATAATTTGTCATCCATTGAAATAAAGATGTAAGATTTCAGTTTTGTTTCTTTAGGGGCTTTTTTTTAGAATTCTGTAAAATGTATCCATGAAAAACATGGATAGAACAGGTTACACTGTAAAGCAAGGTTTTATTTTCACAGTTTACACTCTTAGGAAGATTGGTATAATATAGCCTGTTTTTACATGCTATATTTAGACATCTAGAAGACAATAAGAGGGAGAAACAGTAACAACAAACACAATAAATCTGGCATTTGAAAAACAAATATTCATGAAATCGGCGGAATTTTGCAATTCTCCATATGTACCACAAAAATTTAACATGAAGCACATTTGAAATAGGCGATTTCTAAAACAATGGAACGAACCTGCTAAAGTAACCTGAATTAATCAATGAAAGTTATTAGTATTCTTGGTGGGATTTTCTGTCAGATTGATTTCATATAGTGAAACAGACATATAATTCAACAAGACAGGAAAATTATTTGGGCTTTAATAGTTTGCTCTTCTTGAAAAATCAATCCTTATAGATAGTTAATTAATCAGAGTCTTTGAGATTTTTAATACTTAGCAAAAATTTGCATATTAAAAAATCTTGGGATAAATTTCCTAAATAGCTTGTACATAATATACCTGTGACTGTATTTTTAAAATTTTCACATGAATTGTTTGAGGTAACAGGAATATTTTTACAATATAGTATTGTGAAAATTGATGCCAATAGGTTGAGGGCTATCTATGACTGATATTGCAGATTTAAATGTGTGTGCATCTGCCAACTAGAACAGTAGTAGTATAGCACATGGAGACAATTTTCTCTTTAGACATCCACCAGGCACTTCAAGATTTCCAAATACAAGCTTAAAAGTAGTTAAAAATTTTCAAGAGAAAAATAGGTTTCAGTAAATAAGGTTTTCACATAAAATTATCTTAATATTTCTGATATTAAAAAACCCTGAAGCTTGCTTTATACTTTATAATGATGATATTGTTACAGGAAAACATAAAAGATAGAAATATAAAATGTTCATTATATCTTTTATGCTGATATTTGTCCTTATGTATAGTTATGTATACACACATTTATAAAAGGATCTCAACATAAGTGATATACATTTGAGTGGAAGTTGGACATTTTATCTTAATGCAGATAAAGAATTATATTTTGAAATTTCAGCAGTTACAGAAAAAGGGAAATTCACACTTTCAGCAGGCTGTAGTATAGCATTTTTCTGAAAAGAAAGAGGCAACCAGTTTGAGAAAACCAGATCTTTAGGAACTAACCTAATTTAGCTATCTAACCTGCTGTTAGCAATAATTTTACACAGTGGATTCAATCACAAATAGAACTAAACAGAAATATTCTTCCTTGTTTCATTTCCCTGAATTTCTTTCTTTTGCTTTCTCTTTTATTGTTTTTTAACTGAAAAGAATTACTTAAGGAATCTAATATTATACCAAGCAATAATTTGTTGAAAATTTTGGTTTTGAAACCTTCAAGCTCAAAACATGGTTGTTTTCCTTTTCATGAGCTTAGGTTTTGCAGTCTAGGGAAGGAGAAGGATCAATTACAACAGTAGGGATAGAGTGAAGAGGAAACAACAAACCCCATAAAAGTAACTTCTTTCAAAATAGAGCTTGATCAATGGATTATATGATGTAGTTATCTGGTCTAGCACTAGCAGGGGAATGGTCTCAATGACCAACAAAGTCCCTTTATGATCTAATGTTCCACAGCATCTATCATTTTAAGTTTCTTCAGGGATCACTCCAGTTTCAAGATGATAGCTGTAATTGAACCCTAAGGTGGTAAACACATGCAGTTACAACAGGAGATAGTAACTCCTTCTGGAAGCCAAGTTGTTCCCATGGCACTCAAGTTGGAAATTTGCATCTCAAATGATTGATTTTGTTGCATAATTATGGTGATGGTGTGATTATTTTGTCTTTTTTTTTCTCTTTTATTTGCACAGCTACTGTGTAAAGCTCTCTTAGTTTTTACTACCTGCAACATACAGGAGAATGTTTCAGTCATGTGCCCAAACTTTAATAAGGTTGCTCTCTCTGAGCTTATAAATAAACCAAGGTCATGTTTTTCATCAGGGCACACTTTGCAGGTTTTCAGGCTGCTTCATGAATGTGAACACTATAGGGATAGGGGCTGATTCAACTGGAAAAACCTGAGAAGTAGCGATCTGAAACATTTGTCTTATTTGGAGCTAAGTGAACAGTCTTCCTGACATCACCATCCTAGAGAGTTCACCTCGTTGCTGTCTGGAACTGAGCGTGAAATGCTTTCTGTCATCCTGACATTGTTATGTAGAACCTGCATCTCACATATCTGACATGAGGGCAGGTTAAAATTGTTGGGAATGAGAGGAAAGAAGCATAGTGGAAGCATACCCCACCAGAACATATTTTATCTAAAAGTGAAACAGAAATAAAAATAGAAATCTTTTACTGAGATAAAACCAGTTTGTCCTCAGGGAAACAGAAAATCACATTTAAGTGTTTTTGTGCTGCTTGTTGCTGAAGTTGTATCCAGAGTTTGACTAATCGGCAGTGCACTTTCAGATCACGGCTACTTTGCTGCAAATGATTGCTAGATTTTGTAGGAGCGAACTTCCACAAAGGAACATATATTAATAGAGTTTTTCAGTTTCATGTCAGAGTTGACTAATGCATTTGACTCGTGGTATATTTGTCCTTGATGTTATATTGTAGATAAATTGGTCCCATGAGTTTTCATTTTTTCCATATTTTATTAATACAGTATAATTTTATCTTTTGACTTTATAGCTTTATAATCATTGGGCAGTGACACTAATGGTGATAAAAAAGCTACAGATATAAAATATCATAAAAGCGAAGAAGGAATTATTTGGATTATCTTCTCCATTTCTGGATTTACAAGATTTCAGATTTACTTCACAATTCATTGCTATACAAAGTATGCAGCAATAGTGATGAGATGAAAAAGAAACATTTGTGACCCTGGCAAAAATCTTTTAGAATAACTGCCTTACTATCTTCAGGGAGTAGGAGGTAAACACTGAAGAGCAGCTTTACAAGCAGTTTCAGCTAAACTTATATAGAATCAAGTTTTCTGTTATTATTGTGATGTATGTATCGAACCTCTTCTTAGAAAGGAAGACAGTTCCATAGACATATGCTAGTTGTCTTCAATCGTTAAGCTTAATCACTTACATTGCCAGAACAAAAAAATGTAAAGAAGATGAATTTAACTTACTGATTAAGGACTGTAATTTTAGACTGGAAACCAAGATACTGCAAATATCATCTCATAGTTTACAATATAGCTGGTTTTCAGCTGTTCCCTGGACAGAATTTAAACTGTTTTAAAAAAAACCACAACAAAATACCCCAAACACAGGATAAATAAACAATCTTCTTTTATTCCATAAAGTTCACTTCTCTCAAAGTTTCTAACAACCTTTCTATTGAAATGTTGCAATGTATATTGGATGACTTTATGACTGAAAATTGTCAAATAGAATGCAGATTTAGGACAAGGGTATTAAAGAAGTCAATAGTTTCTTCAATATCCTCCGTATTTGAAAGGGGAAGGATCATTTTAGGGATATGAGGAGAAAAACAACATTGGAAATAAAGACAGAAAAATAAAATTCAAAAATACAAATATCCAGATTTGGTTTGGTAGATAATAATAATTAATGAGTTTCTCACAACTGTGAAATCTTTTGAGGCTGGCTTACTGAAAAGAATCTTTATGCCATAACCAGGTTGACAGTAATGTTTCTGAGCATCCTAGGCAGGTATTTCAGTGCATCATCTAGTCAAGTAGCTTTCAGTATGTTCATAGTCTTCTATTTTCTTGGTGTTACATATTTCAGCATCAATATTTTTTCTTTACTGGAGACTAAACATTAATAAATAAATAAGCCTCCAAAAGATAAAATAATACATGCAGCTATAATAACTACAAAAAGTGATCTTTGATGCTAATAAAATATATTGATTGTTTTAAAGGCTTTTCTTAATTATGAGTTTTAAAAAAAATCATTGTAGTTGAGACAACATCCCAAAAAATTTGAAAACTTTTATAGTATTTAAAAGATAAAAATGAATAAATTGTTGTAGAATATGTTTCATTTTATATAATTTATGGACACTGTTTGAAGAATAAAAAAAGTAATCTATTTTTTTCTAGATGACATTTTCCCTTCCAAAATATATAGCTCTAAGAAATTCAGACAAACAATAACACTAGTTTACTAGGCAGAAACTATAATACTGAATCATAAGATGATCAACAGTCTTTCAAAGAAAAGAATAAATGTTAACAGAAAGAAATGATAATTGTTCAGATGTCCGTTAGAAGAGGTTTCAAAGCCTGGTGTACACTGCTGGTGCCAAAAGGCATGTCAAAAAGCAGTAATAGCTGCCCCTTTCGCACCTGCCAAATATCCATCTCATTGTCTTTTCTTTGGAGACCAGAGAGCTGCTGCTATGTTGCCTGTTGAGGAGCAACAGGAGCTCTGTGGCCACCAGTAACATTGTGCAACCCCCAGGTGAGAGGGCAAGGTGGAGCTGGCAGTTTGCCTCCCTTCGTGCTGGCTCGGGGCCGTGCAAAGCCTCTGGCTGATGCCTCTCTGCTCCTGCACACGACATCAGTACCTGCAGGATACTAGCATCTGAACAAACCAGGTTTGAGGATCACTGCTCTGATGTTTGTGCTGTATATTTCTGTATGAATCAGGGTCTCATGCTCACAGTCTCTGCAGGGTATAGAGAGGCGAAAAGCTGTCGAAATCATGATGGGAGGTGGTACACTGTGTCATTACCAAGCAGTTACAGATGTCTTGCTAAGTGCTGACCACGGGTCCTGTTTAAGAACAGGAACTGGACTGAAAAACAGCTACTTCTAAACATCAGTCTGCCTGGAACAGAATAGTTTGAAACACCAGAGTGTTACCTCATAAAGACGTTGCAGTGCTTTAATTGTGGGAGAGCCATGTACATGGCTACTGCTAAAAACCACTGTCCAGAGGCAGAGCTCTAGAAATTATGTGGGACGAGAGTCAGCATTTGTCAATGTTTTCCAGGTGTATGGGAAAACCTTCTAAGAGGACAGTAATATCAGATGGATTCAGAAGTGGAACAGAAAGAATAAAAAGGAAAAATAACATTAAGAAAAGACTAGTGTTGTATGCTCTGAGTTGCATGAAAGATTGGTAAACATGGAGAGTTTTTTAACAAAAGATTAAGGTTAATGGAGTGACTTAACAGCATGTATCATAGCTGAAGTATGCAATGAAATATTTGGAAAATTATAGCCATGTGTGGAGGTATTCCTGCAACTTGCAGGATATCAAGGAATTCTGCATTCTACAGTATTTCCTGTGGAGGGTGATCTCACATCACTTAAAAGATCCCATTAATTTCTACTGGCCATTGCCATATATGAAACAGTGTAAATAAACCAATATATGAATATGTTGTCCCCAGATTCCATCTACTGTTCTCTGATGAAAACAACAACATGAAGCATTGAATTTCTTACACCTAAACACAGAATATCTATCCTAAAAGTATGCCATTTTGTAGTAGGTGCTGCACCTTTTTGCCATTATGCATTAATCATTTCTAGTTCCAAGACATGTAGTACATACATTACTACAAAAACTAAAGCTAAACCTGGAAGTGATGGAAGAGAAATGCCACCTCTAGCTTCCACTGCAAGTGATGCATTATGTCTTTAGGCAGCAATAAAGGTAATGATTTCAGAGCTCTAAAATGAGCCTGCTAGATTTATGTTCACAAAATTTCTTCTCATCTTAACATTCTGAGCAACATCATATCATTATCCAAGGTGCCATGTTAGAACTTTATGAAATGTATCCGTGGGTACAAAGTACATGGTTGGTAATCTCACCTGTTTTCTGCTTTGTAACAATTTCCCAAATGCTCTAAAAATGTATCCTGAATAAACATTATCTATCATTTTATTATGCATTCTTATAGAATTAAAAATTTAATTTCAAAACTCGACAACTTCAATTTTTAGAAAACAATGAAAATGAAATGAAAGCCCTGAAATTTTTTAAAACACATATTTAATATGGAAACTTATTTATAAATATTAATAATAATGATGAAAAGATCATTGAAATTCTATTTCATGAACAGTTGCTCCTGATATTGGCAGAATTCTATTCTACTAATAAACACAACTTATTGAACCTTGCACTTATGCTTTTTAATCTGGCCAACTCTTTCATTTGAACTGGTCCATAAAAACTAATTCTATGATTACAAGTTTTAGGTTTGATAATATTTTTTTAAAGGACTTTCTCCTATTGGCGTTTTAAACTCTCTGATCTGGGTCTCAAAAGATATGTAGACACCTGTTTCTCTACTTTCCTGAAATTTTCCTTGTCTACTTTTCAACTGCTACTCCAACCTACACTAAATATAAATCTTGGTGTTTAATCTTCTGTGTCAACATTTGCAGAATCACTTTGGTGCGGAATCTGCTCACCAGCAAAATACCTCCTCAGAGTCATAGGTTAAACCAAGGCTTAAGATGGTTCAAAATGATTTCTCAAAACACAAAGGAAAAAGAATTTTTGTGATACTCTGATCTGATCACAATGTTACGTTTGGAGCATTTTTGATACTTCATTGAAGTTAAAACAAAAAGAAATTCAGTTACACATGGAAGAAAAACAGACCACCCACAAAAGAATCTATCAGGATAACGGTAAGTTAAATGTAAAATGGGTGTTTAGTTATAGGAGGGAGGACAGTGAGAGGGTTTCAGGAGTCACAGTTTGGCTAACACATGGATCCCACCATTAAAATAGCAGATAAGATAGCTCTAAAAACAATATAGCTATCTCTAAAACAACTCCTTCATAAATTTGTATTTAATCTGAGACCACCTTAAGCCTGCTGCTTTTTTGACTAGTGTCAACTTCCTGCATAATTTCTTCTTTTCTATTGTGTCCTTTGGAAGCTTAATTAACTTAAGTGTACATTTATTTCAAGAATAATCAGAATCTTGTACTTGCCTCATCATCTACAGTAACCAAAGATGCTTTTTTAGTGCTGTTGAGAACCTTAGAGATGCGTGTGTGTGTGAGCATGCATGCGCTATGAGAACATGAGAGCTTGTGCTGTATGGGAAGCAATGGGCACAGCAGGACAGTAAAGCAACCTTACTCATGCAGTTTGAATTCCTTCAGCAGTTTATTGATACAATTTATGACAGTTATTTATATTCATTGAAGGCCTGGGGGAGGAACAGAGCTCGAAAAGGGGTTTTCCTGGTAAGACCTTTCAGTCCTTAGAAAAGTAAGCAAAATGGAAAATATTACTTTATTGCCCCATCCCTGGAAGTGTTCAAGGCCAGGTTGGATGGGGCCCTGGGCAACCTTGTGTAGATCCAGGCCTGAGGTTGGTGGCCCTGCCTGTGGCAGGGGGGTTGGAGCTTTATGATCCTTGGGGTCCCTTCCAACCCTTGCCATTCTATGATTCTATGATTCTATGATTCTACTTTATTGTATTTCTTTGCCTGTGAAACAATAATTACTTTAAATCATTCTCCTTCCCATATTGAAAATAAGTTACGTAATAGTTGAAAAGAACTTAGGAGGAATAAAATATGATATATGAATTGTTTCTGCCTGGAATTTATATAAGTACAAAAATAAATTTTATGGAGAAATAAAATTATTATTTTAGGAAAAATTTATTGCATTATCAACAAAATCAAAATCAGAAGTAAAGGTAAAAGCAAGGCATGCTAGTGAAGTTCCAAGCCACAGAAAATGCAACATAATTGGTGATGAAATATCTCCAGTAAGGAAAAATATGAAGATGAAAAGGTTTCCATAGCAATGCACTATTATTACTTCTTTTTAAAGCAAAAAGGCTCTCTAGAATGAGAACAACATCTGGCAAAAATGAATTCAAATATATTATAAAGGTTTGATTCCATACTTTTGTTATTTCATTTTATAAGACCTCAGAGCTACTAATGGACTGGGAGATGAGGCTCTATGGTATAGTGACTTGGAACATACAGAAAATAACATAAGTAGCAAAGTAAGACACAATCACAAAGGTAATCAAACAGTGAAACATCATGATAGACAAGATTTGTTAATGAAAAACAGAAGCATATTTTCCTTTATTGCATTATTCCACCAAAGGCAAGAATGGAGATAGAATTCATCACATTATAGATTTCAAAATTAACTGAATGTCTACACAGTTCTTGATGTAATAAATTCCAAGATTTATGTTTTAAATGCCAAGAGTGTATAAATGGGGTGTTCTGAACTATTATGATGATGCAGAGTAGCCAGATCTCAAAGTTCCATCTTTCCCATTTGTCATTCCATCTTTTCTTCCTTCTCCATGCCTTTCACAGTCAGTAAGGTAAGAACGATATGGAAATTGTTTCTGTCCCTAACTTTCCAAACTATAAAACAGATTACTCACCATTCCATAGCACACAAGGTATAGAAATAAAATGTGTCTCTCTCTAAATGTAAATTATTATTATTATTAAATATTATTCCTAATAAGGACATATTTTTTCATTTTGGTGAAATAGAAAAATACTTGACCATTATGTCCTGATTTTGCTAGGAATTTTTCTGCACTGTCATGTTTCTTTCCAGCATTACCTGTTTTTAAAATATGTTAGGTAAACTCACTGGCCCAGGATTGCTGCTATATACAATTCTAAGAAAGCAGGCCACCTTGAAAGAAGACATTATGAAATCAAATTATCTTCCTATGTCCAACACACATATGTTTGCAATTCTGAAAGAATAACTACTTTCTGCAGGACGATACCTACAATTCATTAAAATTTTGCATCCATTTAATTTGTTTAACCTGTGAATGTTATGCATTCACACAATGATTTGACAAGTTGAGAGAACTGGTCCCACTAAAGTTAGTTGAAGATAAGCCTTTAATCATCGAACAACTGGACTCAGATCCAAAAATTCTTGGTAGCTAACATTGTAATAAACAGTGTAACGGAGGTCTCTGCTGTGGTTAATATTGAATTTGTATTGTGTCAAGGCTGTAGGTCATTATTCTTCCCTATTGTTGTCTCAGTTTAGCATTTTTGAAACCATTCTTAAAATAAATCTTTGCCACTGTGCACTGCATTCTTATAGTCTGAGTATCTTTGATTTGCTTGTGATCTTGTGATACTTGTTTACTTTAGGACTTGGGATGTAGGCCATACTCTTTTTAGTGACATCTCATGAGTAAAGAAAGAAAACAAAAAGAAAAAACCACTTAATTTTGAATTTTCAATCTCTTATAATCCATAATAGTTAAAGCCATGTAAAGGAAACCTTCATTCATGGAGGTCAAGTCTGAGAAAACAATTGGCAATATTTTATTCAGCTATGAGGTACAGTTTGGTGAGTCAAGGAATAGTCTGCAAATTGGTGAATTATCAAGAACAGTTGTCACTTTATGTCACATGAATGCAGATATATATTTGTAAAGCAATTCACTAATGAAGTAGTATATTTCTAAGTGTAAATAAGATTTAATAAAAGAAACAAAAATACTTTATTTGGTAAAAACATTAAAATGGGCATTTTTTCAAATTTAAATTGGTAGAGAAAAGAGATCTGATGAAAGCTGATACTTGTTTAGGTCTACTTGGAACTCAAAATTGCTGATTTTTAAAAATAGAACATAATTCCAAACAAATATGTATGTGGAAACACGTACATACCAGACAAAATTATATTTATATGATGAAGTTCTTTACATTTGATGTAAATCTCATAAATAAATTCACTCCAGAAGTATGTTGATTTCACAGGGAATAGAACAAGATTTACATTGATTTTGCCAGGGGTACAAATGTTTCTTAGAATTCTAAAGCAAATTTTAATAAGCTATATACTCAATTTGTCCTTCCAGTTTTTCATTTAAATTGATACACATATGTTTTTCTTTTCTTTCTTGCTTTTGCATTCAACAAAATTGGAGTGTGAAGTGAATTTTGTGCTCCACAGAATGCAGAGAATAGCTTTTGCGCCTGGTTGCATCTGTTGTTTCCCTATGTCTGGTTATTTTCGACCATGAAAATCTCTGAGTGCTCAGTTCTGGTACTATTATTTGACCACTATTACTGGTGTTCTGACTCCTCTGATTTCCTATATCTGTGGACTTCAGGAATGATTTTCCTATTTTGTTCTTGTTAACTTCATAGCTCACTCTAATTGCTTGTCCTGCAAGGATGAGCTGTATGTTGTGAAAGATTGTATTCTAGCCTTCTGGAAGGTCAAAACGTTATTCTGAAACTTGATAATAATTTATTAATAACTTCATAATTGCCACCTGGGCTGTTTTGCATTTCCCTGGAAATATTTACTTTTGATGATTGGACACAGCTCTCAAAATTCCTTTCTAATTATGATCCATATTTTCTTTTTCTGTGCTCATTGTAATCCAGAATATTTAGTCTAATTTTATTTTTATTATCTTTATTTTCTGTGTGAGTAGACTCACACAGAACCAAATTTTAGAAATCTGTTTGCAACCTAGTGCAGAAACATGAGACACATAACAGAATTTTTGGGGCAAATATTGCTCTACAGTTGCTTCTAAATTTGATCTGGACTTATAAAACTATGATCAGTTAGGGAATTTCACCTCATAAATGCAATATATATTTTGAGGTCAAAGTTTTGTAGCAGTTTTTCATCCTCTGATTTTGAATATATTCAAACAACAAAAAAAAATGTATAAAAGGGTAAGATTGTTGACCAGGCTTTTGTGCACTTTGTTTTTTCTTAATTACCACGGGCAGACTTAGTGAACATGGAGAATTGAAATGCTTTAAGGAAAGACCTATGTCATCCTGAGGTATCTTGTAAAAAGTTAGATGACTGGTTTCCTAAAGAAAGCCAACCCAAAACAAAACCATATTTCTCTTATTTTACTGCAAAAGGCATTGATAGTAGTTATCAGCTGTAGAGAAAAAAATTTCAGATGTACAATGTAAACCAAATGAATTCCAATGGGAAGACATGGTTGAGGGCTTTTTGATGGTTCACTAGTTTTAACTTTTGTGGACATTTTGCCTGCGATACTACCTGTCATTTTCTATGCTTTCCTTACTGTATAACACAACAGTGCACCAGTCTCAAGAATTACTTTCCCGCCCCTTTAACAGGAATTAGTTTCATTTATTAGTAAAAAAAAAAAAAAAAAGAAAAAAAAAAAGAAAAAAAAAAGGTTATTCAGGACTGCCTTCAAATCAGACTTCTCAAATACATTTAATTTCAATAGTAAAGATATTATAAACATTTTCAGAGGCATAATCCTATGGAATCTTCCTGTGGAAGTTTTCTGATTGAAGACTTAGATGATTAAGCTTAATAAATATATTAATGAATAAGTGAGGATAAACAAATACAGTATTACTCAATTTAGAACAGTTAAAAATTGAAGTTCTACGTGCATATTCAACTTGATACACATTTTTAGAGACATTTTAGATATAACATATGCATTATGAAGCTTGTTACAGATGACATCATAAATCAGCAATTTCCATTTAATAATAATAAGTTTTATGAACTCAAACTACATGTACAGTATCCTTGTGCTTATTCTTTTTTTCTACAATATATTTTTAAGATTAGATATGAAAATTTTCAGACTGCTTGCTAAACAATTCTGAATTCTTCACCACGCATGACTATCAGTATTTGTTACCCAGTGCCATGTTCTCAACACATACAAAAGAAAAAATAAAAATAACATACAAAGGTAATTTTTTTAGCTATGCATAGTAATATTTTAACGCAGCTATTAAATTCAATATTCACATTGGTAGAGTCTAGAAAAACATTCTTTAAAAGTAATTAAAAAATATTTGTTTTAAATCACTGGAATGCAGAAAATTGGGCATTCAGGCTAAGATATCATTCTTCAGTGAGCCTGTTGTGCTTAGGTTTTGTAGTTGACCTAAGAAGCTCAAAACATGAAGGAGTGAGTTTCCATTCACTCAAATTATACAAGGCAAATAACGCAAAACATTGGCGTACTGACATCATTAAAAGAAAAAACAAACAACAAATAACATGGTTATGTTTTGACTGTATTTTCTCTTACCCTCTTTTGTTTGTGTGTAATGGTTACCTGGCAGGACAAAAGCCAGAATTACAAATGTCCTCCCCTTCCTTTAGGCTTTATTACTGAAGCTGATATGATATGATATGGGATATCCCTTTGGTCATTTGGGGTCAACTGTCCTGGCTGTGTCCCCTGACAGCACACCTCCAGTCCACTGGTTGGGGAGGTGGTGTGAGAAGTAGAAAAAGGTCTTGGCTCTGTGTTAGCACTGCTCAATAGTGACCGAAACATCCCTGTGTTATCAACACTGTTTCCAGTACAAATCCAAAATGTAGCCTCATACCAGCTCCTATGAAGGAAATTAACTCTATCCCAGCACATAACAGCATATATTTATGGTAATAAAATGGTTCTTTTTACTATTGATTATTAATGTACAAATAATGCATAAATTAAAACAAGCAAATATCATGCATATTTGTAATGAACTTGTAGAGACCCATGAAGTTCAGTCTTCCCTCTCTTCTATCGCTTATCAGGAATTCTGTGGATAATGTGAGTCACTAGGAAATGCCTCCATCACACCAGTGCACTACATTACATCATTTATAGAAACCTCTGCAGGTTTCTAAAGGATTTACCCTCCTGTTCTCACTGTCTTTTCTGTAGTCTTGAGACCTATACACAAAATTAAACATTGTTAAGTGTCTAATACATCAATTTTAAAGATGACACAGGTAGGGACTAGATTGCTTTGATGTTTGCCAACTATCTTGAAATCTCCTTTGACATGAACCTAAGGTTAAGGCAGAAAGAAATAAAAAATTTGCATAATTTAAATCTAAGCATCCCATTTACTATTTTGAAAAGCACCAAAAACCATCTCCTACTTTGATATGCACATTTTACCTTTGATATGAACAACTCTTACATTAAATTCCTGAAGCAGAAGTGTCTATTATAGCAATTTAAGCTATGTTCTTTTCATTCTGTCAAACTAGACTAAAGACGACTAGTATGAGAGATACCTACACTTACAATCGATCAGATAATGTTTCTGCTACTTGAAAGTATACTTTCTCTATAATGGAGAACTTTTGCTCACTTTTTTTTTCTCCTTAAGAAAAATAACAAGTTGTATTTCTTTTTCCTTCTCTCTCTATCCCCAATTTCATAAGCACATCTCAACTATTGGAGATGTGTTCAAATACTTTTTCAAATCTGGGGACAGCAACGATGGTACAAGAAAGATTAAGACAAGAAGTCCTTTATCTGCCTAAAGACTCTGAAAAGCTTCAGCCAGAATTATCTTGTTAGTCTTCTATTTTTTAAACAGAGCTGTAATAGAAGCAGCAATGTCAAAATTTCCCACAAAATTTCTGTAATAACCTAAAAGACTGAGTTTAAGCATATGGGTCAATGTATAATGACCTTCAAATTTAAGGGATTTGGGTACATTTCTTCCTTTCTCTCTCACGTAATTTCTGAACTATATTAGACTGATTTTCCCTTTGAATATTGTGAACTCTGTACGTAGGTTTTCCCAAAAAATTCCACACTTTCTTTGGATTTTTTCCAATTTCAGAAGGTGGTGATGTCATCAGTGCAAGTTTGTTGTGACCACGTAATCCAATCAGCATCTAGCTGACCTGCCTCAGTATACAGCTGAAGCCTCATAACATAATTTCACAGGTTTATTTTTTACTATATGGAAAGAAGGCTTTCCAGTTAAATACAGTGTGCTGGTATTCTTTTCTCTTTATAATCTGGTGGGCCATCCAAAAAAAGAAACATATCAGTCACAGTGACACATTTACTTTCTAGTGATTTACACACAACCTTATCTTGGTGTTTCCTCACAGTAGTCTCAGATACAGTTCTGCATCTGAATTTTGTAAGATAATTCAGTTATAAACCCCTACTCTGACATTTTGTCTATTTCTTATGTATCTGCTTCACAAATGACTACATAATCTCCATATTTGACTTTATACCACTCTTTCATGATGATGCCAAAAATCACAAAACCAATTAGAACTGATTTTTCAAACTATTTTTTTATCCTGTGCTCAGTTTGAATTTCCTTCTCCCTGCTACATCTGAAGTTAACCACCTTCCAGCTGTGATAGGATTTTAATCTACTGACATGCAGTTGTTGGTGTGACCTGGTACCAAAAGGTTTTTATATTTATTTCATTAGTAATGTTATTAACCTTCTTCACCACTGTAAAAAAACTTTTCCCAGTAATTCAGGATCTACTGATATTTAACAAGAATTAGAAGATGGACTTCAAGCCCTAAATAACCATTTACATAAGTTTTCATTGTAACTTGAAATTCCTTTAGAAGACACTGCCCTATAAATTGCTCAAGTAATGTAAATTACTATTTAACCACTGAGTATAGCCATGTTGACCACTTGCAATAACTTTTTTTCTCTTCCATGCATCCTTCAAAACTACGATAAATAAATTTTTCCTTTTTCTGATAGTCCACCTTTTGTAGTCTGTGAAATATAACCCCTGACACTCTTTCAAGCTCTGCATTAGAAAAAGGACTGTGTCTGCAGAGAAAATTATGTCACAAATGCAAGCAGTTTTCACCCTTTTGTTATGATCATAGGATAAATCAGCAATACCCACCATCAAGATTTTAGGGAGTAGCTCCTGGTCAGGTATGAAGACAGCTTCAAGAAAATCTCTTTCTCTGCTAATATGTCTGAGAACATAAATTTCTAATAATACACAGTAATTTTTCATTTCTCTATGCACATCATACCAATATTTGAGCATTTAATAAGCTTTACCTGAGCAATGCACAATACCTGGTACACTGTCTTGATGGAACATAGGTATATTTTTCCTAGACTAATTCCTCTGTACAATAACCAGCTTTCAGGAAGAGTATCTCCATTTTTTTCCCTTAACATTTCTGGCTTAGATTTGTAGCTTGGTATGTGAGAAATCTTTTCTAAGTTCTGAGACAAAATTCTGCATTTTTTTAAAAATAAAGATATTAGTTTCATTCAGTCCTGCTGGCTCCTTACTTCATCCATATCTAATTATGATTGAGTATGTCTCAGGAGTTCCTTTTTCTTATTTGTAACGTTACTTCTGTAACTTCTGCATGTTAACCTCTAATTTTAACTTCTGTAACTCTTTTCCCTCCCAATCATGTTTGTCTCCTTGAAGCCTAAACATACATAGTGGGAATTTCTTCCACTGAAAATTATTAGATTAACTAATTAAGACAGATTAAAAGAAAACAACTACAAAATACCATCTACCACCTGGGAAAATCACCCTGTACTTAAAACGTGCCATGCATGTGCATCTTTCTCCTTTGATCTCAGATACCGAAACTATGCATCAGAGCTACGCATCTCCCGGTCATTGGAAAAAGAGAGACAAGAAAGTTTTAGTCTTGGAGATTTAACCAGAGCCATAATGGATCATTCTTATTGTGAAGCACTTCTGTGTTGTTTGTAATGGTATGGCATTATACAGCATTTACCATCTTCACAGAATAAGAGGATTCCCGAATTGAAAGCATGATTTCCTACAGTTGAAGATAAAGGCTTAATAATCCAACTGTAATAATCAACTGAATGTTACAGGTGTGGTATATCAAACACACAGAGCATAAATAATACTGGGATTGTACTGCAAGTACAATCTGCAAGTAAGGGGTATCAGAAGAGAAAAAAATACAAATACCTTTTGAAACAGTGTGATGCATTAAATGGAATTAAAATGTATATTTATAACCATCAATAGAAAGCACCGGTTGCCTAAGATACCAAAATCAATTCATTTTCTGGTGTATTTTGTACCTGTTTTGCAAAATGTGTCAGAGTCTGCAAATTCTCAGAAATGAAACAATGTCTTTGCAAAAGATACAGGACTATGCATATCAATTGAACACAATAAATATTTCTAATCACAGGAAAAGAACACTTCTTGTTGCAGCTGTTGTTGTCTCAGATAGTACCCAAGAGCATTGGAGGTTGGGATAAAAGCACAGGTATATGCAACTTCATAATTTGCACATATGATATATTTGCTGGCAGGTTCTGGGAAGGAAAAGTGCTCTATAGCAGTATGGAAATGTGATAGCTCAGAAGGCCCAGAGGTGTTTGTACTATGCTGTGACCTATTTTGTTATATGTTCATCAAAATATATGAAACTGAAAAATTCTGAGTTGGTAATAATTTTTTCCTGATAGCTCATGGTTCTGACACCCAAATTCAGTATAATAGCTTAGTACTGCATTTCTTTACCATCTAAAATATTAATAAAAGATTGACTAAATATCTCTTCTAAAGTCTATATGGCCTAGAGGTTATTAAGAAATCCTGACTTTGTCTTCGGGGGTTCAGTCTACTTTCCATACCTGCAGACAGCTTTTGTGCACTCAGCTTTTGAAAGATGGATCTTTTACAAAGCAAAGGCAGAGGAATGCTAATAAATCACATCTTTATGAAATATTCATTAATTCAGTGTGTTCTTTACAAGGCTGCTGCCAAGGCAGCACAGGGTGACGAATTACATTTTACACACACAGGAAATGGTTGACAAGATACATTGTCTATGTAGAGGGTTTCCTGAATGGTCACATACAAAGCTAACCAACAAAAGTTGTTTACACTGTTAAGCAAGCAGGAAAAAAATGCAGCTGTCTATATCCCTGCCAAGTTCCTGTACTTCCTCTTTTATGAAGAGTTTTCCCTTCTGACTTAGTTTTATTTTTTCTTGTATGAGATTTTGTTCTTATGAGGTACTTAGAATGCCAGGAGTATGAAGTCAGACGGTAAGAAAAAAGTGAGCCAGCCTTGTGGCTTTTGTTACATCTCATGAGGGTATGTGGACTTGCCTTGTTCATGTGTCAGCAGTCATCAGAAAAACACTGCACAAAAACAAGCTGAGCATTCCTTCACAAGAGAGTGAAATGGAATCCCTTTCTTGATTGCCTCTTTCATCTCTTTAGGACTCTGAAAGCAACCCCTGGGTAGCAAGGACACTGGAATCAGCATGACTATGCTCCATCTTGCCCACAATTTTGCCTTAACACAGGATCATGATAAAGAATGGTGTTCTTGTGAAATCACTCAAAGGGCACATCTTTCATTACAAGGTACATATCTTTTGACTAGCTCAGTAAAAGAGCAATGATATAGATTAAAAAAGACTCAAAGGCAAAGTTTGCAGAATGTAGCCATTAAAATGTAATGTAAGTCTTTCTCTTCAGGGGAATGTACAAAATGTACAAGAACTGAGTTTTGTCTCAGACATGAAAGGAAGGACAAGATGCAAGGACTGTGATTTAATTAGACTGCATCTTTATTAACTCATTTGGGAACTAAGAAAGTCATCTTAATTATTTCCACTTTCTGGAGGGCAAAACCCACCATATTTGAACTCTACACCTTTTGGACATTTAACAATGTGTTTGAAGAGTTATTGCTCTCTGGTTATAGGAAGGTGAGGGGACTGCTGAAAAAAAAAATCTACATATATCTACATATCATACATATTGGTAGTGCCCAATTCTGTTTCTGAAAATTTCTTTGTGTTGGTTCTATCCAAAACCATTCTCAGTTCCTATAAACTGAGAAAGTGGTTTTGTATGACTTTTCCTTCATAATAAAGTATCTCGATTATCTTTGTTTGCTCACAGCAGATTCTTAAACACTGTCTTGACTGAATATATATACAAACACACGTGCACATATAGCCTGGGAAGAGGAAAAGTTAGTATTTTCCCATTTGTTCATCTTTGTACTTTATCATTAGAGGTTTTGCATATAAATATCTGTATGAAATTAAATCATCCCATAAGTATTCAGGAGTCTCAGAGAGCAGAGGTAATGCATTTCTCAAACAAAGCTTGATTACAAGCCAGCAGATTGCCTGTGAAAAATTATTCCTGATGCTTTGTCATCTACCAGAAACTCTCTTATTTCCTTTGACAATAGCCATATCTTGTTTTTATTTCCTTATCATACTTTCTCTGTGGGTCCTCTCTCCAGTGAATCTTTCACCTATCTGTTATCCTAAACCTTAGCTTAATAAATAAATTCCTTGTCTTTTTTGGTTTGACTACCATGTCTGCTCAAGGCTTAGTTTCATATCCTGGACTTGGTGTATACCGATCCTCTCCTCTCCTCTCCTCTCCTCTCCTCTCCTCTCCTCTCCTCTCCTCTCCTCTCCTCTCCTCTCCTCTCCTCTCCTCTCCTCTCCTCTCCTCTCCTCTCCTCTCCTCTCCTCTCCTCTCCTCTCCTCTCCTCTCCTCTCCTCTCCTCTCCTCTCCTCTCCTCTCCTCTCCTCTCCTCTCCTCTCCTCTCCTCTCCTCTCCTCTCCTCTCCTCTCCTTTTTTCTCTTTCTTGTTATGCCTGAGTACAGTATCTGACAAGTCCAGTTCCCAGCATCACACAACCTCTTCTAATGAGTTCCTAACTGGTACATCACCCTGGCCTCTGTGCTGTCCTTTTGACCAAATGGAATACAGTTATTTTTGACACCTTATACATTTTCAATTTTTCTTATGTAACCATATTGAAACATTGCAGCCTTTCTCTCCAAAGATACAATGACTGAAGTGCTTACCTGAGGCCAGATCTAACTGGTCACTGAACTGACCTTGTTTGCACATAAATGTGCAATACCTTTTGTTTTCACAAATCACATGTATGTAATTAACATAAAATAATTTAAAATAGAAAATTAAACAAAATAATGTGTTAGGAACACTTGTTTGTTTTTCACCCATATGAGTTTCCATTAACTGACATATCACCCAGTTAATTGGGATCAACAAAAATGCAGTTCCCTAGTAATTTCTCCTGAACTTAACCATTGTGACCACATTGAATTTCATGAGCATAAACTAGCAGAACTTGCAGGCACACTGTCTACACTAAAAGGACAAGTATTTTCCTTTACATAGCAGTGTCTTAAGCAATGCATATAGACTATCAATACTATTGAAATGCGTGATAATTAAAAATAAGAAGCCCAAGAAGGTACTCTAATGGGAAATGCTCTGCAATTTGCTCTTGTTTCTAAGGTCAATTTTTAACAAATTCAAACCAACTTTCTTTTGAATCATTTCAGCTCACTAGGGAACATACATCATTGAAGTATCGCTGAAGCATGTCATCTGGCTTTTCCTCTGCTCATAATCTCCCCCATCCTTGAAATGTCCCTTATACTGAGGTTATGAAAAGAGAGGGAGAGGAGCTAATTTGGATATCCATATGCCTTCAAGCAATTGTAGGAGATTTTTGTTCCCATGACACTAGCTGAGCTGGACTAAGCCAGAAAATGTGTCCCTGAACCTTTACTCCTCTTTGTTGAGTGAAGATAGTTTCTCACTGGACAAATAAAGTTCCTTTGCCCTTATATAATTTGGCTACAGTATACTTAAATGAAAGAGAAGTTAAATAATAGCCGCTATCGTAGATTTCACATGTTTAAAGCAAAAGAGGAATCAACTATTTGATCAAATCAGGTCTGATATTTTTTCTCCAAATTTAATTTCTTTTTATGTGTCATTTATTTTGGAATTACGATAAACAGTAAAGCTTATTGAGGGCTTTTGAATTTGGAATTCTGATACCAATATTCAAATATTTGTACTTGTTGCTGACATTAACGTACTTCCTCCCTTGTTTTACTCTGTGAAATGGCTATCCTGAATCTGCATTATAATTTTGATTTTATTCACATATATTATGATACTGAGATTATTTCAGCAAATTCAAAGTTTGAAGCTTCTTCAATTCAGCTCAAAAAGGTGAAGCTGTAGCCTCACAAGAAATAGACGCCTATAGACTTTTTCCAGATGATAGCAGTGTTGTAATCAGCTGAAGACATGGACTTACACTACACAAATTATCAAGTGTGATGAAAAATTTCCTTTTATCTTTGAGCTCTTGTAATTAGAGATGTTAATTGGCCATGTCAGCTTCCAGACTTGAATGAGAAACCCATCTCCTAAAATTTAGCATGAGTTCTCCCAGTATGTGTCAACTGCTGCAATGGGATTGAGATTTGGAAACTGGAATGTGCACCAGTGAAGGTTCATGGAAGTATCATAGCTCAAGAAGAGTTTAACAAAAAGATTAGGCCTAGTAATAAGGGAAAACAGTTAATCTCTTTCCCTTTCAACATCTTTCTATATAATGACTTCCTTACGAAACAGTAAGAGCCAGGGGTTCACCCATATACCCACAGATAAGCAAAAAACTGCCTTTTGCCATACAAATGTTTTTCTTTTGCTTCAGTGGAAGGTAGAAGGCCTAAGAATACCTTTAAGGCAAAGAATGCATTGAATATCTATATCTAGCTGCACTAATAGCATTAATTTTTTCATAAATTTTAAATTAAAATATGTAGATTGATTTGGATTTATACCTTTTTATGTTTTTTCCACTCTGGATAAGTAATTTGGGACTACAAGCACGAAAATATTGCATCATAGATTAGATTTAATCTGAAAATAACCTGCTAAAAAAAGAATCTCCTATTAGCCACAAACCACTATTATAAAATGGAGGAAGGGAACAGGCCCTAGGGAGAAAAAAAAATCACATTTAGAAAGAAAATATGTGTTCGGGGAGAAAATGGTAACTGGTGGTGATAGTCTTTATAGGTTCCTTATTTATGATTCTTTACAGTGAGTCTCGAAGTATCTAGTAGTGTTTTATGATACATCTCAAGAGTTGTATCTCTGGGTTTCTGTCTGGAATTTACTCTATGGAATAATCTTAAGAGTTGAATAGACACTACTTATAAAAACCCTTCAATGTCTTTTTCCCAAAGACCTGTTTCTATATATATGTGAGTAAATATTCCAACCATCACTAACTTTCTTGTTGCTTTTCTGAGACACCCTCCTTCATGTTCGTAGCTATGAGCTCATCAAATATGTTAATGCTAATCTTTTTTCATTTAATGTGAAAAAATCCCCAAGTCAAACATGGAGAAGGAGTGCAATAAGCATGAAACTATAATCAGTTGGTATTTTGTCTTATATGAGCAAAATATTGTGAATACGATTTCTATGTTATGTTATTTCTCCCCAAAGAAGCGGCGCAGAATGTAATGTACAGTAATTGAAAAGGCTAAGCTACAAGAATCAGGATCAGTTTCCTTCTTTGGACCTTTGAGAAGCCTTGGAGGAAATATTTACAAGAAATAATTTTGAAATAAATAATCTTGGAAAACGACCTTGAAAAAATCTTTTTATTTCTTTCATGTCTAACCTGTGTTATTGAGCTGATTTTCCTGTGAGAACAATGACTTGATTCAACATTATCAGAGCAATAATAATGCAAATATCAGAATTTGATGCAGACCTCCTGACTAATCCAAGAATAAATTGTTCATTGGAGTGATTGCCCTCCTCGGAGAAAGTCAGGAATAGCCTCTCTTCCACTAAATTTGTCTTTTTCTCTGAATGTTATGTTATCTACAAAGATAAAGGGTGAGTATGTAATATCCAAAATGTGCTTAGTCATTGTTTGAAGTGCTAGATTGAAGGTTTAACTAACATGCTGTGCTTCTTCTTACTTAAGTGCTCAGAGGTGTCTTTTTTCATTGCTTTCTTTATAGTTGCTGCCCTCCTTTTCCAAAGAGATACAGAAGTGCTACTTCTAGAATTTGAGGTCTTTTTTCGCATTTGATTTTGATGTCTGTTTTTGTAGTTGTAGATTTATATCAAAGTTATTTCTAATGGAAGAGATGCTATATCATTCATAGTTATACTCTGTTATTTGCTAGGTTACGATCATGGGGCTTTGAATGCTTGGAGATAGCGTTGCTGTCAAGTTGGATGCTCAAGAAAAAAATTCACAGAAATGGTTTACGCATCAGCACTTCAAACCCCCGTCCTCTTCCCTCTCCTCTTCAGTAATGTTTGTTCCAGATATTCTCATCTCTGCCAGAGAATCAGGGCTTCCTGAAATGTTGGCTCAGAAAAATACTATCAAAAGACCCCATCTGTTATTCAATTCTAGTACAATTTAGAGTAAAAGGATCTAGAACAGGCTACTTCCAAATCCTGGGTCAAAGGACAGGTGGAGAGAATACTTTTCCTGCTTCACAGATGGGGACACTAACCTTGTTAGCTAAAGTATGGAAAGTGTTTAAATCCTCTAAAGATTCTCTTTTTCTAGATTGCTCAAGACCTTAGCAAGCAATGCTCAGGTCTCCAGACGAGGCAAAAAGAATCTTCCCTAATACTATTTCATATAACCAGTTTGGAAAAGCCAATCAAACTCATCACTTATGTTTGAAAACCAAGGTTTTCTTGGGTTCTGGCTCACATGTGTTGCAAATGTTGAAGGTCTTGATCATATAGAAAGTTTCAATATGAAAACAAATGTAGAGATATATGTCTCATTTCTAATCCTTCATGCCCCATACCACTGAAGAGTCACTTTAGTACCATGACTTCACGTTCACAGTCTATCCTTCTCACATAAGCTATCATCTCAGCATCAGAGCCCCCAGGATCTTCCAGAAATCCCTGCTGTAGTCCCTTGACTCCCAAACTCTTTCTACCAAAGAAACAAAATATCCATATATCACAGATAAAATTGTACTGAAATCTCTTGACCTTAATTTCAGGATTAAAAAAAAAAAAGTATTTCATCATCCTTTAAGTTAATCAATGCTGACTGATTAGTGTTATCTTCCAGTTTAATCACCCGGGTAGAAAAATAATATGCTCTTCGATGACATATACATAAGTAGTTCTTTTAATTGGATGTGAAAATTGGCAAGGCTCATTTTCTCCCATGTAACATTGACCCCTGACAAAAAACAGATGCTAGCAACATGTCTACAAGTTAGATGGGACCTCTGATATGAAGGGTTCAATTTAATGGTACAGGATTGGACCTCTGGTTCAGTGATCACAGTATGTGTCTTTAAGCCAAGAAACTATTTAGCAACTGACTGCCTTCAAGGTGTTTATTTCCACCCTTTCTGTATATTAAGTTTCCCATAATTTTGTCGAATGTACATGTAGTGTTCTCAAGGCAAAAACCTTATACGAATGGCATTTTCAATTTTGGTTCCTGAAGGTAATAAGCATTGTGTGCTAGCTGCAGAAAAGTGAGTAATTAAGCTTCACGATGGGACCGTTAGAACACAGTTCGGGCCTCTATAAAACTAGAAGTTTTAAAAGGACTTGTTTTGTTTATGGAAATGCTGGTGAGATTTTGGGAACTTCGGGCTGCAAAGACTTATTTTTATTCACCTAAAATTAAAAAAACCACCCAAAACAGTTTCAGGGAAATCCAAATGGAAATGAGGAATACAGAAGATATGCCTTTTGAGTAGAAGGATTCTTTTCAACCTTAATCATATAAAGTTATGCTATGATTTTTTGTGCCTGTGTGTGCTCTTGAAATCTTCAAATATTTATTCACTGCTGTATAGTTACCAAAAATTAGAGGTGGGAAGAATGCAATATCTTGCTGAATATCAATGTTTGGGAGAATCAAATAGTTTTCAGTCAGGAAACAAAATCTGATTAGTTATAACCTTTTATGAAATTTTGTAGCATCTATTTGCTTTGTTATTTATGGGTTCTGTCTAATATATTCTAATGAGGCAGATGTGAAAGACTGAAAAGCAAGCTACAAATAGGTATCAGGCACCAGGGATATTCGGGGTTATTAAATAAAATGCATATGCGTGCTTTTGTGTGAGTGTTTCTGTATGCATGTGTAAAAGAGAGAGCAGAATAGATATTTACCATTTCTTTGCTGCATTCATCTGTCCAGCTGTATAAGCAATTCTCTGAGGAGGTTGCTGCATGAAAAGTCTGTTTCTGATTTTGTTACCTTGCTGTAATGGCATAGGTAAAGATCTAGCAGAAATCTACTAATGTTCAAAATCAACAGTCAATTATTTTTATATTTTAACACTCCCGAGTGCTCAATTAATACCTTATTTTTGAATCTGAGCATGCTTGGTTAATGACAGAGTCTTTGAACATTAGCATTAACACTGCTATCCTAAACCACTACCATTAGCCTGCAATGCAGCAAATTGTTGACAGCTATAACAAAGCATCACATCTTGCTGCCTTGTAAGCCTGGGATTCTGAAACACTCTCTGTTTCTGCATAGTTGAGCAAATACTATTTCTTATTAATACTGCCACTCAAAACAATCAGAACAATCAGCTGGTCACCTGGAATTGATTTCCTCAATTTGCTTTCTTAAGCAATACCTCTGAAGTCTGCTTACCTGCCAAATATCTGAAGCTATTTGTATTTAATTGGAGTCTATGATCCATGAATCTGTGAAAAAATAGCTGCTTTTTTTACCATGTAAGTGATCTTTTGTCACAGGGTAGCAACTACTGCTAGATGACATGTTGCTTCATCTTTACCTCATTTCAACTGCTGTTTCACATCATTGTACTGATGAAATGCAATAGTTGCTGTATATCTACTTATTTTAAGATCTAAATTAATGTAATCTGCAGTGCAGCAGTCATTCTGCGAATCCAAGGCTGTACCCTCAGCTGACTGGTTTTCCAACAGGAGGCTGGTTTGTTTGAGTCTTCCCTGTTTACAGCTACATAAATTGAACTTTAGCCTTACGTGGAAGCATCACTGCTTTGAAAGTATGTAACCAGTGCAGATCAAAACTGTGATTCACTCCTGCACAGCTAGTTTTCATGTCTAACAGGGACACATGTGCAGTGTCCTGCAAAATTATTCAAATATCACATTAATACCTTTAAAAATAGGGCACTTCATTTTCCACAACATTCAGTGACGGAAGGTGCTAAAAGCTAGAAACTAGGCTATAAGGTTCCTTGGTCTGAACTGATGGAGCACTATCACTTTACTTAGCTTTTTTTGTCTTGGTCTTGGATTTTTTTATTGCCCCTCAGTTGTAAATCCTGACCCCACCTTTGATTTCATTAATAAACTTTGTTGTTCACTTCAGGAAAGCAGAATATCTGGCTAATACTTTTAAGTATTTGTAAGTAAAGATTCATACTGTAGTCCTTTCTCAGGGAACATCAGAATTAATCACGAGCAGAATATGAAGATTTGGTTTTGATGAAAAAAATGCAAATATGAAACACCTCAAGCTGAAGTTTCAAGTACACTGTCAGCTAGCACTGCGCCTTAAGCAGCAGTCCTGACCTCCTTCTCTACCTGACAGCTTATTCTCACCCCGCTTTGCTTCCTCCCTTGGGCTACCAGAAATGTTTGCACTGCTGCTCATTGAACTAGATCAGGGAACCAATCAGAGCTAAAACTGCCTGGTTTTTTCCCCCTGTTTAATTTTAACTCAGATCAGATTCTCAATTTGATTCACCACAGGACTGCATGAGCAGGGAAAGACTGCTGGCCTGTGGAAAAGGAAGGGTGAAATGCCAATTCATGTAGCACAGTTATTATCTTAAACCTTCTGTTAGAATCTGTCTCCTTCATTTAACTTTTAATTAGCTAAGGGTTTGGGTTATATTTTTCAGAATAGCCAGTAAACTTCATGCCATCCTAACTCAACAGGAATACATGCAAAGTGCATGAGTCACAGTAAAGATATAAAGACACAGAGAAAAGGTGGTTAGTCTCATGACATGAACAAGTATTTTGTAAACTTCCTTTCAGAAACTTAATGAGCTAAATAAAAAATTAGATCATATTGTAACTTTGATAGAGAATCTTTCTGCTCAGATGGAAGCCTTCTATATTTATACCTAAAATTATCCTATGTATTACAAAGAATATTACAGCTTGGATTTGAAAACAGACCTTTGTGGAAATCACTAACAATGCCTTACAGAAAAAAATAGGAAGCATAGAAAGCTGAGATATCAGGGTTCTTTGAGAGTGTAAAGCAGTGTACAATTGATTCAAATTATGGTAGTGTATTTGGTTTATGTCGCAAGGTTTTAGCAGCAGGAGGGCTGCAGGTGAGAAGATAATAGGGACTTTCCTGTTTTTTGGATACAGCCAGTTCCAATTGGATCCAAAATGAACCCACTGCTGGCAAAACCTGAGCAATCTGGCAATCAGAGATGCTGTGATAGCATGTGCAGGACAAGGTAAAAGGTTCTGTACAGCAGCTATGAGAGAGATGGGAGAGAAAAATGTGATAGAAATGGCTCCATGGACACCAAGGTCTGTGAAAAAAAGAGGGGAAAAGATGCTCAGGGACGAGAACAAAGTATTCCCATGCAGCCCATAGAGGACCACATGCTGGAGCAGGTGGATGTGCCTGAAGGAAGCTGCAGCACATGGAGAAGAATTCAACCAGGATCATGTTTTCTGGAAAGAACTGTGGCCCATGCAAAGAACCCATGCTGGAGCAGGAGAAAATTGTGAGGAGGAAGGAGCAGTAGGGTGAAGTGTGCTGTAATGACCACAAACCCCATTCCTTGTTCTTCCTGTGCTGCTCAGAGCTGGGGGAAAACGTAGAAGAGTTGGGAATGAAGGAACAAAGTTAAACTTGGGAAGAATGGAAGGGGTGGGTGAAGATGATGAAGGTGTTTTTAGTTTTGCTTTTGTTTCTCACTATCCCATTTAAATAAATTAATCTTCCCCAAGTTAAGTCTGCTTTGCCACGATGGCAACTGATGACTGACCTCACTGTCCTTACTTGATCCATGAGGTTTTCCATCTTATTTTCTCCCTCTGCCATGTTAAGGAGGAACAGTGAGAAAGCAGCTTGGTAAGCCACCTGGTAGCAGCTAAAGCTAACCCACCACTGGTAGTAATAGTAATAGTTGGAACTACATTTGCAGGACTTTGGTGAAAATGAACAAAATTCAGTCTTGAATTGGACTTGTAGTATTCAATTCGCTACTGTTCATTCTATGAAAAGATTTATCTGGTATGTAGTTGAAAATCTGCAAATCTGTTTCTGTTACAGGTGCTATTTGAATCTAATGATGATAAAACTATCAGTTGAACTTCTGACTTATGAACTGATTTTGAAATTCTGATTTTTTTTCCAGATATTTGTAAATGACCTTGGGTAAAAAATAGAGTAACTCCCATGTTCTCTCGGAAATGAATTTCATAAAAAGAGCTGCCTTTGTTCATCAACATTTTCTGATTCTTGAAACCAATTCAGGACAAAAACCAAACCAACTCAACAACCACAACACCAAAACCCCAGAACAACATTACAGGAATTTACTTTGAATTTCAGTTGAAAATACCAAAATTGAACGTATCTCAAATACCTTTGGTTTGAAACTCAGAGGTACCAATAGTTCACATTTAAAATGTTCCCTGTGGTACATCCTTACTTTCAGTATCATTTAACTAGTAGAAATGATCGTGAAGTTCCTAATGACAAATTAATACAGCAGGAACTAATGACCAGCAGATGTTACGAACATTATGCGTGTCATCCAGAACTTCTGACTTGGAAAAGAGTAGATTTTTACCCTTTCCTTAGAATAAGCACTTTTATAGGAGCAATCCAACTCCATCATAGTGAAATTTTACCTTGAGATTGATAGTCAGTATAATTTTTAATTTGGTTTGAAATTTGTAGTTAATTTAAAAGGTGTTTCATGAACATCTGCATACAAGCTCAGTAATGAAAATATTTTAATAAACAAAATATATGAGACTTTTGGGATACTTCTGATTAATAGTCCTGGACTTTATGTCCTCAAAGGCTGGTGACAAGGCTACCCTGGAGATTTTAGTAGTTTTCAAAAAGTGGAATATAATTTTCTTGTTTTGTTGTGGTGGTTTGTTTGTTTTATAAACAATTCATGTCTCTCAGTTCATGTTT
Organism: Laterallus jamaicensis coturniculus; assembly: GCA_022605575.1. Taxonomy (NCBI): domain Eukaryota; kingdom Metazoa; phylum Chordata; class Aves; order Gruiformes; family Rallidae; genus Laterallus; species Laterallus jamaicensis. Next base: position 2,364,784 of record JAKCOX010000045.1, on the reverse strand, counting down.
GTATTGCGAGCTTTTCATGTTAGCTCCTCGAGGCAAACTGTTGATGATAAAGCTATGATCCAAAGCCATGCCCTTGGCTTGCCTGGATGGAACCTTTAGCAAGGAATATGTAGGGGACAAGGTGATTAGCTTTTTTCTGTCTATTTTTATCAATATGCGACTAAATACTTGATGACAGCTTTATGAAAGTGTTAATAAGTCTTGCAGCTTGAGTAGTCAGTGCATGCCCTAGAAAGATTAAAATTGACACTCGTGGTGAAGTGAATGTGAGGAATATTTCAGTGAGCTCATGAATTGATTTTAATAAACATCAGGAGTAAACATCTGACTTCAGAGTGGGTTCTTTTTAGTTTTTGAGAATTTGGGTTTACTACTAACACCACTTTCATTAATATATTAATGCATATTGTAAAAAAAAACCCCAACCTAAATATATTAAATTTCAAACCTGCTTTCATGAGCTAAGGTGCATTCTTAACCAGGAAAAAAGCTTAACTTTTAAAAGAATGCGATGTGTTACCGCTAAACAGCTGAACAAGTAAGAAAAAAAAAAGGGTTATTGACTTATCTGGGACTAATAAACTTATTTATATGTTCTGATAAATAGAGCCCTCATAGTCTGAATGGATTGGTGAGTGGTAAAATACTTTCTCCTCAATTTAGAGGATGAGCACAGATCTGAAACGCACGAATATATTAACTCTTATCGTCATCATCATCGATAAGACAGAGTGTAGCTGTTAAACAAAAGATAATTCTCAATACCCTTCATATTAGGTGGAAAAAGAAATGGTAATGTTGTTCACACATATTTCAGATAGCTTTCAGCTATCTCTGTTGGAACATGTCTATAAGGTTTTAGTGGTGCAAAGAACATGCTTATAGTCAGAAAGAAAGAAACTAGCCTTTTCAGTCCAGTCTAGGCTGTTAGAGTTTGAAAGGACTTGTGACTCATTCTCTGAAGTTTGCAGAGATGCTTGATAGGCAGGCACCTAGTAAAAAGAGGATAAACTTCAGAAAAATTGGAACTGAATTGAGCGGTTGTTAAATGCATGGTTCAAAATACGTGTTTGAAAATATATGAACAATTGTTCTTTAAGCTCCAAGTCATCTTATAATTTTAACTAGTTTTGCCTTACTTTTCATATTAGCTGATTGACATGCTTTTCCTAAGAAAGGTTATTATGTATTATAATATCTATAATATAATTGTATAATAATATTTTATATAGAGAATGTATTTTACCATTGCTGTAGTGTAAAACAATAAATGTAATTAATCCAAACGTCTTACTTTTCACAGGAAAACATAAAGCTGCATGCACAGGAAATGTAATGCATTTTGATTGTAATAGGTCATATAACAAGCTAACATTGATTTCTTTTGGACCTGTGAAACCTGAAGTATGGTGAAATAGTGGCATTGCAGTTTTATCCAAGAGCAAGGTATTAGGACTATTCTGTCGTAGAGAGTTTTTATGTTTTTTTCACAATGAACTTTAATGGGATCTTTCAACTTAAATGTCCTCTTGTTTTCAATAGTCCTTAATTGTCCCAGTTTTAACAAACCATTTCTACTTTGTAACATCTGACAGATGTTCAGAAGAGGTTCCTGTCCACTGGAATACAAGGAAGCAGAAGGCAGCATCTTCTCAAAAGAATTGCTAGAGGGTACTGCAGACTGATGATGTAAATAAGATGCCTTTTTTGAAAAGTCAAAGGAGATTAAAATTCAGATGAGTTAAAAATCCTGATTGTAGATGCTGTTACTCTTCAGTGTTTCTCAGTGAATTTCTAATTTTCATAACCTTTAAAATGATTATTCTGAGGAAGATTTATGCTGGCCCATTAGGGATGTGTCTTTTCAGTAAGTAGAACATATCACTTCGCTTTGAGCTTCCATTCCTTTTTTGTAGTCTTCAAGATTGCTCAGGTTCATCGATAGGAACATCTTTGTGGTAAAATAGAATAAGACTTCTTCCCAGTCATCTCAGTTAAAAGAATTGTCCTTATATACGTAGATACTAATATGAAGAATTTTATGAGATGATTTCAGTATAATTTCTAAGGTATCGGCATCTTCAGACATTCATTTGTAATAGCATGGTTGACTGTTTTCTGAACTCTGAAATGCATATATATTATTGACATCTCTGAGTCAGTATACATGAGATATTAGGAGGTGTTCACCACTTGAAAGACTGCTGTGAGTTACATGGTTATCAGTGGAAAACAAGGATCAGAGAAGGGCAATGCAAAGTAAATAGCTTCAATTGTTTCAGTGTCTGCATTGAGACCAAGATGTGGATTTACAGAAGAAATATCTGTTCCACAGGCTCTTGGGTCCACACTAGATCACTTGTGTACAACAGATATAATTTTCAGGAATAAAAATACAAGATCATTTTGAAAGCAGGAAATATTCATAAATATTAACTACTGGAAGAGTAAACTTGTGAGCTATTTTCAAGACCTTTTCTATTAGGATAGGAATATAGCTATAGTTAGGAGTATAAGGCTTGTCTGGTCAGGTTAAGATCTATATGTATGTTTCAGTCAGTAGTTAGGGCAGCAGTTAAAGCTGACCAAATACATTGGTGAGGTGATTATTTAAAATGATTAAATATATATATATATATGACTTCTCTACCAACCTAATTTAGCATATTTAAATTTCTTTTAAAAAAGGGAGACTTCAAAATTCTTTAAAAGCCCTGAAGGCAAATATTCAGGTCTATTCCTTCAGAATAAGTACGTAGAAAGGAAGCCGACAAGCAGTCATCTCAATGTCAGTTATATTCTGCATATTGTAAGCTCCTTTCTTGGGGTAATGTTGACCTCTAAGCACACCGCTAAAAGGATTCTGTAAGTCTTATTCACAGGTGGCTGCTATTATAAGAGTAAAAGCAAAAATAAATCTAACATAGATTTTTATTTTTCTGTCTGTTTTCCTTGTCCAGAGGAAAGTGGTGAGTGAGCTTTTGGTTTGTGGCCTAATCTGAAAGCTGAAATTAGGGGAAAATATATATTCAATTTTGAATGTAATCTGCTACATAACTGTTACCATGATGTCTAATAATAAATTAAATATACTTTCAGGGTGCAAAAGAAGGCTGGGAATTTTCTACTTCACTAGAATAATCCAGCAGAGTATTTAGAAGCCCTTGAGAAATTTTCACCTCTGTGCCTGGCAGTATCATGGAGAAGATCCTCATGGAAACTGTCAAAAATAATTTCCAGTGCTGTCTTGGAAAGTACACATGGAAAATAAAGATGGGATTGCTGACAGACAGTACAGCTTCACCAAGGATAAACCGTGCTGACAAATTTGGTGGCCTTCTATGATGAGGTTAGAGTGTTGGTGGTTAAGGAAAGAGCAACAGATGTCATCAAGCTGGACTTGTGCAAATCATTTGATACTGTCCAAAATAAAATCCCTGGCTCTAAATTAGAGAGACATGGATCTCATGGATGGACCATTAAGTGGATAAAAAACTGTTTGAATGGTCACATTTGAAGACTTGGAGTCAATAGTTTGATATCCACATGGAGGTCTGTGACATGTGGTGTTCCTCAAGGGTCAGTACTGGGGTCGTCACTGTTCAACATCTTTGTTGGTGACATGGACACTGGGATCAAGTGCACCCTCAGCAAGTTTTCTGACAACACCAAGCTGTGTGGTCAGGTCGACATGCTGGGATGCCAACCTGAGGGACCTTGACAGGCTGGACAGATGGGCCCATGTGAACTACATGAAGTTCAACAAGGACAAGTGAGGTGGCATGTGGTGTGAGGTAAATAATCCCAAGCACAACTGCAGGCTTGGCGGAGAATGGATTGAGAGTAGCCCTGAGGAGAAGGCCTTGGAGTTGTTGATTGATGCAAGCTCAATATTACTCAGTAATATTTGCTTGCAGCCCAGAAAACAAAAACATGTTCTGAGCTGCATTAAAATAATCACACCCAGAAAGTTGAGGGAGATGTTTCTCTTGCTCTACTCATCTCTTGTAAGACCCCATCTGGAGTGCTGTGTTCACCCCTGGATACCCACCAATACAAGAAACGGACCTGTTGGAGTGAGTCCAGAAGAGGGCCACAAAGATGATCAGCAGGCTGGACCACCTCTGGTAAGAAGACAGGCGGAGACAGTAGGAGTTGCTCAGCCTGCAGAAGTCTTTGGGGAGACATTATTGAAGCCTTCCAGTAGCTGAAGGTGGCCAACAAGAAAGCTGGACAGGGACTTTTTACAAGGGTGATAGGACAAAGGGTAATGACTTTAAGCTGAAGGAGAGTAGGTTTAGATTAGATATTTGGAATAAATTCTTTACCATGAGGGTGGTGAGGCACTGGAACAGGTTGCCCAGAGAAGCTGTGGATGCCTCCTCCCAAGAAATGTTCAAGGTCAAGGTTGTATGGGGCTTTGAGCAGCCTGGTTTAGTGGAGGGTGTCCCTGTCCATGGCAGGGCAGTTCGAACAGGATCTTTAAGCTTCCTTTCTACCCCAATCATTCTACGCTTCTTGAGTCCACGAGGTTGACTGCTTGGAACCGGCACAGCCAGAGCTGCAGTGATTGATCGTGAACTGCAAGAGCGTTTGAAGTGATTGCTCTGCCAGGAGAAACTGCTGTGAAAGCAGAGAGACCCAGCAGTATGAAGTAGCTCTCTCGCGAGAGAGGCTGATGTGGTGTAGGCGTTGCCAGGCCAACGGCGGCCCCATCACCGCCCATCACCTAGAAAAAGCCTCAGGGAGGGCACCTAACTCAGAGAGGGGAGGTCAGCACGTGCGCACTGCTGACCCTGTAGTGCGTGTGGCCGGGCAGGTAAGTTCCGGCTCTCATCACCCGGGTAACTGTCTCACCTACTGACAATCTCTGAGACCACAGATTACCATGGCCTCCACCAGGCAGAGGACTTGCCCCATTAAAAGTGTGGCAACCCAGACCGAGGGCCTGTCTAGGAGTGTAGTAGATTCAACTTTTTAAAAGGATAGACAATGGTAGGACAAGGGGGAATGGATTAAAACTAAAGGAAGGAAGGTTTAGATTGGATATTAGGGGGAAGTTTTTTATGGAGAGAGTGGTGAGGTGCTGGAACAGCTGCCCATAGAAATAGTGGTTGCCCTGTCCCTGGAAGTGTTCAAGGCCAGGTTGGATGGGGCCCTGGGCAACCTTGTGTATATCCAGGCCTGAGGTTGGTGGCCCTGCCTGTGGTAGGGGTTTGGAGCTCTATGATCTTTGGGGTCCCTTCCAACCCATGCCATTCTATGATTCTATGAAACTTTTGGTGAGTGTAAGTGAAAAAGAGCACAACTTGACAATCTTGCCTATTTCTATACAAAATTCAAAAGAGCAAAACCAGCAGAAACTAGAAAATGATCTAAAACAGCACTGGAGAGACAAGCGCATAGTGAGTATTTGAAAACCCAGTAACAGGTGTATGAATAGGGAGCTGATTGGTTTTGAAATGAGAAGCTCAGATGACATAGCTACAAATTACAAGGTATATAAAATGGAGTGCGGCTTTAAGTATGCTGAAGACAAACATGGTAATAGCATGGAGAAAGGAATTTTGAAATCAAATGGTAAGATTTATCTTCCTTTGTTCTATTGTAAAAACACACAACTATTTCCAGGTGCGATAGTACAGCAAAAGCTGCCCTCTCTTCAGGCATTGTTCTAAAAAATACAGGGAAATGATATTTTTCTTATTTTTGTTTCAAAATAAGTACAATTTGCAGGTTCTATATTAAAAAAAAAAAAAGCAAAAGGCCGCTGTTCATGTTACCAGATTTATTGTGTTAATTTTATAGACATTCTTTTTAATTTTTCAACCTTTTGGATCCTTTGCATAGAACTTATACAAATAGGAGTTTGGAAGCCAGGCCTGAAAGTGATACTGAAACCTTGCTTTTCAAGTAACATCAGACAGGTTCTGGTAGAGAGAACTTTAAATAATTTAAATAATATTTAGTTTTGGTATATCTGTCAGTAGAAGTAGGAAAAGGCTTTAAATAAAATTATTTTGCAATTAATAAATATAATACAAAAATATATTTAATAATTTTAATACAATTAATAAAGATAATACAAAGTAAGAGACTACAAAGACCCCCTTTTCTTCTTGCTTCAGCTGTCTGACTTTTCCATGCGTAGTGTTTGTTCAATGTGTGTATTCTTAGCTGTATGTTATGGTCCTTTTAGGAGGGTAACTGCACTACTCTCTGGAAAGAGCTAGAGATTCTTCTTTCCCTGGCAGGCAGCTTAGAACCACGAGGGATCCAGAGACTGCCTTGCAATGACTCCATGGATAATAGTGCATTGCGTTCTGTATACTTTATTGTTTTGTTTTCTTTGGTCTAGTCACTTAAATTTTTATCTATCTAGTAAATTAAGCTCTAATAATCCACTTTTTAAAAATATGCTTTTTTATGCCTTTTCACTGGAAGGAAAAGTTCATCCACTTAAAAAATCTACAAAATTACAGGCTTTTTCAAATGTCTGTAATGTGACAAAAAAGGAAAGATCTCATTTTTGACAAGGTATCCTGCATACTTGTATGTCTACCTGTGAGTACAATTGCAAGATACGAAAGGCAATCTTATGACATGGCTTACCATTGACATGTTTGTCTTAGTTGAATTCAGCATCCATTTTTTATCCCTGTCCATTGTGCAAGACTTGAATCACTGGGGTGTTTAAGAAGAAAAACAGCAGTGATTAAAGGGCCTGGAAGTTTTCTGAAGAGCTCTCTAAAGAAGATTTGTGTCAAGAAGGACATAGAGATAGCATAGATATTGGTGAAAAGGGAGGTACTAGGTGAAGTCTGTCATCACAAAATCATTATAAAATAACTTACACCATAAAATACAACTGTTGATGTTATAAAAAAATAGGTGTATGCATACCACATGAAAAGTTATCTATAACTAGTTAAAAATATTCAGTCCTTCTTGCTGCATAAAACCCCTTCCCTTCTTCCCTTCCCATTACAAATATGTAATGGAAACATTATAAATTGTTTCAGCACCATGTCCAGTATGTAAAAGTCCAGAGTCTTGGTATGTCTTTCTAGTACAAATGAAGTGTGATATTCTTTAGTTTTTTGTCTGATTTTGGTAGACCCACTCATTTGAAATAAGAACTTCAATTTTTTAGTAAATATGTTTTAGGGGAGAAAAAAAATATTTTTGATAGTTTCACTGGTTTTTGTTTTGTTTTGTTTATATTTAATGGACTATGGAAGCAATCACCAAATAATGGAATCATACAATGGTTTGAGTTGGAAGGGACCTTAAAGATCATCAAGGTCCAGCCCCTTCAAGGACAGGAACACCTAGACTGGGCTTCCCAAGGCCCCGTGCAACCTGGCCTTGAACAATGCCTGAAGTGGCATCCATCACCTCCCTGGGCAACTCGTTCCAGTACCTCAACACCCTCATATTGAAGAATTTTCTCCTAATATCCAATCTAAATCTACCTCCTTCCAATTTGAAACCATTCTCCCTCATCCTGTCACTTCATGCCCGTGTAAAATGTCCCTCCCCATCTTTCTTGTAGGGCCCCTTCAGGTACTGAAAGGCCGCTATAAGGTCTCCCTGGAGCTTTCTCTTCTCCAGGCTTAACAATCCCAACTTTCTCAGACTATCTTCATAGGAGAGGTGCTCCAGTCCTCTAATCATCTTTGTGGCCTAATCAGGGGTTAGCATTTCAGGTGCTTACAATTAGGGACATGGATTTGATCACAGCGTTTCTCCAACTTAGAGCACAAGTAAGCTGGTTTAATAGTCTCAGTTTTTTTTGCCTTAGTGTGTACTAAATTATGACAAAAACCATTGTCACTATTTTTACAGAAAAGCCTGACTTTAATTTTCTTTGGAGAAGTTTAAAGTTCAACTAAATTGTCAAATCGCAGCTATTTTGTCTTGCATAAAATTTCCATGATGTTTCTTTGAGTTTTATCTTATTCAGTCTGATCTAATCTTTAAATACCATCAATTTGTTATAGCAAGATTTTAGGCCTACAAGTAACGAAATAGACTGTTTCTCTGCTAAATAACCTATATCTTAACACTCAGTTGAATATTACTTGTCAGAAAGAAAATAAAATTGCAGTTTCTCTAACTATTTTACAGTGTGTATTACGTCCTGATAAATGTCCAAAATATTTTAACTCCTACTTGTAGATAAATTTTTCATTATGTATAAATTAAAACACTGATTTTGAAAAGTAGTGTGAAAATCTATTGTTGCCTATTGTGATGCCTTAATTTTGAGGGTGGAAAATTTTAACTTGTGTTTTGATTTTCTGCAGATATATCTCTGGTCCAGAGTTAGGAACAGAAAGTGCTGTACTGAAGTGAATGAGTTTTTCTTGTTTCTAAAATAATATGATTTCTTTCATCTTTCCATGTCTTTCCCACTCCCCCTGTTTTAGCAGTACCTTTTTTCGCTTCTTGATATTATTCCTCACTTGCTATACTCCACTTGCTTCTTGGGTATTTCCATTACAGCAGTGTGGTTCTTTGCAATGCTCTAATAGTCATCCTCCATTCAGCTGGAAGCCAGGGAATTTTTCTGCTTGCGATGTTTACAGACACTTGTGTAAAATTGGAGCAGAGCTTCTAAGGAGTCGTGTCAAGAACTCTTGTTTATTGTTTTAGTAAGCAGCTTTATGTTACCACAATTATTTAGAGGATTTTTTTTTTCATACATACAGCTGTATTTGCATATCTGTTGTTAAAAAAAGGATGGACTATTATAATATATCCAAAAGCAACAGAAGTTATTTTTAGGCTGAAAGGTTTTCCTCTGCAAAATTGAAAAAAGGAGTCAGAATTAGTGTGAGTCATGTTCACACCAAATAAATAGAGGACAGATTTAGGGGGGTGAAATTCATATAATAGCTTGAAATTGAAGGTTACAGATCAATTTCCAATGAGCTATATTAAAGTTACTGCCAACACAGAAAAAAGCAAAGTTCCTCAGGACAATACCAAGAAAGAACAGTGACATTAACAAAGCTGTAGATCCTTGTAATACTAGACTGGAGGACAGGGTGTTTTGTCTTTTTAAGGCAGAGTATTTCTCACTTTATTACAAATGTTGGACAACACTTCATTCCAGAAAAGATCTCTGTAGTCTCTGCAGATCTGATCTAAACAAAATTATATCAAAATTCCAGTTTATACTCAAACATATGACAAAGACAGCAAATCTGTTATTTCTTATTCCAGTGGCTGTCATTTTATTGACTAATCTTTTTTACAGTTTATCAAATTCCATCAATAAATAATTTAGAACATTTTAGTTATAATGAAAAGCAAACAAACTTTTTTCTACTCTTCCAGAAAACAGTATTTCAGTAGAACATGTGAGATTATTGAAATGGGGAAAAATAGTCCCAAGTCACAAGTTATCCTGTAGTTCAGCTGACCTGGAGGTCCTGGTGGACAGCAAGTTGAACGTGACTCAGTAGTGCACCCTTGTAGCAAAGAATTATTCACCATGTTAATAACTCAGTATTGTAATAGATTACCCATAGAAGTGGTGGAATCTCCCTTACTGTAAATATTCAAGGTGAGCTATTCAGAAGGAAGTAATTTATTTTTTTTACCCTCTACAAGTGTACACATAAACAGTGCATGATTCCATATGTTTTTTTGGAGGGGAAGAAGGGAGAAGCTAGCTCCTTCCTACTTTTAGATCCAAATACATTACAGGGTATATGTTCAAGATAGAAGGCAAAAGAGAAACATCCAGAGAGCTGTTCGTTACACACTTGCTTAGGAGGAGGACAGGCCTCTCAAGGTGAATCTGAGACTGTCAGTACTAAAATGTTCAACTAGTTTATTAGAGAGAAGAACCTTAAATCAAAGAGGAAGATCTTTAATAATACTTTTTAGCAGCAACAAATTAAACATGCAAATACAGAAATAATCTCATATTATTTTAGCTACTGTACATTTTGAAATTGTCTTCATGGATCACCAGGTTATTTAATGGCCTTTCACCCCTGAGGCCACACTTCAAATTAAAACTGTGTAAGCTTTGAGAAGTAACCAATATCAAATTATGGTTTAAATTTGTATTAAAATTATATAACCTTGGAGATCTCCCTCTATGAGCTCAACAAGCTTACAAAATGTTTAGACAAGAAAACAAAACTTTCACACAGGAGGCCTTTTTTCCTAATAGCACAGGCTATTCCCTATAGTAAATGAAGGGTTATCCCAATAGAAATGTGAAAAATACTCCAGACTACTGTAGTGCGAAGAATACTGGGAAAGCAGGGTGGAGGGTGGGGACAGGAGCTGTCTTTTGTTAGTTAAGTCTACCTGAGAAGTCTTATAGCTCTACACTATTGGAAAGAAAGATCATAGAAATAAGTTTCTGCTTCCATTTAGTAGTATTCTTCTATGTGCACAAGAGAAATGAGGAAGCAAAAATCTGTTTACAGTTTTCATCAAAATAGTTTTCAAATGCACATTTCTCTGAGTTTGTTTGCTCATCTGACAGAGTGGGTTATTTCATTTTAACAGCACATCTTTCCTTGACAGTGAGCTATATGAAACCATATTTCTTTACCTAAAGTGGGAGCTTCAGAATAAAAAAAACCAAACATACATACAAACATGCACACTATACTGCAAAAGGAGTGTGTTCTGTTTTCTTATTTGATTGCATGTGTTCACTGTGCTCCATGTTGTTGTCTCTCTTCTACAACCTTGCATGTGGGTGACTAAAAACAGCCCTATGCTAGAATAGCTTTTGCTTCCAGGAGGAAAGTAGCTAAGGCTCCCTTATGATGTTTTTATAACATGAGGATTTACCCTGCAATGCAATGCATCATCTCTATGTCATATCATATTACTAAACATAAGCACAGTGGAGCTTATAAATATGCTTTTTCAGATACATATTGCTCTGGGCAGTATTCCAGCTCCGTTATGGAAAGTTTCATTAAACATAGGTCCTTCTTATGGTTTCCATGCCATTTAGATATTGCTCCTTTAGGTTTTCTACTCAAAGGAAGGATGAGGTGACAACAGGCTATGAATACTGCCTGAAGAGAACATCCAGTGGTGTAAATGAGGCAGAAATCCCAGCTGGCCCCACAGAAACAGGAAAAAACATACAAGGTTAGAACATGGTTGTCTTTGGGGTGCTGTGGGCTTTTTTTGTTTGCTTGTTTGTTTGTTTGTTTTAAATTAGAATAAACATAGGCTGTCGTAATAAACTTTAAAAACTAACATTTGTTTTGAGAAGTCCTTTTTTTCACTGGATGTCTCCATCAGTTATTTTGGCACACTATTCTCAGAGGCCTTTCTGATGTTTTATATTTTTCTTCATAGTGCAGCCTTGTTACTTAAGCTTTCTAGGGTTGTGAAAACAAGCACAACCCGGCAATAGCCATAGATAATAAGTTTATAATTTACAGTTCTTTCCAAACTAAAGAGCAGTGTTTTCACAAGTGCTTTCAAAACTAGGTTTTCCTCACAGGTAACCTGTGTGTGCCTGGGTATTTTTCAAAGTAAAAATCTAGTGACAGAAAGGCATCAAAACAGATAAACAAATAAGGTAAAGGTGTAATCTGAATCTAAAGATCTGTCCTACCACTCCAAAAAGGGTAAAAATTGTGGGTGTACTCCAGAGGGACTAAAGAATATTTTTGCTGTAGGCTGTGGGTGATGTGATCTCTTAATTCAGCTGCTCTTAATATGTGCATGTTGTGCTAATTGACTATGTAAATTATTTTATGTTTATATTAACTTTGTGACTTCTTTTATTCTGGGCTTTGATTTTTCAGTATGATAAGAAAATAAGAAACTTAAAGGACATTTCTAATTTAAAGAGCTTTTATCATGAAAATCTCAAAAACAACAGAAATGTTCTGGTCAAATACATGGAAGTTCTGTGACAGATGATGCTAATTTTCTAGTCTTATATTGCCTTTTACTGGAAAAGTGCAATTTAAATACTTTAAAATTTAGAAGCATGATTCAAGGAGTACTTTCAGCAAATGTGATTTTCATTGCCCCATTTTCTTTGAAGAAACTCAAGACTTGAATATTAACACCACCAAAGTAACGGCAAAGATTGTTGTGATGGGAAATATTAGTAAACAAGAGCTGCATGTGAAAAATATTGTCATTAAAAACTATGTAGTAGTTAATTGAGTCTGATATGAAATTTGGTGCTGGAAATTTAATGACTAATTCAGCTATTTCACAGAGCTTGGTTACTGCAGGCTCTATAATGATCTCCTTTGCTTCATAGCAACAATGAAATTAACCTCGCTTTTGTCCTGCAGGTGTTGTGTTCTGATAATGCATATCCTTTACAAGTATGAGCAAATTATTTGCTTTGCATACAGATTGAGCATAAGCTGAATCCATATGGAAAAGAAAATGAGCACCTTACATTTTTGAACTAAAGAATACACACTTAGATATAAGTAAAAAATCATTAAGTTGGCTTCTTCGATGACTTACCATTTCTACAGGCAGAAATTCAGATGACCATTATTTTCCTGGGTTTCTAACTCTATTATTCTATTGTCTTAAACCCATACTGGACATAAACTTACTAGTTAGGAAAGTTCCTACATCACTGCAACCTATGGATCAAATACCAAAGAACACAGACTTTTGAGTAAGGTCTAGAAAGCAGCTTTTAGGCCTGGGAGTTAAAAGGAGCAAATTTAGCTTTTGATGATCAGGCTATCTATTTGGCTCAAGAAGGCAGTGTGCATTTATAATTTAGACTGGAGAAAATAAAATGGAGTGTCAGAGGCTCCTGGCATAGTGCCATCACCATCCTCAAAGTAACTAAAACATAAGTTAATAAGAAAAATAAGGAAAAACATAGTGAGATTATAAGGAATGAAATAACAGGAAATGAAACCAGTGTGGATGGAATAAATAAGGTGAGCATCTGGTGTACTCAAATTAAAGACAGTTTTGATTTTTGTTCATTCTAGTGATCAAATTGCTTATGCATGTCCTATTGGATGCAGTACAAAGATATATATTTGCAATAGAAATGATGAGATTTGGTTATGACTTTTCTGTAAGTGTAATAGACCAAGAGAAGTTCGAGGATACTCCCTCTTTTCTCTTTTCCAGATTTCCAGGATTCTAAAACAGTGTTACAGGGGAGATGACTATGTAACAGAAGATTAATAGATTTTGATCGCTGCATTACTGTTCTTAATGACAATTTTTAACTAACTTATTCATCGTAGTGTGAAAAGCAGTCATGAGAACAATGTGGGAAGTGCTTGCTATCATCTCCAGAACAATGATGACTCTGTAGCTGACATCTCCAACCACTGCTACCAGTGAGACTGTGTAGACTGATTCCGTTTGAACATTTAGAAACTACATCAGCAAGTCAAATGCAACCTAATAGCAATAATTTTTAGAAAGGGGCATGCTTGACTTATTGTAAGCGCAGTCTAAGCGCCCAGTTTCTGCACACACCATAAAAGTCATGCATAAACTTGGGTATAAACAAATATGATTTATTTTTTTTTATGGGAGGTAATTATCCAGGAATGACATTTTCAAAGACTAACTTCGAGAAAATGAGTGGGAAACCATTCCTTTGTATAAGACACCAGTTTAATAGGGAGGTAATGTATATCAGAAGCAGTGATATATGACTGAAATTAGATGTTCAGTTAAGAAGCATGCAATATTGGGACTCTCAGTCAAATTTTCTTTATTCTGAACACTGTTTTTCTGATTTTTGTCCAGGCATCTAGTAGGAAAAGCTTATACAGGAAACAATTGAATAGTTGTGTTAAGAGTGTTTGCTTTTGATTTAATTTCCCAAAATAAAAATAATATAAAGAAATTATTTGTTAATAGACCTGGCAAGAATTTTATGTTTCTTAGAAAGGTCTGAAAACTGGTGGAGAAAGGAACAGAATACAAGTAGAAAATCATATGATTCCTCAAAAGGAAAATGCTGAAACCATTTTTTTACAATGCTTTTTTTTGTTTGTTTTGTTGTTGTTGGAAAAATTCAAATTCTTATTTGCCATTTTGTCATAAAAAAGGGTTCAGGAAAACTCAAAACAAAAAAGGTTACTAAAACTTGTAGTAACTTTAAGAGTGCTTCAAAGTTTTCAGTGATTGTATAATAGGCCTGGTTGTATAAAGTAAAATGTATCTGTGTGTGTCTGTGTATCAAGGGATAAGAGAAAGAAAAAGCAAGCTCATCAGGGATGTATCCATATCTTGTTTCAATAATGCATAGGTAAATTTTGATATCTGAACTATTTCAGCATCTGATAGTAAAGCTTTGTGGGAAACTGCCTGTTAAATATCTGCTCACAGTTTTGTTATGAATTACATCAGTAATGCAACAGTCTTAATGCAACAGTCTTCTCCCCCTCTTTTTAATCATAGAATCAAAGAACTATTAAGGTTAGAAGGTACCTCCACAGATCACCACTCACTGCTCAAAGCAAGATCAACTAGAGCGGATCTCTCTGGAATATGTCGAGTATGTCTTTGACTATCTCCAAGGATACACACCTTTTTAATCACATTACAGCTTTGGTCAACCTGACCTAATAAGAGATGTTCCTGCCCATTGCAGGGAAGTTTGACTATATGGTCTTTATAGGGTCGCTTCCAACCCGATCTGATCTATGACTCTAGAGTAATTGCACACTTTATTTTGTTTACATGGATTTTTCTCTATTTCAGTCTGTGCCCACTGCGTCTTCTGTTTTTGTTAGGTACCACTAAGAAAAATCTGGCTCCTATATCTTTATTCCTTCCCATCAAATATTGATATATACTGATAATACACCCCTTGACCATTCTCCAGGCAAGAAGTTCCATCTCGCTCAGTCTCTGCTAGTTCAACAGATTCTCCAAGACTTCAATCATCTAATTGGTCCTTCACTAGACTTCAATATATTTATGCCTTTTGTACTTTGGAGTTCAGCACTGGAAATAGTCCTCCAGATGTGTCTCATCAGTGCTGATCAGAGGGGAAGGATTAACTACCTAGACCTGCTGGCTGGTGGTGTTTTTCCTAATGCAGTCCAGGATGCTACTTGCCTTTACAGCTGAAAGGGTGCCTTGCCGGCTCTGTTACAGATTATTTTGTGAGAATCAAAGTCACACACTCAGTTTTGTAGTCTGTAAATCTAGGTGCTGATCAAGTTGTTTGATCTCATTCTTGATATTAAAGTCAGCAAAATTCACCAAAGTACTGATATTTCAAATGTATGTGTTATTTCGTATTCAAAGTTCTAAATTCCAAAACAAAATTTTGGAATTTGTATTGTTAAATTATTCCACCTGTGTCCTGGTTTTGTCTAGGATAGAGTTAATTTCTTTTCTAGTAGTGGATAGAATGCCATATTTGGGAGTTAGGATGAGAGTACTGCTGATAACACACAGATGTTTCCTGTTACCAAGCAATCAAAGACTTCTCAGTTGTTCATATTTCCCTGCTAATGAGAAGGGAGGGAAAGCAGCCAGGACAGGTGACCCGAACTGGCCAAAGGGTGTATTACGTGCCAATTATGTCATGGTCAGCACAAAAGGAGGGGCTGGTGGGAGGAGGAGCAGGCAGCTCCAGGATGTGTGATTTTGGGGATGGTATGGTTTCAGGAGGGCTCTGAGCTGCACGGCCCGAGTTTGCACAGTTTGGTGAGAAACTGCATTGTGTATCGCTAGTTTAATCATAGAATCATAGAATTGTAGGGGTTGGAAGGGACCTGGAGAGATCATCGGGTCCAACCCCCCCAATATATTAACATGCTTGCTATATGTTGCACAACAGTCCAGTGCCATTTATAGATACTATAAAATCTTTCTTATCCCATTCAATGCATCCTTTTTCATATGTCCAAGCATCCAATGATAACTCTATTTGCTGAAGTCGCTAACTGTCATTAATTAATTTTGCTTTCTTTAAATTTCTCTATTCAATCTTGCATCTGTATTTCACCTCCTTAATCTGTGAAATGTTCAGACTGAAAAAAAGTGATTACTTAGGCCATCGTTTTTGCCCTACTAAAACAGGTGCACTGTGGCAGTTTCTTATCGGTCTTTTGAAACTTCCAAAGTTCTTGAAATTGAATATTTACTGTCCAGAGCTGAGACTTTTCCAAGTATTTTTTGTAAATTATCCACAGCTGCTGATTTGAAATATGCAACTTAGTTGCTGTCTAAACCTTGCTTTATAGCTGCTGGCATGAAACGCAAATTTTTCCTTCAACCATCACCTGCTTATTTCCCAAACTTAAAACAGTATTTGCTGAAATACCTAAGTCTTCTGTGTTTGAAGTTTTATTATTTACATCAAATAGTAATACCTAAGAAGGGACCAAAGATTCATTGACCCATGAATTATCCATATGGATTTCAGGGCATTCTGAAAAGATGACAAAAGCACCTGCCAAAGGAAGGAGTATACATTTTATCTGAAGGGAGCAGACAAGTGCACAGTGTATCCATAAGTAAATTTTGCGTTTATTATGGAGGTAAGGAACTATTTTGGAAATTAGCCTAAAAAGACCATTTCGAGGTGGTAGATTTGATCTTAGATGAGGATGCATTAGTAATTGCTGCCATCTCTTAATTTTCTGTCTGAAAGATGAAATCATTTTGGTCTTCAAGGCATAGCTTCTTCACCATGGATAGTGACAATGACAATTCCTTCTCCTCCGTACATTGTGGGATGCAGACTACAGAGGTGCAGTGGCCATTGTGGTTGGGAGAGCTGGCAGGAAAGTGGCAGGAAGCAGACAACAATGCAGGGATAAACCAACACTTCTTAATCCAATTTCTGTTCTAGAGGAAGCTGAGTCCCTACAGGCCAACCAAAGATTTCTGAACACATAGTAAGTATAAGGCAAATTGAATATTCAATAAAATTTTCATGGAATGAGAATTACTGTGTTAACATTTCCAGTGGAATCTATGAAGTGAAATTTATTTTCTCTGTGAAGAGAAAGTCAGAGAAAGGAAAACCAAGAGAATTGTAGAGCTTAAATACAGTAGAAAAATCTGTGGAAAGTCACAAGAGACATTGTTAGCTGAGACTACCGAGTAATGCTTTAGTGTTTGTAGAACTAGAACTGTTCTGCAGAAGGGGAAGAATTCATTTGTCTGAGGAAATAAAAATTTGGGTTGAATTCCTAAGTTAGAATAAAGGAGTCTCTGGTATACTAAATGTATCTCTGTGCCTCAGGTTGTGTTTTGTACAGTTGCCCTGTGGATCATGTACTAGTTCTGTGAAGGGCAATGAAAGCTGACTTGTTGACCTCTTTGTGAGTTGAAGGTGATGCAGCCATAACTATGTGGATATTCAACAGGATGTCTTATTTAGAAGACACATAGTGTAAGATGAAGTTATATCCAAAAAGCGGCACTTGTTACTTTCCCTGGTGACTCGATTTAGGGACAATTCTAGGCATACCCTGTAACAGGCAACTGTACAACTTAGGAAAAAAGTAGATGGGGTTATTTGTGGGGTTTTGTGTGTGTGTGTGTGTGTTTGTGTGTGCTTATTTTTTCAGATTCACAATGAATGATGAAATTAGAAAAAAGGTTTTAATGAGTGGCAGGTTATATAGATGGGACCCTGCAATGTGACACTTGATTTATTAACACAGCTAGGGTATGAAAGAATGGGTAGATAAAAATATGCTAAATTAACAAGGGGCTGTCTGTGAGTTAAATCTATTTTATTAACTCAGATTGGGATCTTTCTCCCAGATAAGGGAATTTGAAATCCTAGCATGCAAACAGATAATCCTGGGACAAGAGATTTTGTGGATGTAACATTATGTTTTTTTTCTTTTTTTGCTTTGTTTTAGGTTTTTTTGTTTCATTGGTTTCTTGAAGGGCTTTTTGTTTGTTTTGTTTTGTTTTTAACTATGAAAGCATCAGTTTCTCCATAATAACTAAGTAATATAGTTTAAATAGGTACAGAAAGTCTGAATTTTTTCTTTGCTTTTAAATTATCTGGAAATTGGATAAATATGGCAAAATCATATCTCTCACTTGGATTCTGCCAAATATACGAAATAGTATATAAAAAAAGTCATCATTATGAGCCCTCCTCATTTTAAAAACTATGGATCTATGCAAGTACAGATTTACTGAACACATATCAAGTTGCCTGGGAGATGCTTCTCTGCAGAAGGAATTTAACTGAAGTTTCTTAATAAAACTGATAAGACTTTGTTTGAAGGAATGCTTTTGAAATGCTTTATATGCAAAGATTGCAATAGAATGTAATTCTAGACTAAATTTGGGGTTTTTTTAACCTGGCAACTGAAAGAGAAAAGTTGAAAATGTCTCATTTGAAAAGCCTGATAGAAGGACAATAGATTAAAGAGAGCCTCTTGTTTTTCCCAACAAGTTATCTTAACTTTTATATTCAAGACAATGACACTGGCAAAAAATGCAGTTAAAAAAAATTGACTACAAAGGATAAAAAAGCATAATAAAAAAACCACCTATACCAGAGAATACTGTGAAAAGAAAAGCTGATAATGTTGTACTGCTGAATTCTGAGCTAAAAACATGATTTTTTTTTTCACTACAGAGTTTCAGGTTTACAGGTGAACAAAGTGAAAGAATTTTAGCAATTAGGGATCTCACAAGAGGATAATATTCTGGCCAGTTGCAATTTTTTTTTCTTTTTCATAGCTGTACCTATTAACTAGAGATCTCTGATGGTAATTAAACAATTGGAAATGCACTAGAACTATATAAATAGGAAATTACTCAAGTAGTTGCAACAATAATTATATTTAAAATATAACTACACTATATTAACTTCCTGGCAATAACTAATCTCTACAACTACTAAATTCATCACAGGATCATTTGATGACTGATCATCAGAATCAATAGAACTTTACTGATGAGATTACATACTATATAATACTGAAAAAAAGACACTTGCTATTTTCAGCAGGATAATGTTGTGCGTATTTTTCTTTCATCCTTCCTCCTGCAACATTTATATCTGACAGTTTCTAAGACCAGTGTCCTGCAGCAAACGTTGCCAGCAATACTGAATACTTTCAATTAGTAGTTCTCTACTTCTCTGGTAGCTAAGCAACTGACCTGTGGTGAAGAATACATAATGATCTTCTGCATATCCACCTTAGAGTATCAGACAGAGCACAGGCTTAAAAACATGGATTTGTTCACCTGCATTGATGACTTTGGCTCAGGCTTCTGTGAATTATGAAGAGTGTGATTACTGTGTGTTTGATGTAAATCAGTCAAACACAGAAATAAGAGCCTGTATATGTATGTTGCTTTATTGTTCTTCATTCATTGATAATTATCATGCTACTAGCAAGCAATGCTCAGAATTCTGTAAAATCAGGGTAAATACAGATTTGATGTAATAAATACACCACCATAATTAAATACTCAACAAAATATTATTTGCCTTCATAACTACTGTGAGTAATATTGTCTTGTTAATAAAGCAGAGTTCATGTAATGGGTATCTAAGAAAAAACAGCAGCTTCCACACATTTAATCACATAATATAGATAGGCTGCTAGCATCAGGGGGATGGTAGCATAAAAAAGAGCAGAAAGAATAACCTTATCCATTATGAAGCCTTCCAATACATTGAGGGTGCTACCTCAGAGATGGTCAGGGCTTACTGTTAAAAGAACCACAGATTCTAACAAATGCCTGAGAAGTTATCTCCCTTCAGCTTTGGTCAGAAGACTATGCTTATTCTGGGCCACTGAAGCTTTCATAATGCCTTTATGTATCGCCTATGGGAGACTGCAAAATGTGAAGAGGATCGGGATGGTCTCCCAGATAAACCAACAGAAATTCCTTGAACACACTGGCCAAAAAAACCTCACAAAGGATCCACAAGGACCAGCATAAACCTGATGTTTTTGATTATTTGGATTATATTACAATGATCTCAACAGTTGAGATAGGAAGTATAAGGACACTTTGGCCAACAGAGATAATCCATTTGTAAACACACAGAAGTTAAAGGTGAAACTAATCATCAAACCTCAGAGTTTGGTTTAGCAGTAGATTTTGCACAGAATCAGTTTAGAGTGTTTGTGTTAAACTGTAGTTCAGACAATTCTTTGAGAAAAAGAACACACGGCAATAACTGACATGATTGGGAATTGTCTCCAGTATGCTTGTATTCGAGCAGTAAAAAGTATTCATCTTGTATGCAGTGCTTCAACAGCTCTCTGTTTTCAGTTAGCTTGAGTCCTCGGGGAGTTTTTAGGCATTGTAGTCTGCTGTAAAATTAATTTGAAGGGAATAGAAAATGTGTGCAGTCAGAAAGACTGGAGAAACTAACATTAACTTACTGGAAGTCTGTGGGTATCTGTGTAATACTTCTTTTAGACAACTAGTATATATACTTCTCTCAGAATACTCTTTTTTAAAAATTCACAATTATCTTCTCAGTCTTAAAAATGTCCTACCAATGATAGCTATAACATATACATTTAATTTTTTTTATTGAAATAAACACTATGCCTGTAAAGTCCTTTTACTATAAGCATTAATAGCATTTTCCTACTGACATGGGCTTTTTTTGATTCTTTAAGGTGGATAAATGCAGAAATATCTATTATGTAATTTACTAGCTTTATCTATGTTTGTAAAACCTATGGCATGTATGAAATTTAAAAAAACCCACAATCTGATTATTAATAACATTGTCTTTTACAAGTAAAAGATATTCAGCCTTGTAGGTGATCCAGATTTCCTCAGTAACTACACGTTAATAGCTTGTTAATTTTTTTAAAGTCATAATACAAACTAGAAAACATCAGTGGTTTCTATGGCTTGGATCTCAGCCAGACTCGATAATGACTTTTGCATCACAACATCCTCACAGACAGTTAAGTACTGTACAGCTGAAATGAAATATCTGGCATCATGTCCTGTCTTGTAATAATTTTTGTAGGTCTCAGAACATACATATAGGAAAAAGAATACAAAGAACATAAGTCTAAGTAAGTACTCAAATTGAGTCATATAAAAATATCATATAAATTCAGAAGTCAAAGACTCTAAGGTGTCTTCTTTCACCATTAAATTAAAATACCTCATGTCCCTCAGACCCCCTCCCCCAAGAGTCGAGCTATATGGGGTTTTAAAAAGAATGAATTATTAAAATAAATTATCTGAAAAATAGTTTTCTCAAGCAAGGGGTGTTCTTTACATTAAAGCAGAAGGTTTCACTTGTGAGCATTGGTATAAAAACCTGTAATAGATAAATAGATTCTATTCCAGACTGGATTCTGTTCCAGTCTGGAACTGACAGTCCCTGTGTGATATGGGGAGAATAAATCATGTGGTCTCCCTAAGAAACTGTAGTTCGCTGCATTTGTCTCAGACTTTTCCAGCAGTAATAGGTAGAGGATACATTAAAGAAAGAAAAAAAGGAAAACAAAGATTTTCTGTATAGTTAAGCTGCTCCTGCCTTATACAGGGAAGAAATTTGCCCTTTTGTGAAGGAAAGTGCTACCTTGTTGAAAGAACTTTATCTGACTCCTGGAAGCCTTTGAAGTATGATGGTGAAAGAGGAACAAAGTGGAACAAGTGCAGTGAGAGAGTGAAGAACTTTAAAAGTGAGAGGAAGAGAGAGAGAGAAAATCTGAAGCCTGGTAGGTAGTGAGGAGCAGAGAAGAAAAACTGCTAAAAAGAAGAGTCCATATATATATATAATAATGGAATCATAGAATATACTGAGCTGGAAGGGACCCACATGGATCACCAAGTTCAACTCCTGGCTCCACACAGGACCAGACAAGTCAGAGCATCATCCAGATGCTTCTTGAACTCTGTAAAGGTCAGTGCGGTGACAACTTCCCTGGGGAGCCGGTTCCAGTGCCCGAACACCCTCTCAGTAAAGAACCTCTTGCTAACTTCCAACCTAAACCTCCCTGGTCACAGCTTCATGCTGTTCCCTCGGGTTCTCTCACTGGTCACCAAAGAAAGGACCCATGTGTACCCCTTTGTTGGGAAGCCATAGGCCACAATGAGGTCTCTCAGTCTCCTTTTCTCCAGGCTAAACAAACCAAGGAACTTCAGCCTCTCCTCAGAAGACTTCCCCTCCAGATCCTTCCTTTGTTGTCCTCCTCTGGACATTCTCCAACAGTTTTCACGTAATCACTGAATCACTAGGTTGGAAAAGGCCTTTGAGATCATCAAGTACAACTGTACCTGTCCTCTACTAAACCATATCCCTAAGTACCTTGTCTACCCATCTTTTAAATACTTCCCTGGGCAGCCTGATAGCCCTTTTGGTGAAGCCTTTTTCCTAATATCTAATTTGAACCTGTCCTGGCACAGCCTGAGTCCATTAGCCCTTGTCCTATCACCTGTCACTTATTTAGTGAGAAGAAAATTCCATTGGTGCTGTTCTGTCAGCTGTCATAGCCACTCTGAACATTATCAGCCTGTTGCCACCAGAGTGGATATACAGCCACAAGTATGTGGCTGCCTGCCTTACAGAGTTCAGATCACTTTGTTTCTCCAGCTGCTCTGTCCGTGACAGGCTGGTATCTCTCAGGGGGACTGCAGTTGTTGCTGGATAGCAAGCAATGGTCACACTCTATGCTACAAAAAAGGTATAGAGCCCTAGAAAAATGTGTTATTCAATAAACTAATTTAAGGTATAAGAATAAAGAACTTAAAATTTCTTCACAATTGGATTTCTATTTTCCTAAATTTAATACAAATCAAAGGGAATATTGTGCCTGTTAGACATTGTTCAGTCATGAGGACACTGGAGTGTACTTGTCGATTGTAAGCTCAGGATAGCCATATGTTTAGCCCCAGCTGGAAATTGAGCACCACACAGCCACTTGCTCAACTCTCCCCCCACAAGGGGAGGGAGAAGACAATAAAAAAGAACTTGAGGGTTGAGATAAGGAAAGTTTAATAGGATAACTAAGATTATAATAGTAATAGTAATAATAATAAAGTAATATAACAATATAGTAATAATGTTATAGTCAAGAATTAATAACAACAACAATAACAACAACAAAGCACAAATGTAATTGCTGACCACATGTGAAAGGAAAATAAAACAAGCTTGCGCAGTCTGTTTCTGAGCAGTGATCCAGCCTCCTGGCATGCTTCCTCAGTTATATTTGGAGCATGATGTTCTGCGGTAGGGAATATCCCTTTGGCCAGGCTGGGTCAGCTGTCCTGACTGTGCTCTCAAAGCTTCTTGTGCACCTGGCAGGGGGTGGGAAGCTGAAAAGTCCTTAGCTTTGTGTAGACGCCAAAATTACCTAATAAACACTGAAACATCTGTGTATTAACAAAATTATTCTCGTACTAAATCCAAAACACAGCGCTATACTGGCTAGTAGAAAGAAAAGTAACTCTGTCTCAGCTGAAACCAGGACACAATGTTTTCCAGTAGGACTCACATGCCAGGAGGAACCACAGAATAGTAGCACTATATGGGCAGCAGCAGGAAGCGGCAGTCAGATTTAAGAGAAACTTGGGTTTAGATTGACATTAGCTATTAAAACAATGTGCTTTAACATCTACAGAGCTTGAAATCCAGGCATGAGTCATAATGAACCATCTCCATACATCCATTTCCATATGTACGTAAAGTTGGATGTAGTTTCAGCTCTGACAGAACAAGAAACGAATTACTATAGAAGAGAATGCCGCAATTTTTATTTTCTTTAAAAGTTATGATATTTGAGTATTCATGAGGCATTTTTGAATCTCCTACTTAGACTCAACTTTATCTCCCAGTCACTGCTACCTGAAACTTGTTTTTATTTTGTGATGTCTCATTTTGACTGAGAGCTAGGTGTGAACAAGATTAATTATTTTCAATTCCTCCTGTAAGATAATGTTGTTATTCCATATGTTTATAAGAGATGCTGATTTCAGTGTGTGAAGAAATCGAGCCGGAAAGGATGAACTATTTGCTTATAGGTAAGCATTGTAGCAATGGTTTGCATATTCTGTATACAGGACAGGTTCAAATGACAGCAGAACTTTTAAAGTAAGGCATTCCAATATTCTTCAGAAGGAAAAAGATTAAAAGCTGTCTCCTGAAGAAGGGTGGAGTGAAGTCCGAATATGGCCTCAGGAATGTTCTGGATTCAGAAAGCTGCATGTATCCCCAGAAAAGGGGCACTGTTCAGAGAGCAATCCTCTGAAGGAGAGCTTCAATTTCATGAGCTTGTGCAGTATTACAACTTTTGCTGTACGAACCACGAAGCAAAATCTCTTGGAATTCTAAAGCACAGGCAGAAAGATGGTGTCTCTAAATTGAATAGACATATTGCTACACATTATTTATTTTATTAAATCTATTTCTGACTTGAAAGAATTTTTCAAAGTATGTGATACACGAGGCGTTAATTTTCCACAGCTGCAGCAATACCTAAACTCACAGCACTAGCAGTGCAGGATCCAGCACTTTCATACAAAATCAGGCTGCTGCAGGAAGCTGCTGTGCTGTTTGTCTGCTGCAATGATAGTTAGGTTTGGGTAGACCAAGATGTTACTGTTGCCATGCTATCTTCCATTGAGGGCTTCTAGCCAGAAGCCTTTTTGAATGTGTCAGGGTACCATAGAGATTGAAGGGACTATTGATTGAACCAACTCCTCTATCTGCTTTAAATTACATTATATTCTTTGTGATCTTTCTGGCAAGGTACATTACTTGAGATATTCCCTTGAAACTGAGTTTGAAGTGGTGATAGGATAAACATTTTCAAAATATGGTATTTTTGTTCTCTATGCAGTGGGCTGACGGGGTTATTAATTTAATATATAATGAAAACTTGCTGTTGCAATATCAAGGAAAAAGCAGAAGGAGTATATTCTCTTATTTGGCTGCAGTGTGAATTTCATGGAAATATGTATGCAATAAGCACTGATGTTAATCATTAGGCCATGCCCTATGTGTATGAAACTTTTCCCCCTTTGTCTCAGCACTGAATACTTCAGGAGCTTGAACAAAGAAAAAGGAACATCAAGAGGAAAAAAGAGGATAGATGATTTGTACTATTGATGGTACTAGAGAGAGCTGAAGATGTCAGGTGGTAGTTTGATGATACTAAGATAATTAGGAAAACAAAAAAATCTGTTTTCTTGCTAGAATATTTTCTTATTAAAGTTAAGGATATTCGAAAAATGGGATTTTCTATATTTTTTCCTTTTCTTGTTTTTACACAAATTGCAGGTAAACTACAAACCATTAATACCTGCCTGACTATAAAAGGAGGAAATTCTTTCTTCTTGACTCAAGGAAACATTTGATAAACCCATGAAAGAATGGCAAAAGGAGAGTTTAGAAAAATTCAGTTTCATAAGAGAGGAAGAGTAGATACTAAAGAGATAAATACCTGATTAGAAAAGTTCACACTAGTTCTGAACTAGCATTGCTGAGTGTCAGAAGTGGGTGCTTAGCTGTGGGTTTGTTCCTTCTTGGGTATAAGTCAATGGCTTTTATTTTCCATGACAAAGAATTAAGAGAACATGCTTTATGAAGCCAAGATAGCTTTAAAGAACTCCTGTTTGCAAGGAAGATTATGAATTATAATGTCATACCAATAAAGCCATAAATCATATATTTTACTTTATCTTTCTGGTTTGGGATTTTGAGAGTTTTGTTCCACCTCCTCATTGTATGTTGGTAAAAAATATGTTTGTGAAAAAGAACAAAGCTAGGTTTTAGTCACCTTGTTTGAAATCAATCTTTCTGTAATCTTTGCAAAATCTAGTTTGCTGGTTTTAGTCATTCTAAGTTTAGTTTGTGATGCCTACATGAAGTAGTAATAGTCTGAATAGAGTCAAAATGAGATGTTCTCATAATTATTAATAAGAAAATTGCTAAAGTAGCAGCCCAATCCTTGCTCAGAGAACAAATAACCATGAGTAGAAAGACTAGGCTGGGGTCAGAGCAGAGTGCCATTAGTCTGCAGTCAGTCTATCACCCATAATTGCACTTTTTCAAATGAATTTGCATATCTGGTAAGGAAAAACTGTGTGTGATAGTCATGTTATTCAGTGCTATGGCCAAATGTGACAGTTTGAAGCCTGCTATATATCCTTCTTATGTGCACACTGAGACTGGGATGCCTGCCCCTGCCCCCAAATGAGGTGGTGCACTAAAATGTGAATGGGAGTTCCTACCATGTGGGACAGAAGATGCAGAAAAACTTTATTAATGCTGGGAAAAAATGTACTAAAGCTTGTCATCCTTTTGACAGTTTCTAGGGTAAATATGAAGAACTTTGACATATCCTGAGCCCAGATATGCTTGGAAACATGCATCTGAAAACATTTAAAAAACATTCTTGTTCCTAACCTAATTATTCCTCAGATTTATAAAAAAAAATTCCCACAAACAAATTTCCAGCCAAGATTGATTCTGTTTGCAAAGTGCTTTGAGTTCTTCAGATAAAGGACAACTCTTTGTGGGACAATTTTGGAAAAAATTGACAAGTCTGGTCTCATGTCCAAATTGAGGACTTGCTGCAGAAGACTTTGAATCCCTTCTAGCTAATATATATTATTTTTCTCTCCATAGAAACCAGAATATCTCCAGAAATTGAAGCAATTGACCTTGGTTTCGCCTCACTGTGTAATTATATAATGGCTGTAAAAAATACTCTGGATGAGGAGTGTTCCCCAGACCCTCAGGAAAAAAAAACAAAGAGTCATAGATTATCAGGTGTATGCATTCTTACAAGGGAAAAAAAAAAAAAGAGAAGGAATAAAAGACAAATAATACAAAGGACCTCTAGGTGGTTTTGCTTTTGACAATAAGGAATGATTTCTATAGTATTCCAGAACCTGGCCATGATCAATTTCACATAGAACTTGCAGTTTTTAGCGACATTTTCTTTTACTGTCAGCAATTTTACACTAAGTTCCATGTTCAATGTTAAAAAGCCTCCTGAGAACCTTTTTCTTCACATTGTCAGCATGAAAGACGAAGTCTTCTGAAAACTGGGTCAGGAAATGACATCTCCAATGATATCCATCTATTTTGGCTCTGATAAGTCCTTTGAGAGGATTCGACTCAGAAGATCAATACAATGACAAACCACTAAAATGTACAAATCTTTCTTACTGTTACTCATAGAAGAGTTGTGTACTGAACAGTTTTAGTATCCTGCTCCTTCATAAAACATTCCACATCTGATCAGGAAAGGGTATTTCATTATTGGTACCCACCCAACCAATCACCTCAGCTAAAAATATCCCTGTGAGGCATTAAGTGGCAGTGACACATTTTATTTACCTTTGCACAGTCATGAAATTATATTATATGTACAAAACCCGTTTTTTTTCCCTCTTCACTAGATTTGAGAAACTTCTAGCAGGTTAATAATGGCCAGCTGATTTTCAAGTTTAATAGAAATGACCACCCAGATAACTCATGTTAGCTAGAACAGTAAGGCATTTCTTTAACATTTGGTGTTTAGATTTTATTTATTTTTAATTTCTAATGGTAGAAGACATAAATATCTCTGTAGAGGTGAAACACACTGGGCTTATTATTGTTATTGTTATTATTTTTATTTGTTACATTTTCATGTGTATCATGATATATTCAGTTATACATTACTTATTCTGAAAGCAAGCCATTTTATATGCAGATTTAAGGTAATGAGCATTCAACTTTAAAAAATAGTTCTGGTATCCTGTAGCTTCTCAATAATAATATGCTCTTACATTCCAACAGAGAAGGATGGATTATGGGTTTTTCAATTTGCATCAGGCATATTAATTGCAGAGTAGGTTTTCCACATAAAATATCAATGTACTGGAACAAACTGTTAATGTACCAGAATATGAACACTTACATTCATTTCTTGAGATTTAAAAGCAATCTTCTTTTTCATACATCTGAATAGCATTTTTTTAAAGTCTGTTAATGAGAACAACATAACCAATGTTTTCTGAAAACCTTAATTAGCTTAAGTGTTAATAGTGCTTTCCTAGCCATTGTACTGGCAAACAATACAACAAGCCATTAGGGAAAGAAAATAATTTACAGGGTATGGAAAAGCTTTAGAGCAGCTTTTAAGAAACATGCCATGGAAGATCAACTTTATGTAGTAGTAGCAAGAAAAGAAACATTGAATTAAAGTTTTACTTTCCTCCCTCCCGGGAGAAGAGATTCCTAGACTAATAAAAGTGTACTTGGAAGTGAAGTTCAGCTGGGGATTTGCAAAGTGATTTGAATGATATAGAATATCAATTTTATGGTTTATGTTTCATCTAATTCATTTGAATTACACACAGAATCCAATATGTTTTAATAGGAATTAATAAGATCTAACAATTCTGCTGTATAAAGAGAAAATTTGATTCTTTAGGAGCAGATAAGTAAATATTTGATTAAAAATATTTTTATGGTTCTTAACATTTCAAAAAGGTGTTGTTTACAACCTTTATCTTATTATCTATCTTATTACTTATACACCTGAGCAAGTGCATATCTTATGGTTAATTTTCCAAAACTAGAATATAACTGCACTAAAAAATATGCTGTTGTCAAGACAATTAATTCACTCATTGTTTATACTGTTTTATGACTGCTCTGTTTCAAACTAATAATTTTTAATCGGCTTTCAACTTTTGGGTTTCCTTTTTTTTTTTCTTCTTTTTTCTTAAAAACAGAAAATGAATGCAGGTCCTTCCTTTTAAAGCCAAATAGAAAGAGAAAAATATTTGAGTTTGCATGCCACAGCTGCAGGCTGTGAATTATCACACTAGGGAAGAGTGGAAATACCACCCACATAATCCAACAAGAGGCCTGATTCATTTTGTGTCTGAAGCAATCATTGTGGTCTTACAAAGCTGAAATGAGTTTTCTTTACAGTCTTCACACGACAAAAAAAATTTGAGAATATCATCCTCACTAGTTCAAAGCAAAAAAAAAAATCCACTTTTTAATTTATTTTTACTCCTATTTCTCATTTTTATTTTTCTTCCTTAGTTTCTTACTATTTTGCAACTAGCTTGACTTTACATATAACAGGGAAATTGAATTTGAGATAGGATATAAAGGAGAGCCAAGCAATATCTTCCCAGCCCTATCAATCCAGTTGAACTTGTGACAAGTGATTTAGTTAGTATATAAGAACAGGATCCAAGGAACTTTGCAAAGCCTGTTTTTTTACGTGTCTAATCATTCCAGGGCAATCAGAAAACTCTCTGACACACAGGGGGAGTTAGTATGCCATCTGTTTAAGATCCCAGTGGAAGCACCTGCCTAGGGTCCTCTCTAAATATGCAGGTCTCTGCTCAGTATGCATAGACACTCCTTATGTAGCTTCCTACAGATCATCAATAGTGAATAATGAAGAGAGAGATATTAAATTCTGCCTTTTAGATTCTTTACTCAAGGCTGTAGGGAAGTTTTGTCCTCTTGGGATCCTAACGCTTGAATTTTCACTTGAAGAGCTTTAAAGTGTTCAGGATCTTTCTTTCAAAAAAATGAACTGGATTAATGATTTAAAAGTTCAGCTACTGACAGATGAAATGATGACTGCACTAAAAGTCTACTGGTTGCAGTACTTGTCCAGAAACAATCTTTGTTATTACCTCAAAAGATTCATTCATACATTCATCCAATGCTAGAGTCACAAGGCTGTTACCTCATGAGGACAGAATGGAGGAAGGAAGGGAGGGAAGTATGGAGGGAGAAAAGTAGTCACTATGATTATTCTTGAAGAAGAAGGTGAAATTAAATGTGGGGGTTTTTGTGCTTGGACTCGGTGATCTTTGTAGGTCTCTCCCAGCTGGAACTATTCTATTCTACATCCCCAGTGAGTATCTTGGACAAGATTAATGCTTCTGTTCTACAGGAAGAGGAAACTGCAACTATGAGTTTAATGTGTGTGAGCAGGTGCACTTTGGTAACACTTTCCAGATCAAATCTCTCAGCTGAGTTGGATGACTGCATGAACAATTTCAGGATCCTGACCAAGTTTAGGGCTGGGTGATGTACTAACCTCAGATCTCTCAAAAAAATTTAAAGGTTGGAAGAATTTGTAATCTGACTTTACAAGACTTTGTCATAGAAAATTCGTAGAGTCCAGAATGTTCCTAACAAGCAATGATTTAAATTAATTTAAACAATAAACATTATTGTAACTACTTTTAACTTTCAAATAGTAAAAAATGTCTAATATTTCAATACTTTATTACTGTAATCTTTCTCTACATTTAAGAGAATTGAAATTCAAGTTATATTCTATATATGGTTCTGTATCATTAGTCATATCTATATATGCTCAAATTCATGTGCATTTCAAAACTTAAACCTAGATCAGTACTTATTCTAGTGACAGCAGAGATATGACTCAGAATTCAGTGAACTCCCACATTTTGCTGAGACCAGTCAAGTTCTAATGATATATAGGTAGTATATTTAATAGCCTTAGGCATCTGTAATGATCTTGTAGGAACTATTGTTTCAAGCTTCCATAAGGAAAATTATAAAACAAAAAGTCAGCTCACCACTCTTCACTTTACTCATAAAACATAGCCTTAGCTGTATTTCATTATGTATATTAAAGAGCTGTAATCTCTGAAAAGCTTGCTAGGCATTGCCTATGAACTCACACTAACAAGCATCCTAAACAGAAAAGGAACCCGAATGCAGGGGAAATAACAGTTCTGAGAGCTTTGGCATGGTCCTCGTTGCCAGGGAAACCTCTTCTTTGTCTCTACGTGTTCAGAATGGCTGCTTCATTAGACACTGAACCTGATCATCACTTTACACTGTAAGGGGGGAAAAAAAGAAAAAAAAACAGGAAGGGGAAAAGCTAACAGGTCTACAAATCTTTAAGAAAATGCCAAGAATGAATAGGGATAATCAAAAATAAATCTATTTGTAATTATAATCACAATTACGTTTTGTTGAGAATAAATTTGCCCAGGCTGCTTCATTCCACATTTAACTGCAGATGAAGGAATGAGCAATTCTTAGTAGTCTTTTACTGAATTAAAAAAAAAAAAGTGCAAACCACACACAAAACTGGTCAATTGTCTGTTTTGTCTAAAATATATCTTACTCTTAAATATCGCAAACTGTCTATTTAATAAGGTCATTCAGCTTATTTAACTGCCTGAGACATTGCTTTATCATTGCTGCAGCAGATTTTAT
The DNA here is from genome assembly GCA_022605575.1 of Laterallus jamaicensis coturniculus. Classification (NCBI taxonomy): domain Eukaryota; kingdom Metazoa; phylum Chordata; class Aves; order Gruiformes; family Rallidae; genus Laterallus; species Laterallus jamaicensis. The sequence continues at coordinate 2,333,619 of JAKCOX010000045.1, read as the reverse complement.
TGATAGAGTCCAAAGCATAAACTGTTAGGGAAAAAACCTATAGAGGTGCATTTATTACTCTCAACATAAAAAGGACTGGTGAAAAAATACTAAAAATGTGAAAATATATGGTAACAAGAGAGTTACTTTATGTTAACTACTAAGTTTTAATCAAGATACTAAAACCAGCAGCACATAAACATCTGAAGTGCAGCAGAAGTAGTTGCAGTTTCAAGGCATTACTCACTGGTAATACAACTATGAACCCAAAGTCCCTCAGGAGCTCAGCTCCTGCCCTTGACTGATGAGAAAAGCCCATGAAAACAGGGTCAGAGCTTAACCTCCACCCTCTGTGGCTTATAAATATCAACAAGGGGAAGGGATTTTAAAGTAATTATCCTCACAACTCTGTTCTCTGAGATGAAAAATTAAATCCAAATCACAGGTGAAACAGTTAACAAATGCATTTACTTCTCTAAACTTATGTATTGAAGAGGAAAAGCAAACCAGCTAATTTTCTTTTCAATTTTCAGCTGTACCAGATGTGAAACTGAGTATTTTGGTGAAAACCAAGAGTGTGCCTGACCAGGTGGTCTGAGATTAACTGGTTACCTTCCAAGTGTATGAAAAAATGACACAAACTAGATTTACATGAACCTGGAGCCATTTACCTTCAGTGATAACATGTGCTGAATCTCTGGCTGTTGCCTAAGGAACAGTGTTTATCTATTTATTTATTTATTAAATTATTTATTAAAGAATGCTTTTCCTTCTTTAAATGAAAAGCTCCCCCAGTTCCCCTGTGACAGCATTACTAAAATAGATCTTGCAGATTACATATAGGAAAAAAAGAGCAAAGAAATGGGTGAGTATAATCACCTATCTACTACATGTCAAGAAAGCACACATACTTTCTCTCCTTGGAAGTAGTTCTTTACAGCTCCACAGCAAAATTGTCCCAAGATGTAATGAATAATGAGTCACTACCAAAATAAATAATTTTTCCAAATGGGGGCCTGAGGCAGAGAAAGGTATTGGAAGGTTCCTGCAACCTTGAGATTGTTTTGCTTTCCATATAACACCTATTTAAACAGTTACACAGAGAGAAGAACTAGATGAAGTTATTTAAAATCGATACACAAGACAAGAAGTAACAGCAAGAAAGGTACTAGAATATTGTTTCGTATCAGTTGGCCTCATATGAAAGATTTGAAGACACTGCTCTCTGTACCACTGACTTAATAGCAACTTTTGGTAAATAGAGAGAAAGTAAATGGTTCCTCTTGGCTTCCCTTTTGAGCAAATACACACAACGGCACCAAGGTTTGAAGAGGAAGATTAAAAAACACTGTCTGAATCTTAATGCATAAATGTGTGAGCCCAGATCTCAGTGAGAAAAAGTAATTAATTAGAAGATACAGTTATAACTGGGTAGTAGTTATTATAATCACCCTATTTTGTTATGATAGTTTAACTGAACCAGGCTGGAAACCCTAGGACTACATTTCAAAGTTCCATTCATCTTTTGAGCTGTTACATACCAGTTTTTTTTCTTGACTTAGTCTCTACTGACATCATTTCTTGATTACATTTCTCTACTGACATCATTTCTTGATTGTATTAACAGACCTAATATGTGAAATCTTGTGTCTCTTCTTTTTTGAAGTGTTTAGAAAGAATATTGCAGAGATTTCTGTAATTTGCCAATCAATACAGGAAGAGAAAAATGTTTAAGAAAAAATATGTATGCTTTTCTGTCTCAAATATTTTACAGAAATACAAGAAAAGCTTTCTTATGTGAAAACACAAAAAATAATAAAGGGAAATTTGAACCCAACTTAGTTTTAGTATAATCCAGCATAGTTTTAAAGTTTATGAATTAATTTTAGACTTCATATGAATTAGTTGCTAATATCTAATTGCTAAAAAATGCATAAGTCCTGTTTTTAATTCTCAGGGTCTCACTTTAAAGAAAAAAATCTTCTTATGCAACTTTATAAAATATCTACAAAAGTTGTACTTGCTAATGTATGGAAAATACTTTCTTTTTCAATGTACCAAACTGTACAAAGTACCAAATAGTTCACATTATTTTACATACTCAAGGAAACAGTCTTATCAAAGTTTAAGCCCATTAAATACTAGACACCCAGTATACAGGCCCTAAGGTGGAAATGGATGCACAATCACAGAATCACAGAATCACAGAATTGTAGGGGTTGGAAGGGACCTCGAGAGATCATCGGGTCCGAACCCCCTGCCAAAGCAGGCTCCCTAGCTCATATCGGAACTAAAAATACAAGCAGTTCTAGTTGGAGATATCAGACCATGAAGAAAAAGGAACAAAATACCAATACAGGCTGCAAAATCCTTACAAGTCTCCAGGCAAAAGTCCTTAAATCACCAATAATCCTACAAATTGATGCTTTTGGATACAAGTTGGCCTTTCAATATGAAAATCAGAAAATAAGTAAGCAAAGTTTTGGACCTTTCAGAGTGGTTTAAGTAACAAGCAGATTGTATGTTATAGATGTCTAATATCCTCAAAAGTTCCTTGGTCCTATAATGCTGCATGCATCTGGGTCTTTGATCTCAGCATACCTCCAAGTCCACTGTAGGGAAGCAAGCAACATGTTAGCTTTAGCGTTATCCTATTATTTAGTGTGCACCCCATGGATAACCACTAGAAACACTAAATGCAGGCAATGATCCAATTCCATGCTCTTGCACAAGGCACATACAGAAAAAGAAATGGCATCGTTTGTTTAAGGTATGTACAGAAACCTCACAGAAGAGACTCTTCTCACAGAAGAGACTCTTCTCACAGAAGAGTCTTCCACCTTAGTTGGTATCAGAACATATGAGTGCCCATGTTTCTTTCTTGTGTTTCTTTCTTCTCTTGAAAAGAGAGCTTAAAGCATGTAAATCTGACTGCTAAAATAGCGTCATTAACAGGCACATTAACAGTGAAGGGAATCTTCAGTATTTGACTTCAGTAAAAAAACTAGTCTGTTGTCTCTCTGCCTCTCTGCTCTGCTTCCCTATTGGGTGAATGTAGTCTCTTAAATCTAGAAAGAGAAACCAGAAATGTAAATTAGAAATTGGACTGTCAAATGTTTATTTTACCCTACTAGAGTGCAAAAAATTACACCTTTAGTTTGGATAATTTAAATTTAACTTCACCTTTAAAAGGAAGTATTCTTAGCAGTTGACTGATATTTTTAAACACCATATTGTCACTGCAGTGGTAAACACTGACTTCTCTCACACAAACTTGGTACTGGCAGATCTGTAAAAGTATCCTTTCTAAGCATTAAGCCTTGAGACATAGTGTTTGTGCAGTCTAACAGCAGTTCACATCTCAGCATAACATACATTAAAAATATAAAACACACTTTAAGGATTATTTTTATTTCTTTTTTTCCTGTATCTCCATGCTTTTGCCTTTGAAATTATCTCTGAAACAATAGCATTGCATGCAAATTTGTGACTAGTATATCAGGTATATTCAAGGGTATTTGAAAGGATGCAAAAAGACACTTTCTCTTCTAGTCTCCAATTTTTAGCTGTACTTGCATTGACATTGCAGGTGAAAGACTGTGAAAAAAAAAAAAGGAATTAGCCTGTTGGTAGCAACCTCCCATTGTCAGTCTTATTCCCAATCACACTGAGGCAGAGAGCAACCCTGACACTTTTGTGACTGCTCCAGCCCATTGTAAACAGGAGGTGGCAGTTCTAGTCTTTGATCAAATATGCTGCAGTGTTATAAAACGTCAGTAACTAGCTGGGGAAGATATTACCACAATACACAAGCTAGATAGCTTTTCCAAAGCTGGCTGGAGATGCTTCCCCTTTAATCCCTTTTTGCAGAAGGCTAAAAAGTGTTACAGAATGAAAGAAAGAAAAAAAAAAAAGAAAGCAGTTTTCTGACAGCTCAGTCTTGGCAATGTGATTGAGACTCTGGAGCTATCTGCACTGGATCTGAGGATCGGAGGGTTTTCTCTTCAGTGTGCAACCACATAAAAATTGTATTTTTAGGGCTTTTGTGGAAACAAAATCCTCTTTATTCATCTTGTGCTCTTCCTCATGCATTAGTTTCTCAAATATTTCTTATCACAGAAAATGCTTTTATTCTATAATACTAAAATTCTGTTTAAAACCAAATTAATACACTCCTCCCCCAGTATGTGACAGGGTGAAAGATAGGAGGAGTGGACCTAAAATCCAGTACATCCTATGCAACCGGCCATTATTTTAAAAGTTCTGTGGTTTTTCTGAAGTGGTCTTAATTTGTTGAAGGCATTACTTTATCATTAAGTAATTTCCTGGAACGTCTATCCTGTAAGGAAAGGCTGAGAGAGCTGGGGCTGTTCAGCCTGGAAAAAAGAAGACTGAGGGGTGACCTAATCAATGTTTATAAATATCTTAAGTATGGAGTGCAGGGGGAATTGGCCTACCCCTTTTCTTTGGACAGTGGAGACAGGACAAGGGGCAATGGCTGAAAATTGGAGCACAGGACGTTCCACACCAACATGCGGAGGAACTTTTTCACAGTGAGGGTGACAGAGCCCTGGAATAGGCTGCCCAGGGAGGTGGTGGAGTCTCCTTCTCTGGAGATATTCAAGACTTGTCTGGACGCCTATCTGTGCAGTATGAGCTAGGGAGCCTGCTTTGGCAGGGGGGTTGGACCCGATGATCTCTCGAGGTCCCTTCCAACCCCTACAACTCTGTGTTTCTGTGATTCTGTGTGAAACCTTCTCTGCTTGCTCCAGATCACAAGCCACATATTAAAAAGCTCTATGACAGTAAAGACCGCAAAAAAGTGGAGCCACTCTGAGTCTTTACCACAGAAAGAAAAACAGAATAGAGGAGGTAAGAGGGTGTGCAGGAGACAGTCTGACATCTAATAGAAACAATATGAGTGAGCATTGTATTTACTACTTTTCAATCCAGCTTTATGTCCGATCATGGAAAATGTCAGGAATTGAAATAGCAATATTGCACACCTATGTTGAGAATTTTATAGGAGGTCTGAAAATCAGATGGAGGTGAGAACTAAAAGCACCTTACATTCAGAATCATTCAGGTTAGCATGTATCTACAAGGTGCTAGTCTCCATGAAGCTGTAATTGCCAAACTACAGCCTTTCTTAGGAAGAGGCTTGGGATGCATCATTCTGATCAAATAATTTTTAGCTTTTTGATGTTCTGTCTACATCATCCCTAAAGTAACTTCTCTCAGATTGCCTTGTATCACGGTGTGTGAAACCAGGACATAATGTCATGGCCATAGATAGCAAAATATCCTACTCATCCTATCATCCAGTGGGAACTCCTGTAGTCTGAGTATCTGCCGTGTACATTAATTTCCACAGGGTTATACAAGACATCTCTAACTCAATGCACTTACATCTCCACAACTATGTCCAGTACCCGTAAGATAATATATTCTTAATCAGGCAGAGGCATCCTCTACATGTTTCAAAGTAGGAAGAGAATCATGATCATGTGTTTTAGCTGTGGAGGAGAATAGGATTAATGAGGCCAGTAATGAACTAAAGAAGACATCTGGTTATAATTGTGGAAGTATGGAAGAGGCAGGGAAGTAGTACAGTAGTATTTACACATATAAATCTTCCAAGATCTTACGGACACATTTGCATACAGTGAAGTTCTTGCTGTTTACTTACTGCGTATCAGCTGAGCCATGGCCATGGTGCCCAAGAACGCCTTTTGGCCAAGATCAGGTAGAGAAGACTGCTTCCTCTTCTTTACTTTCCAATCTAGCTATGTTTAACTACATTGCATTTACCGAGCAGATGAGCACAGATGAACAGATTAGTGTTCTTCTGACTGTATTACCTGTGTTCATCTGACATGATATCTCTGTTTCCTAGGATTATTTCCTCAATATTTGCTATGGTAGGGTAAAATCAGCACTGCATAACCTAATTTAAGGGGGCATCTGACAGATAAACCTCACACAGATGAAAATTTCATGGAAGAGTCTATGAAAATAGTCATAGTTATTCTGGGTAGAAAACAGAAAAAGCAATACAACTTGGGTTCCTAAACCTCTGTTCTAAGCAGAGGTAGGTGCTTTCCTACCTACTGCAATGATCTCTCCCTTTAAGGTTCAAATGTTACAATAAAACCTATTCATAGTGTACCTCTATCCTTGAAAACTAAGAGCAGCACCCAACTATACCTCTCACAAGGAACAATATTATCATACGGTGAAGATTTGGAGGTATAACTTGTCTGTAAATCCCAGAAATCATGGTGCACCCCGAGATATGTTTTTTCTAGCCACTCTCCTGAAAAAGGTATCACTTCTGCAAAACTACCCCAAGTTTCCTTGGACTAAAGTCTCCTCAAATCCCTGTTTCATATCCCTGACAAGTACCTTAAAGTGTAATCTGCAGAGCTAGACCTTTTTTTCTCCTCTTTCACACACACTGATATTCTATTATACAATAAAGACAGCTCAATCTCTTAGAATTATTCACCTTAGTACACCAGTTAAATTTGGGAGAACAAGCCTCAATTTCCTCTTGCATCTCTCTTTAGCATGGGATGCTAATCGCATGCACAGAACTAAGTGCTCATGGTGGCATGCACACAGTTCATTTGTGTCCTGAGCAAACACAATGCAACACTCCTGCCAAGATGGGAAAGAGTTGCCTATCTGGGAATCACATTTTGAGTGTTTCAAGGTCTAGCGGGGGTTTTGAGACCTATGTAGCTTTGTAGATGGCCCCTAGGGCAGGCAGACAAATGAGATAGCATGGAAATTGAGGCAGGCAGAGAGTAATGTGGGTGCTGAAAGGCAGTTCTGAGGCTATGAAGTAGATGACGTAGTATCTCTGCTCATCTGAGAAATGAGATTTACAAAGCTCTTGCTGAAGCTTAGGTATGTAAACTGTCCTGATAGTTTCAGTGAGACTACTGAGGAATAAACTTAACAGATGTTGTTAAGAACCTCTCACAACAGAAGGAATAAAATTTATCAACTCCACTAGACTTTAAAATGTTTGGAAAAAGCTTAGAAAGAAAGATAAAACTCAGACACACAAACAAGTTGATGAAGGTTAAAAAGCTATTGCATGTCAGCTGAGACACAAACTGTGTTCATGTGAATTCCCTTTCATTACAGATGTGACTAAATCAAATTATCCCAATTTTGCAAGAGTAGAAGCCCACACATTGACAGGAGAGGAGATGAAAATGGAGAGGAAAAGAGAGAGGCAGAGGGAAAGGAAGAAGGAAACTACCTGCCATCAAGAACCAGATAATTGAGAAAAATGTCAAGTGTAAAATCACAGTTTCTGGAAGCAGAGAGACAGTACTTATAGATATGTGAAAAATACTAATCTAAACAAAAATGAAAAGTGGCATAGAATTCATGGGGTGAATTCTACATTAAAATGTGTATAATCTCACAGGAAAGTGTATGCTTTTATTTTTTCCTTTTTACCATCTCAGTGTTTGCGAAATGTAACTGATTTTACCTGAGATTTTTTTTCTACCACACTCGATATGAAAATTTCTGTCTCAGTTTACTCAATTTCATTAGGTTCCTAGAATTTCATACATGGTAAGCAGTTTTGTCTAATATGTTATCAGATATATTTTCTTCTGCAAAACCAATTAAAAAACCCCCTTTTTTTTCCCCTTTCTCTAAACCACATTGGCGTATACATGCATATTCTCCACCACTGTCTTTTTGGTCTTGCCAGTTGCATTCTTCTCACTTGTGTCACTAGTTTTGCCTCATGAACATTAAACTCTTTCATTACTCATCAGAAACGTATTCTACAAAATGTCATTAGTGTCATTTAAATATAAAGTCTTTGCTTGCTGCTGAGCTATCAAATATGTTTTACTCCCTGGATATTATTAAAAAAAAATTGAAACTGCCTTTCCTTTCTTCTGTTAAGACAAGGAAACAAATTTGTGGTTTTGTTTTGCTTTACCTCTCATATTTTCATATAATTTCTTACTATCCTAATTTCTTTCTTTCTTGTGAAGGGTTTATTATGAATTGTTTAGCTAAAAAATCAGACTATAGTCTAAATAAAACTAGTCTAGAAATGTAATCAACATAATAATAAAAAAGAAATTTTAAGCACAAAACATTCGTCATAGAAATTGTTGGCATTTCTGTTAAAAAACAAATTTGCAGGTATGAAGTTTGTGAGAAAAAAAGCAATACTGAAACCTGCAAGTAATTTTGAATCTGCAGACTGTCGTTAACATCTATGTAGTATTGGTAGTTGTCACTTATTTCACCTTTAAAAATAATAAGATAAGATATTTTTAGTGGTGTATTTATTTTCTTTAGCCATTAATCACTAGCACCAAAACCTCATAAGTATGGTGACAGACAAAGAGTAATTCTTGTATTTCAGAAAAGGTCAATCAAAAATAGATATGGTAAAAGTCCAGTCAATAAATAATCTTATAAGGCTAAATATTGCACTCCTTCTTTTCAAGTCACTCATTAGTCATCTACAGTTCCCTCAATGACATTTTTAATGTATTATTTCAAAGTCCTTTATTATTGAGAATGGAAATTTTTTTAGCTTGCAAAGTTCCATCTATAGTTGAAACCTGGTTAACCATAAATGAACAATTTGCCAGTGGACAAGAAACTACTGTGACAGGAGCATTAATAATACCTCTGAACATCTACTGCTCCATTTCATTTTTCTGAAGACACAGTTTTATGGAGAAATACTGGAGAAAGGAAAAGGAGAAGGAAAGAAGATGCAGGGTTGGTTATTTTGTGGCTAACACTGGTTGAATTATTCATTAGTTAACATTCCATCTTTCAAATGACTGCTTAATATTACAGTCTGAAACCCCTGTTTTCAGTTTCAGTAGAAAAAGTTGTATCTTGTGTTTGTGCCCCTGTACTTGGCATTGGTAAGACCACACCTTGAGTACTGTGTCCAGTTCTGGGCTCCTCACCATAAGAAGGACATTGTGGTCCTTGAGTGAGTCCAGAGAAGGGCAAACAGGCCAGAGGGCAAATCACATGAGGAAAGGCTGAGGAAGCTGGGGATGTTTAGCCTGGAGAAGAGGAGGCTGAGGGAAAACCTTATCACCACCTATAACTACCTGAAGGGAGGTTGTAGAGAGGTGGGTGATGGTCTCTTCAGCCAGGTGACAGGAGATAGGACATGGGGAAATGGCAAGAAGCTGCACCAGGGCAGGTTCGGAGTAGATGTTAGGAAAAACTTTTTTACTGAAGGAGTTGTCGGGGCCTGGAACAGGGTTGTGGTTGAGTCACCTTCCCTGGATGTGTTTAAAAAAAGGGTAGATGAGGTACTTAGGGATATGGTTTAGCATAAGACAGGAATGGTTGGACTTGATGGTCTTAAAGGTCTTCTCCAACCTTGTGATTCTCTGATTCTGTGATCTTTTCATAACAGCCATTCCTTTAAGGGTAAAATTTTGGATGGTGGTTAAACAACTTAGGTTTCTCTTTGAACTTGGAAAACACTAGATGCCTTTTAGGCATTTTTAAAAATTCCTGGAAAAGTCTAAGATGCCCATGAAATTTTCTGAATTGCCCCCACCACCCCCTTTGCTATCCAACAAGCATTCGGAAGTCTAAATAATTCACTCTGAATTTACACAACTATTAAAAATATTCTTATAAATAGCTGAAGATATTTCTTTTGTTAGAAAAAATGTTCTAAGAATTTAAAAATATTTTTGATAAACTTTTAAACTACATAGGTCACAGAGTCTTATTTTCAAAAATGTCTTCATCTCTCACCTGTTTGTCCCACTGAAAGTTACTCTTTGGTTGTAATATTTTTCATAGGACGCATTTGATCTATTCACATTTTATCTATTCACATAGGGGATCTACTCTTCAGTTGTTTAATGGCAGTTTTACAGAGACTGTAATGACAAATATCCAAATATATGTGATTAATAAATCAGTTATGCAGGTTCAGAAAAATTATCTGCTTGGTGTAAAAAGTTAATAAACTTTTCAATTGGGAATACAGAAGCTTGCAAATAACTTGTAAAATACAGAATTAATTTGCTAATCACTGTAGCAAATAAATAAAGGGAGGAAAACTGGGAATTCAGTGAAAATAAGCTTGCTCAAGGACATGGAAAAACTTCATAAGTGCATGAAAAGACTGGGATTTTTTTCTGTGAAAGGAAAAAAAGAGAAATCAGAATTCTATAGAAAATAATGAATAATCAAATACTGTAGATTAAAAAAAACAAAAAGCATTTCTATGATAAAAGAACAAAGAGATACATAAATGTTGGAAGGCTTGATGTAAATAAAAGGATATATTTTCTCACAAAACCTTAAGTCACTGAAACAAAGAAACTGAAAAGAGTAAAACAAAGACTGGGCATACAATTCCCAGCATGGATCAGTGTGGCACTTCTAAGAGAAACAGTCTGGGTAAACGAGAGATCCTGACTCACCATGGAGTAGGACAGATACATGAAGCAGACCTCAGGATACATACACAGGCACAGTAGCATTTCTCATTGGATAGATAAAGCTCCGAGAAAGACTGCACATGAAGGTAGGTTGTGTCTTACAAGTTCATGGGACTTGATTTTGCCATCTGTCTAGGGGGAGGATACTCAAACTTACATCAGGATAAAAAGAGTTGCAATATTATCTCCATCCCTGGAGACATTTAAGATCAGGCTTGATGAATCTCCGAGCAATCTGATCTAAAGGTGTCCCTGTTTACTGCAGGGGGGTTGGACTAGATGACCTTTAAAGCTCCAGTTCAACCCCTCATGAAACTATAAAACTTGTGCAACAACTTTTGAGACAAATTGAAGGCACTATAAACATGAAAAGAGACGCATTGATACATAATACATTATACTGATGACAGTCTTTGGGAAATATTCTTATGACCTACATTTTTAATTAGCAGCAACTTAGAAAGTTCTGTTTCTGATTGAATTTTATGTGTGAAAATTTTCAAATCATCTCTATCTCCAGATGATGATTTGAAAATTGATATTTGCACAGTTGTACATATTATACTCAGACTTTTTTCTGCTATTACCCAGATTTACTCTAAGATACAAAATGGAAATAATTTTAAAAATCTCCAACCATAACCTTTGCAAAGTATGTAAAAGGTCTAAAAACTTCTTTAATTTTTAGTACTATGTTGATGCATCCCAGGCAAAGAGAAAATTAGGCAAAAACACCCAGAGGCCTGCATGAATGAACAAGGAGTTCCTAGACAAATTCAAACAAAAAAAGGGAACTGAGGGTAGAAGGAAAGGCAGGTAGCCTGGGATGAATATAGGGAAACTGTAGGAGCAGACAGGGATTTGGTTAGGAAAGCAAAATCCCTGATAGGACTAAATCTGTTCAGGGATGTAAAGGACAAGAAGAGAGGTTTTTACAAGTATATCAATGAGGAAAGGATGATGAGGGAAAATGCGGGCCCTCTCTGGAATCGGACAGGCAACCTGGTTACCTGGGATATGGAGAACGCTGAGCTATTCAATGACTTGTTTTGTCATAGTCTTCACTTGCAAGGGCTCTAGCTGCACCACCCTAGTCATGGAGGGCAAAGGCTGGGAGGGACTGGGAGTATGGAGAACTGCCCACTGTAGGAGAAGATCAGGTTTGAGAACACCAAGTAACCTGAAGATGCATAAGTCCATGGGACCTTATGAGGAAGGAACTGGTGGATGAAGTGGCTGAGCACCTCTCCATCATATTTGAAAAGTCCTGGCAGTCTGGTGAAGTCCTCACTGATTGGAAAAGGGAAAACATAACCATCATTTTTAAAAAGGGGAAAAAGGAAGACCCAGGGAACTACAGGCTGGTCAGTCTCACCTCTGTGCCTGGTGAGATCATGGAGCAGATCTTCCAGGAGGATATGCTTGGGCACATGGAGATTAAGGAGGCAACTGATGACAGCCAAGATAGCTTCACTAAGTGATGACAAATCATGCCTGACAAATCTGTTAGTGTTCTATGATGGGGTAACAGAGATGGTGGACAAGGGAAGGCTGACACACATCATCTTCCAGGACTTGTGCAAGGCATTTGACACTGTCCAGTATGACATTCTTGCCTCTAAATTGGAGAGACATGGATTCGACAGATAGACCACTCAGTGGATAAGGAACTAGCTGGATGGTCACACTCAAAGAATTGTGATCAACAGCTCAGTGTCCATGTGGAGGTCTGACAAGTGATGTTCCTCAGGAGTCAGTACTGGGGTCGTCACTGTTCAATATCTTTGTTGGTGAGATGGACACTGGGATTGATTGCACCCTCAGCAAATTTTCTGACAACACCAAACTGTGTGGTGAGGTCAACATGCTGGAGGGAAGGGATGCCAACACGAGGGACCTTGATATATGGGCCCATACAAACTGCATGAAGTTCAACAAGGCCAAGTGCAAGGTCCTGCATGTGAGGTGGCGCAGTCCCAAGCACAACTACAGGCTTGGTGGAGAATGGATTGAGAGCAGCCTTGAGGAGAAAGACTTGAGGGTATTGATTGATGACAAGCTCAATATGATCAGGCAGTGTGCGCTAGCAGCTCAGGCGGCCAACATTATTCTGGGCTGCATCAAGAACAGTGTGGCCAGCAGGTGTAGGAAGCTGATTCTGCCCCTCTGCTCTGCTCTCATGAGACCCTACCTGTAGTATTGCATCCAGGTCTGGGGTCCTCAGTACAGGAAAGACATAGAGCTGTTGGAGCAGGTCCGAAGGAAGGCCATGAAGATGATCAGGGGGCTGGAATACCTCTCCTATGAAGACAGGCTGTGAGATTTGGGCATGTTCATCCAGGAAAAGAGAAGGCTCCCAGGAAACCTACATTTTGTAAAGGGGTTCTACAGGAAAGTAGGAGAGGGATTGATCCCCAGGGAGTGTAGTGATATGACATGGGGTGATGGCTTCAAGCTGAAAGATGGTAGATTTAGATTACATATAGGGAGAAGTTCTTTAATATGAGAGTGGTGAGGCACTGGAACAGGTTGCCCAGAGAAGTTGTGTAAGCCCCATCCCTGGAGATCATCCATCTGGGTTGGATGACATTTTGGGCAGCCTGGTCTAGTGAAGGGTGTCTCTGCCTATGGCAAGCGCTTTGGAACTAGAGGATCTGTGAGATCCCTTCCAACGCAAAGCATTCTATGATTCTATAATTAGTTCCAATGTGAAACTCTGTACAAGGCAGATGTTATTGAGGATTTTTTACAAGATCCATTAACAACTGCCATTTGAATCTTCAGAAACTCAGTTCAGAGAGAGAATAAAAGCATTTCTGCATGCTTCTATTTGGAGCAGCAGCAACCGGGCCTAACTGGATATATGCGGCATAAAATACTTTTTTAACTGTCAGCTCAGTCATGATAACCATCTATGTACATCTGTTGAGTCCATGCCAGTTGTGAAGTGGTTCTCTTTCTCTGAAATTTAGGGACAGTACCACAGACAATTAATTCATTATTGTCAACCGACTTCACAACAGTTTAATTAAGATTGCAGATCTGCCTCAGGGCTGACTATTATTATGGCATAGATGATAATTTAAAAGTTGAATAGCACTGATCTGGACATGCTAGATTAGTCACTTGGAAACAGTGTTTTCACATCTATTAAAAAGATTAATCTTTATCATAATATTTGAAAATATGTTGCCCAGTTTCCTGACATAATGATGCAGGAAAGACTTTTTGCATATATGTTAGGAATGAACAGTTTTTGGAGAGAGGCTTTGAACAGCAGAGATCTGTAAACACCTTTCACTGCTCAATAACTTAATAATGGATCAACAAGTTAGGGAAACACAGAAGGTACAGGACATAAAAATCAAGGTAGCCAGTCACAGTGCCCAGTTAGGAGAGTGCCCATTGCTTAATCTTATGATTCTAAAGTTAAAATTCCCAACTTGGAAACCACATAAAAAAATTGTTAAGCATGTTTGTCTTAGAGTACGGGTTTGAATCAGCCAAAAATGGAAAATGATTTCACTCAAAATTGCAATGTCTGGTTATAACCATTACTAAGACTGAATGCATTTTCATGAGAGCAGAAAACCACAGTAACAGTTAAATTCCAGTCCCCATGTGTACTGGAGACTCTGAATGGGAAGTGCCCTTTCCCCACTAGATGATTGAAAATAGCAGGTGATGAGACAAGAGTTTGCTGTGAAAGAGCAATAAAATATAAACCTACAGAGAGTGAGCTGTTCTGTTACAACTTCTTCTGTTGTTTTCATTTGTTTCTGAAGCTTGATTACTGGGCTACAGCAAAGAAACAATTCCCATGAGCTATTTTCTCATTTTTAGAACAGAAAGGAATAATATCAAGCTGTGCAAGGGAAGCAACAGTGGTTAAGCGTGGGAGCTGTGAGGGTTAAACATTTCTTGGAGTCCTCTAGGGTCGGTTCTCTTCTGAAGACCCTTATTCTTAGGCTTTCAGAATCTATCTGTTGCTTTTTGTAGGAAAGCTTTCAGTAGATTTATTTTCTTTAAATAAGACTATGGAAGAAAAGAATGGCTTATTCTGTTCCACCTCCTACATCATCAACCAGTTCAGAAACCAAATTCCAGTTATAGAAACTTTATTACTGGTGATACCTGACTTAGGATAGACAAGCCAAACAACATAATGTAAAACCAAACCAAATCTTTTTGGATTTTAGGTCATAAGTTGAGCTGGGCTGGCACTTAGAATAAACTGTTCTTCCTCTTCTATACAAAACTGATATTACCTGAAAATCACTGAGATAATAAAAGCTGAACCCCATAATGCTGCTTTAGAAAGCTGCACTCTTGAGTATAGTAGAACTTTAAGCAAAGATTATTCATGTTCTGGGTGTCTTTTTTATATAAAATAACTTCTCTTCCCCTCACCACCTCCCTCTTTCCCCCCTTCTTGCACAGAAGAGGTGATGAATCTGTACATTTATGAGATCCATTAAACATAAAATAGAAATCCGAACATTGTTTGATTTCTCATAAAAGAAATGATATTTCATGTACTGCTGTAAAATCAGAAACTTTATTTATTATTTAACCATATGTTAGAGAACATAAATGGTGAAGGAAAGACTGTTACATAACACCAAAAAAGTGTTCCTTAAGAAAAACAGCAGTTTAACCCTCTTTTGTTTATACTATTGTTTACAAATTCATTAAAAATTTGAACATGCCAAACCCTAAGATTTAATTAGCTTAAGGTGTAAAGGACACATGCATATTTCAATTTAGACCTGTACTTGCATCTGAAAACCCGTAGGCACATGAGACTGGTCACATTATCCATGTACATGTAATATAAAAATCCCTCTGTAGACTACTAAGCATCTGCCCTTAATTTCACAGGGATCACACTCCAAGGACATCCAGCCAATAATCTGAATATAAAGCTTTGATCCTCTCCCTGATCAGGCTAGCTTTACTATTGATTCCATATCATAATATTTTTAACATAAAAGCTGTTACATAAGGTGGTTAAAGTTGCTTAATGAGCTAACCGATTAGGGAAGAAATGAATTTGAGATCACTTTGAACCCACTCTAATTTACCCAAAGAACCAAAATTTATGAGGTTGGGGGTCCTGGAGGAAAAGAGTAGAGCACAGTTCTTTAATTAATAAGATATTTGGGTAGAAAAGACATTTGTTACTGAAAAACTTCGATTTTTTCATGGAACATTAAATGAACCCATTCTCTGCCTTTAGTTATGCCCTTGACATTGAGCAGAATTTGCCCCATGGCAGACTGAAAGCACTGCACACTAACTTAGACTAAAATTCAGTTGTTGGGGTTTTTTTAGCGTAAGAACAGAATAGAACTACTGAATCAAATAAAGTTATGGATGGAGGACAGATCAGAGAAGTTGTGCTTGAAAGTATAAAAGGAAAGCTTGCTTATGGCAGTCTGAATCGCATCAGTTTCTGTATTCCATTTCTAAAACAATTGGGCAGACTAGAACCCCCACAAGCCTTTTTATGAATTAAAATCTTTCTTGAAAAAAACCTTGAATTTCAAGTAAAAAAAAATAAATTTTAAGACATGTCTGAGTGTGGTTCGTTGCTTACACTCTGCTCCTTGAAAAAGAATAACAGTTCTTCACTGATCTGTCACTTGAGTTGCCCAGCTTTTACAATTTAGAACAATTAAATGTAAAACCTCAAGTATTTAATTATGTTCTGTGACATTCAATTGGAGGATTTTAATTCTTAAAGAAAACCTGCTTTTTGTCCTCCAGGAAATAAGAATAATTTCAGCTTTGAGCCTGCTTCCTAAGTTCATCTTCCTAAGGTACCAATTCAAATTACTAAACTGGAGTTCAGTACTCATTGCAGACAGACTGTCACGCTTTCCCTTTATAATTATCACAACAAATTCAAAGTGTGGTCACCATGTCACAGAAGGGAAATCCAACTAGAGTGATTGTGAATAGCTGTGTTGTGTCAGAAAAGACCATAATTAACAGCCAGCATACAGAGAAAAACAAAATCAGAATGTACCTTATCCCCTAAGCTATGGAAACTTTCTTGAGTAGCACTCTTCAAACTGTCTGCTCAAAATGACAGGCATCTGCATACAAAAGTAAAGCCAGATTTTACCAGCGTGTTTTTCTTAAGAATTTTGGTATGTTTTGGATTTATAATGGGACTCCTGAGGTATTTTTGGAAAAAGACATGAAAATGTTAATGTAAGAGAAGATGTTGAGAGAAGGCTATAATGTTTGAGAATTGTCTCCCTGAATTTTGTATGCCAATCGGGCACTCCCTCAGCTCTACTGAATCTGCTGATGTATTAGTTCTGTCAGACTTTTCTAACCTGTTAACAGGTCTCATGGGATTAATCATCTCCAAATCTAGCCTTTTCTATTAGAGGAATATTTCATCCCATCAAAAAATTGTCTGATGGCATTGTTAAGGTTAATGGGAACTTCAAGTATGATGGCCAGAAGGAGAGATAAAACAGGGATTTTTTTTAATACTTAATTATTATTGAGGGTTTAATGCATCAGACAACACCGCAAATTTATTTTAATCTTTCTTTCATCGCATTTTAAAGTTAAGCTTCCAGTGTTAATAAAGGTGATGGTGATCTAACCAGCTATTTTGAAGAAAATGAAAGTGATATCTCTTGCACAATGGTTTGTATCAGTGGATGTAAACTTAAAGAGACTACTGACAAAAATGGATTTCTCAACTGCTTGAATTAGGTTTACCTGGGAGCACCTTTCACGTAATGTCAATGAAAACAAGATAATAGGAATCACGGGTTTTAATGATAAATCTGTAATCAGTTAGACTGAATAACCAACTTCAACAAAGTTGAGGGTGGTGTTATACTGTAATTCCATTAGTTAGCTAAAATCCTGTAGAAAAGAACAGAAAAAAAAGATTCAATATAGCTATTGGTAGTGCGGAAGACTAAGTTTTAAGTAAGAGTATGTTGAATAATGAATCATAAATTCAGCAGCCTACATTTTAAATAAGTCTGAGGATAACAGCTGGACATGAACTCTATTTTAGATGAAAACTAGGGTTTCTTTGCTCAAAGTAGGTTTTTGGTTTGTTAAAAGTGACACCAAGTATCTTCATCAAAAATTAATTTAACTTTAAAAGAAACAATCTATTAAAAGCTATATTGAATTATTAACAAGAATTGCACCTAAAAGCAAACACGTTTTATATATATATATATATGTATATATATATATATATATATATACACATACTAACCAGACAGGTTCTAACTGATCTTTAATTACAAAGAATTGTTGTGCTGTAATACAGCTTTTAAAACTCTACTTGAACTTATCAAAAAGTATAAATAAAAATTTTATTGCTGCTGAAGCAAGTAGGAAAAAATCTAACCCACTATTACTGTAGTGGATCTATGTTTTCCTGCACAATAATAGACATTTGGAGAGAGTTGAAACATGAGTTGCACTCTTTAGGAAGATAATTTTGGTGCCATTAACAAATAGAGTTTCTAAAACTTCCTGGTTTTACATTGTGTTTTCCTGAATAAAGGTATTTGAAGGGGGAATAAAGGTCTGATACATGTCAGTGGACACATTTTAAAGACACTGATGGAAACTTGGAAATAATTTTAAGCAGTTTTCATACCTGTTTATACATGCAAACAAGGTTTGAGGGGAAGGACTAGTTAGAAAGTACACTCTGCTGCATTCTGGCAGCATGATAGACTAGCATGGTAAGTGAGGGCAAAGTGGCATGAGAAAGTGTCTTAATTTAAAGAATCAGTCTTAGCACTGTACAAAAGTCTGCAGTGTACATTTTCCCTGCCTCTGCATCATCTGTGAATGCAGGAAATGCACCCATAGCAGCACAATCACTCAAAAAGTTCAGGCAAGCTGAGTGGAATGCCAGCACAGCAAGGCATTTCAAATCATGTACAGTATCTAAGTTGCCCTACTCTGTGTCTCACAGCAGGATAAATTTTGTTTCTACAGACTTCCAACTGGGTGAATCAACACTGGGATAAATCTTTTATATATATCTTCAGCATTAGTTTGTGATCATAATAATGAGAGATGCCCTACAATAGAGCACTGCTATCTCGATGGACATACTTATAAATACTATAAAAAGGATGTCTTAAAAATATAAAACATGCATCCAGATGGCATTCACATACTTAACTTACTCACTAGTATCTTTTGAAGAAGACCTTAAAACAACAGAAGATGGTAGCCCCTAGAAGAAGTGAATACCTAGAAGAAAATTCTGTAAAAGTAAACAGATACAAATTCTAATAAAGAGAGCTGAATTCCTGATGTGCACATTTTGGGACTTTTCAGGATTGTAAAAGTATGTGTACAAGCTGAAATTTCTAAAGGGTTTCATAAATATTTGACTTAATTTATAAGGAGAAATCTTGGCCTTGTCAAAGCCTGTGGGAAAACTCCCTTTGAGCACAAAGGAGCTAGGTTTCCAGTAATCATGACTGTTTCAGCGCCTGACAGGTCTGTACAGAGAATAAGAGAGTGCAAGTCTTTCAGATAGATTTTCATCCTCAACTCAGAGGATTTTTAATACTGTTACTAGGAGATTTTGCAGTAGTGATTTCATATTGATCCATTTTTTCAAACAGTAGTTTTTGTGGAAATCAAAGCATAGACAAGGAAAGTTCATTATTTCTTCTGATATATTTAAAGTAAGATAAAAGGATAAACATATGTGCTTACTTTCCTAAAATCCTTTTCTGTGCTATCAGTGATGTGGCCCATGCGGCTTACAGGACTGACCACTCATTGCAGAGAAATGATGAAATATATTTTAGTAGCTTTTTCTTTATTTGTTCCTAAATATTTCCCAAAACGTTTCCTTTGTTTTCAGGCTTCCATGTTTTCATTTTCACCATAATTTGTCCAAAACCACTTAAATTAAAAAAAAAAGGCAAAAACTCTTCTTCCACCACCCAATGGAAACGTCTAACCCAAACTCCAATGGACAGCTCTGAATTTAGGACTTTTTAAAAGGACACACGTCTTCCTCTTTCTATTTCTTTTTAAGTGCTGTACTCTTCTCTGTTGAAGCTGCTGCATTTTTACTTACATTGGATCTTTGGGCATGAAACCTTGTGAGGCAACATTGGATAGAAACAAAACAAGAAAATGCTAAAGGGAAAATATGAAGCCTGCAGTTGGCTAGCCACAAAAGATACCTTTTATTTACATGAACAGACTGATTTAATAAAAAGCAGTAGTTTTGAATCTTTCAAAAATGAAACAATGAAAATATAATTTGTTCTTCAATATTACAAAAAAGAAATCTAATGTGCCTAGGAAATTCTATAGTTCACTTCAAACTATTGGGCTTTTTTTTTGAAATAGCGATTATCTTTTGCTCATCTTCTTTTGGCTTTCTTGCCATTTAGTTGGGTCTTATCTGCTTATTTTGTGATAAAAATCCCACACCATTGCCTGATTTTCAGGTAAGCAGCAGGTCTAATTTTCTGAAAAATAATGAATTTAAATATTAAATGGATTTTAAATGAACCCATTTAAGACAATTAAATAATTTAAACTAATTTCTGGAGTCAAGACATGACACTTTTTCTTCAGGAGTGCAGAGGTGTGGGGAGAATGTGATGTTAGGTAATGGGCAGTAGAAAGTAATAGATTATAAAAGGCTAACTGACTTGGGCTCTTCTCTCTTGAAAAAAATGTTCAGAGCACTGCTGCAATCTTTTATTCATCTATAGTTACCATAAAATTCTAGGTTTATTAGGAACTTCAGGTGAATCACAGGCTAAATTAAGGTACATTCTGGCTATTTTGATTTCCTAAATCATTCAGTTTGAATCATCATGAAATATAGATACATAAGTATTCTTGCAGTTAAATTTGACATGGTCAGAAAAAATGTTTCCTGTTTCTCAGAAACTTGTATAAACTCTCCACGATTTTTTTTCCTTTCCACTGTTTTTCTGTACTTACACATTAATATCATTATTGTCACAACATTTCTGTTTTATGGAATTTTTGAAGTTGATCACCAACTGCCAGGTCACAGGAACTTTTGGAGTCTTATGAAAGCCTACGTAAGATATACATATGAAAGTATAACTGAATTCAAGATAAGACTTAACTTCCTCATATTTTCCAGTTAGCTTATATTGTTGGTGACCTAGGGATATAAGCATTTAATATCAACTGACTTTGGAGGCTCTATTGCATGGTTACCTTTATGCAGAAATTAAACATTACCGTGACTTGAGAATTAGTGCTTAGCATCTTGTACAAACTTAGTCCTTTGTTCAGCAGACAGTACCTCATGCATTGTATATCAAAAGAGACCACATCACTTATGAATGAAGCATGACCAAGAGATTGAGGGAGGTGATTCTCCCATTCTCCCCATCTACTCTTCTCTTGATCCCATCTGGAGTGCTGTGTTCAGCTCTGGGATCCCCAGCACAAGAAAGGCATGGACATGTTGGACTGAGTTGAGAAGAGGGCTACAAAGATGATCAGGGGACTGGAGCACCTCTCCTATGAAGACAGGCTGAGAGAATTGGAGTTGTTCAGAATGGAGAAGGCTTTAAGGAAACCTGATTGTAACCTTCCTATACCTTAAATGGGACCTTCAGGAAAGATGGAGAGGGACTGTTTACGACACATGCTGATAAGAGAATGAATAATAGGTTTAAAATAAAGAGGGCAGATTTAGATAGTAGGAAAAAAATCTTTACTGTGAGGGTTGTGAGACAATGGCAAAGGTTTTCCAGGAAAGCTGTGGCTGCCCCCTCCCTGGCAGAGTTCAGATTGAATGGGGCTTTGGGCAACCTGGTCTAGTGGAGGGTGTCCCTGCCCATAGCAGAGGGATTGGAACTGGCTGATCTTTAAGGTCTGTTAAAGTCCCAAACCATTCTATGATAATCTACTCTGTCAGTTGTTAAGAGAAAACTTGGGTTAAAGTTCACTAAGGTACAGAAATTCCTTTCCTGACAAAAGAGAGAAATGAAATTATATAGATTCTTGCAAGTTTTGGGCATCCTTAAAGAAATGGACCCAAACCAATTGTTATAAAAGTTAAAGCAATAATGTATAATTTTTTCCTAAAAAAAAAAAAGATTCTTTTAGAATAAAATATGCTTTTCTCTTTTCCTCACCTTGTCTAATTCTGTTATAGTTAGTTTAATTTATACAGGAATATCATATCGCAAATTTCTGTCACTGTGCTAACAAAGATAAGTGGAAGCAAGAATTTCAATAAAAACTTTGCAAACAATTCCATTATAGCTTGTCAAATGCACACAGAATCTCAGCTGTAAGTTGTTTCATTTATATGTCAGTTTTGTCAACATCATTGACTAAAAGTATGGACCCTCACATTCAATCTGCACAAAAGAATAAATTGACAATTCAAGTATGAAGCTTTTAACTATGTTTTTAGCTCTGACATTTCTTACTGGCATATAAAATTTTATATAAAAAAAGAGAGAAGAATTTCTGCTAAAACCTGAAGGCAATCTTATATGTTATTTGAATATGAATAAAGTGTTTTAGCAGAGAGAGAAGAAAACATGCATAGTTTTGTTTCTCCTTTTTACATTATTCTCATACCAGTTGCAACAGGCGAATAATTTAAAAAATATTAACTCCATTTTATAGATTGTTCCTACTATATTGTGGTGGTTTAGGCCTGGCTGGAGGCCAGATGTCCAACAAAGTCGGTCTATCACCCCCTTTTCAGCTGGACAGGGGAGAAAATATGTACTGAGAGGTTTAGGAGTCAAGATAAGGACAGGGAGAGACTTTAGTCATGATTTATGGCTGTAAGCTGGAGCACAGGAAGTTCCACACCAATATGCGGAGGAACTTTTTCACAGTGAGGGTGACAGAGCCCTGGGACAGGCTGCCCAGGGAGGTGGTGGAGTCTCCTTCTCTGGAGATATTCAAGTCTCGTCTGGACGCCTATCTGTGCAGTATGAGCTAGGGAGCTGCTTTGTTAGGGGGGTTGGACCCAATGATCCCTTGAGGTCCCTTCCAACCCCTAAGATTCTGTGATTCTGTGATTCTGTGATTCTGTGATTTTGCTCCCTTCTTCCCCCCCATTGTGGCACGGGTTGGGGGGGCAGGGACTGGGACAATAGGGGCTTCGGGCAGTTCCTTTCAAGTTGGTTTCCTTCTTGGCTGGGGGACTGGCATTCATTCCACACACTCTTCCCCTGCTGCACCATGGAGTCCCACCCATGGGAGACATTCCTTCATGAACTTCCTTTCCCACAGGATTCCAGCTCTTCACCAGCTTCCCCACTGTGGATCACTGCTATGGCGTGCAGTAATAAACCACAATGTCTCTCAGTCACAGTCCTCCACGGGGTCGCAAGCCTCCTCCAGGAAATCTGTTTCAGTGCAAATCTCTCTCTTGCTCATCTGTGTCTCTGTCTCTCTCCATGGGCTGCATGTGCAGGCAGGGGCTTGCTCCAACGTGGTCACAGCATCTCCTCTATGTCTCCACCTGCTCCATCCAGCACGGAGCCTCTCCATGGGCTACAGGTGGGGTCTTGGCCTTTTCCATGAGCTGTAGGGGAACACCTGCTCCACCACGGGTTTCTCCATGGGCTGAAGGGGCATCTTTCTGCCTCGCACCTGGGGTACCTCCTTCCCCCTTGGCCTTGGTGTCTGCACATTGTCTCACTCCCTTCTCTGGTGTCAAAATGCACTGCTTGTGGGGGTTTTTTTCCCTATATGCGATTCACAGAGGCGCTGTGACCATCGTCAATTGGCTTGGCCTTGGTTAACAGTAACTCTGGCCTTGATTTGGCTGATGTTTACTTTCTGGGACCTGCAGAGATCTTTTAGCTGCTTTTTGCAGCAGCCATCTTTGCAGCCCCCCCGTTCTCTAGCAGCACCCAGCTACTCAAAACTGTGACATATATTCATCATGCTATTGTGTTAACACCGTATAACTATTTAAAAAAAGTGAGACTTGTGTTTATGGGAACTGAGCTATACGGTTTTGGTTTTCATTTCTTTATGACCACTGCGCTGAAGTTTGTAGATGATAGAACATTTTTATTTCAAAATTTACTAGTCTACACAGGAAGTGGTATCATATAACAGGTACAAGGAAAGATGCAGCTTAATGTTACAGATAACTTGGTAAAACCCTGACATAATTTTACTCCTGTCTTTCTGCTTGGGAATCAGTTCATGGGTTTCAGAGAGAGAATCAATTACTTGATGAAGGAAAAGAATGTACTTAAGTACTTTTAAAGACTGCCAGTACAAGTTACTAATTTCTCCTTTAAACTGCTTTTATATATCTTTGCAGGTTTTATAAAAAAACATAAACAAAGAAGACAGTCACCAGAAATCCAAACCACTGTAAATTATCAGTCCAAGAAATTAGATATTATAATGAGAAAATCATGCTCAGATGTGGGACTAAATTAAATCACAACTGTTGAATTAATACATTCAGCAATCAAATAATTAAGTTAATACAGGATGCAGCCAATTCTTATGAGTCTTGCCACAGGAATTGAATTAGGCTGTAAAGCTCCTTGTCCAATAGTAGAAGTCTTCTAAATTTGCTGTAATATAAAAATCCAAATTCATTTAACAATTAGTCCTCAGGTCAAATTGACACTTTTGGTTTTTCCTGAAAATACCTCATGTGCAGGACACCTCCCTGCTCTGCCCCTGTTTCTTTTTATTCCCATTTACTACCTTAATCTGTGAAAGTCAACAGATCATACATGTTTTCTTACAGAGGTAAACTAGATTCTCTGACAGTTCATGCAAACATTTAAAGGAAAAACACAACTGTGGTTTGCTAAGTAGAACTTTAGCATCCTGGAGCTAGGAAAGTATTCTTAGTGCATTCCCAAGCAATGGGGACTATTGCTTATAGGAAATAAGGCTGAATAAATGCATGTATATGTATAATAAAGTGTCTGATGCAATATGTACAAGTATGAGAAAACCAGAAGTGAGGCCTAAAACCTTTATGCTTTGCTTTGTGGCATTTCAAGGCACATTGTATTAGAATCTGTGTTGTAGCTCATGATCAAAGATACAACTTTTTTTTTTTTAATGAAAAAGGGTGTGTGATACTTACTAATAAACTTTCCTGTTCTTGACTCACTCATGAGAAGAACATGTTCCTGTGGATAAACCAATCACTTAAAAAATAAAATCATTTGCAATGACTGATATTTGCCTTGATAAGATGGTTAATTCCATTTTTGAGGAATATGTAAGAAATTTTGGAGATTAAAAAGTATTTAATGGGATACAGTAAGTCCAAAAAATCTAGCCTAACAAATATAAAATAAGCTTTATTTGGAATCTTTTTTATTTTAGCATACCAGCATCGTTACTCATTTAAGCCTTGTTGGTGTGATACAGACTGTAACACAAGCAAATACCAGTTGGACAATGGGATACTGAGTAAGCTTCAGTAGAAATATTCTGCCCTTATAGGAAGTAAATTTAAAATTGGTGCTTATAATGCAGCTCCATATTTTCTATTTAAAACTATATGATAATTTTTTATTGCTAATGGATATCAGCCAATCAATGTCTTATTTAGTTAATTATGTTGAGAACAATCTACATAATTATCTTGCTATAATTGGAGTTTCTATTATTCTGTTGTTTGCATTTCTTTTATAAGCTGTTAGCTTTATTACCACTACAATTTTCATGCCAGTAAACACACTAGAATATCCACATCTTTTTCTTGTAGCTAAATACTCATAAGTTTAAGGTTTTGCTTATTCAAAATCATGTATCAGCTGATTACAGACATCTTATGGCAGAATAGAATTTACTAAGAATAATAGTTTCTCTGTAGTCTTCTGAAGCTATTATTATGATGGGAAAAATTACTCTTCCAATAAGACAAAGTCCTACCTACAGAGTTGTACTTCCTGTTTTCTGCATCAATGGAGAAAAAAAAACCAGGAAAATGCTGTTCCCATATTTTATTTTCCAAACAACATAGTCTCCTGTATTAGAAGTTGGGCTTCTAGTGAGTATGTTGGGCCTGGTTTTGCATATGAGCTGCACTTTCTTCATCAGGTGAAGAGATGTAAGCTCACATGGTCTTATAAACCAAAAAAGAGGAGGCTGCTAGATCTATATCCCGCCCAGTCTGTTATAATTCAAAGCTGAGAGATGGGTTCTATGACATTAACATTTAGAGCATGCTAACAGGGGCGCAGGGCTTCCAATGAGGTCTGTGTATTGTCAGCAAGTATTCCTCCATATGCAAAGAGCTCATGGTTAACAATGTGTTTACAATTGTGTATGTATGACCTCTCTCAAAGGCGAGATGGATACACCATTTTAAACAGAATTAGTTCACATGTTCCAATTGTACGGAAATTGGAAGGTTTAAAGTACAAGAAGTTAAAAAAAATTCTTTCTGGAAGATCTTTACAGTATCAGGGCAACTACTGTAATGTGATTCCAAAAATATTAAGAATAAGACAAACAGGTCCTTTTTCTCTTCAAAGAATATGTTACAGAATTTTAGCTGCAAATGTTTTAAACCCCATAATTTGAATTAGAAATAATAAATAAATCTATACTTACTACCAGACACAACTATAAATAAATGATACCAAATACTCATGAATAGTTGTGATTATGAAGCCACTACAATTTCTTTCCCAGAAAGCATGTCTAAATAGAAATAAATTCAAGGAGCATGTTATCTGCTTGTGGATAAGCCTGGAACAGGAGAGGCTATGCATTGCAAATGGCTCACTCAGTTTTGTTTCATTTGCATAAGTGGCCCTGGTTCAAAAACTCACTGATTGCGATGGAAACAATTTCACTGGGGTTTTGTTTTTTGGTTTTTTTTGGTTGGTTGGTTGGTTTTTTTTGTTGTTGTTTTTCTTTAAACCAATATACATTGGCCTCAAAACTAGGACGGGGTAAAACCAGAACAAAATGTCCTTTAAAAGACCACCTTCCTATGCTTAATTAACATGGCAACATAACTGGTTTTGTAAATTAATTTTTATGACTGACCACCTGGAATAAAGAAGTTAGAATTTTACTGAAAATTGAAGATAAACAATTTCAAGTTGCAGACAGAAGTCTTTACTGCTAACACTTTATCCCCTTAAGCTATATTTCATAAGGAGAATTTCTGTGACTTAGCTGTCTATGGATAACTATATTTCAGAAATGTTGAAGCAGAAAAACATCCCGTTAACTTGGTGAACTTGGCTTCTGTTTAGGGAATTAATGAATTACCCAGAGGTATGCAGCAATGGATTCTGATGGATGGAAGGAGGGAAGCAAGTATTTTTTGTGATTCTTCTGGCTTATTTTAAAAACTTGCATTTTTTAAACTTGCATTACTTACTTACCATTGTTTTGAAACTGTTAATATTGTCCCTAGAAGTCTGATGTAAGCTGTCAGCCACTGAACTATAAAACTCTCCAAAACAGAAAGTGCTAGGTAATGTATCATGTATAAAAAAGGTCAGTCAGCAGCTCAGATGTTTATTATTTCTTATTCAATCAAATAATTCAGGAAATGCTATGTCTTGAGTTAAGAAATAAATTGCAGAGCTTCATCTTTGTTTCATTAGCCAAATACAAGACTATTAAAAAAAAAAAAATCAGATTCATTTTTTTAATCCACTCAAGAGTGGTAAATGTGATTTTTCCTATTAATTGATATTTAAATTAATATTTTAAAATGACACTTTCATAGGGCTATTTTGAAGTGCAGAGCTGTATAAAGATATGTCCTACAGATTCTTATTTCAATTTTGACTTGTCTTTGCATCATTCTTATGCTGAGTTGTTGCATAGTCATCAGCTGGTCATGATGGATAGTTTTGCTGTCAGTATAGTCACAGTTAATGAAAATATGAGAACATTTACGAGACTCATCAAGATTTATGAACGAATAAGTAGCCTAGACTGTGGGGGTAAAAAAAACCCCAAAAGACCTAGCTAGCAGGCTAATCCTGTCAAAGAATTGTTCTTTCTGGATTAGGTACTATCTCTGATATACATACTCTGCAGAAACATTTATTGAAATATCAACTTGGAAAATACAGGTTTTTTCTTTGTATTTTCCTTATTTAATTCATTAGTTTTCTAGGTTTTTTAGAACTTACTGTGATTACTTAATAGCTAATCTCATAGATGGATATAGTTCATTTACATTCAATAAAAGAAAACTCTTTGCTATTGCTTTTGATTTCAAAAGATTTTCAGTTCTGGCTGAGAAATGTGAACTTGTGAGGAACTTCACATTTGTATATAGGAGCAAAGTTGAACCACTTGCATATGCCTTGCTTCCCAAATTTGGCACAAATTCAGCCAAGGCAGCTGAAATTCTGTGAGAAAAACTGAATCTTTGATCTAATATAGATATTTTTACTAGAAGAATCATACAAAGTATCCTTGAGGAATTATTGCAATGTAAGTCAACTGCGAGACATTATTCTAACCTAAAGTGATATGTGACTATAATTTACAAAATGAGCTGTAACTTTGAGTCAGAATGCCTACTACACTAGAAAAACATAAGAATGCTTTTTTTCCTTTTTTTATCCACATACTTTCTCAAATGCAAATGAGTCAAAGGATATTTCTACAAGTTAAAAGAATAATCTATGGTTTAGGAACCTCGTATTGTGCTTTTGTCCATGGAGGCTTTTTTTAGGTGAACTCGAGTAAAATCAATTACATCTTTCATGTATCATTGATTTAATCCTATAAAATCAGCACTTCACTAATTCAGTGACTATAACAGAAATAGGTGTCTTGAAACCACTGGAGGCAGATATATTCAGAAAAACAGAGTGTTTAAACTTTAACTAAATGCATTAAAAAGACATTGTGATCATTCAGTTAAAGTTACCATAACTTAGGCATTAAGTCGATTATATTGATTGCAGCTGTGACAGTGTAAAGCTATAAATAAAGTAAAGCTTGTAGGAAGATATAGTGGGAGGGTTTTTTTTGTTTTTTGGTTTTTTTTTTAAAAGGATCAATTGGTATAGCTTGAGAAAAGAGGCTGGCTTTGGATCCATAAGCTCTACTGCTATCACAAATAGAGGAAGTAATCTTAAAAGCTAAATACAATTTTTAGAACAAATGCTGTGAATGTTATATGTTAATCAGACTGTCTGAAAGAACAGAGCTGATAACAAAATTATATTAAAGGCAAAATATGAGATGAATTACCATGATCCTGAAATCACTGTCTCTCGCGCTTATGATTTTGTACAGCTGATTTTTTTTTCATTTTCTAGCTGTTGTGGTTTATCCCTCAGCGGAAAGCTGAGGCCACAAAGGTCAGACAAGAAAGCCCCCTACCACTTTAAGAGGTGGAGGATGGGCGAACGGAGCTAAGAAAGGGGCTGCAGAGCCAGAGGAAAAAAAAACCAAGGCCTGCAAGGTTAGGATAAGGATAGTTTACTAAACAACAGGGAAAAGTATGAAAACAACTAACTACAGTGCTATTATTATATACAGTGCAAACCTCTCACCACACTATGTCATTTGAGCCGTGCCCGAACCGATTCAGATTCAGATTCCCAAACGCAGCACTCCCCGAGCCCAGCACCCCCGGGCACCCCCCTCACCACCGCCTGCCACGCCGATCCCGAAAGAGAGAGAGAGAAACCGGAACTCCCACACGCCTGCTCAGACTGGCACTTCCTGAGCCCAGCAGTTTCCGATAGGTCTGGAGTCTCCCCCGGAACTGGCACTGCGTCTGCCCAGACCGGGACTTCCCGTGCCTGGGTCCGAAGTCGCCCCTGCAAAGGGGGGGGGGGGGGGGGGGGGGGGGGGGGGGGGGGCAGCCTGTCTGGTCATGATGCAATTGGTATGGAATACTCTCAGGGCTAACATAGCCTGCTGCTGGGCTGAACCCAGGACATTATCCACCCCTTATTCCATACCATTTACATCATGAGCAGGACCAGCAACCTTCTCTGGGTCCAGGGAGTCTCTCGCATCCACACACATGCATGTACACATGCACACGCATGTATGTGCGTATAGATTCAGTCTGTGGACGTTTCCTCCGAGTCTGTCGGTTTCATTCAGTCCACGATTCTCAGGCTCACTGGTCTCTCTGTCACAACAGTCTCTCAGGGTATGAAGAGTCATACGTGCCACTGGATCGTTGAATGCTGTATCTTGGGCTCTCGAATACTGTATCTGGCATGATCCATGCTCATAGTCCGTGGGTCAGAGGTGTTTATTACAAAAGAGAAAAGAAAGAGTTCTTGGGAGGCTGGTCTTCGCTTCATCATCACGGCACCGATGACTCTAGCTGTAATGTCATTAGTATAACATACAGTATCTATAACAACGATAAAACAGTAGTGAATTATTTAGCATGATATTGGCTATTCTCACCCAAAATCAAGTCCCCTTGAGGTACACATCGAGTTTCTCCATCCTTCTGCATTACCCACCAGGTACAACCAGGTCCTTCAGTTTAAATGTCACCTTATTAGGATCCTGTAGCTGTTCAGGAGTGAAGTCCCAGACCACTGGGGGTAAGAATGTACCGAGGTACCTGCTCATATTTCGCCATTTGCCCTGCCACTCAAGCTTATCCAGCCTCAGGGAAAACTCTTGGGTGGTATTCATAAACCTGTGCCTAATATATATACATATATATATCGAAAGCAGAACCATTTGCACCAAAACCAACAGTAGGAAAATGCTAGTTAGAATTTCCCAGGGGTATTGGAAATTGTTAAACACTCTTACAAGGCCTGTTTTATCCCTCCATGTACCGAACAGCAAGAGCTGATACAAGTACTCTTTTAAGTTCATGAACTTCAACGTTATCCAATCATAGACTGTTATCACAACATACACTAAACACACGTACGGGATGGCAACGAATCCTGGAAGGATTAAATGCAGCATGCCATGAGTTGGCAACCATGGCAGCATCCTTAAGAGTAAATGCCACAACATTGTACATAGAAATTACTTCAATAACCGTACCTATCACAACTCTATCTTAACTGCAATTGAGTTAAGGTCAAATCTATCGTTATCCCAACCTTTTTGCCCCCCTTGGGGGTCCCCCTTCGCCCCATGTTGGGCACCAAAAGTTGTTGTGGTTTATCCCTCAGCGGAAAGCTGAGGCCACAAAGGTCAGACAAGAAAGCCCCCTACCACTTTAAGAGGTGGAGGATGGGCGAACGGAGCTAAGAAAGGGGCTGCAGAGCCAGAGGAAAAAAAAACCAAGGCCTGCAAGGTTAGGATAAGGATAGTTTACTAAACAACAGGGAAAAGTATGAAAACAACTAACTACAGTGCTATTATTATATACAGTGCAAACCTCTCACCACACTATGTCATTTGAGCCGTGCCCGAACCGATTCAGATTCAGATTCCCAAACGCAGCACTCCCCGAGCCCAGCACCCCCGGGCACCCCCCTCACCACCGCCTGCCACGCCGATCCCGAAAGAGAGAGAGAGAAACCGGAACTCCCACACGCCTGCTCAGACTGGCACTTCCTGAGCCCAGCAGTTTCCGATAGGTCTGGAGTCTCCCCCGGAACTGGCACTGCGTCTGCCCAGACCGGGACTTCCCGTGCCTGGGTCCGAAGTCGCCCCTGCAAAGGGGGGGGGGGGGGGGGCAGCCTGTCTGATCATGATGCAATTGGTATGGAATACTCTCAGGGCTAACATAGCCTGCTGCTGGGCTGAACCCAGGACACTAGCTTAATCTTTTGAAGGATTTTTTTTTTTTAAATTTAGATTTCTCTTAAGAATGAGCACTGGTTCAGAGTTGAGGTAACAGATTTTTTGGGATGTTCTCTTAGAAGTGATTAAGTGAAAACTAAAAAAAGCATTAGCACATTTTCTATGCAAGATTATTTTGGTGTGTGGCAGTTGTTTAATTGAATTTCCATGTTGATGTGTATTGACATATTTGCTTCTGTTTCTCAGTTATAGTCAGTTTTGATTTGGTGCCTGATCTTGAAAATTTTGTTTCTGAGGACAAGTTTAGTTCTGAAGTAGAGAGACTAGATGAAGACTGATTTCTAGGAAGATTTTTTTCTAAGTTTTACATAAATTGCAATTGCTCAGTGATTCTAGATTCCAGAGCAAATAAATAATTTAGGAAATGTGTGAGTTCGACACCTCTTTCCCTCTGTATTCTGAAGTCATGCTTTACAAGATATTTGGGCTTTTCTCTACAAAATCTGCTTGCTAGATAAAACTCCCATCTAGACTGTTGAGACAGGAACCACCTCTAAGTTCTGCAGAGCATGCACAAGTCTTTTCCTGAGGCCTTCTTTACAACTTAATATATTTCACAAGATAGTTTCACAGGGTTATTACATGTGACAACACACATCGGTGACAGAGCACCTTCATATATTTTGTGGGACAACACTTTATGATAAAGCGAGTAAGAAAAAGACAACAAAACTGTGCTCATTTGCACAGAAAACGTCTGGAGAGGTTGGACATTCAATTCAGTCAACATTTTACTAAGTGCGGTGGAGTGCCACAGGCAGATTTATGCTGGTATACCCTAACCCATACACAGTGCAGGTTATACATACTGCTACGAAGCAAAACATTAAGGCGTTTCCAATCAGATTCTCCTCTGATCACTTACTTCCCTCTGATTACCATAGAACATTGCACTACTAGGTTGTTTCATATTCTGTGAAATTATTGAAACTAGAATTTAATTTTGTGCTAATTTGCAAACACATGAAGAAGTCTGTACTCTCTGTGACACAAGTTTTGTTTCAAGTAAAGCCAAAGAAACAGCTATAAAAGACATTTCAGGAAAATTACCTGAAGAGTTATTGCACCCAGATGTCATTAATTTGAAATGAAGACTAAATTACCTTCTGAACAAAAGCTTTTTCAGGAAGATCTGGGGCTATGCTCCCTGATAAGAATCATGAAAAGCACTGGAAGAAGAATGATTACCTGAAACCACAGGAAGCACCATTTATTTTGGTTTTCTCCTCCTCCCCTGTTTGTATTCCTTTCTCTTTAAGTGTATTTATTTATGGAATATCTGATTCCCTTTTTTTTTCTTTCATTATAATTGGACATATTTGTAAAGAGGATTAGGCTTAAAGTTTACTACTTAAATCCCACTCTTGCTAAATAATCAGCAATATATATATATTAAAGTTTTAATTGTTTTTTTCCTCAACATTATAGCATTTTTATGTATAATGCTTGTCAGGTGTATAGTTTATGTGATTTTCTACTTAATTTTAGAAGAAATTTTTGGAGGAAATATTTCGCTGCAACTTTAAATCCAGAAGTGCTGGAAGCAGCCATGTCATGACAATGCAGATAATATTAAACTTTAATCAGTCAGTTACATGAAATTAATTTCCAAATGGAAATCACAGGCTAACAGGAAGAAAAAATCTGCAAAATATTACTGAATTTGTTGTTCTAATCTGGGTAAGTAAGGGTACCTGGACAACTGAAAGAGTACTTGGAATACTACGAGATGTTTGTTTAAAGGCATTTAAAAAAAATCCCCACCAAACACCAAAACCAAACAAACCTCTGTTAAGAATTCCAGAAGCAGTGATTTTGAGCTGGTTCCATAGCTTTATTTCTTTTATCTTTATTTTTGAAGTCTATGTAGTTGCATTTAACTTCATTTTTTGGTGTCCTTCATGCATTTTTTTGAGAACTAGAGAGACATTCAGGTGTCTAAATTAGACACCTGTGTCATTTTATATCCTCTAAAGCATTTGGAATTTCCATGCAAAGTTGACAGATACGACAGTGGACCTACAGGAGACACATGTCTTTTTTAGACTGCTGCTCAAAGCTAAGCAAGACACGTGGGCTGTTTAAATTGCTTCTGGACTTCAATGTTTAAGAAGCTAAAGCCCAACATAGATTTTCAAATCTTGACTTTCCAAAGTCAAAATATTTTCTCAAATGTAAAATATTCCCAACTTAGATTGTGATCTATTCCAAAATAACTTGCTACCTCTACTATTGCAATGTCACAGTTTGGTCTAGTCCATGATCTGATTACCTAGGTTGTAAGACTCAAACCCAGGACACATAATGATAGACCTCATTTTGATATTCTTTTTAATTAATCTCTACTATTTTTCTTTATTTTTCTTACAAGACTATTAGATGAGATTATACGAAAGACTTTTTGAGAAAAAAAATAACACATTTACTGCTACCAGAGCAGTAACCTCATCAATAAAACAAAATTAAGCATCTTACAAGCATCTCCCTTGACTGAATTAATGTCAGGCTTTGTGTATGTTTTATCATCATCTCCTAGAGACTCAGAAGTAGATCATTTACCTGTTTGTTTGAAATGCATTTCCTCTCTTTCACTCCCTCCAAAATGGGATGATTAGTAAATAATTCTGCATTTTCATTTTTACCTCAATTGGCAGAAACCTTAAAAAAATTCCTATGAGATCTAGTTCACCTAAGACCAGGAACAAAACCACTTGTTGCAGGCCCTGAGCACATCCCCTTTCTCCCTGTCCTGCTAATCTGGCTGTGAGGCTTCAGATGGAGGTGGCGCCTGTCTTATGCAAGGTCATCAGCTGCACTCTAAAAACCTCTCCCTTTACATTTGGGAGCTACTATAATTTTGCATTGTTATTGCTAGTAACAGGCAATAAGCTTTGTATAAATTTGCAAGGCCTCCAGACTGAAACTTGTCAGGCCTGTTCGATCTTAATATTTCTTGACCTATAGCTTTGTTTTAATTGGTTCAGCTACATCAGTAATTTCTTTAATTGACAAAGTGTCTATGTCTAATTTGTTCTACCTTTTTAAAATGATGCAGTGTAGAGATACAGGCTGGATATAATGGCAGAGGCCTTGAAAAATGGAGACATGGGATGTGGTATTTCTAGCAAAGTTTCAGAAGAATATTGTATAATCCTGATTATAGCAACTGAGAATTCAATGGATTGACTGACTTAACTTATTCAGCGGAGTTCCTTCTGAACATTCCCCATCAAAAAACTGCAAGTAACTTGACATTTTTTTGTTTGTTTTCTTGTGTGCAAATCCAGAATATCTGTATCGCTTCCACACTGTTCTTTGAACTCTTTCTGTACACTTGCCACTGAGCAATTATGCTATAAAAACCTGTGAAGGGTGATGACTCACCACTTTCAAATTTCAGGCACATAGTAAAATCTTCACCTCCTGCACAGTGAGGGTGGCTATGCTCCCTGCAGGCAAAACTACTTAAAAGAAACTCACTGAGGATAAAGCAACTCCATCAGAAGTATATGCTGCAAAGATAGATAGCTCAGCTTGCATACAAGGTGCCTCACACATTGTTCTGAGATGTCAGTAGCACTTCAATCAGTTGTTACAGAGAAAGGTAAGTATCCTACACAGATACAACTTTCTGCTTGTGTTATTTTTTTTTTCCCCAATTTAATAAAAACAAACAAACAAAAACCACACCAGTTACTATATATCCTCAACATTTATATGAATTTGTGTGATTAGTTTAAGGAATTTTCCTCAATCATCACTCTTCTCATTTTCAGTTATGAAAGTATACAAAAGAGCTGATACCAGAGACATCTATTTGTAGGTTTCGGAATGTCTCCAATGCAGATGAAAGTGTGAATTAAAATTTTTCTTCTGACTTTACCTCTATGTACATCTAATGGAATACTTTCCCATTCAACCAGACCTTCTCTTATTCAAGACTCAATTTGACTAAAATGATTTTCTTATTTTTTTTATTAATCTATGTGAATTAAAAAAAATCTATGAAGTACAGAAGAATGATACTTCCCAGAATGTTTTGAAAGTTTAATGTTGGCTATGGATTTTGCTTCACAAAATATGTCACTGTCAGTGAATAGTGTTGTATAGTTATTTTCATTTGAACCTAAATGTGTGACAACAGAACTTCTGCCTGTGACAATTTCTATGCAAAAGGTATTTCAGGTATGAAACTTAGATTAAAAGAATCTAAATCTGTCATGATAGATTTAATTCCAGACCCACATATAATAAAATATTTTATTTTCCATTTATAAACATAACAAGTAGTATCTGGATCATTTCAGAGCCAGCACACAAAAATGTTTTGAAATTATTTCAAAGAACAATTGATTAAATCTTATGATATTCCATACAAAACTCACACTCAGAAATCCAATTCATTTGGGGTTCAACGCAATCTAAATTAAAGGTTATTGCTATCACGTCCCAGTTTAAAAACATTTGAACACTAAGGACTTCCTTTTTTTTCTCCTGTCTAACATGCATATCATCAAATCATTCAGTTTTATGATTTACAAATAAAAAACCCATCAAAATTAACACCTGAGTCCTGATTTAGAACAGAGAAACTAACAATCTTTTGCCCCCTTAATTCTCATTACACTTTTCAGATTCCCTGTATAGCCATTTCGTTTCTGGTACTACTCAGCACTGATCATTTCACTACACACCAAGAACTTGAAAATCTGGCCTCTTCATTTGGCTCATAGGAAAGGAATGATTCTGAAAAATCTGTCTCTTTTGGGCCAAATTCTTGAAGTGCTTGCCTAAGGAAAAACCCTAGTCATGCTGTGACTTGAATTTCAAGTTTACAACAAAATGAACAGAACTGGGAATTACTGAGAAAACGACATTTATTTAATTATTTTCATTTTGTAGAATGTTTGTGAACTCCTTCAGGATTACAGTAGGCTCACAGTTTATGTATCTGGATTATTTTACAACATTTAATCCACTTTTCCTTAATTAATGTGGCCCCCATATCTGATTTTAAAACCAGTCAATATTGAACGAAGGCAAGTGGTGCAAACATACCTAGTGCTTTCATTGAAGCGGTATATTTGTTGCCTTCATTATGGTATTTAAAAGTAACCCCATGGAAGAGGAAGAACTCTGTTCTGTCTCTTTCTTCTGAGAGTCTGCTTGTCCCATTTGGTACACCTGCAGCTGGTACATATCCCAGTTAGTACTTTTAAAACACATCATCTGCCAAGGAAAGTAGGGGAGGGCCAGAATAGCTCAGCAAGCAGCTGCTGGCAAAGAATGAAAGCTTTCATGCAGTGTGAATCAAGTATTATATTATGAGGTTGGCAGCTGATACAAAGTTTGGAAGCAAGAATCTGTTATTTTAAACCATGAATTCTGAGACTTGTTTGTATCTACCTAGGTAGTGAATTCTAGTCATATAGTCAGGTCAGGTATACAGATTTAGAGAAAAAAGAAAACCAGGATTTTTATATGCAAAGCAAAAGGAAGATCAGTGTTGTTAACATTATTTTGGTCTAAATAGGCATTGCAGAGGTGCATGGAATCAGCAGGCATAAAATTTGCGTATGTGAGAAAATGGGTTATATTCTGTTTAGTGATTATATGCTGTTACTGTTAAACCATTATGGATTGAAGTCAGACCATCAAGCTTGTTTCAGTTTACTAGCATCATGTCATTAGATGTTCCAGAGAAATGACAATACTGTGATCTACTCTAACCATATCACCCATACAATTTACTTGTATTGATCTGTGTAATATGTCTATTTTTCTTTTTTAACACATTATCTCAGAACTCAAATCCAGAACATTAGACAATAATTGAATTCAAATTAACATAAACAGAATTCTTAAATAATAATAGCATAGCACAAGCCATTTAAATCTACTTTCATAACAACAAATTCTTTTAAGGTCCCCAAAGCAAAATTAGTGCTATCTAGTATGTGTGCCGGGCAGAGGAGGGGTAGAGACTAATTCAAAGCGAATTAATCTGCAGTTCATTATCAAACGCTAATGTTGCTTCTGGGAATGAGGAAATTAACAGGATTATAATTACAAGCAACAAGTGTCTTCATAAACATCTAATTGCTTGTCAAGGATGTACAATATTCTATGTAAGGCCATTAGGTAGGGTTGTTGTATGCTGTAAATCAAGTTTTCAGTTGTGCAACAGATTGTGTTTATAATGTAACACTATTTCTGAATAGGTGTTACAGTGACCAAAGCACTGGTGTCAGCAGACCGGGTGAATTGTAGTAAGAAATTAATTTCTTTCTTTACCTTTGTAGATTTGGCATCCTACTCTAGAGCTATAGCCAGACACCACTATCACCTGAGTCCCCATGTAAAGAAAACAAGCCAGCATTAGACACTGAAGGAAAAGGTTCAAAGAGAAGATCTCATGTATCAGGCTCCCTGGCCTCTGTCAAGGTTTGTGTGCATCCACGCAAATGCACGCAGTGATGTGCAAGAAGACAGGCAAGGCTGTTGGCAGTAAGTCGTTCTCTTTAGTCATAGCAAAGAGATTGGCTGCTGTGGGAATCAACTAAGATATTGACTCCTATGGGGGCTTGTTAGGTTATACAGCAGACATCCTGCAAAGCCCTTGAATAACAAGCAAGCTTGGCAGGTAGAAATCATTATGATGCCTGTGGCTGCTCTAACCAGTCTCTTCTAGCAGGGTCACTTGATGGGATACTATAAAGAGCATGAAAGGGTTTTAGGAGAGCTACGTTGCCTAGAAACTGACTGAGCCTTTTTAGGAGGAAAAAAATACCACACTCAAAACTCTTCAAAGCCTTTTCTGTTTTTAGTATGTTACAGACTGTATTTTGGATTCTGATTCCAAACAGTTCTGTGGTTGCTACAGGAGATCAGTTGTTTGTAAAACTTACTTTATACAAATTTCATGAATGTAAAATCCATTGATTCCAGAAAGCCTAACATGAAAAGCTTGAAAGGAAAACATTTCTACGTGCATTTTATGCCTATTCTAAATTTGATTTGCACTTTCTGCCTCATTTTTATCATTTGTCAGTTTAAAGGCCTGTATCTATGATTTAGCCACTTGCAAGGTGACAGGAGTGATACTCAAATACACAGATTAAAGTCTCTGCAGCTATATAGATCTAGATTAATGAGTGCTCTGTTTTTTTATAAATGTGCTTTTGACAAGATTCTCAGACAACACCATATATAAGATATCGTGTTTTTAAAAAACTTAGAAACAAAAAGTACACATTGAAATTTCTTCTAAATTTAAAATATTTAGGGTTTTTTTCTGCTTTTAAAAACCCTACATCCATAGGGACTACAGAGAATGGGGACAGAAAAATAGCAAGTGTAAACTACCTTAGCCTGGTTTAGCTTCCAGTGCTATTGAGCCAGTCCTGAAATATTCATTTCCCCATGACTTTAATACTGTTTTACCTGACTGAGGACTAAGTGAGGATGGAGAGCTTTCTGTTTCTGTGAACTGATCTGAAGTGGGAAGTAGAGACCACTCAGTGTGCCAAATTTTTTCTAAATGTGAATTAGAAATTAAGTTAGTTCCAGTGAAAGAGCACTGTTTTCTCCAGTATTCTCTGAAATCATGCACTTGAACCATGTGTTCTATGTTGAGTAAAGAGAAATTTGTGGGATGTTTCCATACATCTTATCCAAAACATGTTAACTTCATATACAGTAAATTTCTTTCTGATTCCCTTTTCTTCTAAGGAAAAGAATTTACAATTTCTGGTGTCATTTAGACTATAAAGGCAAGATACATTGATGAAACAAAGATTTGTGTATTGCAATAAAAATATATAGTTATAATAATATTTGCCAAGATGTATTTTTAAATAACAGCATTTAATAAAATCCTCCTACTTATATAGAACACTGTGGTGCTTCAGATTCAAAATCCTCTGGATTCATTAAGGGTGAGAAGACCTTGAAGTAGGACATCTTGGGGAGGTATTTTATTTTATTGGCATTGGTAATAGAAACATCTTAAGACTATCTGGAGATTTTGTTATTTAAAGAAAGTTCTCACTCTGTTTGTTGTTTTAATATACTTTACATATCATCACCACTTTCCTCTGGATTAATCTTGTTTCAACCAGATACTATGAACTTTGCAAGAGGATCCAAGTTCTTGTAGATACTTTAGCCAGAATACACAGCTTGAGGTTGATTCTAGAAATCATTCTTAAGCAATCAAAACTTGTTCCCTTCATCCACATTGTGTGTCATGGCCCTCTGTGTTTAGCTTTTGAACACTTTTCAGGTGAATGAAATAGACTGCCTTGCTGGATTGTGCATGGCTGACAGAAGAATACATCTGATGCTTCATAGGTAACCGAAAAGAGGTTCTTTTGTAAGATTGAGAGAACTTGCAAGTTCCAAATTATCTCTCAGGGTTGCCTAACATTCCTCTTTCGTTGGCTGGAATATTTGGTTTGATGAAACAAAACCTTTCAATCCTTTAAAACTAATTGTGTTTTTCTTCCAGAATAGAGAATAAATTATCTCAATAACAATCCATTTAAAAAATTAATTGCCAGAGAAGGTATTTAAATATTGGTTCTTTGATCAAATACGCACTCAGCTTTTTCCCTGTTTGTCTGAAAATGAAGATAACAAATTACTCAACTAATCTGGATTCCTAGTTTGATAATAAATGCATAGATCATAGTGAAAACTGCAGTACATTAATTTTTTTTAAAACTTCAGCCCTTCTTCATGCTCTGTCAATGTAGCTGATAATACAAGTATTTGTTTTAAAAAATATTATATATAAATCATATCCCACAGGTTAATATGTTAGAAAGAGATGTAAATTATAAATGTTATTCACAAGTTTTTATACACAACTAAATATGAAAAAGCATGCCAGTTTTATACTTGCACATATTGTGATTCTGCATGAAATTTGGGTAATTTTGCATACAAATGCCAAAAGGCAAAGCCTGCCTATATATGCCAACAGGCATAAAGTTAGTTGCAATTTTAATGAAATACTGAACAATACTCAAGTTTAAAAATTAGAGGCCTGTTTTTTGTTTTCATAATGATTTTGTATTTTGATTTACAATGAGAAAAAAATGGCATCTGTGACTTGTTTCTTTTCATTCTCAGTTTGTATTACTACAATGTCAGATAGTTTTCAAAAAGAAATATTAAAATAAGCCATTTGTGTTCTTCTTGCAGAATCAAAAACACATTGTTGAATGTTAATAACTTTGTAATAAAATGAAATTGCAATTTTCAATCTGTGTTTAGAACCTGTTGGGTAAAACTGACAGAAATTTGGCAAACTTCCTTAATGACAAGTTCAGGGACATCAGGAAAATTTTCTGTAAGACCTTTCAGTCTGTTTAAAAAAATAACCTCAATAAATTATAGTGTAAAAGGAAAAGAGGAGAAATTATGACACAGCTGCAGCAGAAGTGGTATAGGTATGTTGCACTGTTTATCAAGTTGTGTTAATATAGCAGTAAGTATAATGAGGTGAAAGAAGTCCATTTTCTATGCAAAGGTTATGAGTTTTCCTAAACCCAATGGACAAATGTAATTCAAATGTGTGTAAATGCACCAAGTCAAAGAAATGGAAATATTCTAGAAAAGAGGACATTTAAAAGTCACCATTAGAATGGTTAAATGTGAGGGTTTACAGATTTCAAAATGGTGTTTTCTTTAAACCATTTGCATTACTTCTCAAATAGAGTTATAGAGGTATTACTCTTGCCCACATTTATCAATAACCTCATAGTATCATAACTTTACGTATTTTTACAGGTGCTTCAGCTCTGTTCTCATTTAACATTGATCATTACAAAATATTTTGGCCATGCTCTCCAAGCAGAATAAACTACTTTGAATCCAGGATATTTTTGCCCTGAATCAGAGTTCCCCTTTCCCAGTTTCAAGCATGTGTGACAATTCGCTGAATATCACACTACTCTAAACTTGTTCTGCTTGACCAAGGGCGCAGTGAAGAGGAGAAAAAAATTACAAAGATTCAGACTAGAAAAGTAGAACATGTAGCACTTTTTATATCAAGTAGGCTTTGTGGCTAATAACCTTGCTGTTAGATACAGGTCACTTGCTTAGAGGGAATAAGGAACACTTTCATTCAGGCAGTCAGCTGAGTCAGACTGCAACTTTAGCAAACTGCAAGCTTGGTTATAGGTCAGCTTCATTATTCAATAGCTTATGAAATTCCTCATTCTAGAAATAGCTTTAATAAATAATATATGGATATGAAAATTAAGTATACAGATTTATATTATAAATCTATACTTCATCTATCTTTTTGCTTTGTTTTTATTTTTGTTGACTCTTATGGCCAACATGTGACATAAATGTAGGCTAACTAAACAACATTCAAAGACATTGTGAGATTGTGTGTGAGAACCTTGATTTCAAAGCACTATCATTCTTTTTATTTATTTTTCTTAGAAATTCTGTGAACCATTTATTCCCAATTTAAAGACTAAGATTCCTTAACAATCAGAACTGAACTGTTCATCTTCAAACAGTGTCAAGTTATCAGTTTCTTAAGATCCTCGGCTCCTACATAAGCTCAAGAAAAGCATTGGGATACCCTCTCTGTTTTCACTGATCAATATTTTATAACAGATGAATTATAAAGATTAATTATTCCATATTCATCTCATGTTATATGACAAAGCTTGGATATCTATGAACCTTTGCAGCCCTCCAGAATCCTTCACCCTCTTGATTATACTGTACTTACGCTTGGTGTTAACCTGACCTAGCCTCTCATAAACATTAAAGAATTTAGATTAAATGATGTTCATAGACAGACATAAGAGTGCATATGTCTAAATATGATGTTTAAAACCTCCATATAAAGTGCTAAACAAGACAGAAGTATAAAACCTGCATTCCAAAATCTGAGTTAACACATGTAATAAATATGACACTATATTCACCGATATTTGTGGGCTTGTCATGTCAGCAGAAGATTGATCTTCTGATAATTTCCTAAATTAGACTATAATGTTCAATTAAACAGAAAACTAAAATCTAAACTTACAAAGAATCCTATTACTAATGCATGAGATACATGAAAAATATTAAAATATCTACTAAAACGTCAGCAAAAATAAAGCAGTATTTCACTAGACTTTTAAACAGGAAATACTTTTTTGCATCATTAATGAATCTTACACCCGACATGCATGTCAAAAATTCACCTCAGGACAAAATGGAAGTTTTGTTCTTTGGTTAGTTGCCTAACAACTGCAATATGAGTGTCCCACTACAGTAAACTACTTTCCAAATTTAAGACACTTTCATACAACTTGCTATTCTGATGCTAATGTAAAATTTCCAGCAACTGTTGAGTGTTCTGTAGTTGTGTTGTATTGACT
Source organism: Laterallus jamaicensis coturniculus (assembly GCA_022605575.1). NCBI lineage: Eukaryota > Metazoa > Chordata > Aves > Gruiformes > Rallidae > Laterallus > Laterallus jamaicensis. Next base: position 2,290,988 of record JAKCOX010000045.1, on the reverse strand, counting down.
ACTTCAATATCAAAAGTTTCTAATAACTTAGACTGAAATATAGTTTTTCACATTGGTTCAAAATTTTTACCTTTCCTGCAAATTAATGGAAAAATGAGCACTTTATGCACTATGAAAAGAGAAATTCATAAAGAAGCAGTATTAAAAAGTAGTTAACAAGGAAAAAAGGTATTTCTCTGTGTCAGTAAACATTTAATTTCTGATCAACAATGTGATGCATTTCTACATGCTTTTCCACAATTAAAGCCTTTTGCATTAAAAAAATATTGCAAATTACAAAGTGTACTGTTGATAGGTTCCCAAAATCAACCAAATGCAACTAACATTCATGAAAGTCATATAAAAGATGCTCTATTAGCACTGAGCAAAAGATGAATGGAGGATAATCAAATAGTCCTAGAAACAGAAGAAAAAAACCCAAGAAAAGTCACTTTTCACTTTAATGTTGTTGAGAAGTAATAAGCATTCTTTTAGTATGAGGATAACAGATTGGTAAAATAATTGAAGTTTTAACTCTGACATGTACAGTCTATAACAATTTTGAAATTAAAGATACATACGTCTCAATATTATTTTTAACTTTAGAAATATTATTTGGAAATCCTATCTATAAACTTCCTAAAGCTTCATATATTTTGTGTTAGATATTGACAGTGTTTCTGTCATCAACAAGGAAAAGAGCTTTTAGAGGAATGATTATTGAGTTCCTACCTAGCAATGTAGTCCTGTTTGCTTTTAATTTTTGCTTAGTAAATCAGGAATTTTTAATGGCTAAACCCGTAATACAATGTCAGAACACTTAAAAGTGTAGTTGGTGTGTTCCTTCTCTTATAGTTTTGTCTCTGTTTTAGAGGCATAAAATTCTAGAAATTATAGATTTGACTGCTCACCTGCATTTTCCTCCTTTGTAGATTTTGTGGTTGTTATTTGGTGCATACTTTTTAAGTAGCTTCTGTTTGAAAGAATCTTTGAGAAATATATTTGGACCAAATTGCAGTGAACATGAAGTACAAGGATGATTAAATATAGTTATGTTGACGTCTTCATAGAACAACTGAAAATTGAGACTGTATACTGAAGACGTTGATTAGACACCATATATTTTCTTTTGGCTGTATGGGTGAATTAGTTGGTAGTCATTTTTCTATTGTAAGCGATTAACTGGTTTTAACTGAATACAGCAACATCTCACCTGGTGTACCTTTACTGCAGAATTGCCCTTGGTAGAACATTAAACTGTTTTAGCATTTGCCACTGTTTGGCATGTTGGTAGTTAAAATTCAAGGGAATTATTAAGATGAACCATTCTTGACAGATATTAGCAAATACAATAATCTAAATACTAGGTTTGATTTCTTCCAGGGTCTTAACCTCTTGGGCTTCTAGTTCATTATCCATTATCAACATTTATAATCGTGTTAAATTTTAGATTACTTAACTGACAAACTGTCAACATGAAGGTGATCAGACCAAAATTACAGGGTGTGCACATAGCTGCCATAGAAGTATTTTTTTCCAAAGTTTGTCCAGACATCTTCTAAATCCATGGAGTTGGTACTAAAATAAACTGCAGTAAGGCATTCTGCAAATTCTTTATTCCTATACAATAACCAATGGGTTAGAAATGGCTCTTTAGACTTTAATTTCATGCATTTCCCTGTGTCCTCAGACTGGGAGGACATAAAAAAGACTAAATCCTCATTCAGGGTCTCTATGTCCTTATTACTTTATAAAATTATAAAATTCAAAAATTCTATCATATCATTTTCCTTTCTTGTGGTTTTTTGTTGTATTTTTTTTTTAATACGAAAAATTCCTGTTTCAAAATCCTTTACACAGAAACCTTGATTGTCCTTGTCCATCTGCTCTATTACTAATTTTTTTTTTTTATTCAGGTGTTTCCTTGATACAGAGAGCTCTGAACTACACACAGAATTCTAGAAGTGGCTGTGAAGGAAGTATACAGTTGCACAATATTTTCTTTATTCCTTTTTTAGTAAAATTGTGGTATTTCTACAGTAAGTAAACGTTCTTAGTCACATCTGAAATTTTCAAGTCAAATTTGCTGCTAATGCCAAATGCATTTATTTCACTACCAGACTGAAATTACATTTAATGTTGTATTTAAAAACAACATAGGAAAGAGGAATGTTGGAGGGAAGCAAACTGCAGAGGTATTTCCTGAACAAGTTTTAGTATTTGCATTTGACCAGTCTCTACAACTTTATTTTCTCCATAACCTAGAAAAGTTAATAATGGGGCCACACAATATGTTGAGTAAGTATTTTCTTAAAAAATTAATAAGGGGTTATGATATTCAAAATTTTACTTCAGTAAGCATTTATTTTACTTAAAAATAGGATGTTTTAATAATTAATATTGAGTGATGTTTTATTTATTATTTTACAAGTTTGTCTGTTTCTAACCATCATGAGAATTTTAGTCACCTGTGTTATGTTCTGCAAACCATATATCTATCATGACTAAACGGCTGAGTTGTATTCAGGTGCAACATATTCTAATTTTAAACGATAGTTGAAGGATTCAAAAGGATACTAATACTAAAAAGATATATACACACACACACACACACATATTAAGTTATCATCATACACATAGTAAATAATTCTATAAAACAGTTTTCCCTCAAACTTTCCAGGCATTTTTATGCCTATTTTACAGGTGGGAATCAAACTCCAGAAATAGGTAGATTGTGAGACATCTGTACAAACCATAAGGCTTATTCACCTGTCAACCTCTAAGAAAAGATTTTATTGGATATGGAGGTATACTAGCACAAAGACAGACATGTATTTGGATATATACAAACACACACACACAAACACACACACGCACATACATAGGTGTATAAATGAATGACTGGGGTTTTTTTGTTTGGGTTTTTTTTCTTTTGTTTTCTGTTTTTAATCTGAAGTACGGGTAAAACAACTTGTTCTGTCTGTTGAGTATGATTTACAGGTTGTGATTCCATGAGCCTTTGTGTAGTAATATTCTCTAATATGTAATGTAATTGTGGCTTCATAATTTGATTTTTTTTTAAGAGGAAACATTGTTCTCTGTGACATTTCCTTTTTTTTTTCTGTGTGTGTGTGTGTGTATAGGAAACATGAGAGAGGGGCAATAGTACAGTGAACAGTCAGCTGCTGTGCAAGTTCTTGTCAATCCATCTCAGTCACCGTTAATTTAAATTTAATGAGATTTAATTTGAATAAAAAGAAATGAGATTTTATTTGAATGAAAACCAAATGAGATTATTGTCATGACACTGAGGGATAGTTGGAGAACAGAGCAAGACCAATTCTAAGCAGATCAAAAGGGAAAATATTTTCTCAGTAAAAAAATTCTTTTTGTCTTTTCTGCTTTTGCTGTTCTTGTACATGGAGGTTGCCTTTCATTACTGACCAGTAAGGAGATTATAAAGTTAAATGTTCTGGTCACATTTTTTATTTATATCATCAAAGAATTGGACTTGTTCCGTTTTACTCTAACTGCTGTATGAAAACAAAAATGAGCAGTATGATGAAGATGGAATTTTATGTCAAGAAGAAGTGTCTTTGTTGGTTTGATAATGCACCCTTCTTTTATTCATTCCAGAGATCAATAAAATGCTAAATAAATTCAGGTGTCACTGAAACATGTGGCCTTGCATGTACTTTGATTTTTCCCTGAAATTAACCTATGCAAGTACAAATTATAAATTATGTTTACACAAGAAAACATATGTGAGGCATTCTTATTCTCAACACCCCTCAGAAGAGGGATGGCCAGCAGAGACAGGGAGGTGATTGTCCCTCTCTACTCTGCTCTCGTGAGGCCCCACCTGGAGTACTGTATCCAGATCTGGGGCCCCCAACACAAGAAAGATGTAGAACTGTTGAAGAGGGTTCAGAGGAGGGCCACAAAGATGATTAGAGGGCTGGAGCACCTCCCCTACAAAGAGAGGCTGAGGAAGCTGGGCTTGTTCAGCCTGGAGAAGAGAAGGCTGTGGAGCACCTCACTGCAGCCTTCCAGTACCTGAAGGGAGCAAGTAACAGGAGTGGAATCAACTTTTTAAAAGGGTAGACAATGGTAGGACAAGGGGAATGGATTAAAGCTAAAGGAAGGAAGGTTTAGATTAGATATTAGGGGGAAGATTTTGCAGAGAGAGTGGTGAGGTGCTGGAACTGGCTGCCCAGAGAGGTGGTGGATGCCCCATCCCTGGAAGTGCTCAAGGCAAGGTTGGATGGGGCCCTGGGCAATCTTGTGTAGATCCAGGCCTGGATGTTGGTGGCCCTGCCTGTGGCAGGGGGGGTTGGAGCTCTATGACCCTTGGGGTCCCTTCCAATCCATGCCATTCTATGATTCTATGATTTGCCTTTGGATTTGCTTTTAGGCCGAGAGAGCTGGACTTGTTCATGTTGGAGAAGAGAAGGCTCCAGGGGGACTTTACAGCAGCCTGAAAGGTGCCTATAAGAAAGCTGGGGAAGAACTGTTCATGATTGCATGTAGCAATAAGACAAGTGGTAACGATTTTAAAGTAGAAAAGGGTAGATTTTGGTGGGATATTAGGAAAAAATTCTTCAATATAAGGGTGATACATCACTGGAACGGGTTGCCCAGAGATGTAATGGAGGTCCCATCCCTGGAGACATTGAAGGTCAGGCTTGATGGGGCTCTTATTTTGAACAAAGCAGGCAATGTAGTTAGAAAAAGCAACCAAACTTTTACATATATTACTTTTTCTCTAGGCCTGACAAAGTGACAGTAAATTTCAAGGTAAAACCTGAATGTTGTAATTTCTCTAAGTGTAAAAATAGATGAATTTGTATATTCCTAATGATTTTTTCCCTGATTAGGTTGTTGCTGCCTTGCTTACTGCTTCCTGATGTCTGGAATATCCACAGTAATTCTAGGAGAGTTATCCATCTTCCTTCCAAGGATAATTAATGTTCACATAACCATTGATAGTATTGTATTTCTCTCATAATGACTTTAAAATTTGCCCTCAAGTGAAGTATTTTTCACAAATTTCAACACAGGATAATTCTTGGGATTAAAAAGATTGTGCTTTATGCATTTCTCCTCTGGCATACCTATCATAATAACCATTTAAAGCTGGTTCAAAATTTGCCTGTAAATTAGCCCTGAAGTATTTTCTTTAATGATATAAAGAAAAAATGCACAGATTTTGTTATATTTTGCTACGGAAATATTTCCTTTCCTTACCCATTAGAGTGAATTTAATTTACAGTTGAGCTAGAACTTGATACATATACCTTCAGTACCTGCATACATTAACTTCCTCATCTCATAAAACTGCATTGCATCATTTCAGGAAAAGCTACCCTAGAGGCTGATAATACAGTGAGTGCTTCTTAGTATCAGCTAGTCATTTTCTCTCTGATTCAGATTAAAAATTTTTGAGCACTATTTTCAGGATGGCATATCTGTAGGAGTCTAATAAAAGTAAACATACTCAGAAAGAGTTTGTTTTACTGCAGTTTAGTGTACTAAAGAAATAGCTAACCCGAACTACTGTAACTCGTGTCAGAAAGTACTGCAGCAATTACTCTCTCATCAGAATCTGTACGGTGGGGTGACACAGATGCAGCTTCACTCCCCCAGAATGCCAACATGAAACAATAGCACAGCACAATATGTGGAAGAGTTTCAAAGAATATCCTGGGGAGTTTACAATATGCATCAGAGAATTAATGCTGAGAGAGAGAACTGTTTCACAAGAATTAAAATATTTTGTCAGATGGAATTCTGTGATAAAATTTGTAACACATAATAGTATAGGTGTTTCTCTAAGAGAATTCTCTCTAAGAATATAGGTGTTTAACTTTCCAAAGTGACCAGCTATTAGAATACACAAAATGACAGAATGGTAACTTTAAAAGCTGTATATATGTCTCCCAATCAAGTTAATTTCCTCTTTTTATTCAGAGAAGGGGAATTGCAAAAGGTAAAGTTTGCCTACATTTTTCTACTTAAAGGTAGCAATTCCCTGGTTTTCTTTTTGCTTCCTGTTCTCTTCAATAACAGAATCATAGCTGATAATTTCTCATTGTTTACTTACACTTGCAAGCTTGGTTTGGCTTTTGTTTCTCCATAGAACTGTACTTCCAAACAATATGCCTTTAAAAATAGTCTTTATTTCAACTTGGTATTCTTTCCAGAATAGCTTAATGTGCAATACCTTCTTGACCATGAACTTGCACATACATTAGAACAAAGGAAGGCAGAGATGCAGTATCAATGAGGGCAGATTCACTCTAGTAGCTAATATATTTAATAAAGCTATAAAACTATAGCCTTATAAGCTTCAGTAGAAACTTTACAATCCTACCTAAGATATTAATTATTTCTGCTGACTGTCAAAGAGAATTTTTTTGATACTACGTGAGGCTGGTCCGTACTTACAGCTTTAGAAACTGGGATGGATAGATAGGATTAGTTCTAAAACCTGCAGAAATTTCCGTTTCACTGAAATATCCAAACTGTAGTTCTGGCAGGCAGGTAAGGCAATTGCTTACTTGAAGGGATAGTTATAGGAGGAATAAAATCTTATGAGACTTTAAATTTTGGATTCATTCTAATTTGACTATTTTCTTAGTGGAAGAAAAAATGCACATTCTTATTCTCAGTCATTTCTTCACTGTACCCCATTGTATTGTGGAGAATGGGAAAAGAAAACTATATGGGCAGAGAAATGGAGACAGTATTATGCTCAGAGTATGATTGATAATATCCTCACTGTGAAACTATATGTAGTTTTGATACCATAAAAAAGAAATACTTAAAACTGCTGGGATGTACTGACACGTCTTCTAGATGCTGGTATCGTTTGCATTGTCCTGTCAATTTTCTTCATTGTCACACATTGAACTTTGTAGAATAATCTAGTTACATTTTTTCCAGGAGTCCTTTTCCTTTAAATTCTATAATTTTAGCATTATTATTTAGACAGCAAATTATGCTAGTGGAATATGAAGTCCACCATCAAAATTATTAGAATGGGTGAAGCTCTGGAGTAGGTGTTCCTCTTTAGCTTTTTCCATCACAAACTTTAGGGAAATGAGTTCTTTATAACTTTAACCTAATGAAATGAGATTGGCACCTGTTGAAGTTTGTTGTGGTGATACCTAATAACACTGCGCAGGGGTTAGGTTGATAGTATTGAGAAATAACATGGTGATACCAACCAATCTTCAACTGAAGATGAACTCATCGGAAGTTGAGAAGCTAACTCTGTACTGATTTCTAAACCATTCAGCACCATTATTACAGTCACTTTTATCTTTTTGAAGCCTCTAGCGATATGGGTGTTGGTCTCTTTTCTCAAGAAGCATGTGATAGGACAGGAGGAAAAGGCCTCAAGTTGAATCAGGAGAGATTTAGATTGGATATTAGGAAAAATTTTGTCGCTGTAAGGATTGTCAAGAATTGGAACAGGCAGTTGAGTCACCATCCCTGGAGGTTTTAAAAAGATGTTTAGATGTGGCAGTTATGGGCATGGTTTAGTTATGGACTTGGCAATGCTAGATTTATTATTAGAATCACTGATCTTAAAAGTCTTTTCCAATCTTAATATTATATGATTACAATGTTTAAATTGTATGCATATATATTGTGTAACCCAAAATCCTAAGGATCTTTGGATTTCTATTTGTCTAATTGACTTTTTTTATTACTTAGACCAAGTCTTTAAATTAGCAAATCTAAATTGCTGTTACTCAGCTCTATGTATTTGCAAGCAGAGATGTGTGATTCATATCAATCAACTAAGTGATTTAGTGTTAGATTCTGTACTGCTACTGAGGTTGGATTTGTGATTTGATACCCTCAAAGCTGTCAGGTTGAGTTACTCTGATAGTTTCAGTTTAATATTCAGAAGCTTTTTGCTTTTTATTACAACCATAAAATAAACCTCAGTATTTTATAGTAAAATAAATATATTCTTTTTCTTACAGGCATAATATTAATGAATTTACAGTAGCCAGTCATGATTTTCACAGAAAGGTCTTAAGATGACATAATTACGCCTGTAATGAAAAAGGATTTGAGTGATGAGAAGACTATGATAAACTTATGGTAAAATATAGGAGTGATAGAGAAAATGGTATTTTTTTCCCCAATACTTTTTGTCTCAGTCAATGACATGTACCCAGTATGGCACAAAATGTCTGTAACACAGAGCTCTGCAAGGCATCAGAGGTGGAGCCCTGTGACAAGAATCCCGCGTAGTCAGACCTGGGAGGGCAGACCGCATTATTCCTGATCCTTCTTTAGTCCATAGGAGGCCTATCATCTTATTCTTTTGAGTGTCACAAATTATATAGTTTATCTTGTATGCACAGAAGTGCAACAACAACTCCATAGCCATTAAACTAACTAGCCATTTATTTCCCTAGCTATTTGTTACTACAATCTGTATAAAAGTGTGGTTGCATCATGAAAAGATAAGGAAAAACAAAACAGAAGAAACAAAAATCTTCATTAGAGCTAAACCAAACCCATAAAAAGAAACAGGACGTTCCATACAAGTTCAGATATAATAAGCCTAACAAGCCTCAGAGCTGAGGCCTTGCAAACTCAATGCAAAATCTCTTGACTGCTCTTAAAAATGGCAGTACTGTAGTCTGGGGATCCAGTGCTACATCAACAAACAATGTATTTCACTCCTTTTTCACTCCTTTTCCACCCACCCTTCTGCTAGAGAAAATCCTGTACCTTCATCCCTGTAAAATATCTAGACATGATTATTTATTTTAGCAACAGGAGACTGTGCTTCATTATTGCTAGTGATTCTTGCAAAGAATTTTTTATAACTGAAGGAGAACCTGTCTTGGCAATTTTACTCATTATCAGAGCTGCAAGCCAACTGAGTGTTTATATTCATATCATGTAGTCTCACAGAATCACAAAGTTGGAAAGGACCTTTAAGATCATCAAGTCCAATTGTTCCTGTTCTGTGCTAAACCATATCCCTAAGTACCTGATCTAACTTTTTTTAAACACAGGGCTATGAATCCTCCTGACTTCATATATTTGGGCTTTCACACTTTAATGTAAATTGCTTTAAAGCTGCTATGAGTCTTTTATAATTTAATTCAGTAAGGTACATACTTCGTATATTTGATGTAGCTCTGCTGAACAACAATTTTGCAAGGTTACCCATTTGAAGTTATATCAGGAAAAAAAAAATCTCTATAGATGAACAAATAGGTTCATTTAAATTAAGGAAAGTTTATTAGCTGATGTAAACAAGGAAAGCTCCAGAATGGACCCAGGAGTTGCAAAAAATTTTATTAATGGTTTTATTTTGTTTTCTTCATACATTTAATAACAATTTCTCAACAGTTTTTAGCAATCTATACTAATTTAGGAATACCTCTAGGAGAATTAAAACCAAATTGGTTAGCAAAATAAAAACAATTGAACTCAATTTCCCAGAACTGTATACACATCTATTTTTCAGTTCTGGAAACATTGTAGAATACTGATAGATAACCTGATATGCAATCCATGGTACGAGGTAATTAGAGAGGTAGAACAATTTTATTCTGAGCCACCTGTTTCACAAGAAAGGGAAGCTACCACAAGTGCACACATTTTGTAAATAAAAATGTTTTTTCAAGATTTATTTAATAGTTTTTTTTCTGGGCAAAATTCTTGTCAGAAAATATTTCTTGTCAAAGGCACTAAGGGGAAGGACTTTTTCTTTTTAGTCCTGAGGCTTTTTTCTAAGAAATATGATGACATATGTAACCCAAAAAAAAACCCCACAAAATAACCCCCAAACTCCAAACCCAAAGGTGGACTAAGTCTTGAAGTTTTTTTTTCACTAGACCCAGTAAGGTAAAATACATTGTAAATCTGAGTGCAGCTGCTCTTTCAGTTCCTCTGGTTCACAGGTAATTGCTCTGCCATATAATCCCATCTTCTGCATCTGCTAGTTTGGCAATGACTTCTTCAAACTGTAAATACCCTGGCTGTTTTAAAATGTTTTGCTAAACTCATGTAAGTAGGAGTTGGTATTGGAGAAGCCAGCAAAACATTATATAATGAGAACTGTTACTACATAGGCTTCTCAACAGAGGAAATCCCCAAATAAGCTATTAGAGCAGGATTTTTTGCCTCCATATTAAAATTTCCTTTCATGTGGTTGTTTTACATAAAGTGCCTACCTAGGGATATTCTTTACAATTAGTTAACATATTGTTTGTGTTTTTGTTGCTACCCTGTACATTCAATGATCTGAAATCATATGAAAGAAATTTTATCCCTCCCAATACCTGAGAGACTGCAATCCCCCTCCAAGTCTGCCATTTAAATCCCAACTGTGCTGTTGCCTTTAACTGTGCAAGACAGCAAGATAGCACATTTTGTAGATTAAACCAATAAACTAGCAAACATAAAAGAAACAAATCTCATAATTGTGGATTTCAATTAAAGAAAGGAGGATCAAAGTAAACATTCTGCTTGAAATTGCACAGCTGCTATCTACATGAAATGAGAAAAAACCCCTCTTCTCCAGCTAGCCATAATTTTGGGGGTGGAGGAAGGAGGAGGGAGAGCTCAAACCCTGCAGTAGGACAGATTGCTTATGCTTCTCACGTCCCAATCAGTAATACAGAAATATTGAGTAATAAATTCCCTGCCTCTCCTGATCTGAGAAGCTCCCACCATCTGTGAAAGACAATTTGTAACAGCTTTAGTATTAAGATTCAGTAAACAGACAATCACAAGCATTGTGCCAAACAGTGCCTACATTTGGAAAAAAACATAAAGCAAACGCATGAGTAACACCACGACCCTTGTGTTGCAAAATTATCCAGCGACCAAAACAGTTTCGATTGCAGAGGGTTTCTTTCCTTTTTTTGTTTCTTTTTTTTCACCCCTTTTCTCAGTCAGCAAGGAGTGCTGGAGTCTGCACACAATTCAGCTACATCTGTGGGCTGTGTATGTAGGCCTCATCCTAATGTGTTGAATCATTATTGATGGCTGAGGCAGTTCTGCTCTGCTGGTGAACCAATAATGTCAAGGCAGTACCTGCAAGATTAATTATAGGAGAGAATGGTCTCTGGTTTCCAGGGACTGAGACATTAATAGAGACTGAGCATTAGTTTCAGGGGATTCAACAGACAGCTGAACAAATGCCTCAGACAATGTTATACATGCTAAATCCTGGCACTTACTCTTAACAGTAGTGGAAAAAAAAGAAGTTTGGAACAATTTTGTATAAACTGGGCAAAACAGAAGGCTCTATAAACCAAATAAAAAGGAAACAAAACAATACTGAGGTTGCTAAAGCAAGTTAGGCTCTATAAATGCGCCCTCTGCAATATACTGAAGAGAAAGGAGACAGCAACTACTTTCTGTAGCATTAGCAGAAAACAAAACTGCTTTTTGGTGACTGCAGTTCCTAGGTTTTCAAAATGCATATGACATTCTCCACATGGAAATATAAGTAAGCTCAAAAAGCAGATTAATTTATTCTGTTTCTCTTGTACCACTGCAATGGAAATTTGTAGTCCACAAAGCCTTTTAGCTGTAGAGAACTGAAAATATGCAGTGGATGAAGCTGCAGCCATAGCAACAGCTACATAAATTCTCAGGCAATGACAAAGCACATGGTATAAAATTTAAGCAGTATAACTCCTACACTGGCTTCCAGTGAAAAAAAAAAAAAAAAGAAGAAAAAAAAAAAAAGGCAAAAAAGAGGAAGGTGTTGAATGCTGTTTACACTGTAGTTATTACAAAGTAATCGTGCCTTCCACCTTATTAAGATCCCGGGCTTCCTGCATTTTGATCATTTGTTCAGAGGTACAGCTCAGAGATTAGCTGTAATTCTTTAACATGTCCTTTAGCTTTGGCAGGTGATATCCCTCTTTCTCTCTTCATTATCTCCTAGGCCTAATAATTTTTAAAGACCCTTGGGGATTATTTTGAGGCCAAATTTTCAATATATTGTCCAACTATCTTCCCTTTGTTCCTTTTTCTTGTTGTGTAATGCTTTTGACAAAATAATCCCAAGATTAATAAAACCCAGAGGCTGTTGTGGCTCAACATGCCAAACTATAGGCTTATGAAACTGATCTCTAAAGGGATTTAAGAAAGCCTCACTTCACTGATTTTCTAGTTTCACAATTGCCAAGTGCATCACTGCTTTTCTTCAAACTTGAAACAGCAGCAGGAGAAATATTAAGCAAATGCACTCGAGGTTGAAATATCCACATCAGAAGGCTGTATTCAAGCTTCCATCTTTACTCTATGTCCTTAGCTTCTGGGTGATTTCTTTCACAATGTCCTGTGAATCTCCACCACCGATTTTTCATTGTCCACAGATACAGAATAGCAGACCCTGAGGAATTTTACACATTATAGACTATATGGGATGTTTGAAAACCTAAATAAAAGTGAAAAGAAAGCTGAGTAGAGGGATACAAATCATACTATGAAATGAAAGAGTGAGGCTCCCACACATGTTTTTACTCCATGCTGGAAAGAATACCAATCTCTAAGATACATTTTCAAAACAAAACCATGTTTGGTTTTTTTTTTTTAGCTGGAAAACACCATTTATTTATTTTTAGGACTGTGCTTTAGTTACTAAATCAGTGACAAAGTTTAGGGATGTTCTTTTGAAACAAATACAACTTCACAAAGCTTTGTCATTCTGACAGTCAAGAATAACAGTGAAATTATATTGATCTTCAAAGAATATGACCCACTTGAATAGCAGGCCTATTTTCTCCCTCATAAGTTAAATTCATTTTGGCAGAGAGGATTTAGTTCATATTGAAAGTAAAAGAGTCTACATCCAACACCTGAGTGTAGGAAAGCACTCCTGCTTCTTTGTTCCGAGGTGACTCTTGGGAAGAAGTCCTGAAGATAAATCTTGCTGAGCTGAACTACAAAAAAAAAAGACAGTTTGGAATTGCTCAATTTGTCTGTTTCTTTTCTATGCTGATTTTGATTTTAGCTGCTCAGCAGTTGCACAAATAATACTCTTTCCTGTCGTATGCCATAAAGAAGACACAAGATATTAGAAGCGTGACTGACAGTAGAGCGTGTTACTATGTTTGTTACCATCCTGGAGGTGATATCTTGCAAGAGTGATTAGTTAACTAAAATGTCACATTATTCCTAACCATATTTGAAGAATAAGAGATGTCACGACTTCACCATGTCTTTATCAAATGTTAGTTTGTGGAGGTGTAAAGAAACATGATGAAACTGTTATGTGACAGCACCACTCTTTTTGAAGTTCTATTTGATCTTGTAGTCAAAGGTTGTCATGTTTCTGCCCAAGTATCAGCTGGAATTTTTCTTCCTGATGAGCTGAGTTTTGGAAAGATTTTTATAGCTCCCATGAAAACACCTTGCCTCAAAGAATCTGGACCTGAAGAGAAGACAGGGCCAAGTACATGTTGGTATACAAAATCACGTGAACATAACAAGAAACAGATTTATGTCAAATCTCCAGAGGAAGAACTCCAAATGTTTATAATGTCACTTTTTGAGCCACAGACTTTTTATTATGTTACTGTGACCAAACTCTCAGAAAATAAGTGGCACAAATGTATCAGACATATCTGTGATCAATTGATAGGCATTAGGAAACAGTAAGAAAAAAGCAAAGTCTAGATACACTCTCCTGAGGTGTGGAAGGTGTTATGCAGGTGTTATGACCTGATCAATTTGCACTGCAGAGCAGTGCATCATGCTGAAATTATATACTGGCTGAGTTTTCAGCATTCCAAATGTTACTGTATCCTGAAACTCAATTTGGAAGGTTAGCAGCATTTGAACATTAGCAAAGGTGACTTCTATAAAGGAACAGTTGACTAAGGCGTCAAGGAATTACAGAACAGAGTAGTTATTCCTAAATGAGAACATAGATAAAACTGAGAATTAATTATTTAGTGCAGTGGACATAATTAACAGAACTGAAAGTAGTTTTGCAAAAAACACATCTGTGACAAAAGAAAGAAAAAATTTTGGGAATAAGTGATGATTATTCCTTTGGGTGGTGATTAAAATTGGAAGTTTTTTGGTTATTCCCATGCCCAGACTTACTATAAACCCATTTTGGGTATTATTTTCTCATCAGTGCTAATAGTTCATCCCTTCTACCAGGAAAAGCTGGTAACAAAGGAAGAAGAAATTTTACAAATTATTCAATATTTATGTTAGTGACAGAAGAAAATTATGATTTTGCCTTCCAAGAATTAGTGCTATTATACTTACTATATTTTAAATCCTGAAGAAATGCATTATTTTTTTACAGAGCTAGTAATCCACTATCTTGGTTACTGTCTTACTATTGAAATGAAAAAAAAGAAAAAAAGAAAAAGAAAGCTTTAAAACAACACTAGAGCTTCCTAGAAGGGGAAGGAAAAAATCAATGTCTTCATACTCTGAAGTTCTTTGAGGTGTTTGACAATCTTAATGTAAGCTTCTATTGGATACTAAGACTCTGTTTATAAGCACATTCTCAATTATCTATGTACCTAAATTTTTGCATTTTTGAAAAGACAGCTTAATTTGTTAAAATACCTTGAACATAAAAAACAACGTGCAAATACATTGGAAAAGCTCCAGATAAGCTCTTCCTTTAAACATTTGTTACCACTTCCTATGATTTCTGGGAGGAAAAAAAAATAATAAAACCCCCTATTATTCAAAACTAGGATTAAAGTGTGTCTTCTAAGTGTTTAGTGAATAGCAGCTGTATCACTTTTACCTCTTATAATGTAATTGCTTTGGCTCAGCACTGGTGCTGACACCAACATTTCTTGTACTGCATGGAAAAGCTATTGATGTCAGGGTTTAGAAGTGATTCCTATTTTTTTCCTGAACATTAACTTAGTGAAGTACTGTACATTGTTATTTGAATCCATGATCCAAAGAGGCATATTTTCCTAAGACAAAGTCGATCTCCGGCAAAAAGATGCAACAGAAATTTCCAGCACAAAACCCAACAGAATAAAATAGCTTTTAATCTCTATTCACTTTTCCTTTCCTCAGAGAATAGAGTCCCACAAACACAAATGGCACACCAGCTATCATATTCTGTCCCAACTTCTGAATGGAACTGATTATATTTTAACTGATTATAAGAACAAATTACTTATCTTTCATCTGTGAGTTTCTAGGGAAAAACTGCATTTGTGGTCAATTTTTTACACAAATGTTTAGTGGGGAGCTTAATGAGTAAATTCAGAGCCTTAGAAATGTATTAATAGAGTTCAGTGCATGAAAAATGAAGTTTTGTTTCTATACCTGCTGTAATCAAGTGTTAGAACTCAGGAAGCTTAATCTAGAGAAGTAGGAAACTGTCCACTAAATAAGTGAAATATCTACCTTCAGTAATGCGTGACTAGTACTCCAAAGCCTATGCTTGTGGCTCTGCTCCATGGAGCTCATTTTAGCCCAGCTGACTGTAGGAATGAACGGTGGGTGGTTGCAGTCATCCTAGATTTTTCCCCTAGTTCTAGGTAAAGCTTCTCATGAAGTCATAAACAATTCAGCATGTTTACATGTTTAGAAGCGACCGATAAGGAGCAATATAAAACCAGGGCAAGCCAGGAAAGAAACAAAATGTTTTGGTACAGTTTCCGGTGAAAATTTATTTGGGATAAATAATCTGAAAATACTTTTTATTTCCTTTTGAAATGGTAACTGATTTGAAGTAATATGAGACCTTCCAATGAATATTCTAATTTTATAAAGACACGTTTTATTACAAAGATTTTATTAGAAGACTGGAGGGTAGTCAATGTCACTCCGGTCTTTACAATGGGCAAGAAGGAGGATCCGAGCAACTATAGGCCAGTCAGCCTCTCTTCTGTCCCTGGAAAGTTGATGGAACAGCTTGTTCTGGTTGCCATTTCCAAGCAATTGGAAGAGAAGAAGGTCATGAGGAGTAGTCAGCATGGATTCATCAAGGGAAGTTCGTGGTCAACCAATCTCATAGCCTTCTATGATCTCATCACCGGCTGGGTGGATGGAGGGAGAGCAGTAGATGTCATCTACCTTGACTTCAGCAAGGCCTTCGATACTGTCTCCCTTGACATCCTGATAGCAATGTTGAGAGAGTATGGGATAGATGAGTGGACAGTGAGGTGGGTCGAGAACTGGCTTTCGGACCGTGCTCAGTGGAGCAGAGTCTGACTGGAGACCTGTAATTAGTGTTCCCCAGGGCTCGGTGTTGGGTCCAGTCCTGTTTAATATCTTTATCAACGACCTTGAGTGTTCAGTGTATGGGAAAGCAGAGAGCACATCAAATTCAAATACCTGAAATAAAGAAACCAATCATAATCTTTATTTAAAAGATATGTATCAAACTAATTTTCAATTAAAATAAAATGTACAGCTGTTTTACAGTATTAAACGCATAGACAAAAAAGTATGACAAACACTGTATTTCAGTCTTAATATTATGTATTCCGGTATAATTATTAGGGAACAGATTCTCATCCAAGATAAACTGCCATAATTACGCTGGGAAATTATGATGTTATGCCATCTGAAAATCTGCTTTGAATGTGGTACTCCTTTGCAAATAATTTCAGCTACTCTTTTTTTTTTAATATGAGGATTTTTAGATAACTACAGAATAGAAAAAAATTCTCTTTGAGCTTTACAAAGACAAATTTTGAATCCTACTATGATGTATAGACTACATGCTACCAATCATGTCAACAGAGTTTATTTTCTTTGATTTCACACTATAGCTCTAGGCATCTGCTATAGCAGATAGAAGTAGCTTTTGATAGCTTACTAAAGCTATCATAGCACCAGAGAACATGAAAAAAGGGCTAACAGATTTTGTAAAAACAAAAAGAGGGGAGGAAAGTAATAGCAAAAGAGAAAGACAAGGCTGGCTCGTGCCAAAACAAAACACAAAGCTTGACCTGTAATACTGTCTTCAGTGCTGAGATCACTGATGTATACTGTCCAGAACTGTTAATCTTGTAGTGTGAAGAAGTTCATAGGAAACTGCTAGAAATCCTTGCTATGGGAAGACCAGTTTATGACCATCTTCCTGTCTTTCTAAAATAAGCTCTGCTATTAATGCATATAAACTAAGTGCTGTCTAAACAGCTGTAAATTCTGCTAGTGTATTGGAAATTATTCTGATTCAACTTTGGAAATGAGATTGTGATTGATTTCTTTTTTTAGGTATCTGACCTTGATATACTGTCCATAGTACCAAGCTCTGACTTCCCTCACTATTTAAACGACCTAGTTCCACAGCACTAAAGAGAGAAGAAATCGAAGAGCACTCATTTATCATACTTACAGTGCAACTTTGTCTGATCTACCGACATGTTAACCATAATATCCATGTGTTTTCAGAGAAATTTTATACTACATGATTCAGACTGTAAAAGATGACGAGGACAAAAGGGCAAACCAAAAACCAATAGATTAAAAAGTTATTTGAAAACAATGCATTAGATCAGGAACTTCCACACTGCCCAGAGCGAGGGGAGGTATGAATAGTAGGATTTTCCTTACATGAAACCATATCCACATATCTAGTAGCTAGTAATGGCTCAATTGAACTGACATCATCTATCAGTGAGTTCATTTACACTCTGCTTTTATTTGTTCTGCATATGCCAGCAAGCATCAGGGAATCAGTTTGTTCGGTGTGCTTTGAAGTCAATTATAAGATTCACATATTTTTACTGGGAATGTGCTATAGTGAAAAGCAGAAAATTTTCGAGAAACTTCCTCTCCAAATTTGTGTTTACATGAGGAAGACTCATGATTTGGTAGGTCAGAAAAATTCCATTTGCCATTAGAGTTAGATATAGTAGATTGCTATAATGTAAGCTGCTACACTAAACTAAATATGTGAAAAATACTTCTTTGCAACTAGCACTGTCAGATGTGAAGGGACAAAAGGTTGTCTGTCCTAGAGCTCTGCAAACTACACTTAAAAATCCATCAGTTGGAAGAAGCTTGGCTTGAATACCCTGCCATTGTTTTTTAGAGGGGTGTGGGGATGGAATGATTCTGAACAGCTTCTCGGTACAGCTGTTACTACTGTCAGTATTACTTGAGCCACCACTGTGATAACTTGAACTCCTACCACCACCGCATGATTCACTATGCTGTTTGATCCTAGGAAACCCTGATACTGTGCTGTGACTTCAAAGCTGCTGCTGTAGCTGCATGTGTGGAAGGTATCTTCCATATCTAACATAAAAGTACTGAAATTTATTAACCCTTCTGTGACATACGAAGCTTCTATTTCTTAGAACTACATCCTGAAACAATGTGTTTTTAAGCTCCTAAATAAGCTCAGTATACACTCTGATCCTACTCTGAGTCTCTGTGACTAAACTTTCAGTTTGGTATGCATTATTGGAGGTTTACTTTTGGCTAATGCTGGTCTGCTTTCTAGAGTCTCCAAAATAGTACTTCCTGCCTATACATTAACTAAAAACTGCAAGAATAATACCACCACTATCCAAACCCTAGATAACCCTTTGGAACACCTTCTCCTTAGCAATTCTTCTCATCATGACTTAAAGATTATAAAGTAATTCTAAAGATAGTCCCTTCAAACAAACAAAAAAAACCCAAATGTATTAAAAAAAGGGTAGATAAGGTACTTAGGGATATGGTTTGGTGTAGGATGGGAATGATTGGACTTCCTGCGTGGAAGAAGAAAGCCAAAAAGCAGGATAGCTACCCTGAATTTTGGAAAAGCTAACTTTGATCTCCTCTGCAACCTACTACTATTATTAGAATCACTGATCTTAAAAGTCTTTTCCAATCTTAATATTATATGATTACAATGTTTAAATTGTATGCATATATATTGTGTAACCCAAAATCCTAAGGATCTTTGGATTTCTATTTGTCTAATTGACTTTTTTTATTACTTAGACCAAGTCTTTAAATTAGCAAATCTAAATTGCTGTTACTCAGCTCTATGTATTTGCAAGCAGAGATGTGTGATTCATATCAATCAACTAAGTGATTTAGTGTTAGATTCTGTACTGCTACTGAGGTTGGATTTGTGATTTGATACCCTCAAAGCTGTCAGGTTGAGTTACTCTGATAGTTTCAGTTTAATATTCAGAAGCTTTTTGCTTTTTATTACAACCATAAAATAAACCTCAGTATTTTATAGTAAAATAAATATATTCTTTTTCTTACAGGCATAATATTAATGAATTTACAGTAGCCAGTCATGATTTTCACAGAAAGGTCTTAAGATGACATAATTACGCCTGTAATGAAAAAGGATTTGAGTGATGAGAAGACTATGATAAACTTATGGTAAAATATAGGAGTGATAGAGAAAATGGTATTTTTTTCCCCAATACTTTTTGTCTCAGTCAATGACATGTACCCAGTATGGCACAAAATGTCTGTAACACAGAGCTCTGCAAGGCATCAGAGGTGGAGCCCTGTGACAAGAATCCCGCGTAGTCAGACCTGGGAGGGCAGACCGCATTATTCCTGATCCTTCTTTAGTCCATAGGAGGCCTATCATCTTATTCTTTTGAGTGTCACAAATTATATAGTTTATCTTGTATGCACAGAAGTGCAACAACAACTCCATAGCCATTAAACTAACTAGCCATTTATTTCCCTAGCTATTTGTTACTACAATCTGTATAAAAGTGTGGTTGCATCATGAAAAGATAAGGAAAAACAAAACAGAAGAAACAAAAATCTTCATTAGAGCTAAACCAAACCCATAAAAAGAAACAGGACGTTCCATACAAGTTCAGATATAATAAGCCTAACAAGCCTCAGAGCTGAGGCCTTGCAAACTCAATGCAAAATCTCTTGACTGCTCTTAAAAATGGCAGTACTGTAGTCTGGGGATCCAGTGCTACATCAACAAACAATGTATTTCACTCCTTTTTCACTCCTTTTCCACCCACCCTTCTGCTAGAGAAAATCCTGTACCTTCATCCCTGTAAAATATCTAGACATGATTATTTATTTTAGCAACAGGAGACTGTGCTTCATTATTGCTAGTGATTCTTGCAAAGAATTTTTTATAACTGAAGGAGAACCTGTCTTGGCAATTTTACTCATTATCAGAGCTGCAAGCCAACTGAGTGTTTATATTCATATCATGTAGTCTCACAGAATCACAAAGTTGGAAAGGACCTTTAAGATCATCAAGTCCAATTGTTCCTGTTCTGTGCTAAACCATATCCCTAAGTACCTGATCTAACTTTTTTTAAACACAGGGCTATGAATCCTCCTGACTTCATATATTTGGGCTTTCACACTTTAATGTAAATTGCTTTAAAGCTGCTATGAGTCTTTTATAATTTAATTCAGTAAGGTACATACTTCGTATATTTGATGTAGCTCTGCTGAACAACAATTTTGCAAGGTTACCCATTTGAAGTTATATCAGGAAAAAAAAAATCTCTATAGATGAACAAATAGGTTCATTTAAATTAAGGAAAGTTTATTAGCTGATGTAAACAAGGAAAGCTCCAGAATGGACCCAGGAGTTGCAAAAAATTTTATTAATGGTTTTATTTTGTTTTCTTCATACATTTAATAACAATTTCTCAACAGTTTTTAGCAATCTATACTAATTTAGGAATACCTCTAGGAGAATTAAAACCAAATTGGTTAGCAAAATAAAAACAATTGAACTCAATTTCCCAGAACTGTATACACATCTATTTTTCAGTTCTGGAAACATTGTAGAATACTGATAGATAACCTGATATGCAATCCATGGTACGAGGTAATTAGAGAGGTAGAACAATTTTATTCTGAGCCACCTGTTTCACAAGAAAGGGAAGCTACCACAAGTGCACACATTTTGTAAATAAAAATGTTTTTTCAAGATTTATTTAATAGTTTTTTTTCTGGGCAAAATTCTTGTCAGAAAATATTTCTTGTCAAAGGCACTAAGGGGAAGGACTTTTTCTTTTTAGTCCTGAGGCTTTTTTCTAAGAAATATGATGACATATGTAACCCAAAAAAAAACCCCACAAAATAACCCCCAAACTCCAAACCCAAAGGTGGACTAAGTCTTGAAGTTTTTTTTTCACTAGACCCAGTAAGGTAAAATACATTGTAAATCTGAGTGCAGCTGCTCTTTCAGTTCCTCTGGTTCACAGGTAATTGCTCTGCCATATAATCCCATCTTCTGCATCTGCTAGTTTGGCAATGACTTCTTCAAACTGTAAATACCCTGGCTGTTTTAAAATGTTTTGCTAAACTCATGTAAGTAGGAGTTGGTATTGGAGAAGCCAGCAAAACATTATATAATGAGAACTGTTACTACATAGGCTTCTCAACAGAGGAAATCCCCAAATAAGCTATTAGAGCAGGATTTTTTGCCTCCATATTAAAATTTCCTTTCATGTGGTTGTTTTACATAAAGTGCCTACCTAGGGATATTCTTTACAATTAGTTAACATATTGTTTGTGTTTTTGTTGCTACCCTGTACATTCAATGATCTGAAATCATATGAAAGAAATTTTATCCCTCCCAATACCTGAGAGACTGCAATCCCCCTCCAAGTCTGCCATTTAAATCCCAACTGTGCTGTTGCCTTTAACTGTGCAAGACAGCAAGATAGCACATTTTGTAGATTAAACCAATAAACTAGCAAACATAAAAGAAACAAATCTCATAATTGTGGATTTCAATTAAAGAAAGGAGGATCAAAGTAAACATTCTGCTTGAAATTGCACAGCTGCTATCTACATGAAATGAGAAAAAACCCCTCTTCTCCAGCTAGCCATAATTTTGGGGGTGGAGGAAGGAGGAGGGAGAGCTCAAACCCTGCAGTAGGACAGATTGCTTATGCTTCTCACGTCCCAATCAGTAATACAGAAATATTGAGTAATAAATTCCCTGCCTCTCCTGATCTGAGAAGCTCCCACCATCTGTGAAAGACAATTTGTAACAGCTTTAGTATTAAGATTCAGTAAACAGACAATCACAAGCATTGTGCCAAACAGTGCCTACATTTGGAAAAAAACATAAAGCAAACGCATGAGTAACACCACGACCCTTGTGTTGCAAAATTATCCAGCGACCAAAACAGTTTCGATTGCAGAGGGTTTCTTTCCTTTTTTTGTTTCTTTTTTTTCACCCCTTTTCTCAGTCAGCAAGGAGTGCTGGAGTCTGCACACAATTCAGCTACATCTGTGGGCTGTGTATGTAGGCCTCATCCTAATGTGTTGAATCATTATTGATGGCTGAGGCAGTTCTGCTCTGCTGGTGAACCAATAATGTCAAGGCAGTACCTGCAAGATTAATTATAGGAGAGAATGGTCTCTGGTTTCCAGGGACTGAGACATTAATAGAGACTGAGCATTAGTTTCAGGGGATTCAACAGACAGCTGAACAAATGCCTCAGACAATGTTATACATGCTAAATCCTGGCACTTACTCTTAACAGTAGTGGAAAAAAAAGAAGTTTGGAACAATTTTGTATAAACTGGGCAAAACAGAAGGCTCTATAAACCAAATAAAAAGGAAACAAAACAATACTGAGGTTGCTAAAGCAAGTTAGGCTCTATAAATGCGCCCTCTGCAATATACTGAAGAGAAAGGAGACAGCAACTACTTTCTGTAGCATTAGCAGAAAACAAAACTGCTTTTTGGTGACTGCAGTTCCTAGGTTTTCAAAATGCATATGACATTCTCCACATGGAAATATAAGTAAGCTCAAAAAGCAGATTAATTTATTCTGTTTCTCTTGTACCACTGCAATGGAAATTTGTAGTCCACAAAGCCTTTTAGCTGTAGAGAACTGAAAATATGCAGTGGATGAAGCTGCAGCCATAGCAACAGCTACATAAATTCTCAGGCAATGACAAAGCACATGGTATAAAATTTAAGCAGTATAACTCCTACACTGGCTTCCAGTGAAAAAAAAAAAAAAAAGAAGAAAAAAAAAAAAAGGCAAAAAAGAGGAAGGTGTTGAATGCTGTTTACACTGTAGTTATTACAAAGTAATCGTGCCTTCCACCTTATTAAGATCCCGGGCTTCCTGCATTTTGATCATTTGTTCAGAGGTACAGCTCAGAGATTAGCTGTAATTCTTTAACATGTCCTTTAGCTTTGGCAGGTGATATCCCTCTTTCTCTCTTCATTATCTCCTAGGCCTAATAATTTTTAAAGACCCTTGGGGATTATTTTGAGGCCAAATTTTCAATATATTGTCCAACTATCTTCCCTTTGTTCCTTTTTCTTGTTGTGTAATGCTTTTGACAAAATAATCCCAAGATTAATAAAACCCAGAGGCTGTTGTGGCTCAACATGCCAAACTATAGGCTTATGAAACTGATCTCTAAAGGGATTTAAGAAAGCCTCACTTCACTGATTTTCTAGTTTCACAATTGCCAAGTGCATCACTGCTTTTCTTCAAACTTGAAACAGCAGCAGGAGAAATATTAAGCAAATGCACTCGAGGTTGAAATATCCACATCAGAAGGCTGTATTCAAGCTTCCATCTTTACTCTATGTCCTTAGCTTCTGGGTGATTTCTTTCACAATGTCCTGTGAATCTCCACCACCGATTTTTCATTGTCCACAGATACAGAATAGCAGACCCTGAGGAATTTTACACATTATAGACTATATGGGATGTTTGAAAACCTAAATAAAAGTGAAAAGAAAGCTGAGTAGAGGGATACAAATCATACTATGAAATGAAAGAGTGAGGCTCCCACACATGTTTTTACTCCATGCTGGAAAGAATACCAATCTCTAAGATACATTTTCAAAACAAAACCATGTTTGGTTTTTTTTTTTTAGCTGGAAAACACCATTTATTTATTTTTAGGACTGTGCTTTAGTTACTAAATCAGTGACAAAGTTTAGGGATGTTCTTTTGAAACAAATACAACTTCACAAAGCTTTGTCATTCTGACAGTCAAGAATAACAGTGAAATTATATTGATCTTCAAAGAATATGACCCACTTGAATAGCAGGCCTATTTTCTCCCTCATAAGTTAAATTCATTTTGGCAGAGAGGATTTAGTTCATATTGAAAGTAAAAGAGTCTACATCCAACACCTGAGTGTAGGAAAGCACTCCTGCTTCTTTGTTCCGAGGTGACTCTTGGGAAGAAGTCCTGAAGATAAATCTTGCTGAGCTGAACTACAAAAAAAAAAGACAGTTTGGAATTGCTCAATTTGTCTGTTTCTTTTCTATGCTGATTTTGATTTTAGCTGCTCAGCAGTTGCACAAATAATACTCTTTCCTGTCGTATGCCATAAAGAAGACACAAGATATTAGAAGCGTGACTGACAGTAGAGCGTGTTACTATGTTTGTTACCATCCTGGAGGTGATATCTTGCAAGAGTGATTAGTTAACTAAAATGTCACATTATTCCTAACCATATTTGAAGAATAAGAGATGTCACGACTTCACCATGTCTTTATCAAATGTTAGTTTGTGGAGGTGTAAAGAAACATGATGAAACTGTTATGTGACAGCACCACTCTTTTTGAAGTTCTATTTGATCTTGTAGTCAAAGGTTGTCATGTTTCTGCCCAAGTATCAGCTGGAATTTTTCTTCCTGATGAGCTGAGTTTTGGAAAGATTTTTATAGCTCCCATGAAAACACCTTGCCTCAAAGAATCTGGACCTGAAGAGAAGACAGGGCCAAGTACATGTTGGTATACAAAATCACGTGAACATAACAAGAAACAGATTTATGTCAAATCTCCAGAGGAAGAACTCCAAATGTTTATAATGTCACTTTTTGAGCCACAGACTTTTTATTATGTTACTGTGACCAAACTCTCAGAAAATAAGTGGCACAAATGTATCAGACATATCTGTGATCAATTGATAGGCATTAGGAAACAGTAAGAAAAAAGCAAAGTCTAGATACACTCTCCTGAGGTGTGGAAGGTGTTATGCAGGTGTTATGACCTGATCAATTTGCACTGCAGAGCAGTGCATCATGCTGAAATTATATACTGGCTGAGTTTTCAGCATTCCAAATGTTACTGTATCCTGAAACTCAATTTGGAAGGTTAGCAGCATTTGAACATTAGCAAAGGTGACTTCTATAAAGGAACAGTTGACTAAGGCGTCAAGGAATTACAGAACAGAGTAGTTATTCCTAAATGAGAACATAGATAAAACTGAGAATTAATTATTTAGTGCAGTGGACATAATTAACAGAACTGAAAGTAGTTTTGCAAAAAACACATCTGTGACAAAAGAAAGAAAAAATTTTGGGAATAAGTGATGATTATTCCTTTGGGTGGTGATTAAAATTGGAAGTTTTTTGGTTATTCCCATGCCCAGACTTACTATAAACCCATTTTGGGTATTATTTTCTCATCAGTGCTAATAGTTCATCCCTTCTACCAGGAAAAGCTGGTAACAAAGGAAGAAGAAATTTTACAAATTATTCAATATTTATGTTAGTGACAGAAGAAAATTATGATTTTGCCTTCCAAGAATTAGTGCTATTATACTTACTATATTTTAAATCCTGAAGAAATGCATTATTTTTTTACAGAGCTAGTAATCCACTATCTTGGTTACTGTCTTACTATTGAAATGAAAAAAAAGAAAAAAAGAAAAAGAAAGCTTTAAAACAACACTAGAGCTTCCTAGAAGGGGAAGGAAAAAATCAATGTCTTCATACTCTGAAGTTCTTTGAGGTGTTTGACAATCTTAATGTAAGCTTCTATTGGATACTAAGACTCTGTTTATAAGCACATTCTCAATTATCTATGTACCTAAATTTTTGCATTTTTGAAAAGACAGCTTAATTTGTTAAAATACCTTGAACATAAAAAACAACGTGCAAATACATTGGAAAAGCTCCAGATAAGCTCTTCCTTTAAACATTTGTTACCACTTCCTATGATTTCTGGGAGGAAAAAAAAATAATAAAACCCCCTATTATTCAAAACTAGGATTAAAGTGTGTCTTCTAAGTGTTTAGTGAATAGCAGCTGTATCACTTTTACCTCTTATAATGTAATTGCTTTGGCTCAGCACTGGTGCTGACACCAACATTTCTTGTACTGCATGGAAAAGCTATTGATGTCAGGGTTTAGAAGTGATTCCTATTTTTTTCCTGAACATTAACTTAGTGAAGTACTGTACATTGTTATTTGAATCCATGATCCAAAGAGGCATATTTTCCTAAGACAAAGTCGATCTCCGGCAAAAAGATGCAACAGAAATTTCCAGCACAAAACCCAACAGAATAAAATAGCTTTTAATCTCTATTCACTTTTCCTTTCCTCAGAGAATAGAGTCCCACAAACACAAATGGCACACCAGCTATCATATTCTGTCCCAACTTCTGAATGGAACTGATTATATTTTAACTGATTATAAGAACAAATTACTTATCTTTCATCTGTGAGTTTCTAGGGAAAAACTGCATTTGTGGTCAATTTTTTACACAAATGTTTAGTGGGGAGCTTAATGAGTAAATTCAGAGCCTTAGAAATGTATTAATAGAGTTCAGTGCATGAAAAATGAAGTTTTGTTTCTATACCTGCTGTAATCAAGTGTTAGAACTCAGGAAGCTTAATCTAGAGAAGTAGGAAACTGTCCACTAAATAAGTGAAATATCTACCTTCAGTAATGCGTGACTAGTACTCCAAAGCCTATGCTTGTGGCTCTGCTCCATGGAGCTCATTTTAGCCCAGCTGACTGTAGGAATGAACGGTGGGTGGTTGCAGTCATCCTAGATTTTTCCCCTAGTTCTAGGTAAAGCTTCTCATGAAGTCATAAACAATTCAGCATGTTTACATGTTTAGAAGCGACCGATAAGGAGCAATATAAAACCAGGGCAAGCCAGGAAAGAAACAAAATGTTTTGGTACAGTTTCCGGTGAAAATTTATTTGGGATAAATAATCTGAAAATACTTTTTATTTCCTTTTGAAATGGTAACTGATTTGAAGTAATATGAGACCTTCCAATGAATATTCTAATTTTATAAAGACACGTTTTATTACAAAGATTTTATTAGAAGACTGGAGGGTAGTCAATGTCACTCCGGTCTTTACAATGGGCAAGAAGGAGGATCCGAGCAACTATAGGCCAGTCAGCCTCTCTTCTGTCCCTGGAAAGTTGATGGAACAGCTTGTTCTGGTTGCCATTTCCAAGCAATTGGAAGAGAAGAAGGTCATGAGGAGTAGTCAGCATGGATTCATCAAGGGAAGTTCGTGGTCAACCAATCTCATAGCCTTCTATGATCTCATCACCGGCTGGGTGGATGGAGGGAGAGCAGTAGATGTCATCTACCTTGACTTCAGCAAGGCCTTCGATACTGTCTCCCTTGACATCCTGATAGCAATGTTGAGAGAGTATGGGATAGATGAGTGGACAGTGAGGTGGGTCGAGAACTGGCTTTCGGACCGTGCTCAGTGGAGCAGAGTCTGACTGGAGACCTGTAATTAGTGTTCCCCAGGGCTCGGTGTTGGGTCCAGTCCTGTTTAATATCTTTATCAACGACCTTGAGTGTTCAGTGTATGGGAAAGCAGAGAGCACATCAAATTCAAATACCTGAAATAAAGAAACCAATCATAATCTTTATTTAAAAGATATGTATCAAACTAATTTTCAATTAAAATAAAATGTACAGCTGTTTTACAGTATTAAACGCATAGACAAAAAAGTATGACAAACACTGTATTTCAGTCTTAATATTATGTATTCCGGTATAATTATTAGGGAACAGATTCTCATCCAAGATAAACTGCCATAATTACGCTGGGAAATTATGATGTTATGCCATCTGAAAATCTGCTTTGAATGTGGTACTCCTTTGCAAATAATTTCAGCTACTCTTTTTTTTTTAATATGAGGATTTTTAGATAACTACAGAATAGAAAAAAATTCTCTTTGAGCTTTACAAAGACAAATTTTGAATCCTACTATGATGTATAGACTACATGCTACCAATCATGTCAACAGAGTTTATTTTCTTTGATTTCACACTATAGCTCTAGGCATCTGCTATAGCAGATAGAAGTAGCTTTTGATAGCTTACTAAAGCTATCATAGCACCAGAGAACATGAAAAAAGGGCTAACAGATTTTGTAAAAACAAAAAGAGGGGAGGAAAGTAATAGCAAAAGAGAAAGACAAGGCTGGCTCGTGCCAAAACAAAACACAAAGCTTGACCTGTAATACTGTCTTCAGTGCTGAGATCACTGATGTATACTGTCCAGAACTGTTAATCTTGTAGTGTGAAGAAGTTCATAGGAAACTGCTAGAAATCCTTGCTATGGGAAGACCAGTTTATGACCATCTTCCTGTCTTTCTAAAATAAGCTCTGCTATTAATGCATATAAACTAAGTGCTGTCTAAACAGCTGTAAATTCTGCTAGTGTATTGGAAATTATTCTGATTCAACTTTGGAAATGAGATTGTGATTGATTTCTTTTTTTAGGTATCTGACCTTGATATACTGTCCATAGTACCAAGCTCTGACTTCCCTCACTATTTAAACGACCTAGTTCCACAGCACTAAAGAGAGAAGAAATCGAAGAGCACTCATTTATCATACTTACAGTGCAACTTTGTCTGATCTACCGACATGTTAACCATAATATCCATGTGTTTTCAGAGAAATTTTATACTACATGATTCAGACTGTAAAAGATGACGAGGACAAAAGGGCAAACCAAAAACCAATAGATTAAAAAGTTATTTGAAAACAATGCATTAGATCAGGAACTTCCACACTGCCCAGAGCGAGGGGAGGTATGAATAGTAGGATTTTCCTTACATGAAACCATATCCACATATCTAGTAGCTAGTAATGGCTCAATTGAACTGACATCATCTATCAGTGAGTTCATTTACACTCTGCTTTTATTTGTTCTGCATATGCCAGCAAGCATCAGGGAATCAGTTTGTTCGGTGTGCTTTGAAGTCAATTATAAGATTCACATATTTTTACTGGGAATGTGCTATAGTGAAAAGCAGAAAATTTTCGAGAAACTTCCTCTCCAAATTTGTGTTTACATGAGGAAGACTCATGATTTGGTAGGTCAGAAAAATTCCATTTGCCATTAGAGTTAGATATAGTAGATTGCTATAATGTAAGCTGCTACACTAAACTAAATATGTGAAAAATACTTCTTTGCAACTAGCACTGTCAGATGTGAAGGGACAAAAGGTTGTCTGTCCTAGAGCTCTGCAAACTACACTTAAAAATCCATCAGTTGGAAGAAGCTTGGCTTGAATACCCTGCCATTGTTTTTTAGAGGGGTGTGGGGATGGAATGATTCTGAACAGCTTCTCGGTACAGCTGTTACTACTGTCAGTATTACTTGAGCCACCACTGTGATAACTTGAACTCCTACCACCACCGCATGATTCACTATGCTGTTTGATCCTAGGAAACCCTGATACTGTGCTGTGACTTCAAAGCTGCTGCTGTAGCTGCATGTGTGGAAGGTATCTTCCATATCTAACATAAAAGTACTGAAATTTATTAACCCTTCTGTGACATACGAAGCTTCTATTTCTTAGAACTACATCCTGAAACAATGTGTTTTTAAGCTCCTAAATAAGCTCAGTATACACTCTGATCCTACTCTGAGTCTCTGTGACTAAACTTTCAGTTTGGTATGCATTATTGGAGGTTTACTTTTGGCTAATGCTGGTCTGCTTTCTAGAGTCTCCAAAATAGTACTTCCTGCCTATACATTAACTAAAAACTGCAAGAATAATACCACCACTATCCAAACCCTAGATAACCCTTTGGAACACCTTCTCCTTAGCAATTCTTCTCATCATGACTTAAAGATTATAAAGTAATTCTAAAGATAGTCCCTTCAAACAAACAAAAAAAACCCAAATGTATTAAAAAAAGGGTAGATAAGGTACTTAGGGATATGGTTTGGTGTAGGATGGGAATGATTGGACTTCCTGCGTGGAAGAAGAAAGCCAAAAAGCAGGATAGCTACCCTGAATTTTGGAAAAGCTAACTTTGATCTCCTCTGCAACCTACTACGAGCTACCCCATGGGCTATGCTGTTAGAAGGAATGGGGGCCTGTGAGAGCTGGGTAAAATTTAAACAGCACTTCTTTCAAGCGCAGGATAGTGCAACTATAGGCCAGTCAGCCTCACTTCTGCCCCTGGAAAAGTTATGGAGCAGCTTGTTCTGGATGCCATCACCAAGCAACTGGAAGAGAAGAAGGTCATAAGGAGTAGTCAGCATGGGTTCATCAAGGGAAGATCATGCTCGACCAATCTCATAGCCTTCTATGATCTCATCACCAGCTGGGTGGATGGAGGGGAGCATCTACCTTGACATTAGCAATGCCTTCGATACTGTCTCCCATGACATCCTAATAGAAAAGCTGAGAGAGTATGGGATAGATGAGTGGACAGTGAGGTAGGTCGAGAAGTGGCTGTCGGACCGAGATCAGAGAGTCGTGATCAGTGGAGCAGAATCTGACTGGAGGCCTGTGACTAGCAGTGTTCCCCAGGGCTCGGTGTTGGGTCCAGTCCTGTTTAATATCTTTATCAACGACCTTGATGAGGGAATAGCATCCACCCTCAGCAAGTACGCCAATGATACAAAGCTGGACGGGTGGCTGATACGCAGGAACACTGCGCTGCCATCCAGCGAGACCTGGACAGGCTGGAAAGCTGGGCAGGGAGAAACCAGATTAAATTCAACAAAAGCAAGTGTAGTCTTGCACCTGGGGAGGAACAAGCGCATGTATCAGTACAGGCTGGGGGATGACCTGCTGGAGAAGAGCTCTGTGGAGAAGGACCTGGGAATCCTGGTTGACAGCTGGTTGGCTATGAGTCAGCAGTGTGCCCTGGTGGCTAAGAGAGACAATGGGATCCTGGAGTGCATCAGGAGGATTGTAGCCAGCAGGTCGAAGGAGGTGATCCTCCCCCTCTACTCTGCCCTGGTCAGGCCCCACCTGGAGTATTGTGTCCAGTTCTGGGCTCCCTGGTATAAAAAGACAGGGATGTCCTGGAGAGAGTCCAGAGAAGGGCTACAAAGATGATTAAGGGCCTGGAACATCTATCCTATAAGGAAAGGCTGAGATAGCTAGGGCTGTTCAGCCTGGAGGAAAGAAGACGGAGGGGGGACCTAATCAATGTTTTAAAATATCTTAAGTATGGGGTGCAGGGAGAATTGGCCTGCCCCTTTTCTTTGGTCAGTGGAGACAGGTCAAGGAGCAATGGCTGCAAATATGAGCACAGGAAGTTCCGCACCAAAATGCGGAGGAACTTTTTCACAGTGAGGGTGACAGAGCCCTGGGACAGGCTGCCCAGGGAGGTGGTGGAGTCTCCTTCTCTGGAGATATTCAAGACTCGTCTGGATGCCTCTCTGTTTAGTATGAGCTAGGGAGCTGCTTTGGCAAGGGGGTTGGACCCGATGATCTCTCGAGGTCTCTTCCAACCCCTACAACTCTGTGATTCTGTGATCTTAAAAGCCTTTTCCAACCTTGTGATTCTGTGATCCTGTGATTCTGTGAAACAATGAAATATACAAGAACTATACGAAAGTATGTACTCTTGCATATGTGATCTTCCTCATGTGGAAGACCCTATGGGTTTAGGCCAGTGACTTAGCTTCTCATAGATGTGCTAGAAATCTGCAACTCTGAGCATCACTCTATAATATGAATGGCAGGGATGGCAAAATACTGGAATACTTCATCACATTATAAGTATGCTTCTGACCAGAAGAGAGGAATACTTACATGTGGGTCATGTAACTTTCATAGATATAATTATATGATTCATGTACAAACATCACACTTTTTATTTACAACCTCTCTTTACAGAGAAGTGATACAGAAACGATTAAAAAATATGCTCCACTGACTCATGTAGGAGATCTTCTAGTCCAACACCTTCAGGGCTCAGTGATGTGTCAGAGATGCATACGATAAATACTGTGGACGACAGAGATGCCAGTTAGGAAGGTTGTGCTGAAATTACAGGACTGGGCTGTTATTTTGCTAAGTGTTGCAAGAGCCATCCTCCATGGCTTAGTTCAACAATTGCATGTGCCTTGTACACATCACTTGATTGTGTCTCAAAAGCAATGAAAAGTAGGCCAAAAAAAAGTACTTTTGAGATAAAAACTGACCTGCTACTGAATGTCAAAGCAAAAGATGTGAAAATGGTTTAATCAAATAAGTATTTAACATCATATTTATGTACCCATGTCAGGATCATGTTCCAATAGCTATTTCCATTTATCTGTTTAGTTAGGGAAAGTCATACAACAATTTGGATTTTATGCTAC
The DNA here is from genome assembly GCA_022605575.1 of Laterallus jamaicensis coturniculus. Lineage (NCBI taxonomy): Eukaryota > Metazoa > Chordata > Aves > Gruiformes > Rallidae > Laterallus > Laterallus jamaicensis. The sequence continues at coordinate 2,258,737 of JAKCOX010000045.1, read as the reverse complement.
TTACAATATATTGAGGAAGAAAAACAATTACTGTGGATATAACACACTAAAAAGAGACAGACATTTTTCTGACCAAAATTTCTTGATATTAACAAAATAAAGAACACGGAATGAGTTAACATGAAGTTATCATTGGATGGATGCTGATCTGCACTTACAGCAGTCATTTAATTTTTTCAGACTGAGTTTCAAAATGTTGATGTAATAAAATTTTACTGATATACTGAGTTACCAGTTTATATGACTTATACATACAAAAGAATTGTAACTTAGAAATTTCTCAAAGCAATATTCTGTTTGCTGAACCCTAAGCCAAGAATCACACTTTGAGCATTTTTAGATTAACAAATCCAAGTTTACAGGAAGTTGCATTTACAGAATGACTTGGACTTTCCAATGTCTTTTCCTTTTCCCTCTTCTTCATTTCAGTCAACCTTCTTTAATTTTTCATTATTTTATTTTCAGTTCATGCAAAATTTTTGAAATATTTGCTTTTTTGCTAAAAAAAAAAAGTGTCGTTTATTATTCTCTTCAGAAGACTTTTTTAAATGCCTTTTCAGATTCCTTATTCCACTTGGGTTTTATTCCTTTCCACTGAATCTATTTTAACATTGATGTCCCAGTTTGGGTGTCTTCCTTCTGTACTCTTATTGCTCTGTGGGTTTTTTTGGTTGGTTGGGTTTTTTGTTTGTTTTTTACTTCTGTAACTTTTCCTTTCTATTTCCTCAATAGTAAATTCTTTTTCTATACCTTCTTTCTTTCTATTCTTAATTTCACATATTTCTTTTAAACATGCCTTCATCTGCATCTTTTTTTAAACCCATTCGCAAGTTTCATTCTTCTTCTCTCAATTGCTAACAAAGTCTTTTCCTCTCTTGGTGAGGAAATGCAGAATATGGCTAATATAGCAACCCCAGTGTGAGGTTCTACTGGAGACGTCTATCAAAAGCAACACAGTAGTAGTAGAGCAGTTGGGAAAGCTGCTTTACTTTCCTTTTTTTTCACTCACAAAGCAAAGGAAGTCTTTGTGGGAAGAGAAAAAGATCGGACAAGCTTTAAAGGAGAAAACCAAAAAAACCTGGGAAAATGAAGTATTCTACTGAGATGAAACAATAAATTTCATAAGATTCTGATCAAAGGAATTTAAAACATTTGAAATTTAATTTAAGAAGTCGTTGCTATGTGTTAACCCAGACAAGAAAAAAAATCCACATTGCCTGCTAATTGTAAATCATAGTATATATGCTAGGACAAAAGTATTTAATTATTGATTCTTGATTATTCAGTAGGATACATAGCAAAGGGTTAAATAAAGGATTTCATCCAAGGATTTCTAATCTATTTATGAATGCACTTTAGAATTGGTACTTCAATCACAAGACAAGTGTTGAGATATGATCTAAGATTCCTTTTTTCCCTTGACATTGGAGGGTTAGAGAGCCATCAGACAATCTATTTTGATTTTATTTAATCTCAGTTGCACCAGAAATTTTAATGTAGTTCTAAGGTAACTTTAAAAAAACCTTATCAAAATAAATTTTCAGAATATTTTAAAACATGCAGTGGGTTGCAAACACCTTAGAAACCTCCACAAATGGTGATTTTTTTATGATTTCTGGAGCTGAGTCTGTGCTTTTACATAACTTCAAAGTGTACTTCTGAAGTTCAAGAAAAAAAATATATCTGTGATACTTTGGGATTTGGTGCTACCACTAAACGAGGGAACAATTCCACCATTCCAAGTGGAGGAGACAATTCTTATGGATTAAGCAGTCTCTAAGGTATTTCAGGGAAACATATTTCTGTCAATATACATTAGCTGTTTCACTTATCCAGAGACCACTGAACTCAACGAGAGTTTTATGAGGACACTAAAAGATTTTAAAGTTTCCATTTATCTTGACTTTCATTTAAAAAAGATGTGAGAACAATCCTGTTCTCTCTCAGTGTCCAGGTAATCACTTGCAATTAGGCTTATGTACACAGGTAAGGGTATAAGTCTTCAGTGACCCATGGAAATCATTTAGAGGAATTGCACCTGAGGATTCACACACATCAAAGTTACTCACATAGATGCTTACTGAGAGATGCCCCCTCAGTACACTGCCCATTGGAATGGCACAGACTCTTCCTATAGTGCTCAGCTGGAGCTGAACAGGAGAGTGTCAGTGTGGGACAGGTACTTTAGTCCCTTTTATTATTTATCTGTGCTGTCATTTCACAGAAAAAAAAAAAAAAAAGAAGAAGAAAATTCAGGAGTTTCAGAGATTTCTAGTTTAATCAGTGTTTTCATAAATTACAAGAGAGGGAAGGAAAATTTTCCATCTTTCTTTTACAAGTGGTAGCTATTATCTTGCCCTGAAATTGGTATAAATCCCTAGAAATGCTCCCTGTGCAGAATTCAGATGTAAAACTCATCTCATCAGATGTCATCTAGACACCCTCTATTCTCTGAGTTTCCCTTACTCATAAGACTTCTAGAGACTGTTATTAGGGACCACTCTAACACTGATGAGCTGGTCACTTCTTCCCACAGTTGAATCTTGACTTTTCTCTAAATCTAGGAAGATTAAATCGAAGCACAGTGTATGTACACTGCTTGAGGAGTTGAAGGAGGTACAGAATGGTCCTTTCAGATCAAATTGAACTTCTCTATTAAAAATTAACAAATGAATTTTGTGTTCAACTAAGAAGGAAGGAATCTAATCAATCTATTGCATTTCAAAATGCACATCCAAGAAAGGTGAGGCTAAGAACAGAATAAAACAGAAAACTATTCCCAAAAGTAAGATGGAGAGAGATATTTTTAGTTGCCCATCCATGAGGTGTCGACCAGTGTCCTTGTCTCAATCTTTTTCAGTATGTTCAGTTACTTTTAACCTGGTCTGCTGTCTTTTAGATTGATTTGTCTATAATCTAAGAACAGGGTTGCATACTGTAAGAGAAATAAGCATAGAAAAAAAGGGGACACCTTTGTCTTAAAACAGTAGTTCAAGAACTTGTTAACTGTCAGGAAACATTTCCCATCGAGCTCTCGTTTCATAGGTACTGAGATGTTTTTCTCTCAGGTTTTTTTTTTTTTCTATAGCTTCTTTAAAGAGTGCCTGTTTGACCAACCTATTAATTACGTACCTGTCTTTAATATTGCAAGGGAAACGTTTATTAGAAAATAAATAATACTACTAGTAGACCCCAAGAAACCAAGACCAGAATAAGCACTGTTGATGACTCGAATATACTCCTAATAGACTTCTATGGGGAGAGTAAGCTCTATGATGTTTACTTGTATAAGAGAAAACAAAAAGCAGACCAATCAACCTATTGAGAACCATACAACATTTTTATGATAATAAAAGACTAGCTCAAGACAAAAAGATGAAAAAATTTATCCTGTGTTACCCACTTGATAAAACTTGGATGACAGTCTCAAAAATTGATGCAGAGCACATATATTGTGCTTAGGTATTCATCGCAAGCAATTTTAAATAAAAAATAGTTAGCCTTCCTGATCTGGTACATTAGGAGATTAATATGCTTGTAACCTGGAAGACATTGAGAACCTTTTAGAAGACTGCAGTTGTCTTATTACCTTGACCTCTGGATATTCAAAAGGGACTGTTTGTTGCATATGTAAGGATTTTAAAGAAACATTGAAGTCATATGTGACATGTACAACAAATGTGAGATTTTTTTAAAGAAAGAAAATATTTTCTTTTTCTCCTCTTTTTTTGGAGTTTATCTAAGCATAGTATGAAGAAAGCTTATACATAACTAGAGTAAACAGACATTGAAAGGCTGTGCAATTTTAATACTGAAAGTGCTATATGAACACAATCTCTCAAAAATTTCACAGATACGTACATTTCATTTTACAGTTGAGCCACCCCAGCTGATACCTCATCTGATTTAATTATACATTTTGAGCACCTTGCAGTTTGTTTTTAGCAAGTAGTAACTCTTTTAAAGGTAAATGATTTTCACACAATGCATAGGTGAAAAGTCTGCATCAACTTAAGGTGACATTGAAAACATTCACTGAAGAGAAGGCTATTGAGGTCATAAATACACAGAAACTACTGCCAGCACAGAAAACCTCTGAGCCAAAAACAATTGGAGACTGAGAGATTACTCAACAGAAGTATCATTTATGCTTGCCCATGCTTGCATCACTAGGCTATTTATATAGCTTTGTGGCAAAACCATGGTCTTCTAAGTTATAAATCAATACGCAGTGATTATTCGATTTACCAGGTATCTTTAATACAGATGTAGGTCCATTATCTCACTTCTGTGTTTTATCCTCTCAGCCCTCTGTTTATTGAGCAATCTCTCTATTCCCATTTTAGTGGAGAGTCTTAGATGTGATCTCTAACTTTCAAGCCCAAACCTGACAGAAAACTGAAACTTGCACAGTGCAGATTGCACATATGTAAAATGGTTTGAGCGTGGTCTTTAATGCATCAAAGACAGACTAAACCTAATCTGTCTCTTGGCATCAGCTCAAGACCATGTATGGCTATATACAGTGTGGACAGAATGGACACATTTGACTTGAGGTTACCAATCCCATTTTGCCCTGTTGTCATGGGGTTATACAGCCAGGGAAGTCAAACTTGAGATCCTTCCTAGAAGATCCAGGTGTGGTACATAAGAAAAACCATATGAACAGACACATGTCAGAAAGCAGTCACTTGGTAGGTAAGGACAACCACCTACCAAGCAGTGCAGATGCAAAAAATGAACCAGAGTGCATGCAGGAAGCTACTCTGTCACTTGTATACAATAGGAAATAAAAGGGATCTGATAACATTCTGCATTTTGAAGTGTTAAAATATTAGATAGTTAAATGGCTATGAATAATTTGTTCCACAGCATATACTCTGAAGGATTTTTGAGTATGATAAGTTTTAAATAAAATAAAGCATCAGCCTGTGCTTTCTTGATACTTAAATCTCTTAATCTTTAATACAAATATCTTCCCCACTAAAACCACAGAAGGACAGTATCAGCAATTGTCAGGGGTTATTCTTTTACCTAGGAAGGCAAACAGGTCATTCACTGGAGAGCAAGCCAGTGCACTGAGCTATGACACTTTAACTGTGTTAACATTAGCAGAGCATTGCCAGAAGTGTGTCTGCATATTTTTGTTGGATGATACTACAAGAAACAGTATGTAAAAAGCTGACAAAGGGAGAAAAGATGAAAGCAAAACACCGGGATAGAACTAATGATAATAAAACCTTGGCAAGTCAAATTACTGAGAGTCTCATATCAAAAGCAACTTTGACAATAATGGGATTCCAGAGTCCATAAAATTAGTCATGATTCAAAGATAAAAACATCAATAATTTGCATAAAAGCTTTACTTTCAAGATTTAGCACTGTGTACCAAATGAAGAAAAAAAGCACCGCCATAAAAGTAACACTTTAATATAGGTATCCATTATCTAATGCTTATATAATGGAAGCCAAATGAGCTCATTATTATCAGTGCTATTATACTGAATACCAAATGAACTCATCATAGAAACACACTTGCTTTAAAAACTATTACTGCACCATCAGTGACAAGGGAAAAAAATTGCATACAAACTTCCTGAGATGACTAATTTGATTTCAGTGTTAACTTCTAATGCATTATTAATCAACAGTTCATTATACTTTTAGATAGCACTTAGTTTATTTGTGGTTTATTTGTACACAATTCATTTCTGTAATCTTTTACTATATTGCACATTATTCCAATGTAAACAATGCTGGTTTGGGCTGATACAGATTTACAGTAAATGCAAGTATGATATATTTGTGTGTAATTCAATTTTTTTCTGTTTTGCAAAACCAGGAGAGGTACAAAAAGGGTGATGGAATCCAAAGTAAAAAATAAGCCAATACCATGAGAAAAGTCTGTGAAAGTTGTATTTTTTAAAAAATGAACTACATAAATTTATTGCCAAAAGATGTAAAGTACTTCAGAATATAATTATATATATAATAATAAATGTGTATGTATACTAACATATCGTAGATTAAAAATAGGTACTTATGCTTAAAAAGTGTGATCTCAAGGAATGGGACAAGTCATATGTACTATTTATGTTTCTATGTGACAATCTATAGATGTTTAAATGTATTGAAATCATATATATATATATTTCTTTCTTTCCCTATCAACACAATATGCATTATTTACATGAAGGAAAAATGATATTATTTCAGACTGGACTGGACAAGCCACGTCCTGCATTATAAGTAGCATGTCAGATTAACTTCAGAACTCTGACGTGGTTTTCTGGTAACAGTTTATGAACAGCAGAATAATGGAGAGTTAGCATTACTGGAAGGCAGAAGTCTTCTCTTCAGGGCTATTTTACCACCTATAGAAACTACTAAATAGTGCCTTTTCCCCTGTGTTTCACTCACACACACACACACACACACACACACAAACACACACACACACACAAAGGCTCTTTTTCCCCCAACCATGTTTTCATTTACATTCACAAGACAAATTCAACTATTACTCTAAAAAAACATGCCATTTTAAAGTGAACTAAAAAGTTAAAAGTTAAATGAAAAATATTTTCAAAGATAAAATTTCAAAATATTTAAGTCATTCTTCTGAAAGAAGTTTTATAAGAAAGATTTTGAAAGCAAATTTGAACACTAGTTCTCCTGCCAGAAATTTGTTGGATAAGACACAGTTTTTCTCTGATGATATCCTATTTACAGAAGAACACTAATAGTTTTTGTTTCTTATGTAACCAAATATGTATGTATATATATGAAATTTTTAAAAACATTAAAGCTGGCTGCCATAGGAAAAGAAAAAAAAAACCAGTCCTGAGAATATACTTTTCCTCTATTATAAAATGGAGCAGTGTCCTTAATTTACAGGTTTATTATTCACAGAATAATCATTGCCTATATCTTTTTATGAAAGACTTGGAATATTCTTGCAATTAAATAAGAAGAAAAAGAATTCCTATGTGATGCTCTATAGAGAGATTTTGAAGAAATGTCTCTGCTAATATTTCAAATGACATCTTTACAGTCTTCTTTCTCTGTTGTGAGAGAATTCTTTGAATCCTACATTCTGTTTCTGTAGAGTAATTAAATAGTGTATATGCAAGTCATCCTGTATAACTTTATTCTTCACGATGACACTGGCATAATTTTCATATATTATACACATTGATAGAAATTCAAAAACTTCAACCAGGAGAAGTTTTGATTTAATGAAAAACCAGAAAAAATTCTGCTCAGGTAATTTAAAATATTTGAATATATCTTTGTGTGTTTAATATTTTATTATTTATTTTCGTGATATAAACAAAAAAATTCAGAAACATGCTGATCAACATCAGATGACATGTTTTATTTAGTTCTATGCTTTATCTGTTTACTTAACTTTTTTTTTTTTGACAGAAAATACTGGACAAAAGGATTTTCTGAAAATAAAAGTTTTCAAAAGCTATACTGGAAATATTTTGAAAGCTTTGCAATGTGAATAGTTCAATCCATCCAAAGCACAGAATTTTAGTAAGTGAATGTAAATTAATCAAAAAATAAGAAAAAAAATAGTACCCTGCTGTAAAATCTAACAATTGAATTGGCTAACAAATGACTACTCTATGTATACATTTCTGGTATGTGAAGTAGTTATATATTTATTTTTCTGAAGAAACAGAGGCCTTATTTTCTTTTCTGCTCCTCGGTCTTATGTCAGAGACCTTAAAGCTTTTAGGCAGTAAACACTTTAAATGTATTATAAACAAAATACATCATGTAGTTAGTAGCATAATTTGCAAGATGGCTAGTTTAGCCTAAACACCAAATCAATTTTTTAACTTTATTCCTTCTGAAATGCCATGCATAGGACACATAGAGATTGTTCAGCCCCAAATTTGACACATTCCCATAATTTATTTGGAGAATCCAAAAAATTAATTTTGAATTGACAGGTTTTTTACCCCTGAATTCTACCTAACTTGAATTGCTACAATAGCAATATAAATTCTCTGAATATTTCTGGGAAAATGAAACGTGAATTAATTTTGAATTGACAGTTTTTTTACCCCTGAATTCTACCTAACTTGAATTACTACTATAGCAATATAAATTCTCTGAATATTTCTGGGAAAATGAAACGTGATCAACAGTTTTCTTGATGATTCTGGATTGAGCTAGTGAATCAACCATAGAAATGATCTGCACCATGGGCCAGAAATGTCTTCTTTTAATTTGGGAAAGATATTTTTCTTTTGTTGCACTATGCATCTTTAATGACCATTGTGTGTTAATGCAAGAAATCCAAGATTTTTGGCATCAGTGAATTTATGTTAGAATAAACAAGGTAGATAAAACATGACCCCCCTAAAAGTGAATATCCTTTCCTTCCTTCTTTTCAGGTGAAATATTTTTTATTAATTTATTCCAGAACTTTTGCCAATACATGTTTTTCAGAACACAGGTTTTCATACATGATTCAGAATAATCAGTGGTATCTAATTCTAGTACTGCTCAACACTTCATATGTATGCTTTTTGAAGTGTAAATTTATATTTGCTTAAGCCCGGAATAACTGATGCTCCTTGCCAAAGTGATTCTGAACTCATGTAAATAGAATGCTCAACTAAATCTCTTGTGCATTGACTGTTTCAAGTTCTTGACCACAAACCAAATTCCATACTTAGCTTGGTTATTTTTGTATAATTCTATAAGCAACAGTAACAACAAACTAAACTATGTTATTTGGCTATCTTTGACAAGTTCATTGATCAGATTTCCAAAACTTGATTTTAAATTTCTTGGACTCAGTGCCCACTGAGTGTAGTCCCACAAATAGGAGACACTACAAATTATCATCAGAGCAGCAACTGGTAATGAAGCATATTTCATAAAATAATAAAACATATTTCTCACTAACTTTATAACAAAAGAAGTCTAGCATGTAGTCAAAGTTAACAAATGTATGTTCGTTGTGGTGTTATACAACGTTGCATATTTATACCAAGAGTTTTGGGTAACAATGAGGGATTGATACTATTAGCAAAATAAATAAAATGTCACATTTTATGAGTCTAGGCTCTTTATCTCTTAACCAGAAAAATTCAATCTTCCTTAACAATCATACTATAAAGTCATAGACACAACACAGTAGTCAATGCTTCTAAACTTTGCCTTGATTTTCTGCCCTAGAAAGAGGAAGACCTTGTCAAACTCGCAACATTCTCATGACACCTTTCAAGGACCTATTCTAGTAGTCAGCCAATATGTCAAGTACAGATTACATAATTATTTTTTTTAAATGATATTAATGTTCTAGGTTCTTATTGCATAGAGTGGCTTGGACACTTGTAGCACAACTTTGAAGTGACAATTAAATATGTCCTATAACAACAGACATGTAACTATATACACATGTGTGTAGGGAAGAGTCACAGCATGTAATAGAGTGAAACAAAGGTGTTCTGCATCTTGATAATTTGTTAAATTATATCTGTTTTAAAATCAAGATACTCAGTTATAGACACTAATAGATAGGCTTCTTATTTTCCTTTAAAGTGACCCACTTATTTTTCTCTCCTGGTGGGGAAAAAAACCCAACAAACCAGAAGTGATGTCCTTAGTTAAATAAAAAACTTGTAATTAGTTAAGTCATACATCTCACAATGCCTCAATATAGTGCATAGATAGGTGCATATTAAATGTGGTTGGAAACTGGCCACATTCAGTAGCCTTCTGGCCATGACAATTCATAAACAGCTGGTTGTTTTGATGTATAAGAGACAGAAAGGAAGATTTGCTGGGTAGCAGGGAATGTCCAACACTTGATCTCAGACTTCCTTTCATCTTTCTTAACTTTACTTGTCCAAAGATTGGGCACAGTCACTGGGGTGGTCAACTAGAGATAGAGACAAGCCCTTTCATAAGAAATGTCAACATGTTTACCTTTCATGAATTGCTATTCAAAGGGATCTGTATTTCTTCACTGGCAACAGAGGTATCACAGACAACTTGCTGGCTTAATTTTTTGATTGGTGAAGTTGGGTTAGGTAAATCCAGTCTTTGATTATGGACCCTAAAATATATTTTTGCTAGTATTTGTCTTGATTAAATTTGTTTTCCCAAATATGAATTTTATATAGGCATCTAAACACATCTCACCACTTGCATACATAGAACAACCTGGATAAATTCATTATAGTAATCTTTGATCCCTACATTTTGTTAGGATACTCATTACTCAGATGTTGATCTTTTCGTCCATGTTCTATTTAGCAAACATTTAGGAAAATATTTGGAAAAAACCTGAGCATGATGGTATTTGAACCCTTATTCTTTTTTTTGGTTTAAAACCCAAACTCACAAATCAAAAGCTGTTCAAACCCCTCAGATTTCTGATGATAAAATAGCCACCAGATGGCGACCTTACAATTTCATAAATGAAGCCAAATTTAATGTGATTGGGTTTTTCTTGGTTTATATTTAGTGTGGGGATTTTTGTCTTGCCTTTTTTAAAACAAAAAAAAAACCTGGAATAACATAAACTGTCACCAGACATTTTAATTGGCCTCAGCTTTTATTAGAGCAGCAAATTCCTAAATTCTTCACTTTTCGTTTCTCCACTGTAATAAAGACTCTGCAGTTCTACTATTCTTATTAAATCTGTAATTACTGACACAGAAAACACTAGTACAGTGGTGATTCCAACAGAGTATGCAGTGCTACATTTATCAGTATGGCCAGTATATCATTGCTTCCCATTTTGAATAGCAGCACAGCCTTTTTAAAGACTTTCGGTTTGCATAGCCAGGCTTACAAATTGATCTGTCTGTCAAACTGATGCAGGTGCCAGACTGATGCAAGTGCCAGACACATACTAAGAGCCTTTTCCAAAGTCTATAGCCTCAGCTGGGAGGCTTTCCACTGCTTCCAGTAAGCTTTGGGCCAATCTCTTTTTTCTCTTTCAGTCTCTGTCTGATATATATCTACGACAGATTTGATGTAGAAAGCAATTTCCTGCAAAAACTATGTCCATGAAATACACAATTCTTCATCAATTTAAAATAGAAAAGTCAGGTAGTTAAAAATATTTTTTGACAAAGTATGCTAGCAACTGGACAATCTTTCAATGTTTGATTATTCTAATTTAAAAGAATAAAATTAGTAGGTGTTTACAGAACAAGCAGACTAACTTTGACACTGAAAGAGATAGCAAATTACTAGCAAAGTACAGCAAATTGCTAAACAATCAGTTTATAAAAACCTAAAGGATAACAACATGATGAGAAACAGCCAACATGGATTTGTCAGGAGCAAATCATGTCAAGCCAGCCAAATTTCCCATCCTGGCAGGGTGACTGGCCTGGTAGATAAGGCAGAAGGCAATAGATGTGGTATATTTTGATGCTGGAATGAAAAATTCCACTTATCATTTCTGCAAGCAGATGTGATGAAATCACCACATGGGTACAAAACCAGTTGAAAATCATGTACAGAGATTAATTAACACTGTTTCATTGTCTGACTAGAAAGTCTGTCCTGAATTCTGTTCTGGTCAGCCCTTTCATCGCTATCTCAATCCTGAGGAAGAGAATTATGAGGAGAAGGTATTTATAAAATATGACTGACAGAAAGGTTGAAAGAACCGATTTTCCAGGTTAGAAAAGACTTCAGAAGACTTCAGAGGCATAAGAGTTCTTCAGTATGAAAGAACTCTTTATTTTTTTTCTTTCTCTTTATAAAGACAATACTATTTATGCTACTGGACAGGGCAAGAAATTATTTCAGAATGGAGTATGTAGATATTAAGAAAGACTTTCTTACTATAAGGATAGTTAAATATACAAACTCCTTTATAAGCAAGGTTGTGAAATCTCTCTTTTTGGAGGTATATAAAATCAAATTAAACAAACTATCAATTATAGGCTATTCACTCAAACTTTAGGAGGGGACAGGGGACATGGGGGACACAGGACAACCCTCATAAAAAACCCAGCAGAGGTTGAAGTTTTTTTCCAAACCAATTTTTGAAACAACTTAAGTTAAATAGCCATTTTACGACTATTTTGACAGGAGGTAAAATCTACAAAGCAGCTCATCTGTCACTCTCTTTCAAAATGGTTACCATTTCCTATAATTCTTAATGAGATTCAGTTAAGGTGTTGTGCTCATTCAAAAACCTGATTTTTTTTTTCAGAGAGAAAAGCCTACAGATATCTTACTTAAAAACAAATTGAAAACAATGGAGGACAGATAACCATCTCAGAATAATCACCTAAAAGTTGTCAAGTCTTGAAAGAATACAGTGCTATATCGAATTTTTTGCAGTAGAGTAGTATTCATCAGCCCCTGTGGAAGAGCCAGCTTCAGTAATGAGATTATGAAAGGAAAAATCCTTTCCTCCTACATGACATGAAATACAAGTTGTCTAAGAATCCTACAAGGTTTATCTGAGATATATATAGAACCATTATAACTTTCATCTTGAGGGTAATTGAAGACAAAGGAACTATATATATATATATTAAGCCCAAGTAACTTATGACCAATTTTTTATATTTATCCATGAAAGCCCACTTTGACATTTTCTTCAAAAACCTTGAAGACTATAGTTCTGTTACAAAATAAGGTAACTCTGGAACTGTAAGCAGTGCTTCCATGACATATATTAAAATAGTAGTATATAAAACAGAGAAAATAATTATTTTCTGATTGTATCTTCCAATGAAGCTAAGAAGGAAGAGGGGGAAAAGAAAAAAAAAGAAGAAAATAATGAAAAATGTTCAGAATATGCAAAAAATTGGCCTGGTGTAGATAACCATTTTAAATTCTCACAGTATGCTATACTGCAGGAGAAAAACTCCCACAGTCTTAGAATTTTTAATTCATAGCATTTTCTTCAATGTCATTTTGCAATCATGGAAATAAGAGACTACATAAGGCTGCGTACGCCTTAACTAAAGCATTTACTTCATTATAAGAAATGTTTTATCAAACTGGCAAACTTGGTATAGAATGAAGATTACAAAGTCAGCAATGCAGAAGAATATCTTTCATACAGCTTCACTATCCTGTGGTATGGGTACTTCTGTCCATGCCCAAATGAAGCCACTTGAGAGTATGCAGGGCTTTTATTTCCTCTCTGGACAATACTTGCCATATTTGCTGCAATCTCTCTCTCTATATATATGTGTGTGTCACTTCAGATAAGATAGACATACATTTCTCAATCTCATAAAATTGTTGAGTATGGAAACCACAGAAGTACCTTTCATCTTTTAAAGTTCTCTCATTCCCAGAAAAGGCCAGAGAGACAGGGTTATCAATGGAACAATCAAAGTGCTATGGGTCAAAGGTTTCGTATTGCCTTGGAAATGAGTTACACTGTGGGAATGTCATGTTGCACTTTTAAATTTTGAAACATTAACTGGTTTTAATTTTTCACAACTTATGTTATACTCAGCTGGTAATTTTGTGCAATTTTGAAAGGAGCCACTGCTTGGCTTTTTAATTGCTTTGCCATCTGCAGCACTGTCATGGAAAGAGACTGAAGGTTGCCAACCCTTCCCAAACCAATGATCCTGATATCTTTGGAGGAATTTGTGAATTTGAAGGTAAAATTTCTGTTTCTATTAGAGGAAAATATCTACCCTCTAAACAGTTGAATAAATATCCCTGAATGCATTGATTAACACTAATTTTTTTAGTTCTATTTCAGCTTAACTGTTCCCCTGGCATTTTAATTGTTGGCCCAACTAAATACAGATCAAACAGAATTCAGTTGAGAACTTCACTATAAATAATATTTCTGCCATACAGAAAAGTGACTATTACATAGGTAATATTTTAACCAAACTAGAGGAACTCTAACTATGCATTAACTCGCATTCTGTGCTGCAGTGTTAACACTGGAGATGATACTAAGTCTTGGCATGCAGATGGAGGGAATGAAATCTTGAACTCCAGGCAAAATTTTACTATCTAGTTTAACCACATACATTTGAACAAAATGAGAAGTGAAAAATACAAAGTAATCTCAAGACAGTTTTAAAACCACTTACTATTTTTCTCTCTTGTATCTATAAAATTAAGTTCTTAATTCTGGTGGGCTTGTCAATTGGCCAATTAAGGTTGGCATTTTGTGATAACACAGAAACAGCTCATGTACTGTAATTATATTTTATGATAACATAATACAAAAGAAAGAGGACTAAGATTTCTTTGATAAACTCTCAGGCCACACTACCCTTTTACTGTGGTCACCTCGAACTGTTTCAGAGTTCTGTAAAACACTTATTTCTAAAAAAAAAAATTTTTCCAAAGGTTAAGAATGGAAAACTGGAATGTGTCATAAGAGTCTTGGATTGAGTTGTTCGGCAGATATGTATTATCTGATATAGGTAGAAGGACTAAAACTTTGTAAGAGTTCCCATATCAAAAATTCAAAGGTACAAGAATACATTTTGCAGAAGCTAGGGCTCCTGTATAGTTTGCTAAAGGTTTATTTCAGTTTATTTCAGTTTTTCAAATTATGTTTAGTGTCTTTAAATGTTTCAGTTGTATTTTGAATGCTGATGGTTTTAATTGGACAGCTTGAGAATCCTCTGTTGAAACTGTGATATAACCCTCACTGAATTAAATTTTTCAGCACAAAATCAGTAAGACTTTTTTGCTTTTATTTTTATTTGGGATGCAGAATGAAGTGAGCAATGGATTGTTTTATTTTGTTTATTGCTTGTCCTGGTTTCACCTGAGACAGTTTATTTTCTTTCTAGTAGCCAGTATAGTGCTGTGTTTTGGATTTAGGATGAGATTAATGTTGATAAAAACACTGATGTCTTCAGTTTTTGCTAGGCAGTCATGTTATCTACATGGAGTTAAGGACTTTTTAGCTTCTCATGCCCTGCCAGGTGCAAAAGAAACTGGGAGAGCACAGCCAGAACACCTGACCCAGGTTGGCCAAAGGGATATTCCCTACCAAGTAACGTCATGCTCCATATATAACTGGTGAAGTGAGCTGGAAAGCAGATTTGCTACTTGGAAACAGATGGGATATCAAATTGTTTTATTTTCCTTTCACATGTGGTGAGCCATTACATTTGTGTATTACTTGTTACTATTGTTGCTTTTGTTGCTATTCCCTTTCTTTGTTATCCTACTAACTTTTTCTGAAGCTGTGAGGTTTTTTTCAATTCTCATCCCCCATCCATTTGGTAAAGGGAGGGGTGTGTGAGCAGCTGTGTGGTGCTTAGTTATCACTGTTATTAAATCATGGCATTGCTATTCCAGGGATTTTATATATTGTATCTGTAATACACTGGCCTTTCAGTTCAGAAATAGAAGACATTATAGGTGATTTTCAACTAACTATGAATGTTTGTCTGTCATTTTGTGTGTGATTGAAATTTACAAAAAGAGAGAATGAGAAAGAAATTTTTTGAAATCCCACCATTAATTTCTAGAAACAGTCACATACAGCATCTATCCTGGAGGGTATCAGGAGGGCAATGCAGTAAAGAAATTAAAGGTCTAAGTCACAGGACTAGAACTAGATTTTTGTTTATGTGCTTTAACACATCCTGCACTAGGATGGTTACCGGTGCAGTACGGGTTGTTTTGTTGTGCAGAGAACATGAGAAAATATCAAAGCACTGCTGGATTGAAAGAGCTGGAGTGAAAAAATTAATGTGCTGTTAAACAGAAATAAGAATAGCAATGGATATACACAATGAATTTTAACAATTCCTGGCACTCAACAAATGCTGCCTGAGCATCTGGTAAATTTTTTTTAAGGCATGATATTAGAAGTATGATGGCTATAATGCTCAATAACATTTTTAACTAGATAGGAAATGAAACTTGTGTTTAGATATATGTACATATAAAATATGTATAAAATATGAACATTCTTCAGTCCTGATTGTAATCCCATGCTTCGCCTCTGAGTCAATTCACCTGATGATACAGAGTGTCTTGGAATTAAAGAAAATAAGCAGGCATATTTTGTTGTTGTAATTTTTTTAATAACGTTGAGAACAAAATAAATCATAAAACTTGAATGGTTCTATGTTCCAAAACCTGCTCCAAAATGGGAGTAGCATTTTTAATAGTGGCACAAAATAGGCAAATTCAGTCAAAGCTCTTTTGGTTCTGTATATTAGAATAATGCACTTAGAAAAGTGATTACAATCAATTGGTGACTATGATGAATTTACATTATATTGTCTATGAGCTAAACATATTGTATCAACAAACTCAGATAGACAGCACCTAACACTTCTAAGAAAGTAGGATGAAGGAGTGCTTGGCACAATATTGTTTTACACCAAGGATGTGCTAGTTCTTTTGGGATCTTACTAAGACAGGCACAGACACTCAAAGCTAGTTTATATGGTTTATTGTGCAAAAAAGATGGAAATTATAGCAATATTACTGTGATAGCAATCTTACATACCTTCTAATGTTGGGAACCTCAGTTGCTGCACCATAGGACAATCCAATCCTCTGTTCATTGATCTCATTATGCTATGCAGAGCTCCTCTTCATGGTGAGGTTCAGTAGCCTCAGTGTTTTTCACAACTTTGTGGTATTCTTCTAAGTGAAAAAAGCTATCAACCTTTTACCTGTTAAATACTGAATTTTCTGGATGGTACACTATGGTTTGTTGAGAGCATTGCAGTCTTATCTCCATAGGAATGAGCTCTTACAAGCAGTACAAACCGAACATAGTATTATGAAGGTCAGCACATACTAATGTATGTCCTCAGGTTATTTATCAGTGAAGTACACCAGATGTGCCTTTTTTGTTCAACTGAAGAAGTGAGTTTACCCCAAGAATACTTTTCATTAACTAATTCCATGTATTTTTTTCCAATATAAACCTGGAATTTCGACGCAACTAATTTAAAATGAAAATTAACTTAATTTTCTTCTTTATGTTATTCTTGTAAGATCTTGAAACTTTTCTTTCAATTAATTGGATGTTTCCTAATATTTTTTTAATGTAGCAGTAGTTAGGGCTTTTTTTTCATCATCTCTACAAATCTTTTTTGTCAATAGTCAAGCTACCTGAATAAATTTTATCATTTGATGTCATGAAAATGAGAGGCATATTTTCTATGTACAAGCACGTGAAAGATCTATAATTTCAGTTAAACTCAGGAACTATTAAACAAACTATCAAGGGGCTGTCTCTTGAAAAAAATTTTTTTTAATCTGAAGTACAATAGTTTCAAAAGGTAGAATAGCTTGTTCTAAGGGCATTCCTGATTAAAAATATGAAAACAATTGAGATAGAGCTTGAAAGACAGAAAATAGGAAGGTTCAAAATTCAAGGTATTTGTGGCAGTACTAAATATAATAAATGAGGTTAGTAGAATTCAGTAGGGAAATCAGTAGAATTACTTGAGCAGCTCTCTAAATTTTTGTCTTGGCTTTTTCTATGTAACGAATTTGTAATACAGTACTTTTCTAATATAGTGACTCATGTTGAGAAAGCAATCAACTTGCATAGTTACAGAATTCTGTAAAGGAATAAATTTTTAATACGTCCTCTAAACGAGCACACTCTGTAAGAGTGACAAGTAGGTAGTTGGCATACAGAGGATTGGTCTGTGCCAACAGTCTATACCAGTGATCATGAGAGAAGTTGTACTAAGTCAGATATCAGTAAGATTTATTTTTATTTAAATTCCCAGAATTTTCAGGATATAGCTGAGAAAGATCCAGAGAAGTGTTTAGTAAATCCTTCTTCCATCTTTTTTATCAGTATTCAGTCATGGTGTTGATAAAAACTACTCAGACAATTATTTCTGTTAAACTTATTTCTTTACATATTTGAGAAGATTAAGGTCTTCTTAGTCTACATGCTTGTTTCTACTAGCACTTTGAGAAATGTTTGCAAAGAAAAAGTCCTCAAATTCTTTCTGTGGAAGGGCATTAAGGGTTACAATAACCTACTCCCTGAGCACTTTAGACTTGTCAGTGTGTCATCACCCAATCAGTGCTATTCCTTTCAAATATGTATCTATGTGTATCCTCACATTACAATTGCAGTTTTCTACCACAGAAATATTCCAGTTTACAGATAATGGTCTCCTCTAGTTGCCTGACAAAAATAAAAAAAACCCAAGTTAATACAAAACCCACCACAATTCTATTAAAATGTAGCACAAAATCATCACCTTATGCGTTTGGAATTATCTCCTTGAGAAGGATATCCACTCACTACAAAAAGAGCTTACCGAAATTATTTTCCATAGAATAATAATTCTAAGAATACCCAGCTTCTTCTGAAGGCAATGGAATTCCTGAGAACATATGTATTTATATATTCTTACACTACATTTGTCTTTTTACAAAAAAATAAATCATTGATGCATCAGCAACTAAGAGGGAAGACATTCCTGCTTTCAGTTTTATGTTGAACAAAATGTCAGTGGGTGAAAACCTGTGTTTTATTGGTGCTCATGCTTTAACTGAGTATTACAGTATATTGGTGAAATTCCAAAAGCCTTTGTAGTGAGCACTTTATCATTTTGACACAGTTTTCCTCCAACACATAGGGAGCAGTGGTGGCATCTCTAGACCCATTTTTCACTACAAGAGACTAAATCCGACCCAAGATCACTAAAGCCTTACCTAAACATTTAATATCCAATAAGAACTAATGAACCATATCAGTCATATATTTCCAACCCTGCTCATTGGGGTATAAATTTGAGCATTTTCAAAGTTCACACGAGGCCTTTCATATAATTTATAGGATTGGTACTTCCGTTTCTTTAGTGCTAGAGAAAAGCTTTCATTCTTTCAATATCTACTGAGACTATATGGCTATACAGTCCTTATATACATCTTTAGTGTAGACTTACCATTATCTGCTCTAACCAAACAGCAATGTTTTCCTGATAAAAGTACTTTCTGAGTGGAAAGCCATGTCTATATCTAAATATGCTATATACAGATATGTATTGTGATCAAAAAGGGCATCTAACCCTAACCCTAACCCAAAACCAACCCCTAACCCCTAACCCTAACCCAACCCAAACGCTAACCCTAACCCTAACCCCTAACCATAACCCTAACCCTAACACCCTAACCCTAACCCTACCCTAAACCTAACCCTAACCCTAAACACTAACCCCTAACCCTAACCCTAACGCTAACCCTAACCCCTAAACTTAACCCTAACCCTAACCCTAATCCTAACCCTAAACCTAACACTAATGACCCTAACCCTAAACCTAACACCTAACCCCTAACCCTAAACCTAACACTAACCCCTAACCCTGACCCTAACACCTAACCCCTAAACATAACCCTAACCCTAACCCTAACCCCTAACCCTAACCCCTAACCCTAACCCTAACCCTAACCCTAATGACCCTAAACATAAACCTTACCCTAACCCTAACACTAACCATAACCCCTAACCCTAACCCTAACCCTACCCTAACCCTAACCCTAATGACCCTAACCCTAACCCTAACCCAAACCCTAACCTAACCCTAACCCTAAGCCTAACCCTAATGACCCTAACCCCTAACCCTAAACCTAACCCAAACACCTAACCCTAACCCTAACACCTAAACCTAACCCTAACCCTAACACTAAGCCTAAACCTAACCCTAATACTAACCCTAACCCTAATGACCCTAAACCTAACCCTAACCCTAACCCTAACCCCTAACCCTTACCCTAACCCTAACCCTAACCCTAATGACTCTAAACCTAACCAAAAACACTAACCCTAACCCTAACCCTTACCCTAACCCTAAACCTAACCCTAACCCTTACCCTAACCATAACCCTAACCCTAACCCTTAAGCCTAACCCTAACCCTAACCCTAACCCTAATGGCCCTAACCCTAACCCTCTAACCCTAACCCTAACTCTAACCCTAACCCCTAACCCTAACCCTACCCCTACCCCTACCCCTACCCCTAACCCTAACCCTAACCCCTAACCCTAACCCTAACCATGGTGTGGGACTTGGGCACAGGTGCTTAATTTAGATGATAAAAGTATGCTGTGAGAATTTGAGAAAGCTGTGGAGATTTCAGTGGAGACCAGCATTTTCAGTAAGGTTGTGGCATTATAGTTGGTTGTAAAGTAAAAGAGCCATCAACATGTTTATGTGCACATCAATATAGGTGCAGGAGATACTTTTACCTTTATTATTGCTAGTATCATGACTGGTGCTTAAAGCAATTCAACTGGGGCTCTGATGGTGTTCTCAGTGAGTAAGTTTGAATTAAGGAATATAAAATTTATCTACTACCTGTCCTACTACTACTACAGACACTCTTAGAACTTGTAATCATATCTTTCTAGATAGGGTTACATTTTATGAAAATCTAAAAAACTTTCATGATGTAGAATCTAACCCTCTATTTAATATACATAATCAAATTTGTTGTGAAATGCGTCTGTTCTTTGCTCCCATTTTATGATTATTGTCTTAATTTCCCTCTTCTCTTTCTGCAACATGTATCTATATGTATGTTTGAGAAGATCCCAGTTCCACAGAAATTCCCACTCCACGGTTTCCTTCCAACTTTGCATATTCAGTTATATCTCCTCTAACCACAGCCTTGTTTCTAAGGCTTCATGTACATGTTCGTTCTTAGTGCAACATCATTTCCCTTATATCAGAACCCAGATACGTTCCACTCATTTTTAGCTAAGTTTTCTCAATAAGCTTATCTTCCATTTTCTGCTACAGGGCTATGTGGAGACGTGGTAGGACTCAGTCTTTAGATTATTTTAGAATCACTTAACTGGGGACTTCTCAACTGTTTTGTTGGCTCAGCATATACTAAAGTATGTTTTGCTGTTATAAATTCATTCAATGCATATAGATATATAATGTAACATATACACATATATATACATATATATCTATATGTAACTATAGCAGTGAAATTGAAATTTCCAGAAGAAAGTTATATTTTGCTTATTCTAAAAGCCAGTTTTCACATATGCAGTAGAAGTTAGCCACTCTACTGCTTTAGAGAGGAAAAAAAATAAGTTGATGGTGGATTTTTTTTAATGTCTCAGGTTCCCAAGAGGCTTTAAAAGTATTTGTATATGACAAATCTTAAAGAATTCTGCTTTAGAAAATTAGAGCAGCCCTGCATTTAATTTTAAGTACCACTATTTTTAAAAAGTCCCAAAAAAGGTAGGGCTGCGAAGAATGAATAGAACAAAATCTTTTTTTCCCCTCCTTTTTCTTAGAATAATATTGCATTTACAATAAACTAATAAAAGCTGAAAAGAAATGCAAACCATATAAAATCCATTTATACTAAGCTCCTTGGCTTCCACTGTCTTTCAAATTGCAAATCACCAGTCCAACAGAAAAACAAGGTTACTGAACTAGACTATATAATCTCTCAAACATCTTCAGTTGAATTAGTGAATAAGAAATTCGTTTTGAGTGGAAATAAAAAAAATCACTATATACAATTACTTTACTTCTTGTACTAGAATATAAAAATTTAAATATGTCTAAAACAGAGTAAGAATTTGGAATGGAGTATATTTTGAGGTAAAAGTGTGATTGTATGTTTTCTATATTTTTTCTTGTGTACTTTGTGTTAATCCAAAGACTATATAATCTATTTATTGCAGGTCATGAAAAACAAATTTCTAATATTTTTAACTATAGAGCCATTTCCAAATATCTACCAGTAAAGTTCTTCTCTGTTCAGGTGTATTCACCTCCATCAAGCTAAGAAAAATCGCATATCGCAGTGTCCTTGCTAGTTTTCTGAGCTTTTTTTTAGATATCTGAGAATCAGAACTTTCTCCTGTATGTTTTGCTTCCATCATTGATTTTAATGAAAATGCTTATATCATGATATGAATCCATTTCTGATTTAACAGCTTTATTTGATTTTCTTCAAAATTGTTTTACATGTTAAGTATGCACAAATTGGAATGCAAAGAGATTTGAGTAAGAAATCGGGAAAGAGAGGCAGAAGACCTGCGTGGAAGAGCAGGGAGCTCATGAGTAAACTCAAAGGGAAGCAAAAGGTTTATGAACTGTGGAAACAGGGTCTGAGCACCTGGGAAGAATATAGGGATGTTGTCAGGGCTTGTAGGGATGCGGCTAGGAAGGCTAAAGCCAACCGGGAAAAGAAACTGGCAAGGGACATAAAGGGCAATAAAAAGAGTTTCAGGTATGTGAATAGTAAGAGGATGACCAGGGATAATGTAGGTCCCTTGCTGAATAATGCGGGTGTCCTGGTAACGGGGGATGATGAGAAGGTGGATATACTAAATGCCTTCTTTGCCAAGGCAAAGAATACAATTAAATTAATTGTATCAATACAATTAAATTAAACAGTATTCCCTGAAAATAAAACAAACAGTTTCAGAACAAATATGAGGCCTTGGTACTTATTTTAAAAATGTTCTTTAAGCTTCAATGATTGTTTGCTACTACCCTTATCTACAGTCATGCTGAATAAAGCTATAGCTAAATGGAAAGTTAATGTATTCACGAGGTGTTAATGTCTACATCTTATTATTTGCAGTCTCTCAGAGAAAGCAAAAGTAACTACAAATAGCGCTATGCCAGAAACTGGTTTCTTGACCAACAATGTTGCTTCAGCATGCAATGAACTGGTTAATTCTAAAGTGGTCACAGTTGTTGACGACAAGAGGCTTTTGTATTTGAATATGGCACGTCTTTTGGTCCATGTGAAAACAAGTTTGAATGTTAAATATTTTCTGACACTTTGGAGTTACTGTTGCTCTTCCCATTTTCTTTAGGTCCCATTTTCTTTAGGTGTGTCTTCACTCCAAAGGCCCCTCAGGACCCACAGATCCTGGATGAAAATAGGAGTGTTTGGGGAACGAAGGGCTTCCCTCTAGTTGAGGTAGGGGAGGTCCAGGAGCGGCTCAAAGGGATTAATGCACACAGATCCATGGGCCTGGATGGGATGCATCCACGTGTGCTGAGGGAGCTGGTGGAAGTGATTGTGGAGCCACTCTCTTTCATCTTCGACAGGTCTTGGCGAACAGAAGTGCCTGAGGATTGCAGGATAGCCAATGTCACTCCAGTCTTTAAAAAGGTCAAGAAGGGCGATCCGAGCAACTATAGGCCAGTCAGCCCCACTTCTGCCCCTGGAAAAGTTATGGAACAGCTTGTTCTGGATGCCATCACTAAGCAACTGGAAGAGAAGAAGGTCATAAGGAGTAGTCAAGGGAAGATTGTGCTCGACCAATCTCATAGCCTTCTATGATCTCATCACCGGCTGGGTGGATGGAGGGAGAGCAGCGGATGTCATCTACCTTGACTTCAGCAAGGCCTTCGATACTGTCTCCCATGACATCCTGATAGAAAAGCTGAGAGAGTATGGGATAGATGAGTGGACAGTGAGGTGGGTCGAGAAGTGGCTGTTGGATCGAGATCAGAGAGTCGTGATCAGTGGAGCAGAATCTGACTGGAGGCCTGTGACTAGCAGTGTTCCCCAGGGCTCGGTGTTGGGTCTAGTCCTGTTTAATATCTTCATTGACGACCTTGATGAGGGAATAGTGTCCACTCTCAGCAAGTATGCCGATGATACAAAGCTGGGAGGGGTGGCTGACACTCAGGAACACTGCGCTGCCATCCAGTGAGACCTGGACAGGCTGGAAAGCTGGGCAGGGAGAAACCAGATGAAATTCAACAAAAGCAAGTGTAAAGTCTTGCACCTGGGGAGGAGCAATTGCATGTGTCAGTAAAGGCTGGGGGATGACCTGCTGGAGAAGAGCTCTGTGGAGAAGGACCTGGGGGTCCTGGCTGATGACAGGTTGACTATGAGTCAGCAGTTTGCCCTGGTGGCTAAGAGAGCCAATGGGATCCTGGAGTGCATCAGGAGGAGTGTGGCCAGCAGGTTGAAGGAGGTGATCTTCCCCCTCTACTCTGCCCTGGTCAGGCCCCACCTGGAGTATTGTGTCCAGTTCTGGGCTCCCTGGTATAAAAAGACAGGGATGTCCTGGAGAGAGTCCAGAGAAGGGCTACAAAGATGATTAAGGGCCTGGAACATCTATCCTATAAGGAAAGGCTGAGATAGCTAGGGCTGTTCAGCCTGGAGGAAAGAAGACGGAGGGGGGACCTAATCAATGTTTTAAAATATCTTAAGTATGGGGTGCAGGGAGAATTGGCCTGCCCCTTTTCTTTGGTCAGTGGAGACAGGACAAGGGGCAATGGCTGCAAATATGAGCACAGGAAGTTCCGCACCAAAATGCGGAGGAACTTTTTCACAGTGAGGGTGACAGAGCCCTGGGACAGGCTGCCCAGGGAAGTGGTGGAGTCTCCTTCTCTGGAGATATTCAAGACTTGTCTGGACGCCTATCTGTTTAGTATGAGCTAGGGAGCCTGCTTTGGCAGGGTGGTTGGACCCGATGATCTCTCGAGGTCTCTTCCAACCCCTACAACTCTGTGATTCTGTGATTCTGTGATTTTGTTCAGTCAACCTGACAGGGAATATCTATGGTTACTATTCCAAGTTGTGGAGCTGCTACAGCCTCTTGTTTAGACTATTCTAACATTTAACTTTACTGTGTGATTGGGAAAAAAAGGTTTCACTAATGTATTTTCATATGTGGTTGGAGTAGGTCTGCTGAAACTTTCAGAAAAAACACTTAACATTCAAACAACTTCTGAGAAAATCTTGTAGGGGAATCTGCATAGTAGTAGAACTGTTATTACCTAGCTTTGCTTCTGATATCACATTAAAAGTAATTTCTTGTATTTTTATGGATAAAACATTAATATCTGAGAATTGTAGAAAATTATTCCATCAACGTAATAAAGTGACAGTTTTATAGGATTGGCAGAATTAGGAATTACTTGTGCAGCACTCTACTTCCCCAAGAACAAGTTCAAAATGTCTTGAAGACTGACTTAGAATAAAAATGTAAAAAATAATTTAAAAGTCAGCTTTCTAAATAAATAAATAAATGATGCTGTTTTGCATTGCCATTCTACATAATTTCCTAGGTGAAAAACCTCTTGCTTTTTCAAGTAGAATTTGTGCTAATGACTGTTCTAATCCAGTCCCAGAGCATTTACAGAGTGGGAACAAAAAGTTAGAAAGCTATCCTCTATCCCCTGTGTAATACATGACTTCAGGAACCAGAATCTGCCAGATAGGCACTTAACAAATTGCTGTTCCAGAAAGCCACTTTTACCTCATTCTTTTGACATGCTTAGATTATTTGAACTAGGCAATATACCATTTTACATGGTAGCATGAGATGAATAAAACAGCACAATGACGTTATATCAATTAAGAGTATGTGTCACTGTACGTGTGAGAGTGAAATGTGCAGAGACATTGGGTACCAGCAGAAAACATGCTCCTCAGAGCAACTGGTCCTTATGAATATGCATGACAGTTGTTTGAGAAAATGAATCTACATATGACTCCAGTTAAGGCTGGGTGATTTTTTTAGGACAGTATTGTTGAGTGAGAGGAAAAATCAGCAGGCCAAGAGCATGCAGCATGTCACCTCTTACAATTCCCCCATACACAGAATCTTTTCCTACTTGTGTAAACAGAGCTATTACATTATTTTTAATTTTTCAGGGCCGAAACTAGCTTTAAAGCAGCTTTATTAAGGCCAGTTCCTAGGTCATGACCCTGCCAAAAGTCTTTACACTGTGGAAACTCAGTTGGACATTTTCAATGAACACCTAGTTTTACATGATAATTTTAACTGCAAAGCAGAACACTGATGGTAATCAACATAATTATGCAAGTGCTCAGCTTCACAATTTGTACATTAACCTTTTTCTCTCCCTCTTCCTTCCTATTTTCTCCTATCTATACATCCCTGTTACTGTGATTTATAATAAAAGAACTAAGTTTTACACAGTGTTTATATGATTTACAATAAGTGCCACTGTTAATTTTAACAAAGACCCATGAGAGAAACTTATGAGGTAATATGGCTATCTTCATAATTTCACAGGTTGGGAAAAGGGAAGTTGATGTTAATTTATTATGTTAATTATCCTATTCCTTCAGAGGTTTCCCTTGTAACAAAATTGACATTTGGTTTAGGTTTCCTATTGCTACAGAATAAAAATTTCAATTCTTAGATCCTATTTTGCACAAACCTGTCCTATCAGAGTTCATAGTAGTATATTCTGTTATATACTCCATTTACAGTTCCATTCTTTAAACTGTTGTTATGTATGTTTCAGGAATCAAGACTTTTGTTTTTACAGCACATTCCCTCAATTCTAAACATTTCTCTATGGGTATATTACATATATGAAGCTGTTAGCCTAACTGTTTTCTGAACTGGGACTCCTTTATACTTAAAAAGAATTGCTTAAATTCCTATGTAAACAGTCAAGACAAAAGCAGATGAGGGATTCTTGGGTCCTTAACAACTGTTATCACCCTGTTTTACGAAGAATCACAGAATCATGGAATGCATTGGGCTGGAAGGGACCTTTAGAGGTCATCTAGTCCAACTCCCCTGCAGTAAGCAGGGACATCCTTACTAGATTGGGTTGCTAAGAGCCCCATCAAGCCTGACCTTGAGTATCACTAAGGATGGGACTTCCACTATGTCTCTGGGTAACCTGTTCCAGTGATCTACCACTTTCATATTGAAGAACCTAAATCTACCCTTTTCTAGTTTAAAACCATTACTGCTCATCCTATTGCTGCATGCCATTCTGAACAGTTCTTCCCCATCTTTCTTATAGGCACCTTTTTAGCTCATTTGCTTAACCCCTTTTGTACTTGATCTGTGTACAAGACTCAACTGAACCTTCTAGTTTGTATTACTTATATTTACATTCCCATACATTCATGGCATTTAGTCAGGTATTAGCTTTCTGTTAAAAAAAGAGAAAAGACTCATTGCAGCCAGATGAATGATTTAGTTCCCGAGTACACTTTTGAGACAACAAACTCTTTCCTATCTTCAAGAACTTCAAGATTTTTACTTTCTCTAGTCCATAATTATCTAAATGGGTGACTGAATTAACACTTGGAAGTGTAGAGTGAATCATGGACTGCCTGAACTACTCTAACACTTTTAGCCTAAAAATAAAATTTGAAATTTGACTAAATGTACAAGACTTCTGTTTCCAAGCTTTGTAAAAATTGCCATGAAAACAATCAAAGTGTTTCCTAAAACATCTCAGCTCCTGAGAAAGGGTTACTTCAAAAATAAATAGTCAGCTAGGAGGAATGAGGTGATACTTTCCCTTTCTGTGCTGACAAGTCTACAGCAAAATGTCTAATTGTTCTTAAAAGTGGGAAAAAAGGGCTAATATAGTTATTTATCCTAATCATTAAGAGCAAACCCTCCATATTTCCAGGAGAGATGTTTTGAATGAAGAGGACAAAAATAGTTTAAGTTGGCAACATTATTTGCATGAATCTTGCCTCAAGTGTGTGCTTAAAATCAAGGGCAGAAAGACATAACCAGAAGGAAATCCTGGCCATAGCTTATAACACAGGAAGAATAATTATTTACTATGTTATTGTTTGTGTCATCCAGAAAGATCCTTTTCTTAACAAAAGAATACCCTAACATCATGATCAACAATGATGGCTTAGAGGGAAGCCTTCAAAAAAAGCTACCAAATGATTTATCCTTTTTTTATTTTGAGGGGGAAGTAATTTTCTATGTTTTCTAATGCGAATTTGGAACACAAATACAAAAGAAATCATCAGATATTTACACTGACCAGCTACAAGTTAAGCTGTTTGGGCAAGAGCCTTCTCTGCCTCTAACTGCATCCAGCATGGAGCTATGACTATAGAACCTATTGTGAAATAACGAGAGGAGAATTCAGCCAATTTTAATTGCTCCAGTTAATGAATACCTGCTGCTTTTGATTTTGCTGCTGAAAGCATGTACCAATACAAGAGATTAAGGGTTTGTCATATATTTTAATTTATTATTTATATATTGAAATAATATCCTAATAATTTTAAATCTGCTGTGGTGCATGTGGCAGTTTGCATCCGGTATTCAAAAAAAAAAAAAAAAAAAAGAAAAAAAAGAAGGTAAAGGGAAGAAGAAAAAAGCCTCTATATTGAGAAGGGAGACTTAAATCTTGCTGGTGTTTTAATTTCATTTTCACTGAACCTAAAACTGAAGTTGATGATCTTCAGTAACAATCTCATCTATTCTATGATACAGTGCAGGGAAAGGATATCAGGGTGCCTCTGGATGGGATCTGCTTCACATGCTGTGCCTCTTCTCTTTATTGCTGGTTGTTCAGGCATGAAGCAAAACCACTTCCAAATAGCACATTCGCACATTGATGGAACATAAACTTTATCACACTGTTTAGCAGTATGAACATTCAGGCTGCAAGTCAACCTGAGGGCACCTTGGCTAGCCTTTAATGCTTTTAAAAAAGTTTTTGCAAGAGCATGTCCTGCTGCTGAACATCACATAACATTGATGAATGAGCCAGCACATATGACTGATATATTCATTCATTCACATTGAAAGAAATTACACATTTTATTTTATACATGTCTACAAAGTGGAGACGAATTTAAGAAAACTTTTTTCTTTTTTTCAAATAATGCCTACATTCTAAGAATTAAAATTCCAGTAAATTTTGCATCCTGTTGACTAAATAAAACTTCAATGACCAAACAAAATATAGTTACTGTGTGTTTAAATTTCTCCAAACTATCTCTATTCTATTAAAGCATTAGATGGAAAAGACCTGAAGCAAAGGATTCTGGATTTTTCCTTTGAGTCTCAAAAAAAAAAAAAAAAAAAAAAAAAAAAAGGCAAGGCTAATATACTACTCATGGTAGTGTTTCATTTAGCATAACCCTGTAATTTAAAGTGAATGCTCAAATGACTTCACATAGGCTGTTGCCAGCTGAACAAGTAGTGAAATATATGTGCTCCTCACAGATTTGGAACATATTCCAAACCTCATCACTGCTTCCCTTGCTGCTAGATTCTAGCACACAAAATATCTGATGAGAGCTGTCACTTTAATGAAGATGCATTAGTTATACTGTAGATTACATCCAACGTAGAGAATTGCAAGTGATGCCTCACTGTCATTTTCCAGAGGAAAACAGGAACAGATACGGGCATTATTCGAAAAACAGAGCTGTTTAGATCCCCACTAGTAACATTAAAACCTTTGTACAAATACAATCCCATATCCTTTTGAGAAGTTGCCAGAGGTTAGATGATTGGAAATTACCCAGCAATAACTGCATTTTTTAAAGAACTACTAGTAGCTCAAGTCAAACCTCAATGTAGGAGGGTGGATAAAGGAAGAGAGGTGGAGGCATAATGGAAAAAAAGTTTCTTCATTAAACTAAAAGCATATATAAGGAATTGAAATCTCAATCTGTTGCAGAGACCAGTTTTCATAGCAGATTTTTTGACCATTATAGAGATTTTGGTATGCACTTAAATGCCATTTACATGCACATCAAGATATTTTCACGTTCAGAGCTGAGGAAGAAACAGGAACATAAATTAGTCAGATATGAGTTATAAATTGGAAGCGTAATAGTAGGAAAGCTAAAATAAATCTAAGCAATATAAAACAGTGCAAGCAGAAAAAAGCACTGATCTCAAACATCCTAATTTGAGAGCAGAATTCAAAGTATAAATAGGTCTCGTGAAAGGTGGGGGCTCGTTCTCAGAGTCTAGTAGTAAAAATTACAAATTAACTTGAAGAGAGGAATTCCATCCCTTACAGTACTTTGATCCAAGTATATCAAAAGTCCCTGCATGATGAAACGGTACCCTACTCTGAATAACTGCCTAACTACAGGACAATAACATAAAAGCCTTGATTTCCATTTTTCTTTTACCAAATTCACTTAAATATTGGACTGCATTATGTGACCCTTCAAGAACTGGATTTGTTCTGTGCTCAGAAATTAAAACCTCAGGCTGGAGAAGAAATATACTTTTCATAGTTCAAGACAGAACTGTGTCAAGGTTGCACTAAAAGGAATTTCTCCTGTACAGATGTCAATGCTCAGTAAAAAAAATCATGGGAGATATAAGCCGGGAATATGAACATGCATAATTATCAACAGCAAGGGATTTTATGGACACAAGTAAATCCCATCCAGAATCAGAAAAATTTACAAAAACTTCCACTTGTTAATATTTAATGATTAATTTCTGAAGGACATTCAGGGGAGAACTTTAAAGGCAAATCGTAGATACAACACTCTTAGACAAGGAACATTTTGCCCACTTTATTCTACATAATGTTGAGGAATTTAAAAAGTCATAGCAAACTGTGAATCTGGATGTTAGATCTTCACTTGCCTACCCACAGACCTAGAAAGAGTTCGTTGGTAGTATTAACTACTGAAGGAGCAATAGCAATGTTAAAATAGGCAAGGGAACTGCTTATCTGTCAATGTTAGGTCTCTTCCAACCCCTATATTTCTGTGATTCTGTGATTTCACCACAGCTGAAGGAGTTGAATAGAAGCAGATGAAACCCTGGTGCCAGGAAGAGAGATAAGTCTGTACTCATACCTATCCATATATATGGAACATAACATAACATAATATTCCATGGTGGGGAGAGGACTGTCAGTGCACAGGTTCATGTCTCTCCATTGCAGGACTGTGGATAGAGAGAACCAAAAATAACTGGTCTCTCTGTACTTAACATGTAACGATTTTGATTTTAAAGAGTAAGTTGACTTTAAATTCCTAAGAAGTTAGAGTTGCAAAACTGAAGAGTTGAAATGAAGTCTTCCCTTTCCACTCAGTAAATCGTGCCTACTGACAAACATACTTGCCATGAGAGATTATCTTCTGCTGCCTGGAAAAAGAAAAAGTGTGTGAAAACAGACAAGGACTGTAACAATGGAGCAGAAGATTAAAGTCCACTAAAAATGGATGAGTGGATGTGGGTTTAACATTAAATTGGCAGACAAAGCAATGAAAAAAATCAACAGACAATGATGTGTTGAAACAGGGTAGATGAGAACAGGCACAGAAGAAGTGAAACTAGAACCAAATGCCAAGTATGAAGCCTATACTGGCACATTCAAACATACCGAGCACAGGCTAGAACAAGGATGTCACTAAAAAAAGTCTTAATTATTAACTGTTTTGTTATAGAAATATCCAAAGCAAAAATCATGACAAATGGCTGCATGGGGCAATGGCTGCAAATCGGAGCACAGGAAGTTCTGCACCAGCATGCGGAAGAACGTTTACACAGTGAGGTTGACAGAGCACGGGAATAGGCTGCCCAGGGAAGTGGTAGAGTCTCCTTCTCAGCAGATATTCAAGACTTGTCTGGATGCCTATCTGTGTAATATGAGCTAGGGAGCCTGCTTTAGCAGGGGGGGTGGGCCCGATGATCTCTTGAGGTCCCTTCCTATCCCTACAACTCTGTGATTCTGTGATTCTGTGATTGAAGTGACATTGAAGTTATAATGCTGTAATAATTGAAGAGCTATGAGGTCTAATGGAAACATTCACCTGATAAAAAAACCATTCTCAATAGTAGGAACTACAGATATATAAGGCCATAGAAAAGAAAAATTTGCAGAAGATTCTTGGAAATTAATCCCTCTTCACTTTACTGAAAGATTAAGTTTTGGTTTATAGTTTGTTGTCTTCTCATATTAATTGTCCCAACACAGTACATGAAACTCTTCAGGAGGTAAAATCTTGAACATATTGTTCAAAAGAGGTTATGCAAACATAAGCATTAATGGAAAAACAATTTCTTTAATCTTAACTGTAGAAAGCAGTACCTGCTGGTTACTTCTGAAGTGTCCTATATGCTTAGTCTTTAATTAGCCATCATATTGGAACTCTGATGGCATAAGGACTTTGGTAATAAAAGGTTTTTGTGTTGCCTTAATAATTCCAGTTATTCATGTCTTTGTTGGTGAAGAATAGTTAAACACAAGTTATACACAATTATGATTTAAACTTTAATACTGATTTTATCTATGGATATTTAGGCAAGCATCATGTATTTAGTATTTGTCTATTTTCTAGCAATTCTATATAAAAAAAGATCTGCATCATTTAGATCATGTCAGAAAGGTAGCTGATGACCACAGGAAAAAAAGGAGGTTATAAAAAGAAACAGAAGAGAAGGCAATGTCTATTGCAGATTGCACAGAGTAAGTTATGTATGTTCTTATGTATTATTACTTTGTGCAAATAATAAGGTACACTGTTAATGTACCTTGTGAATATAAACCACTGTGAATATGAATGACTGATTACATTATGTTCATATCTGACATTAATACAGCATACATGAACATTTAATTAGGATTACTGAGACTATAACATACTTATGCTTAGATGAGATAAATAATACATCCTGCAATTCTTATCTTCCAAGGCATGTCAGTCAGTCTTTGGTCATCTCTATTAGAACTACATTCACCTGATGTCATAGTTTAGCTTTGGCCAGCAGCTAAGCATCATGTTGTTGTGGTTTAAACCTCAGCTGAAAAGCTGGGGCCACAAAAGTTAGAAAAAGTCCCCCTGCCTCTTTAAAAGGTGGGGGATGGGAGAACAGAGGGAGCCGAGGAGCCGCGAGGAAGGAAAAAAAAAACGAAGCCCGGCGGGTTGGGATAAGGATAGTTTACTAAACAACAGGAAAAGATATGAAAACAACTAACTACAGTGCTATTATATACAGTGCAAACCTCTCACCCCCACTATGTAATTAGCGCCGTGCCCGAACCGCTGCCGACTCGGAGCCCCCGAGCCCAGCGCTCCTGAGCCCCCCTCACCACCGCCCTGCCACGCCGATCCAAAATAGAAAGAGAAAGAAGCCAGAACTGGCACTGCGCCTGCCCAGACCGGAACCTCCCTTGTCCGGGTCCGGAGTCGCCCCTGTGGCGGGGGCAGGGGGGGGGACGGACACGGACCACCTGATCATGACACAATTGGCATGGAATACTCTCAGGGGCTAACATAGCCTGTTGCTGGGCTGAACCCAGGGACACATGTGATTGCTTGTTCAGTCCTTGCTCGTGGGATGGGGGAGAGAATTGGAAGAATAAATGTGACTAACTTGTGACTTGCGACAAACTTAGTTTCACAGGTAATGCAAAAAACTGTGCTTGCAAGCAAATAAATTAATACACCACTTTCCCATCAGCAGTCAGCTGTTCAGCCATCTTCTGAAAAGCAGGGCTTCATCACACCTAAGGGTTACTTGGGAAGGCAAACACCATCACTCTGATTACCACTTCCCACCTCCCTCTCATATCCCATCCTTCCTCTTTATAAACCTGAGCATGACGTCATATGGTATATAATATCCTTTTGTTTAGTTGGAGTCAGCTTTCCTGTCTGTGTCCCCTCCCAACGTCTTGCACACCCCTAGCCATTCCGTTAGTCGGGCAATTACAGAAACAGAAAAAGTCTTGACTCTGTGTAAGCACTACTCAATAGTAATGGAAACAACCCTGTGTTTACCAACACTGTATTCCGCACAAATCCAAAACAAAGCCCCATACTAGCTGCTATGAAGAGAATTAGTGCTTTATTAGTTGAAACCAGGACACCTGCAGAGTATTGCATCTACAGAGCATGCAGTTATCTTTCTGGTAAAACAAGGGCATACTGTTATCTCATAAAAACATGCCAGAGCCATTAAATTCCTGTGTCAAATCCAACTTCTTATTTATGTGACAGTTCGGAAGAATATCCTAACAGTTCTAGAGGTGAAAAAAAGGGAAAAGACCTCACAATTAGGAAGAAGTATGTCTCATTTCTCCTCCTTCCCTTCCCTTCCCTTCCCTTCCCTTCCCTTCCCTTCCCTTCCCTTCCCTTCCCTTCCCTTCCCTTCCCTTCCCTTTCCCTTCCCTTCCCTTCCCTTCCCTTCCCTTCCCTTCCCTTCCCTTCCCTTCCCCTTCCCTTCCCTTCCCTTCCCTTCCCTTCCCTTCCCTTCCCTTCCTTCCCTTCCCTTCCCTTCCCTTCCCTTCCCTTCCCTTCCCTTCCCTTCCCTTCCCTTCCCTTCCCTTCCCTTCCCTTCCCTTCCCTTCCCTTCCCTTCCCTTCCCTTCCCTTCCCTTCCCTTCCCTTCCCTTCCCTTCCCTTCCCTTCCTTCCCTTCCCTTCCCTTCCCTTCCCTTCCCTTCCCTTCCCTTCCCTTCCCTTCCCTTCCCTTCCCCTTCCCTTCCCTTCCCTTCCCTTCCCTTCCCTTCCCTTCCCTTCCCTTCCCTTCCCTTCCCTTCCCTTCCCTTCCCCCATGGTAACAAGGCTGCCTTGTTTCTCCAAAGATCTTCTACTAGTGAAGGAATGTTTGTCTAAATGTTTCCAATATATCTATCAAAAATATGAAAACACAGGTCATATCGTAATACGAAAATTCAGGTAAGTTCCTTCATAACTACTAAAAATATTTTTTAACATTATGGTAAGATTTAATCTGACATCACTGAGTCAACCTATGAATGACTGCCAAAAATTGTCATATTGTCAGTTTTATCCAATACCACAAACTTCCTTGAAACTGCAGGAAATTACCTGAGCAACCTTCAAACATGCATAAGGTATGGTTTCATGTTCTTCAAACATCTTTTGATTCTGTCAATTTATACACACACATATATATATAAAAATTTTCTTACAAATGTATCAAATTCCCTATAAATAAAGATTACTTCACATACCTGAGATATGCAGCAATTTTAAAGATGGAATGTAATTGCTAAATGCCAGCAACAGCAATTGCACTACAGATAATCTAGTTAGGACTATACTTTAGCTGACAATATTAATACCCAATTACTCATAAGCAGCTTAATAGGTAAAATGAGAAAGTTATTTGTTCAGTCTTACTATAACATATTTTTATTGTGTATGTCATAGAATAGTATGGAAAATTTTAGCAATTACTCCTGAGTTCATAAAAATGACCACTATTTCTCATGGAATGAGAGAAAATTGTAGATGATAAGTCTGCAGATATTGCTTGAATATGGCAACAGCCTATGAACCAGAATCCTGAAAAAGGCAATGGTTTTTCCATGTAAGGTACCAACCTACCCTTCATGATTTTTACTTACATTATTCACAAACATTATTTGTTCCTTTAAAAAAATCATTTGCTGTGCTCAACAGAAATTCCTGCTGTGCCTTTCTATTGCAAGTTCCTTAGGTCAAGAGCACATATTATCTGTTTGAAAGCTGTTATATACTATGGTATTTTTTAGCAGTGTATCAAACAGGTCTTTGTTATAAAGCAGTCTGACATTCTCATCATAGTCTTTGAGATAATGACAAAAATGGAAGAGTCCTACCTTTCTTTCTTAGTCTACCTTGTCCTTGGATTTCTCCTCTATTATTACTATCCACGTTTAAACTTGATTAGCTTGTCAGATCTGATAGATTCAGAGAACAAATGAGTGTTATTGCCTTTCAAGGCACCCTGCACCACATTTCTATACTACTTAACGAGTTTTTGAACTCCTTGAAGACTGGACATTGTTAAAATTTGGGAAGTGGTCAGAGATCAAGAGAGATAGAACCAGTAGCTAAGTCTTTACACAGACTAGAGCTGATGCTTTTCCGTCAAGACCAACACAGCTAAATTCAGCTTTGGCAGATGTTAAAAGTGGAATTCAGATATTATTTTAAACTGCAATATGAAAACAAAAACAATCCGTATTTTTTTCTTTATGTCTGCATAGAATGTGTTATCAGAAAATAAAAAGGTGGGTTTTTTGTTTGTTTTTTTTTAGCTAGAACAAATGAATAATGTAGTTATTGTGTAGGACAAAAAAGTCTTCTTTGCTAAGGTGACATATGATGATGACCTTCCAATAGACTATCACAAACAATGTTAGAAAGGAGAGTGGGATAGCTGAAATACTTCTAAAATTTTGAAAGAACTTCCTTATTTAAATTGGAATAATTTGATTGGTGATCACTCCTCCTATCAAAACAGCATAAGCAGGGCATTAATTGCAAAATTTCTATCATTATTATGAGTTGACTAGCTTTAGTATCTCCTACCCATTCGAATGCATAGTTCAGAGGGAGCATTGCTGTATCTAATTTGATTTCCCCCAAAGCAGTACATGATGTGTTATTTGATGCCCTTCAAAGGACACTATTAGCCAAGCTATAAAGTGTCTGATTTTATTAGCTTTGCTGGGTTTTATCAGTTTGTAAATGTGTTATTTTCTCCATTTATTGTGCCTATGGGATCCAGAGATAGAGTGAGCTTCAACTTAATATGTTGTCGGAAGGTAGCAGTGGCCTTACTTTAGCACTCTGCACTGTGATGTGATGACATTGAAGGTAGAGTCATGAAAACGCTAATGTCAGGGCCATTTATCAAGGCAATTCCTCACTGCTATAAAACTCTACTGTGACATTGAATTCAACAGTAGGTTTTTGTCTTAAATAGACCAAAGTGTTCCTGTGCTGTGTAACTACCAAACCCCTGTAACAGAATAAGATGTAGTTAATAATAAGAAAGTAGGTCACACAGATGTTTGACAAAGGAGAGAAAGTAAGTTTCTAGTATGGAATTCTGGGAGGTAGGAGCTTTTACATAGGTTTAGCTCTCATCACCTTTATTTAAGTTTTTTTTGGGTAATATACCACAGTGGAATTCACTTTTATTTGGAACCCTTATAAACAGCACAAGCACTTGCTGAGGTGATCAGCAGGCAACATTTTTTCCAATGGATTACTAATGACAATAAACAATGTGCTGATATAAAGGGCCTGCCTAGTACATTTTAATGGCATGCCTAGTACTTTCTCAAAGCCCTTTTAAAGTAGTTACCAAATGCAAATATATGTTTGTACTACAAATTTCCTGCTGTACAATCCTATTTTCACATCAGGATGTCTTCTCACTGTATTCTGATTGTTATATGAGTCATATTTACATAAATACATGTTTTTAAAGTTTTCTCATTTATTCAGGATTTTATCTGAAAATTCAGACACATACCACATGAACAATATGTCAACAAAAATTGAAAGCTCAGAAACTCTGAAGTACATTCACAAGTTTTGATTAGAAATTGGTATCTTCATAAAAATATAAAAAGTTCACAAATAGTTACATAAAGCAAATACAATAGAAGAAGGGTCTTTTAATGTGATTGTATATAT
Organism: Laterallus jamaicensis coturniculus; assembly: GCA_022605575.1. Taxonomy (NCBI): domain Eukaryota; kingdom Metazoa; phylum Chordata; class Aves; order Gruiformes; family Rallidae; genus Laterallus; species Laterallus jamaicensis. Next base: position 2,221,627 of record JAKCOX010000045.1, on the reverse strand, counting down.
TTAATACATTATATATTTTAATGCTTTGTTTAGCTCAGTAAGTATAGCTCTCAATGTCAGTAATCTCCATTATTTAAATATGGCTTTTCAGATGCTCACATTTACAAGAAATAAATTAAGAAATATAAGTATTCATGCAATGTTAAGGCATATGTGAAAGATGAACTACGAGAGTCAATAATTAGATACAGTTAGTAGTCTTATAACAGACTTTTTAAACACAAAAGTCTCAAAGGGAAAAGGTTGCATAACACTTGAATAGATTTTGAACAATTGTTTGAACCAAAAGAAAACCATGAATACAAAAATTATTCAAGGTCTGAAAGAAAATGTCAATATACTGAGTTTTTGTTATATTCATCAATTTAAGAAGCAAAAAGAAATTTCTGACTTCAGTTAGGAATTATATGTTAATAGTTTCTCATTTTACAGAGAGGTTTTTTTTAAAAAACCCATAATATCCATAATTTTAATATCCGTAAAAAATGTTATCTAAGCTTGATTCTATACTAACATAACGGAGATCACAAGACAATTTCACCAACCCAAAGGAGATGGATGGTATTTAAAGGCAAGGACATTCACTGTCAGAAATACAGGAGCGAGGTAGAGACTTAGATTCTCTAATAATTCTCAGATATCATAGTTCAGATGTGAACACACTTAGGAACTTTCTCAATCTTTACTGATTTGTTTTAGAAATGACAGATCTGTTAACTGTCTGTTGGTATCCTCTGTTTAACATGTTTTTATACCAAAATGGCAAAGATTATCTTTGATACTCTTCAAACCTTGCTGATTCGTCATCTGCTCTGAAATCTGTTTTGACAAAGTAAAAAAAAAAAGACAAAATCTGGTTTTGAAAACAGAATTTAATTTAATTAGCTATAGAGATATTGCAAAATGACTTTGCAAGGTTAAAGATGACGAGGATGTGTCTACATATAGTATTGTGCAGGAAGCCCTGGATTACCTTGGGCCAAGCAATATAAAGTACTTGTAAATGTAGTATTCAGATGATCTAACCTTTCCAGAGATGCAGTTCAGCTCAGGTCACAAGCTGACTTAGTCATTACTAATTCCTTTGCTTAAAAGTTTCAAGTTGGTCTTTTGCCCTCTGTCTTTTCTGTCCTTGAAAAGGACATATAGAGCCTGTGAGAAAATTCGGTTAAATTTTAATCACTTTTTAATTTTTGTACAGAGATTCAAAGGAACTGAGTAAAGGAAACTCATCAAAAAAAGACCATCAAAATGCTAAAGGTGGTTAAAAATATACTTTTTGTTAGCGTTCTGGACTGGTTGCTAAGATTGGAGCAGGATCTACAAGCTTTTCCAGATGCACCATTTATCTCCTACACACTTTCCCATGTTTCTCTATCCAGTGGGAATAATGCAGGAAATTAGGTCTTCAGAGCTGTCTGCATGTGTTTTTCAGATTTATTCTTACCCTTTTCAAGATAGGGACTAAACCCTCATTTTCAGGGAAGTGTGCTTTTTCTCTCATCTCTGTCCAGCCTTGAGCTGTCTTTCTGAGTATCACAGTTTTGTTATACTCAATGAAGTCCAAGTTTGCACAACATTTTCAGTACCATCTACTTCCCTGTTCTTTTTATAAATGCCACTTTTTCTCATAGAGAGTATACATATATTCAAAAATTTGAATCTCCCTGGCTGATGAGGACAAGCAGGAAATTTATTTTCATTTTCAGTAGAGAGACATTTCCTTAGAAACTGCATGCAAACATTTAAGAAACATTGAATTATATATGATCTTTTTTTTCTGTATTAGAGAAACATTACCTACTATACTATAATAATGCACTATAATACATCAATGTTTAGAAGTGAGGGGATATAGAAGAGATAGAGCCCAGATTTGTAATAGTTGAAGAAAATGAAAATATTTCAGGAACATTTCTTGAATACATTATGCAAAATTTTATAATACTTTTTAAAGTAATGAGACTTCATGCATTGTTTTTACTGATTAATATAATGCTTAAAACATATCTTAATAAGTATGTTCAAAGTACTGATAATTATTAGTGTATTGTTCTATGTATACTGAGAGAAATACACCTTGCTACTGGAAAATACATTATTATAAATATTCCCTTCCAATTTTCTCTTTACCTAATACTGAAAGCAAAGTAAATACATATGTTAGTGACATTTTCCCACTAATTAAAAATTAAATATAAAGAAAAACATTCATTTTTTGCTGGCCAGAAGAAATTTTGAGGACTCAGAACTGTATCACCTGAGTTGATGGCACGAGTATCTTCTTTAAAGAATCCAGCTTGTTCATTAAAAAAAAAAAGAATTCTGGCGTTTTGGCCTTTCGCCTCAGTTTAATGCATCATGTAATTCAACCAATTTTTATTACTGAGAAGGGGTGGTGTGTAGCTTCATACTGTGCTTACATATCAAACACAAAAGATTTGGAGGAAAAAGAAAATCACATCTTTCAATTGCAGGAAAATACCAAAGACCATAAAAGTATTTTGGGAAATGCAAAAAGCAGCATATTGTGAAAGGTGCTACGAAGAAATTGTGTAGCATCTGTTTTCCTATTACCTAGGCAGATGACATACTTCTCTCCACTCCTAAAATTTTGATTAAATGGATGAATTAATATTTTTAAATTGATTTAATACAAATACGGGAGTAGAGCACATTTTTCAAAATACTTTTATTTTGAGATTTTGCTTCTGTTTGTTTTTCTGGTTAATGTTATAACAGATGTTCCAGCAAAAATTGTTTAATTTGAAACCTGATGTAAGACACGGAAAAAAAAAAAGGTAGGAAAAAAATTGATCAAAAAAGAAGAATGAAGTTTAAGAGAAAATGCTAACACCTGATGAAGGCTTGAACAAATAGGAAGAAGTCTCATTCAAAAGTAGGATAATATTTACAATAAATAAACAAACAAACAAACCCAAGCGAATATTGATAAAGCATACCAATTTTTATAATTTTAAAAGTTTACCATTCTCTAAAAAGTAAATGAAAGCTTCACTGTCTTTAATCAGTCATGGTGTTGTTTGATCCAACAACCTTCTGTTGTAGTGGGATGAATTCTTCTCGAGGTGCATAATTTATTGAAAGCATAATTTATTTCAAAAGTAGTAAGAAACAAAATATTATATGTTTTTACTCTAGGCTGCATTTTATATTTTTCTACTTGTCCCACGAATCAGATTGAGAGATCTGTCTTGAAACAGCATTCAATATGAGAAACTATGTATTGTTGCTGTATATCTTCTCTCTGAATTACATTTTAAAACAATCAAAGATTATCCAGCCTAGAAAAATCAAGAATAAAATTTTCATCTTGGAAATTGATTATGAAGAACATAATTTTTGTGTTGGAAATTTATTGTATTATATATTAAGAGTCTTGAAAGTTCAGATAATGTTAAGAATCTTAAAAAATCAGTTTATAGTCTCCAAGTCTGAATGGTTGAATTTAATCAGATTTGTAGATGAATACTCTAAGGGCTTCTACTCCAACTTACCTGCTAATTCCCTGCATTGTAAAGAAAAAGGTCTTAGGGTGGAATTAATTTTTACTACCATTTGTGTTGTACAGACCTTATAAATAATGTTACTGTGGATGTTGTATCTTTTGACAACAGTGATACCTCTTTTTTGATAGTAATCCTTTATAATCTGTTTCTCTCATGAAAAGAGATCAGAGAATTCTGGAAATCTGGAAGTCACTAAATTGTTGGGGTTGAAATCATTCAGTCCAACCTACCTGTTCAAGCAGGGTCAGCTAGAGAAGGTTGTCCAAGACTGTGTCTAGACAGAGATCTGACCTATCTGATCCAGGTGGATTCCCATAGATGGAGAACCTACAACTTGTTCCAGTATTTGACCACTCATAATAAAAATGTGTTTACTTGCATTCTGATGGAGTTACTTGCATTTAAATTTAATTTTAACTAAACTAAAAGAATTTTATTTTATAAATAAATAAATTTTAATTTGTAAATGTTTCTTATGCCCTGTCAGTGAGCACCACTGTGAAGAGTCTAGCCCCTCTGTCTTAATTCCCTACCACCAGGTATTTGTACACATCAATAATATATCCCCATCACAATCCTTGCCTTCTGTATACTGAACAGTCCAAGATGTCTCTGTCTCTCCTTATATGACAGATGTTCCAGCTCCTTAATCATCTTTGTGGGCCTTCGCTGTACTCCATGGAGTAGCTCCATATCTCCTTCTGGTGAGCCCGGAACTGGACACAGTACTCTAGATGTAGTCTCGTCAATGCAGAGAGGTACAACCCCCTCCCTTGATCTACTGGCAGCACAACTCTCTCTCTCTCTCTCTCTCTCTCTCCATATATATATATATATATATAAGTCCATGAGGTCGACCGCTCGGAACCGGCACAGCCAGAGCTGCAGCGATCGATCGCGCACGGCAAGAGCTTTTGAAGTGATTGCTCTGCCAGAAGACACTGCTGAGAAAGCAGAGACCTGCCAGTACCAAGTAGCTCTCTCGCGAGAGAGGCTGACGTGGTGCAGGCGTTGCCAGGGCAACGGCGGCCTCAGCACCGCCTATCGCCTAGAAAAAGCCTCACACTAGGAAAGCAGACTAGTCGCTGCCCACCTGACGCAGAGAGGGGAGGTCAGCGTGTGCGCACGGCTGACCCTGTAGCTCGTGTGGCCGGGCAGGTAAGTTCCAGCTCTCATCACCGGGGAACTGTCTCACCTACTGCCAGACTCTGAGACAGCAGATTACCATGGCCTCCACCACGCAGAGGGCTCGCCCCATTAAGAGTGTCGCGACCCAGACTGAGGGCCTGCCCAGGAGTGTGGTCTCCACCAGGCAGAGAGCTCGCCCCATTAAGAGCATGGAGACACAGACCGAGGGCCTCTCCAGTAGTGAGGCTGTGCAAGTCTCTGGCTGTAGGGAGTGCCTGAGCCTGCTCCTGACGACAGATGATGTCGACAATCTCACCTGTGTGAGGTGTGAACAGGTGGAAGATCTGCTTAGCATGGGGGCAGATCTCAAAGAAGAGGTAGAGAGACTAAGAAGCATTAGGGAGTGTGAGAGGGAAATCGATTGGTGGAGCAACTCGCTGGCTAGACAGAGGGAAAGTCACCAGGGAAATTTTCCCCAAAAAATGATGGATCCCCAGCCCTACCAGGCAGAACGGGGAGAAGCCAGTGACCAGAAAGAAGGAGAGGGTTGGAAGATAGTCCCAGCTCGGCGCGGTGGGAAAACCTCCTCCCTGCCTACCTCGGTTCCTCAGGTCCCTCTAAGCAATAGGTTTGAGGTGCTGGGAGTTGAAGAGGAGGCAAATGGGAAGGTGGGGGACGATCCCCCTAATAGGAGGCTAAGAATGAGGAAGTCAACTCCGTGCCTCAAGACTGCCTCCACTAGGAAAGACAGAAAGGTGATTCTGGTTGGGGATTCCCTTCTCAAGGGAACAGAGGGCCCCATATGCAGGCCAGACCCTACCCGTAGGGACGTGTGCTGCCTCCCTGGGGCACGGATCAAGGACATAACTAGAAAACTCTCGGATCTGGTCCATCCCTCTGATTACTACCCATTACTCATTGTTCAGGCAGGCAGTGATGATATCTCTCAAAGAAGTCTGAGAAGTATCAAAAGAGACTTCAGGGGCTTAGGGAGGCTGATTGAGGGAGGGGGAATGCAAGTAGTGTTTTCTTCTATCCCATTTGGAGCAGTGAAGAACACGAAGTGGGCCAGGAAAACAGAGGTGTTGAATAGTTGGCTGAGGGGCTGGTGCCGCTTTATGAACTTTGGGTTTTTTAATCATGGGGCTGTTTACTCAGTGCCTGGCCTGATAGCAGCGGATGGGTGCCACCTGTCCCCCAAGAGGGACAAGAATCTTAGCTCAAGAGCTGGCAGGCCTCATTGACAGGGCTTTAAACTAGTTAGGAATGGGGGAGGGGAAATAATGAGGCTTGCTAGGGTTGAGCAAGTCGCCTCTAGCCTTACACAAGATTTGAAGGGTGAAGAGCGTGAAATTCAACAGGATAGAGAAGGGCTTGGAGATGCTGAAATTCTACAAGACTGTAGGGAAATACCTCTAAAGTGTCCCTTAGGAACTTCTGGGGACTCCTCATAGGAGGTAGTATTGCTGACCCCCCTTCTGGAACCTTCTAATGTCCCTCTAGGAGGCAGTGGGGGAAAACTTCAGATTCCTCCCAGAGGTTTGAGGGAGGGCTCCTCAAAAAAGCTAGTGAGTCAGAAAGCCCAGCTGAAGTGTCTTTACACGAACGCATGCAGCATGGGTAACAAGCAGGAGGAACTGGAAACCGTGATGGCACTGGAAAACTTTGATGTAGTTGCAATCACGGAGACATGGTGGGATGATTCCCACAGTTGGAATACCCCTGTAGAAGGGTATCGCCTTTTTAGAAGGGATAGGCTAGGTAGGAAGGGTGGCGGAGTTGCCCTCTATGTTAAAAAGTGGATAGACTGTGAGGAGCTCTCTCTGAGAAGTGGCCAGGAGCCGGTCGAAAGCCTGTGGGTCAGAATTAGGGATGGGGCTAAAAAAGAGCAGCTGGTGATAGAGGTGTGGTTGCTGAGCCGCTTTCCATCATATTTGAGAAGTCGTGGCTGTCAGGAGAGGTCCCTGGAGACTGGAAAAAAGGTCATGTTACTCCCATTTATAAGAAAGGGAGCAAGGAAGACCCAGGGAATTACAGGCCGGTGAGCCTCACCTCTGTGCCTGGGAAGATCACGGAACAGATCCTCCTGGATGACATGCTGGAGCACATGAGGAAAGAGCATGTGATCCGGGACAGCCAGCACGGCTTCACCAAGGGAAGGTCGTGCCTTACCAATCTGGTGACTTTCTATGATGGAGTAACAGCATCAGTAGATAAAGGGAAGGCGACCGATGTCATCTACCTGGACTTGTGCAAGGCCTTTGACACAGTCCCCCACCACATCTTTATTGCTGAATTGGAGAGATGTGGATTTGATGGATGGACCATCCAGTGGATAAGAAACTGGTTAACAGACCGTAACCAAAGGGTGGTGGTCAATGGGTCTATGTCCAGGTGGAGGCTGGTGACAAGCGGTGTCCCCCAGGGGTCTGTCTTGGGACCGGTTCTCTTTAACATCTTTATCAATGACATCGATGATGGGATTGAGTGCACCCTCAGCAAGTTTGTGGATGACACCAAGCTGAGTGGTGTGGTCAACACCCTAGAAGGAAAGGAAGCCATCCAGAGGGATCTTGACAGGCTGGAAAGGTGGGGCCCGGGTGAACCTAAAGAGGTTCAACACTGCCAAGTGTAAGGTGTTGCACTTGGGCCGGAAGAATCCCAGACATAGATACAGACTGGGAGAAGAACTTCTTGAGAGTAGCCCTGCTGAGAAGGACCTGGGTGTCACCGTGGATGAGAAACTTAACATGAGCCAGCAGTGTGCTCTTGCAGCTCGCAAGGCCAATGGTATCCTGGGCTCCATCAGAAGAGGGGTGGCCAGCAGGGACAGGGAGGTGATTGTCCCTCTTTACTCTGCCCTTGTGAGGCCCCACCTGGAGTACTGTGTCCAGATCTGGGGCCCCCAATACAAGAAAGATGTAGAACTGTTGAAGAGGGTTCAGAGGAGGGCCACAAGCATGATTAGAGGGCTGGAGCACCTGCCTTACAAGGAGAGGTTTAGGGAGCTGGGCTTGTTCAGCCTGGTGAAGAGAAGGCTGCGGGGGGACCTCATTGCAGCCTGCCAGTACCTGAAGGGACCATACAAACAGGAGGGGAATCAACTTTTTAAAAGGGCAGATAATGGCAGGACAAGGGGGAATGGTTTAAAGCTGAAGGAGGGAAGGTTTAGATTGAATATTAGGGGGAAGTGTTTTACAGAAAGAGTGGTGAGGTCCTGGAACAGGCTGCCCAGAGAGGTGGTGGATGCCCCATCCCTGGAAGTGTTCACGGCCAGGTTGGATGGGGCCCTGGGCAACCTTGTGTAGATCCAGGCCTGAGGTTGGTGGCCCTGCCTGTGGCAGGGGGGTTGGAGCTTTATGATCCTCGGGGTCCCTTCCAACCCTTGCCATTCTATGATTCTATGATTCTATGATATATGCACTTTATTTTTATATAATACTGAAGAAAGATGACAAAAGAGATTGCATTGTAATTCCTTGATTCACACTCAGCAGCACATAACAATTCCTCTTTTCCAGGAACAACTCCCAGGATCTCATTCCACTTTAAAGGAAGAGGAATAACCTTTACAGTTGTCAACACAGCTGCTTCTCTTCAAATGAACTCTATAGAAAAACCTAGAATGATGAATAAACTGGTTTTCCTCTCAAGAAAATTGCCATAGTTCCAATTTGTTTTGTTTCCAAATAAGAACAAATAAATGGAAAATTGTATTTTTTTCCCATTAAATAGTATTTTTAAAGTTTTGGGAAAACAAACAAAACCAGTCAGCAGAATATAGTCTCATATTATTAAAAGTAGTATAATTTAGAATTTCTAAGCCAACATAATTGCTTGCCCAGGAACCTGAATTTGAATGTATATCATGAAAAAATAACTTGGAAAGCTGTTAATGAGAAATCAGTAGTAACACTATCTTCAACATTATATGTGTATAGAATTAATATTATCTTAGTATTATCTAAAGGGTGAATGGCATATTTTTTTTTGGTCAAATGGTTTGTTCATGTGTAAGCAATAACTGTTAGTATTTCGCCCTTCACCACCACATTGAAGCTGAATGCAGAAGTGCATTACAGTAATTCATATGAGTTCCTTTTCCTCCCAGAGATCATCTTAGTTTAGTTACTATTTTAAATGGATTTACAATCTTTCTGCAAGAACTGGTCTATATGGAAAGAATCAAATAATACCTGAATTAATTTTTTACAGTGTTGATGAAAGTCTCAATTTAAGCCAGCAAGGTTGGTCTCACACTTCACTGTGACTACTGTACCACTATTCTCATTCAGAACAAGCTCAGATATTTCCAAACTTCATATTTCATTGTTTTCAAATGTATTGAAAAGGAAAAAACATAGAAGGAGACCAAAAATCATTTAACAGCCACAAAGTTCTTTAGAAATGAACCAAATTTCTCCTTTGCGAATACGAAAAAGAAAATAAGTCCGTATATTTTGTCAACTCAATTGATAAAACTTAAAATATGCCAATCAAAGTGGCGAATGAAGTGTTAATACTTACTGTCAATTTTGTTGTACTAATCTTCTTTTGCCACTTAAAAAATTATCTGTAGTAGAAAGCAATTCCACCACAGTGTTATCACACTTGGAGGATTGTATGAGACCGAAATTATCAGTGGTATATGCAGGAGATTATTGTGGAATCCCATAGCAATGTTTTAAATGTAATTAAAACTGTGGAATATCAGAAACTCCAGTGGTGCTCCTACATTGGTTTGGATGCTCAAAGCATATTGTAAAGATTACTGTTGCCATACCATTCCAATTCTACAAGCTGCCTTACAGAGGCTACAAGTAAACAAGTGTTGATATTAGAAGGTACTGTTTGCTGATAATTAGGGATTTTTTCAGTCAGAAAAACATACAGATAGATGGCCAAGGGTCAGTCTTCACCACAGAAAGGGGCTGAGAACAGTTTTGAGGATGTTGCTCTGATTAGGGGCAGCATTTTAAAGATTTATGCACCTTTAATTGCATGGTAGGGATTGAGATGTCTGGATCCATGTGAAATAGTAGTCTTCACCTTTATCCCGCAGAATCCCAAAATGATTTGGATGACCGCCAGCTACAGATTAGCATGTGATGATCCATTTTAATTAGTTAATATGTGATTATAGATTTCTATAACTGTATGTGGGCACAAAGTCAGTAAAAATAGATAGCTAAGTGTCTGGTTTTGGGGTTTTTATTATTATTTTTTACATCTGAGCCAATGTACTGTGTTTGTGTTTTGTGTGATACATTTAACTCCTTGTTTCTGTTACTAGGAGAACAATAGAATACAGTAATGGGTGTTGAGGTTTCTTTTACTGCAATCTGCTGTGCTTCTTCAGCATCTGAATGTGAACAAGTCTAAGGGACATCTAAGAGTTAAGAAATAACTATCATACTTAAAGAAAAAGTGTAATTTATGGAGACTCTTTATTATGATAATAATGTTTGTTTACTAAGCTATTAATTTTGTATAGTCCTTCTACTATTTGTTATTCTGAATGTAAAATTTGTTAGCAAATAGAAATGATAAACAATCATAGAGAAGAAACATGGTATAATTAATTTGTTCCCATTAAGAAAAAGCTTTATAAAGTTTGTTTTTTAATAAGTTTCCTTTTGCCATGTCTGTAGTTAAATCCTTTTGCTTGAGGTTGTATTAGAGAGAATAACCCAGCAGACACACTATCAGCCTACTTGATTAAAGTGCCATGAAACAGAAATTGTTTAACACTGTCCTTGATCTAAGAAAAATATAGGAAAGTTCCTTATTTTTATTACCATGTCCTTCATACAGCCATATTTTTATTTTCTCAAGGTATCTGCCTTTAGGTGCAGATATCAAACCATGATGGTTCTTCTGTATTTCTTTCTAAAACCAATGTAAGAAAATCCATTTTAGAAGAGAAAAAAAATTAAAGCTGTCAAATTTCAAAATAAATTTTGCTGGTGGTTCTCAGTAACCATTTAGGAGTTAATCATAAAAGCGGTCAGCTTGAGGTAGTTTTCCCTTGAGATAAATAATACTTGGCAGGTTTATTTCAGTTTTGTGCCTACAGACCAACCATTCTGCCACTGGCCGTTTGCCTTGATGTCTGTCATCTGGTTTTGATCTCTTCCCCATTAGTGTACAAAGTAGATCAAAACTAGGCAATAAGCCATTTGGACTCTGTAAGGTCAAATGTTTTCACTGCAAAGGATATGAAGGCAATTGCTTGCCAATAGTTTTGAAAAAATGTGAGAGATTTTAGAACAAGTACATCTTCAACTGGATTTTAGCCATGAAAGCACACAACCTCCACTATAAAGTTGTAAAATTTGGAAACAGATACCTAACAGAAGGCTAACTGAGATTATGAAGAGACAACTGTTTGGCTCATTATAAAGTCAGATGTGTTCTATGGCATTTGAGTGGACAGCAGAGATCCTGACATTAACACATGGCTCATTAGAAGTGAATTTGAATTTGGCGTTTTTTTTCAGCTAAACAAAATAGCTACTATACACAGGAATCATCCTGAAAATATCTGTTCCACCTCTTTTAAATGCATAAAGTCCTAGTTTAAAATTAAGGTACTACCTATTCCACTTTGTAATTAAAAACATGATACTGCCTAAAGAAATGCAGAAATAAGATTAGTGTGACATGGGGGATAATCAAATCCATGATAAAAACCCCTGTCTCCCGTTAGGAGCTTCCCGTTATAGGCTTCCAATAATATTTTACTTATTTCCATTCAGTATAGGAATAATCAATGCCTTGAATTACTTTATCCATATCTAATTAAAAGATGAGATCCATATAAAGCAAATATGAAATGGGAATTTTACTATAAATTAGCATTATTAAGGAACAATTAGACGTTTGAAGACAGTGAATTAATAATTTCCCATCACATAAGCATAAAGTTTATATTTATCAAAATATATGTTTAGAGTTGTTTTCCTCTTTGATATGCATTCATATCTGCTCAGAATGATGAAAACATATGATAAATATTTAGATTAGTTCCCTCTCAGTCTTATCTATAAAGTTGAGCATTTTATCCCAGTAGTTCTTAGGATATTCTTGTCCATACTGCTATTTATTCCAATGAATTTCCCTTTATAGTAATACCTGTTATTTGAATGATAAGACTGTTTTAGTTGGCACTTTCAGTATTGAAACCACTGCTGCTATATGTCCTAAATATAATTCATGCCTCTTTCACACCTGTAGTCACCATTTTACTAACTAAATGTGATTGCCTTCTAATTTTGTGAGAACGTAATTGATTAGAACGGCCATATTTTTACTTAGAAAGTCTAATGTGGAAAGTGTAAACTTCTTTTGGAAAGGCTAAGATCTCTGCTTTTTATTTCTGTGTTTATTAAAATGAAAATTTAAAGTTTAAAATCTTCTTAAGTTTTTCTTTTTTGCTTAATGGTTGAAGTTTAGAAATGATTGCCCAGCTCCTAGATAATTAATTAGTCTACTATTTGATATTGGTATTTCAAGATTTCATATTTTTTCAGCATTCATTTCATAGTGCTCTGCAGTTTTTCTCTTTATTTCCCATTTTATTTTCAAGACACCAAGCACTTCCATGGCTGATAACTGCAATAATTACGTGTACCTAAGAGGAAAACATTTTATCATTCCAAACACACTCGGAATTTGTATTATGATATTATGTAATGTAGATGTATGAGATTTAGGGTAGTTTGACATAAGCTGTTATAATTCTGCAGCGCTGCAGTCCAGGTATCTGCATACACAATCAATTTTACTGCAAGCTGAAAAATAAATCTAAATGCAGTTTAGAGAGAACACATAATGAATGGAATGGAATAAAGTAACCAATGCTATTTATTAAAAGTATAGAAAATGTTGTAAACTTGGCAGTCAAAGGCAACGCCCAACTGTGTGCACAACATTTTTGACTAGAATTCTTTCTTCGTCTACTTTCTATTCTTTTTCATAACAAGAAGAAGAAGTAGAAATAAATATAACTGTAAGAACAGTTTTGAAATACGTGTTTCCATTAGACTATAGGAAACCCTGGCAAGCTGTAGATTTTACCTGTCTCTAAATATTTTCTATTGTTTATTAAACTTTAGAACATATCTAAAAATGGGAAAAAAAGCAAATTTACATGGTAAAAACGTGATTGAGTTGATGTAATTATTGATTTGCTGGCATAAATGTATTGAGATGCTTTTAAGCAGTAAGACATGACAAGCAAATAGTGCTGTTACAGTCGTCAGCACAATTTGGGAGTAGTCAGATGTACAGCGAAGTGAAATGTCTCTAGTTACCCAAGATGTACAGATATTCATTAAACCACACGCCATATCATAATATGAAGCTCAAAAAATATGTTCAGCATTTAAAAATTATATACTGTTAAATGGCAATAATGCAATCCTGAGTTAACCTAAACTACTGTAGCTTAGGGGTTAGTGGAACTACACCACTTTAATCCACTTGGTCTGATTCACACTACATAACAAGAAGTTCTGTTAATATCTAACGTCCAGTGTGAAATGGTTGGTCTTTCCCTTCTAAGCAATTCTATTTATCCCCCCAAGCAACTTCATATTAGTTAGTTTTACAAAATGGGACAGAAAACTTAGGCCTTTTCAAATTGATGCAACTTTTTTCTTATAAAATATTTTTGCGTAAGACTAGCACAAAGAATGGTGCACAAGCACTCTGGCTAAGTCTAACTACAAGTGACAGAGGGAAAGATTTCAGTTGATACTTTTCAGTTGAACTCTAAAATACACTGGATAGTGATATCTCAGAACAATAAAGAGATACGGTCGAGAACTCAAAAAGTATGCACAGAAATAGGAACTTTATGTATTCTGTTGTCACATTTCCTGTAATGTAGCAATCTGCTCTGAAAATGGGAACATAATAAGGTATAGGCTATCAGGAAATATATACCAGTGTTTGGCTAGAGATACAAATGCTCTAGTTGCTTACAGTTTTCGGCCTGAGGATATTGTTTATGCTAGCAGCCATTTTATTACAGTTCATAAACACATCACATAAAAACTAGTCATAAGAAATCACTGCATTTCTATGCCAGTGTAGCTGACACCGACAGTACCTCCTGTGATTTGAAAATGAGCTACTCCAAAATGCTTTAAGGATCAGAATTGCATTTAAACCATCTATAAGGTCAATTACACAGCCTCAGGAAGAGTAATGTTGTTTATGAAGTGGGGAAATAGCTAGAAAAGGTAGTTGTACCAAAATAGTCAAGAAAAAGGTCTAATAAGTATTTTATAAAAAAATGTTCACTTTTGCATTTTGCACATAATTTGATTCATAGAGCAGTTATGGTATCAAACTCTTTAATGTATTCATAACCATTTAGCTCATAGATCCCTCTCAGGTTTTGTCAGAATATTGTGAACTTTTTTCTGTAGCTTCTCTGACTACGCATACTGCCAGAATTCAAGGTACTCAAGAAGTTCAGAGTGAAAAAATGTCGCTTATTTACACAGCAATTTACAAAACACTTTAAAGTTACCTCTGCAGGAGGATCAGGATTTTTTAGCTAAGTTCTAAATAAACAGCATTTAACATATGCCCCAAATTAAAAAAAAACACTTTGTAGGAACAGTAAAGCTTGTCCTTGTTTTTCCATGAAATACAGGTGATTGTGAGGGGATTTTTACAAAAATGCTAAAATAAAACTTCCATTCCTGTCTAATTTAAACTTTTTATATTCTCCTTGTTATGTTCTGACTGCAACATAAGCATGATTTTTAAAGTTATTTTCATTCAAAGCTTTCTATTGGATTTAACCCCAGAATTTACAGTCAAATTAATGAAAATTTTGTATCTAAAATGCCTAGATCTCTCGAAAACACTGCATTGAGAAAGATTTTTTTTGAGCTGATTTAAGTAGTTGCTGCATTACATTTTAATGTGAAATTCATCAATATTTCTGCCATATGGGCTAATTTATATGTTTGACTCTATATAAAGTAAACTTCTACTGACATGTCGGAATTAGTGCACTTCATGGCTGCATGGAACTATAGATCACTGTGTCAATATACTACAATAATAATAAGTGAGTACATACATGCTTTATAATTTATAGTTACAGATAATTCAGAATTAAGGAAGTTTAAATAAGAGGACTAAAGTATTTCCACCATATAAATCGAAACAAGCACCAATTCTGTAAATCTGTCAGAACTACTCTCTTTAAGTTTGCTGCTCACCAGAGTGTAAAGTGTAACAGTCACCACTGTACATAAACTCCTCAGTGATGTATAGCAGACCTGGCAGATTACTAATCTTGAGAGAATTCACACTGCTCACAACGTCGACATAGACACTATAGGTGACAGTGAGGGATGTTTTGATTGCCTTAGCACTGCTAATATGAGCTCTTTGTGCACAAACCTGGCAGATCATTCTGGTAAGGAAAATGAACCTGAGATTGGTAAAGTTTCCAAGTGAATGACCTGTATTAGTGTGTGGCAAATACACTGACAAGAAAAAATATTATCATTTTTGAAAATTTTGCTTATCCTTAGTGCAACTTCACTAGGATGTGTTTGGCCCACTGAATAGCAGCACCCATATGTAGGTTTCTGAAGTGTCACAGGAGAACTCAAGTTCAAAACCAGGTGTTTCATTCAAGACTTCAGCTTAGGGGATCAGGGGACTTATGTTGTTATTAATTTCTGACTTCTTTAGCACTTAAGGCTTCGGCCAGAACTCATAACTGATAAGATGGAGTGATTGAGACTCTAGTAGCATTAAATCATAATTTCCTCATTGCAGATTTTTAGTTGACAAAAAATTTTCAAATTATATTAAGTTCATTCATTACCTACCACATACATTTCCTTCTGCTACTGATCAGTGTTTCCATGAGTCATTCCACTGTATTAACAGGGAAGCCACCACCTGAAAGGTGACCTTATTGAACCAGGATGGCTGTCTAGCTAGTCACAGTGTCAGGCTATGAATGAAATCTATTGCTATAATGAGTGCACCAGGGATGCTACTTCTTGACGGTAAATGGATACAGCTTCTGAAATGGTGTCCAAGCTATAGTCAGAAGGGAGACCTCCTATTAAAATTAATAGCCTATATTCTAATTTTTTTATCAATGTATTATTGAAATGGTGTTCCTTCAAGGTTGCACAGCTGTTTTTATGCTGATTATGTTTTAAGTCAGAATGGATAATTAAATATGATAGAAATGAGTGTAGGGTTATTCATGTCAGAAAAGATGCCAAGAACTGTACAATAAAGACATCTTGCTGATAAAACAGAAAAAAGCAAAGATAAATTTACTGCAAAAGTATTACTTTATGGCCTCTCTTTGCTCTTCTGTTGAAGAAATTAGATCTATTTGAACACTTTCAACACATTAAAACAAAGGTTTTTTTACTCCTGCTGCAGAAACTCTTACATGAAGACAGCAAAGGAAAAGTAAAATGGCATGAGTTTCCTCAATTTTATGAGTCAATACAGGGCAATGTATCTGCTCAGGTAACCACAGCTCATACTATAAACAAGCACAAAAACTCTGGAAAACAGTGATGTTATTACAATGTCTATATAGTAAACTCTAAGGTTTCATGTTAT
The DNA here is from genome assembly GCA_022605575.1 of Laterallus jamaicensis coturniculus. NCBI lineage: Eukaryota > Metazoa > Chordata > Aves > Gruiformes > Rallidae > Laterallus > Laterallus jamaicensis. The sequence goes on along the minus strand of JAKCOX010000045.1, from coordinate 2,205,344 downwards.
AATGTTCAATGTTTCATTTCATTAATTGGTTTATTTCAGAAATCAGGGATTTTTCTGCATGTGCTGAATGCTATCTAAGTCTCGATAGCATATAATTACATTTCTTTTTCTTGTTGGTGTACCTGCAGTAATATTGTAACTAATATAGTAAAAATAATATAAAGTAACATAGTTACACTGTCATCCTATGAATTCGATCAGGAAAGCATATTCATTTGGTTTCACTTGGAAGTAGTAAGAAACTAATTTTATGATTTCACTGGAATCCTACTCAGATCAGGAAGTATGACTTCCATTTTTTCCAATGAAATAGAATTTGGTTCCTCTGTTTTAACATTAAGGAAAATCCATAGCAAATCACCTTCTTCCAAAGGTTTTAATGGTTTTCTCATAAGAAACTCAAGCATATTAAGCTGTGTAGATGGTTTGCTACCATTTCAGAAGGGGTAACAGGGACCAATTATATAGACACAAAGTAATAAGATAAGTGGATCTGCAAAATAACCTGAAACAAGCTTTTTCAGAATTGATGGTTTTAATAAAGATAGAAACTATTTTTCTGTGTGTGAGTGAATGCGCATACAGATTTAGACCAGTACACTGTAAGTATCTGGGGCCATTACATTTTGTGGAAGCAAAAATATGGAATCAGTGGTGCACTTCAGTAAGCATTTTATGTAGCCTCATTTTATCAGATGAGGTCTGAGCAATATAGGATCAATGTATACAAAATATTATTTCACAGCAGAGAGCAGACATGAACAGAGTTAAACTTTTTAAAAAGTGATTTTTATAGCTTATGTAATAGTCTAAAAGCAAAATTGGTTCTACAATATTTTGCTGAGCATTCTGCTGTTTGTTCAGTCTGTCATAATATATAAAATTTCATTGCTCTGATGCCACTGCATCAGCTTTTCTAAGGTACTGAATAGCAGACAGAATTAAGAATAAGCTAATGTTCTCAGAACCTGCTTCTCCAGTCTCAAAGATCTCTTTTAAGAAAAATACTTTTTTTCCTCTAAGCCAGGATTTCATACAGATTGTTAAGCACATTTCCCAAGTCCTCCTCATTTATGATTTAATATTCATTACCAACTTCCAAGTGGCTGAAAATTATTTTGCCAGAACTTAATCTGTTTAATTTCTGCAGTTGTTTGCCTCTGGCCTTACCTCTGGGGAGGGAAAAGAAAATCAAAGCAAATTATCAAGAAATTTTCCTAGGATAATAACATGGTAGAATAAGCTGCTACGGTGTAGAATTGAGATTTCTCAGATCTAGAGCTAAAGAACTATTTACTTTCATTCTTCTTCTGCTCAAAAATTGTTCAAAGCTTCTGTTCAGAGCTGCAACAGGGGAGGTTCAGACTAGACGCTGGGAAGCATTTCTTTAAAGAGAAGGTGGTTTAACACTGGAACAAGCTTCCTGGAGAGGTGGTCGATGTCCAAGCCTGATAGTGTTTAAGAGGCATTTGTACAATGGAATTAAAAATATGCTTTAACCTTTCGTCAGCCCTGAAGTGGTCAGACAGCTGGCCTAGATGATCACTGGGTGTTACTTCCATCTGAAAGTATGCTATGCATGCTATGCTGTATGCAGAAGCAGCTATATAAACTTTAGTTCTATAATATCTAACTGGAATTTTAGGACAGAACTTCCCAGAGCAATTATTCCAGTTTAAAGAAAACCCAAACACAAAATCCCCCAAGCAAACCCACAACAAAAAACATTGGTTTTAGTGCCTATTTCAGTTAAACACTGATTAGCATTTTCATCAACAATTTGGGTGTTACAATTGAAGATATAAATAAAATTCTAATATTTAACAGCTCTCAACAAGATGTGAATATACCCTTTGGGGATCTCATTTCGTATTCTTTATTGAATTTACAGTCTAAATAAAGATATAATAAATTATACTTGAAGCACAACTGAAATGTATCAGACACAACACCTACGGAGAAATTGAAAACAGCAAATTTTAAAATTTACGGGCAACACCAGAATCTGAGGTCTTGCAAACACTTTGCAGTGGGAGTTTAGAAATAAACGCTAAATACTAGAACAAACTATCATTGAAAGGAGAAATAGAATGGAAAATAATAGCTAACAAACACAAGCGAAGGGAAGACTCTGGGAACTCTGGGATTATAATAGTTCATAAACTGAAAAAAACCCCCAGCAAACCAACATTTGAAAGAATACTCAGAGAAGTTAAAACTTATTGGAGGACATAGCAAGAAGATTGTTGTATGTAAGACATAGGATATAATCTTATTTAGGGCCTGTGGGTTAAATGGAAAAAAATTACAAGGGCTAACACTGATAAAAAGAGAACAGAACACAACCTTAGAATAAAGTATGAAGGAACTAGAACCATTTCCGTCCTAGGGAAAACAAACAATCATAGAAATAGGACTGCAGTGGACTTAATATGAATTTTCAAATATATATGGATTGATTTAGCTGCCTACTGGTAGTCAGTTTTTTCTGTTGCTCTTCTATTTTTTCTACTTACGTTTTAATAAAATGTATACCATATGATGAAACACAAGTCAAAATTTTCTGGTTCTATATAGTTCGTTTGTTCATATGGAAAATAAAATAGGAGAATGATATATTTTTTCACTATTTCCACTGAGGGTAGACAAAATCATCTTAATTTGAAGATGAAAAGATTTAGGTTAGGTATCTAACAAGTCCACTTTTTTACCAAGAAAAGAAATTAATCACTGTAATGAGACTTTAAAAAAATAAAACAATCTACAGTTGCTGAGAACAACTTCACAAGATTATCACAAAACAGACATTTATTTTTCAGGGAAAGATTTGAGACAAGTAATATTTCAGTTTGGTACCTGAACCGTGACTGCTATGAATAGCTTAAGCTATTAGTCTGCTAGAGTTAGATGGCTATATCACATACCAACAAACATTTGCTTCTAGTCTGTGCAGCAGATTTTCTCTGAACTACTCAGAAGATACAAAAGGAAAGGAAACTGCCCTTAGGTTTCTGGAAAATTATGTCCATCCCTTACTCCCTTCAGGGGAAATGATGGCTTTGGGCAGGAAACAGAGTCAATAGAGTGGCTGAAGTTTAGCATTAGCTGATGTAATAAAAAGAAATGGAACTAGGGCAAAGTGTCTGATTTGGCGTGGGGTGAAAATGGGGACAATCTTCATAGAAATTACTGCAATGCTTTCATCAGATGTTTTCCCTTGTTTCTCTCTTGTATGAAATTATGAAAATACTGAAAAATATATGGGAACTGTTTTCTTTGAAGTGCTAAAAATAGCATGCGTTGAAAATACCTTTACTTCGTGATGCTGTTTTGGAAATGTCCCAATAATAAATTCATAGAGTCATAGAATGGTTTAGGTTGTGAGGGCCCTCAAAGACCATCTAGTTCCAACACCCCTGCCAAGGGAAGGGACGCCCTTCACTAGACCAGGTTGCTGAAGACCCCATCCAACCTGATCTTAAAACATTTTCACAGATGGTGTATCTACCACCTCTCTGGGCAACTTCTTCCAGTGCCTTACCACCCTCACAGTAAAGGATTCATTCTGAATATCTAATCTAATCTATCTTCTTTTAGTTTAAAGCCATTATCCCTTGCCATATCACTATATGCCCTTATAAACAGACCCTCTGTAGCTTTCTTGTAGGACCCCTTTAAGTTTTGGAAAGCTGCTCTGAAGTTTCCCAGGAACCTTCTCTTCTGCATGGTGAAAAAACCCAAATGTCTCAGCCTGTCTTCATGAGAATAGTGCTCTAGTGCTCTGACCATCTTTATGGCCCTCTTCTGGACTTGCTGCAACATATCCATGTTCTTTTTATGGTGAGGGCCCTAGAGCTTAACACAATACTCCATTGTGGTCTCATGAGAGCAGAGTAGAGGGACAGAATCACCTCTGTCATGATGCTTCTGATGCAGCCCAGGATGTGGTTTGCTTTCTGGGCTTCAAGCACACATTGCCAGGTCATGCTGAACTTCTCATCTACCAACATCCCAAAGACCTTCTCCTCAGGTAACAAGTCCAAGGCCCTCTGTTTTTCTCTGCTTTCCATCGGTTCTTCACCAGCCTGTATTTGTGCTTGGAATTGCCCTGATCCACATGCAACTAATAGTGACTGAATTAGTTTAAATTAAGTTGGTCACATAATTCATTGTAGATCTACAATAAACAACTATAGGCTCATAATGCAGCCAATGGGGACTTCCAGTAACACAATGAAATTACAGCTTGTGACTTTTTCTGCACAAAATCTATACATGTATTTCCTTCAACCCCTGGCTGTGAAATAACTCCTGAAATAAACATTAGGAAACTCTGATAGCTTTTAGTCATTAAACTTTGAATAATATTTCTCGGCATAAAAATTTTTTTCATTAATTATTAATTGCTATTCTGGTAGATTAATAACATATTCTTAGCTTTAAATCTTACTGCATATAAACCTCAGTTAGTGTATGTTTCTAGTACTCTGTGAAATTTGGAAAAGCAGTCTTAAGCCCCTATGCACCTAAGAAAGAATATCAACATCATTAGTATTCACCTCATGTTTTGATAACTTGCCAAGTATTTTAGCAATAGATTGCACAAATACTTTAAAGTGCTGGAAATCTACAGTAATATATACACATATGCAATACAGAATTTAAAATAACTGATTGGGTACCTCCTTAGATTAGATTTAAGGGCCTCTCCACTGATGCAGAAAGAAGGCATAGCTGATGTAGTATAGCAACATTAAGGAGCAGTCTTATTGTTATGGAGAAAGCTGAAGTTTCTGAATTCTTTATTATATTGCAGGGAGATGAGTTTTATCCTAAGAGAGCTGGCAACTGTAGAAAAGAACCTACGTGTGCAGCATTTCAAACGTACATGAAAGTAAATTTCTGTGTCTGCTTTGTTTAGCTGCATCTCACACTGTAAGGCTTTGTTTTGAAAAACACTTCCACACACACTTAGCACAGCTGTAGATGCAGAAGTGTAACTGAATCACCTCTGCCTTTGAGGTTCCTTTCTTATGTATGTAGTGCAAATCATGGGAGGGAACCACAGCAGATGTCACAGAGCTAGAGCGGGATTGCTTCTGTTCATAACAGTGATTTTGATGTTGTAGGCTTATGAGTAGTTTCTTTTGTTCAAACACTAAATTCTGTCACTGAGGCAAGCTGGCATAAACTCTTTTTCTTTCAGTGGGACTTTATTACATTTAACCTGAGAGTATATAATAACGCTCTATACCATATGGTATATAAGAAGCACTTTCAACCATTAAAGAAATACAGCCACCTCTGGGAGTCAAAGTAACAGATGTTCAACTGTTTTGGATAGTATTTCTCTCTTATTACAGAAGCTGAAGAGATCATCACAGTTTACTAGAAACCTCAGAATAAAATTTAGGGTAACAAAATAGGATAATTCTGATTTGCTGCCGGAATTTCAGTATATGGAAACTGTAACTGCTGGCAGCTGAGTTTCCAAAAAAGGCTAAGTCTTTGTCTTTCATGTTTTGCTCAACGAGTTAATATTTATCGATACTAATTGTGTTGTACTAAGATATTAATATCTAACAACAATAAATATATTACTATTTTATTTGATAAATATATTACCATTTGATTGCCAAGCAATAGAACTACAGAAGAAAAATCTGGAACTTGCTAAATAAATAATAAAAAAAATCCAATTAAACCCCTAATTTATAGGATTTGATTTAGTAAGAATCCATCCTTCTGAAAATGTAAAAGTAAAGTTTTTTCAGTCATGATATAGCAAAACAGGTCCAAACCATTCTATTTCAGTAACTAATAAAGGAAAAAGCAGTATATTTTTGTTTGTTTGTTCAGCAGATCTTATTCCCCCTGGATTCAAAATGTTATCTCCTTACTCAATAACAATTATTTTTGTTATTTTCCTTTTAATTTTCAAAGGAAAGATAAAAGGATTCAGGTGTGAATATTACCAATGCAGGGATTAACAAACCCTCATCTGCAGGGCCTACAATTCTTCCTGTTACACTTACTCATTACAGATAGTGCCTTTCACAAGTGCGTGCACGAAGAGAATTTATTTATTATAGGTATGAAAACAAATGTGCCAAAGATTCACTTTTAAACTCCAAGATGAATGAGTGTAGAAATTCATTCAAAACAAACATCTTTTTATTTATACACAGTATATGAAGACAAGTTCCATTTTTTAATGAGACACTGACCAGTAAGGTCCCTCAGTACTGTTTTCATACAATCATTATTCTCAATGGTTTCTACTGTATCTTGCGAAAGATCAGCTTTTCAAGCTGATTCCATTCAGCTGTTTTTTTCATTCACAAAACATGTCTGTTGAAGAATCAGCTACCAATGCCCATGTGGGCCATGTGATAGCTTTGAAGCTATGACTTTGGGATAACTATGAATTTGGTAACTATGACTGACCAATGAAAGAGAAGCACCTGTAGCCACATTGTATTATACCATCTCTGCACTGTTTGTGCTTTATATACATGGTTCTAGTACAGAAGTTGGACTCCAATGTATTTGTATTTTATAAGAAGCTCACACTGAAAGGTGGAAGCAGAGTGTCCAAAGACAAAAATTTTGTCAGTAATTAAAATCTCCAAAGGGTGGATTTGTGCTAATGATTACTGGTGATTTTGTAAGGTGCTTCTCTGGTGGGCCTTGATGCGTGGCTTATGAACTATTTCAGAAAACTCAGTCTAAAATTCACTTCCTACTTCTTTCCAATCCATAAGCCAGACTCAACAGAATGCAGAGTATGTTTGATTTTCATTAGTAATTTTTTGTTTGACTAAAGAAGTTACAAAGGCCATAGAGGTTTGGATCTCCTACTCTTTCCCAACACACAGTTACACACTAAAATTGTATTTTTTCTTTGAGGCTTTTGTTTATGGATGACTCACATTGATACTAAACTCATTAAGCATGTCTTTTGGGGGAAAACCAATTTCCAAACAGGTTTCATTTTAATTCTCCCCCCCCTCAAAGTGCTTATTAAACTGCAACATTTTCTGTGTCTCTGAGAAAAAAATGGTAGTAAAATTTTCTAACTGAAAGCTGTATTCCTTATATTTAATAAAATAATATTTCTCTGTTACCTAGACAGGACCATTTATTTATAATGTAGGAAAAGGTCATATATTCTTCTTTTGTTTCTATATTTTTCACACCAATGTGGATTTTTTTTCATTGTTTTGGACTGTTTACTTTGTACTTCTGTAATACAAACTCCTTTGGCATTTTACTGGACCCTTTTCCCTGTGGGCTGAAGTACTCTTCCTTTTTAATTAGACTGACCTTTTGGTTCAGTTGGCTGCCCTCAAAATGAGAATGACTGCTCTTTTGGAAGGCAAGTTGAAATCAGCAAAGAAAGACTGAAAACAGTCATGTGAAATAAAAATATTTTATGCAGCTATCTAAGCATTATAACTGCATAATCATTATGTTCATAGCCTCTAACACAAAGAAATACTGGCCTCTGCAAATTTTGTGACATTTTAATGATGACAGGTTGTTTCTTATCTTCTTGAATGGATGCTTTTATAGTGCACTTTGTGAATAACATTTTCAGAGTATATTTTTACTATCCCATAATGATTTACCTTTTTTTCCCTTCCAAGTTACAAAGGGTAAACTTTAAGTAGCTACAAAGCATAAGGCTATTTGCTACCATCTATTATATAATGGGCATTTCTTTCTACTGACATCATAGAATGACATGACTATTGAAGTTACATTTTCTAGGTTAGAGACAAAAATCAATGGACTGTATTTGAATCTAAAAGTGATTACACACCACTCAAGTATTTTAGAAAGAAATATGAAGAGTGTCCTATACAGCCTTATATAATTGTTCTGAAAGTTTAAAGGTTCTACTTCTGTCATGGAGACAATAATGAGCAAAATGTACATTTTCATTTATAGCAATTACAGCAATTTACCTGTAGCTAGGGAGCAAAGCTGTCTTTTCTTCATTCATTTCTTTGGGGGTGAGAAAGAATATATGTCACATCTCCCCTCCCTCTTCAAGTTTCTCTAATCTACAAATCAATAGTGGGTCAGGTCAGATTTATTCCCAGTCAGAAAATACTGCACAGAATTCCCAGTAATAAATGAAAGGCATTTGAGACACATATGGGTTACTCAACCAAGACTAACTTGATCTGTAAGGGCTTGAGACTTCTCAAAAAAATATGTGAGAAAACACTGAGCGTGTTGGGTTTTTTTTTTACTTCTCCCTATGCCCTGAATAATTTAACTATTTTTCTGCATCTAAGAAGTTTCATTCTCTTGTTTGCAGGAGCTTAGTAGATTTTTCAAGAAAAGAAAATTGAGTGGTTGATCTGGCTCTGTTACCATCACAGTAGAAATGGAACTTCCTATGTTCACGATTATACCCATTACTTCTTATTCTGTCACTGGGCACCATTGAAAAAATACTGATCCAATCCTCTTGACACTCACTCCTCAAGTATGTATAAGCAATGATACAGTCCCTCCTCAGTCTTCTCTAGGCTAGAGACCCAAGTATCTTATCCTCTCTTTGCAAGAGAGATTTTCTAGTCCCCTAATCATTTTTGTAGACCTTTTTTGTATCCTTTCTAGTATCTCCCAGTCCTTCTTGAACCTGGAATCCCACAATTGAGCACAATATTCCAGTGTTCCACACAATATTCCAAGTCAGGCCAACACTGTGCTCTGGAAAAAGATCCCCAGCTACCAGTGTTGAACTGCTACTAACAGTAGTTGAAGGTTTTGCTTTTTCCTCTTGCTGCTGATCTTTATAGTCAGTGGTTCACTGAGAAACATTTCTACTTTTGGAATAGTAGAATCGCCAGTATCTATCTCTACTTTTTGTTTTTGCTTTCTTTCTGCTTCTGTAAAAATACATCTTGCTCTTACAGTCATTGATCAGCCTCTATCATTTCACGGAAAATTTCTAGATCCATTTGTAAGCACTTCAGCTAATACCCCAATTCTACCATACCCTTTTAAGATGTTTACTACTTCATCCATTTTAAAGTGTAACAAGCCTCATTATTTCCAGGGCTACACCACATTTTAGTTCTTGTATATAATAATCTAAAACTCCTACCATCAAATTTGATCAGCCCTGTCTTATAAGAAGGCAAAAAGGTTCCCTTCATCTGTTTCCCAGTCTTTTTGCTCTACTGACAAATGAGTTTCTGGGTAAAATCAGAACACAAGAGACTTAGCTATTTGATATAAAGTATTTTTAATAAAATAAACTTGAACATCTCTAGGATCAGACACTTAATATCCCTAACTCTTAAGATTTTATCCCAGATGTTGCTAATTAGCTAGCTGCAGCTGGAGAAGTAATTGCTTTATCATGAGGTCATTTATTTTTGCAGTGTAGGATTTTGGGTAATGAGGTGTTCACTTTTGTCAAATTTTTAGATGGCATTTATTGTCTGTTCTTAGTCTAGTGAAATTCAGATTGTTATACAAAATGAAAATCTAACTATTTTTGTAAACCAAGACAGTGATTTTTACTCTCTTCACAGGAAGGGCCCTTCATGCTCTTTATGATTAGATAGGTGTAGGTTGGGTGAACCAAAAGGAGTCAGATCATGGTGCCCTATACTTTCAGGGATGATGAATCAAAAATATTAGAAAAATTAATGGCTTTTTAGAAAACCTTTGTTCTGAAGAGGTTTTGTTTCATTTTGAAGAATGCATAAGGATTTAGTGTTCTAAAGGGCAACCAAGTATAATAAAGCTAATCTATCCAATCTTAAGGCTTTCATGAAGTAAAATATTAATTAAAATTTTCAAAGTAATCACTGCTGCATTCCTTAAGGAACCAAACAAATTATTAAATATCAATCAAGTATAATATATGCTCAAAAGTTTGAAGACTTTTCATAGTGAAATAAAATGCTATTTTATATTTATTACCTGCTACAATAATTTTAAAGAACAACAATTACCTTTTTTATTACTATCTAAAACTAAAAATATTGTCTTACCTGCTTACATGATCTTATGTATGTGTATTTCCACATTACAGGAGGAGCTGAATGTATTTTTCTAATAATTTCCTAGAAACATACTAAGATGTACTATGAATATACTGTGAAAAAATTTTATCTTACCCTTCAGAGTATTCAATTCCTGTTACAATACACAATGTAACAGAATTCAAATGTAATGTATGTTGTCACATGAATTCAAGGCTTACTATTTATCTTATATGTAGATCTCACTTTTTTCTGCTTCATCAGTACAGTGCCTAAATTAAAATTCAGTGTTTCTCAACATACATTGAGAATTTGTTAGGACCCACTGAATTATTTTGTCATCCAAAATACTTTAATGTAGTTTTTGTATTTTCTATCAGTTAGTTCCTATAGATACAAATAAATGAGATTTTGATTTACAGCACTTTTATTTAGACCTATAACTTCATGATTCCCCAAAACTTTTGTTAAAATTATGATAGTTGATATATTTTTTTGGTAGGTGGATATGCAAACACTGATGACTAAGCCCTAAGGGGCGGAATGTGACCCACTAAATAAGCCTCTTAAATGGAGGAAAGCTCAGAGGAGATGGGCAAGGATGATGTGAAGCCTATGAAGCTCAGCGATAAAATACAGGATATTTGACCACAGCTGTTGCAAAGAAGATGATTTTATTTCACCACAAAGGGGACTGGAGCATGGTCTTAATTTTAAACAGCTATCATCAGTTGAGTGGAACAAATGGTTCCTTTTTTCCTGGGAAAAGCCTATTAGTGTCATATAGTGAAAAAAGCAAATATTCATTCATGCAATGATAAATTCATGGAATGATACCCCCGAAAAGGCAGCAAAAAAGAAATTGTGATGTAGTTTATTGAATATGCCAATGTTGCCAATCAGCTGTAACAAATATCTGACATTTTTTAAATCTGTCCTTTACATAAGCGTATGTGCTCAACATCAAATCTGAGCACTTGTAGGTCTCATAACTCCAAAATCTTGGTTTTATAATGAGGGATTTCTTGGCAGCAACCTTATCACACAACTGACAGTGGATTTGCAGGAGGGAATTTGAGCAACACTAATTGAGACTACTACTTGGCCTTTAATTTAGTTAATGAATTCCGTTAGATATTACTTTGCAGTTTTCTAGGGCTTGTTTCCACTGGAAATTTTGAAAGCTTTCAAACCTATGTAAGTGTGCTAGCTGCAAGCATTGCTCATGCATATCTGAAGATAAGTGATTAAATGCTGAAATCAACATTTAAGGTAAGTTCAAAGAAGTCTGTGCACCAACACAATATTTTACAATCAAAATTGAATAATTTCATATCAGTCAAGAATAGCTATGATTCATAATCCTAAACGTACTACAGAAAGAAAGTGGAATGTTGCAGAGCTGTAGATTTCTTTAAAAAGTTTGTTTACTGTTGCTCTTGCCAGGAGTTAGTCTGCACACAGTTCTTCATTTTTGGTAACATTAATAGTGGCACTGGGCTCATGTCTATGACCTGCCAGCATACACCTGGTATTCTGGAAGTTATTGAAATTCTGTAAGCACTTGTAAAAGATGCATTTCATTTAATAAAGATGGAGATGTCATTATCCAAGAGAAATAATGTCTATTGCTTAATTTTTGTGTTTTTTTTTAATTTTGCAAATGTCTGTTTTTAAAAATATGCTATTAAGAATTCTTAAAAATATACATGCATAAATTGCAAGATTAATACAATTGCAATTTATCACAATGGCACCTGTGCAGCATTTACCAATAAACTTGTACTTCTACAATGTCTTCATCTCTGCCACTGTATACATATTAAAAACAATGAGGCTGGATTCGTGGCTTCAGTTTCAAATTTCCCTTCTTTTCATTTTAATGTCATTATAAAATACACTGTATGTATTTATAGAAAACAAAATGCAATTTATCATAAATGTTACTTCCTCAGGCTTCAAATGGGTGATGAAAAGCTGGGTGCTCTGGCTGTTCATGTGAACCATTACACAGACTGCACCTGTCTTCCTTCATCCTAGAGATGAAAATGTTTGTGTTTTGCCATAATGAAGGATTAATGTGACCTATATCACAAAAAGTGCCATATAGAATTCTGGGAATCATAGAATCATAGGGGTTGGAAGGGAGCTTGAGAGATCATTGGGTCCAACCCCCCTGCCAAAGCAGAGTCCCTAGCTCGTGTTGCACAGATAGGTGTTCAGACAGGTAGTATACCTGCTGTCATTGTTGGCATTTCTAAAGTTGGATTAAGAATGTTCCTTGTGTAGCAGTTTTCGGAATGGTTCAGAGCAAACCTGTATTTCACAAACATGAAAATTTTCATTTGTTACTTCATCAATCTCATTAAAATAGAGTGTATCACATGTTTGTAAAATTAAACTGGATGTACTCAATATATAAAATGCAAAACTGTGACTAAAAAAAGTATATTACCTATCAAACACAGCATGCAAAAATGACCCTAGCATTCTACTTGCAATAATATTAATAATGAAGAAAAATCCCCGTTTATATTCCTTTTATTATAAATGAATAAAGAATATAATTAAAAGTTTCCCTGCCAGAAAATGTCTGGCTTTGTGAAGGAATAGAAAGGAGAGAAAGTGCATGGTCTGTGCAACTCATTAACAAAGAATCTCTTTCAATACTGTATTTGTAGCTGCTTTAGCAAATGATAAATAGAGCCAAGATTATTGTCAACTTTAAGTACATTTAAATTTAATTCTGGATTTTGGGGTTTTCTTTAGAGCAAATACAATGTTGAAATACTGACGGATTTTAGAAAATAACTTGCCATAGGTGTAATCATACCAATATTATTTGCTAATGTGCTGCTTTTTGACTAGGGTATTAGGATTTATGCACAGCTATCATACTTTGTCAAAGAGGTGGAGAAAACTATTTCTAATTATGCATATTTTCTTGGAAAATGGGGGGTGAAGATAAGGTGGAGGGACCAAAGAAAGTGTCCTAGTGACTCCAGCCGGGCTTTCAAATAGGGCTATGCAATTTAACAGGGAATGAATGAAAAATGTAGTTATTAATTTTATAGTGCAGTTGCCTTCCAGGTTGTCCCTTTATAAAAAATAAAATTGATCTTTTCTTATTACTATTAAACCAAGGTTTAACAGAAAATCTGTAGATTGCTTAATATATCTGTGGAGATCATCTTATTTTTTGTTTATCTTGGTTATAGATTTGAAAGACTGATGTCATATCGTGTGGAAAAATAACTGTAAAAAAACCCATCTTTCCATTTATAACACCATCATAAGTTGTAGTTCCTGGGAGATTTCAGCAAGATCTTGCTATAATATTTTACCTTTAAAATATTAGAAAATAAATCAGAAGATTATTTGGGATGAATAAATTTTTAAAATATTATTAAATTAATTAATTCTCTTTACTATTTGCATTGGATATACATACTTTAAATCTTTAATGTTTCAGAGACTTCTACCCAATAATGCAGTAAAAAGGTTGAATCATTAAAAGAGCTAAGGAAATGTCCCCACTGTAGTGTCAGCCCCACTATGCCCTGAAGCATCATGACCGGCTTCATTCCACTTAGTATTAAGCATCCAACTAAACTCAAAATATTACCCTTAAAAGGTGGGAACAAAGAGCAATTGTAGGACTGAATGATAACCTTTAATTTGTTAACTTTCTCAGTTGCTGTACAGAGTTAGTATAACTGTGTTTCTCTTACTATGCATGTAATTACGTGGAAAGAATTAATAGGATGTATTAATGATGATGGTAGTGGATGGGAGATGGTCTTGTGAAGTTCTGCTCTGTCCAACCATAAGACCCTGTTCCTGTCTGCCCTGCTCTTTCTACAAGAAGTGACTGGAAGACCGATCTACGTTTTTCTAAATGAGGAAATGTGAATAGCAATTTAGCTTTTTAATCAAGAAATGTAAATTATTCCTTGTGTCAGGAAATTAAATATTCTCTTGCACCTTTTAATATTGCTTTAAAAAAAATTTAGATGTGTGAAGAAGTTTGATATTTCATTTAGAATATACATCCTTAGACAGATTACTTAGAAAAGTAACAGGTACCGTGTAGATGGGGCTCTGAGGAAATGTTATTGAATTTCATTGATTTATCATCTAAAGGCCAGGAGTGTTTAGTGGGAAAAACTGTAGACATTAATAAGCTCCTTGGAAGCTTGATAAGGATATTCTCAAAAGGGAAAAAGAAAACTATTTAGATAAGGCTATATTCTATGAGACTAGACTGTGATTATTTGTCTGGTATTCAGAGACATTATAAAAATTATGCACAACTGGCATTTGACAGGATGACCAGATTGAATACAAAGGTGAGCTTTACTAAGACAGTCTCTCTGCCTACAGGAATGGAGGTTCTTTTTCAATTTTAATTTAAATGCCGTACAAGAAAGAAGCAATAAAAAATTTTAACTTCAAAGTTCAGTCTCTCCTGCTGCATGAGAAAGGAATTGAATGAGGACAGAGTTAAATAAGTAATTTTCTCTAAAGAACAGCAAAAACATGAGTAATAGTACAAATAATCTACACTAAGAATTTTATCCATTTTATGCCAATTATTTATCAGTATTGAATTAATCTCCAGATTTGCAAGAATCTGTGACTGAATTTCTCAGTGATTCATAACAATTTCAGATAAACTGTTTTCAGGGAATATTAAAAGGGACAAGACTTCATACATAGCCAATTTGCCTTAGAAATATAATGTGCATATCTTTGTGCTTGTTTGATAGTGTTCTGAACACTATGTCTAGAATGAAGTAGAAATGCACATTCCTGTCACACATCATTTCACAAGTAAAGGATTATGAACTAAAATGCCTCTGTGTAGTTGTGTATCACAGTTCACATAATAGGCAACAGCTGGACTACATCAACAGTGCAGTTCCAGATGTTCAGGAATGGCAGAGTTTTCTTTTTTCATTACATATCAATGATGTAATGCTTCATAATACATATATTACAGACAGGAAAAGAGCACGAATTTAATTTGATGAATGTTTCAGATAGATAACAGATGCATGTTTTGGAAGGTCATCCTCAAATATCATTCAGATAGTACTTGCTTTCATAAAAGAAACAGATCTTTTTCCATCATGCAAGCTATTTTAAATCAAAGCACCTTTCTTAAATCATGACTTCATAAGGAAAGAATTTGAGGCTGTAAATGACAAACCACAGATGATTCCATAATAGTAAATTCTAACAGACAACATATAAGGTCTTTGGTTGAGTTGTGTCAGAAGTATCTTCGCAACTAATGGCTTTTTAAAAATAACATAAAACTAAGGCTTTGTTATTCATTTTTCAGTACTGTTTATATTGAACATTAGATCAAATGGTCACTGATAGCCCTGTTTTGTTTCTATGAGGTCATAGTTTACATCAGCTTGTGGGACATCCTTTACCCATTTCTACTGGAACACAAATAATAAGTTTACTTGGAAAAAGACGCTTGTTAATCTTTGCCTCCCATACCTCAGCATTACTTAGAGTTCCCTTCTTTGCTTTCTACTACCAAATCCTTCAAACATAAATCTGCTAAAGATCTGCTTAAGATAATGTGATGATTTTTCAACATAAATCTGCCAGCTTGTTTCACTGCTAAGAGGAGGTGGAGAATGAAAAAACAAATGTGGACTGAAATAAGTATGGTTTAATAGGATAACAAAGAAAATAATAATAGTAACAATGCAACAACAATAAAAACAGTAATAAAACCAACAAACAGTGATAAACAAATGTAATTGTTCACCATCCAAGGAAGGGGAAAAAAACCAACTGGATGTCCAGTCTCTTTCCAATCAGTGGTCCCACTTCTCACTGATTCCCGCTATATCCAATTTATGACATTGTATGATAGAGAATATCCTTTTGGACAGACTGGGTCAGCTGACCTGGCTGTGCTTTCCCAGATTGTTCTGCATCTGGCAGGGCATGAAGAGCTGAAAAGTCCTTGATTTAGTGTAGACACTACAACTACTTAGCAACAGCTAAAACCATACATGTATTATCAACGTTATTCTCATCCTAAATCCAAACCACAGTGCGATATCAGGTACCTGAAAGAAAATTAACTCTGTCTCAGCCAAAACCAGAACAAAAAGAAAAGTACAGATATAGGCCTCATTTGTTGGCCTAATTAAACCTTGCTGAAACTCCTAATTACTTTGTCATGGGAAAGATCAACTTTTTCTCAACATATTGCAGTATTGTTCCCAAACTGGGATACCCACCATGAATTTGACAAGTTCTTCCTCCAAAACTTCATAATGAATATATTTTATGCATGAATTTGTATTTTAAATGTTCATTATTAAAATCCTAACATGAAATAAAAAAACCCTCTCATTTCTGAAATACCCAGACATTATCATACCGGAACTATACTTTGAAATATATATGGGAAGGTATGTTGGTAGATGAATCACTGTCCAGCTTCTGGAAATAACCTTTAAGTTTACTTATCTTTTCATTTAAGTCATGTCAATGCTCTATGTATGAGATAGAGTCATTATTACATGGGAAGTACTTTCAGCATGGCCTTCAACAAGATATATTTTCCCTAATAATTTTACCTTAATAAGACCATAGCTGCAATCAGAATACACTGAACATGACATAATGTCATAATGACAGCAAGATGTAATCTGCAATACAGTTTTAAAGAAAAGTGTTTACTAGATGACTTTGGTGTCTGACTGGACTACCTGTAGCTGTATGTTACATTTCTTATCAAAACACATGAAGTTAGATAAAGAGCATATGTTTGGAACATAGGGTCTGTTTTCAGAAGCCAACATCAACTGACCGTTGCAGGAATTTCAGCAGCTTATATATATCTTTCAAGACTGAGACATGCAAAAATGAGAATAAAGGACTGTGAAGTTAGTCATAAGCAAATAGCGCAATTTGACAGTGTTTCAATATTAATATACAGGTAGTCAGCGTGAATGATTTTTCTTTTTTTTTTCTTTTCAGAGATCAGACATCTCCTTGTATCAGGTCTCCTTTGAAAAGTAATCTTAGGATGATCCAAGAACCTTTGAGGAGTTCAAGCACCTCACTAGCACTGGCTGGCTCCATATGGAGTCAGGATTTATTTACAATAGGATATTCCTAAATCACTCTTGAAAATAAGATACAGGTTTCTGACTTATTCTTGAAACAGTCAAAAATTATACCTTCTTTCTCAGTCAATTATTACCACCTAACTGCAGACTGAAGGGTCTTATGATATAGCAAGCTCATATGCAAAAAAATATAAAATACCATTAACAGCATGATGGTGAGTTTACCTAGAAAGTATTAAAATTATTTTTATTAACTGATATATTGACATTCTAATATCCATTGTACTTGATGCAAATGGTACGAAGCTGCTTAACCAGTCTTTATTATTTGGGATTTGTATAGAAATAGTATCTTTTAAATCTTGTCCCATAGACAAAACTGACTGAAAAAAACCCCAACCAACAAAAAAAAAAATCCAAACCACAAACCCCACACCACATTATTTTTAAAATATTTTTTGACTGATATTATTCCATTAACTAAAAAAACTTAATTTATTTTTTCCATTAAGAGGAAAGGGAGAAAATACTCAACCCCTATTAGTATTGAGGCATTTTGTATGATATGTCATTGCCTTATTTCATTTAGTCTCATTTGGTTCTGAAAAGTCTTCAGACAAAAGATATTGATGGCTTCTTCTTAATTACCTATTATGGTCTTTACACCATTTTAGTGCTACTTGACCTTTCAGCAGCATCTAATAATGGCAGTTGTGGGATCTTGATATAAATTTTTGAGACATACAGTAACACGGGTGTTTCCAACTTTTTCAGTTGGCCTTTACTGCCTATCCAGAGTCTGCCAACATAGTGACTTGAGTCTACTATTTTGCAAATATTTTAATTAAAATTCTATACTTGGATTAAGATTTCTTGTAAACCACTGTACCCAGTTTTGTCACCTTTTAGTCTTTATCAGCACATATTCATGATAAAAACTTGGTGTTATTGTGAGCTCTTTGTACTGAAACTTAACCCTGTAAGCAAAGTTCATAATGATTCATTAAAAAAGGAATATTGTCATATTAATGTTAGAAAATTATGATTTTCAGAAAATCATGAAACTTACATACTTGCTTCTATTTTACTTAATAAAACGAAATGGAAATATAGTAGAAAGATGACCTTTATTTAGGGTGAAATTCACCCTTGTGTCAAAAGCCTTTTTTGTAAATGAGAAACTATTTGGGAATTGTCAGTGGGGTGAAAGTCCTGTTGCACAGTGAGCTGGCCCTATGCACAGAAATTGATTTTGTCACAAAAAAAGAAAACTCAGATATTAACCAAGGGAACATGGAATAACAAATACCCTTTTTTTCCCCCACCTTGAAAAAAAAAGGTAATTGGGTGAAAGAGAAAGTTGAAAAATTTTATAGTTGTTAGCCATGTGTCAAGTTTAAAAACCCTATATGATTTATAATCCAGTTTTTCATTCAAGAGATACAGAATTTTGAGGTTATCTTTTTCCTGTTTGCATTGAGTTGTTAGTAGGAATTTTTCAGAAAAAAAAAAAGCCCTATTATTAAAAAAATTATTCTTTGGGAGTTTATGCTATTTTGTCTTTCTCAATGCTGTAACTATGTTACCATATAAGTGTGGTCTAAGTTCTTTTGGTGGTTTTTATTTTGTTTGTAGGGGGGGGTTGTGTGTGTATATGAATGTTGGGGGGTTTTGGTGGTTTGAGGTTTCGGGTTTTGTTTTGTTTTTGTTTTTTTTTTAAATATCCTCACTGAAAAAGTAACAGAGAAAATCTGAAAAAAGACAATAGAAATCAGCTTGATCATCTTTTATATTAAGTGAAATTCTTTTAAAATATGTAAATTGAGTTAAATGTATGCATATTTTATACTGAGTACTACTGAAAGAATAGGATTGTTTAAGGGGTTATGTATTTTTTTGTGTACATTATTTTTGTTTTCATTGATCAACTGTATGAAAAGATAATTTTTGAGGTTACTGCTAATTTCTTGCCAGCTACGTATCTTCATTTCATTTACCCAGACTGAGATTACCGATGAAGTCACTTGTTTTATAAGTCACTTGTTTTTCTGCAGTAATTTTGTAGTGCTGACTTGGAGCATCAAATTAGATCCAATGAGCTTTTGATCTTTTATGTTCACTCATACATTCAAAAAAGAAATCAGACTAAACAAATCTGTGCTTCTGACACATCTTCAAATGTCAGTTTATCAAAGAATTTTTGTGATTGAACAGTGAAGTGTATCTTCAAATTAAATACAAATAACTTAATCAGATAAAGATAAGAATAACGCTGAATAGTAAAAATTTAATACAGTGGATATAGTGTGGTTATTACAGAATTCTATCAAGCCTTTCATTCTTGAGTTTCATTCTTAGCTTAGAAATAAAAATTACTGGAGTTGTTAAGTCTTCATAGTTCAAAGATTATCTCCAGTACTTTTTGTTCTGACAGTTTAATTTTAAGAATAAATACTATATAATGTATTAAATTTGAATAATATTTTTCTTGATTTATTCCCATTATATGAGGATACTGAAGTACTTGCTTTCAATGTAGACACTTTATATCACACTTTAAAATTTCTGTCTTGGTATCTTGCTATTAAGACAACCCATTGCTTTGGCCCCTGATGTGCCACTGTCTGTTATGTTTGTTCCTTTCTGTATTCAGCTTTCTGTATCCCAAAGCAAAACCTGAAAAGAAATGTAATCTGGCTGAGAAGTTAACTGATCACATGGAATGGGAACAAAAAAGGTAACAAAATTCTCTCTGTCAAACACTTTTTTGGTCATTTGGAGTCTCTTTTAAACTCTTCTGAAGACATTGTATAAGTAACAAACTTTTATACCAAGCTTCTTTCTCTTTGCTCAACTTCTATTGTTGAGTACAGTGTTCTACGACATGGGATATCCCTTTGGTCAGTTGGGGTCATCTGTCCTGGCTGTGTCCCTTTCCAATTTCTTGAGCACACCCAACCTACTCCCTGGTGGGGCAGCATGAGAAACAGAAAAGGCCTTCATGCTATGTAAGCACTGCTCTGAAATATAGCATTTATGTACCTTGTCTTTCTTATCACATAGCTATTTCAATAGAGATGTTGAACTGATTTGATGATCTTGCAGTTATGAGTTGACAAAGCTTGGCAGAAGACAATGCATAAGAGTTGAATATGGAAGCAGCTCACTTATAGGACATGGCATTCCTGTGGTTATTGGATGCAACTGGTCAGAAGAAAGATTGTTTTTAAAGCTTTTAAAAATTCCTTCAGTGTTTTTTTTTCTAGGACCTTTGTGCAAGAGAGATATGCTGACATGCTGTTGTCTTTAGCTCCTGTTTATTATATTTAAAAGATTATCTTGTTTTACAAAATTTATGTCTTATCATGTAGTGAATAAAATTTTACGCTTATGATAGCACAGCTGTACACAGGGCAATGTGCCTTGCAGTTACTCATTGAGTCTCATTTGTAATGCATTTGTAATAATGCCAGTCTCATATTCCCGTGATATTAATGGAAAGAACATGCTGGCATTTTAGATAGAGCCTCTGATTTGTAACATTATTCAGCTGAATAACTTTTCAAAACTTGCACACAGAAATATTTGCTATACAGCAAAATTACTGAAGTGCATTGTCAGTGTGAAAGTATTATAAAATCTGTGGATTCTGAAGTTTAAAGAGGAGAAATGCAAAATTCCTCTTGAAGTAAAAGTGTTACTGGATGACGTCTGATGACAATGATGATGATAGATAAGTGCAACAAAAAAATGGAGGTTTTTTTCAGAACTCTTAGTAGTTTTTGCTATGCCTTAATCCTTGAAAATGTTGAATATACTCTTAAAAAAGGTAGTAATTTCTGTAGAAGATTTTGCAAGTTGTTTATAAGGAACATACTACAAATTTTCACAATCAGTCATTAAACATAAATGAAATTATGAAAATAAAAACTTGTTTCTAATATTATCTTTTGATTATGTGATGAATGTCAATAATCACTTTATTTGTACACTTTATTTCCTGTCTCTCAAATAGTTTTAAATTCATCATGAGACTCTTTATTACCTCACAGTTATGTAATTGCTTTTTCTTGTTTATGTACCTCCTACTAGGGTCAGTCATTCTCGTCAGTTTCCATTATGTCTTGTTAATGTAAGTTTTGAGCAAAGCTCTAATTTTTAACTCCTTCTACTGATGGTCACTCCAGTAGAATATCAAAAGGAAATCAATCTTACTTCAAATATATTTGTAACAATCTATTACTAAACTTTAAAAAGTTCTATTCTCAGCTTTAGGCATTACTGGCCTTAATAAGCTTGATTAATTAATAGTTTGCAATTAATGTTTCTTTCCTCCTTTAATCCAGGGACTAGAAATGTGATGTATGTAAACAGTAACCTGGCATAACCATCCTGATCAAAATGACAGCCTTAAAAATTAGGAATACTGTCTCAATGTATAAACCGTTGATAGATCTGCAAGGATGATCTCCAACGGGAAGCTTCCAGAGAGCAAGTCAGTCTTCCAGAACTCCCTGATCCCTGTACCAGTTCCTAAGGGACTGACAGGAAGTTTTTGTCAGTCATCTGAGTCAATTATCACATTATCAAAGATAAGATGTATTTCTTGTTCCCATTTTTCCACCTACAAATGTTCACATCGTCTTTGTTGTTTTCCTTAATCCAAAACCAAAAAGAGTTTTGGAACAGAATGTACAACATTAGCCCTTCTTGGACTGAAAATGTAAATCAGAAGAGCTGCTCTAATTGACATTTTCACTGAAAATTTTATTAGAGACATCCAAGAAGGAAGAAACACAAACAGAACTCTCATGGGCAATCTCTTCAGTTCAGAGATAATATATACTAAAAGACATAAACCAGACCTGAATGGCTACTCAAGAGCTGAGATAGGCAGACCTGCGAAGGCAGCAGTCTGACGATACTCCCTGCAGTGCATATATTCCATCAGTCTGGCAGCACTGAATTAATTTAACGGGGAGACTTGTGATACATGCCTGATTTCTGATTTCTGTAACATGCATATGCAATTTGTTTGCTCTTAGCTAACAACTATTTTTTTTCCTGTTTTCATGCTTTCCACCTTATCTCAGTCTTTCTTGAAACAGATGAATCTCAAAAAATAAACAAAAAATACTGACAGCTTTCAGGCTACCTTTTCATCTTGAACTTAACAGGCAAATGGTATGGAACTTGTAAGCACAGTAGTCAAAGCTGCCTTTGCAATCTGTTGTTTGGCAATTTACAGTTGGGGGGTGGAAAGATTTAAATGCTTGAAGAGATGTAATTTTCCTACACTTAGCACTTCAGCTATGATTTTCTTCTTCACAGAAAGTAGTAGGAGAAGAAAGAGAGGAGTAGAGTTTTTGAGGTGGCCAAATGGTCTTAACACTTCTTCCAAATTTTGGCAGCTTTCATGCCCTGAGTTTTGCAGACAGACCCTTCAGACCAATCCAAGGTTCCTGAGTGCGAAATCTGGAAGGATCTTTTGGCAGCAATGATAGCAAAATTGACGTCTTAGCTACAAAGAAATTACGCATCAGGTCTTGGCTCTGTGAAAATTTCACAACACCTCTCTCCTTAATTCTTAGATGCTGGAATATTGGATAATGGCATGAAAATAACCTAAACCAGATCTCTACATTTAAAAGTTGGGTAAATGTTAAGGCTGACATCTTATTTGGGTATATTCTGTATTGAAAATTATTAAAGTTATATTCAGGGAAAATAAATTAAAAAAGGATCATTAAAAAATAGCTTTCCTACCCTGCTGGGGTAGGAATGGTGTATGAAATGGGCCTGACTATGAGTATCTATTTGCTGGTAAGCATTAAGCTGAACTTATGGAACAGTAGGAGACCTGAGAAGCAATTTATAGGGCCTGGAATAGAGACAGTGGTATCGAGTGGACAAAGGGACTGTGCTGTGCCACTACTCAGGGTTACCCAAGAATGTGCATGTCCTTGTGAATCTTGTGAATCTGGAGCATAGTGCATGCTTTCTATCATGAAGTTCAGTCTCGACCAACTTCCAAGAGGAGGAAGGTGACATGGCTGTTTGTACTTCTGTCTTATATGAGTCATATATAGGTACTGTTGAGAAAGACTGCGCCTTGTCTGTAGAAGTCCATGCAGCTGGCCATCCAGATATGTGGTACACATGCTGAGGTTTGCTACGAGTGAAACCTGCTAAAAAGAAGCAGTCATGTTCCTCGGTATGGCACAGAGACCTTCTGAACCCTGGGTGTCCAGGGCTGGAATCCAGTAGCAGGACAAGAGGAATTCCAAAGTGTGGAGTTACAGGAAGCAGTGGCCACTCCTAACGTCCCTTAAGCACTGGCATGCATTTTCAGTGAATCTGTGCAATAAATAATAATAGACGATGACCACTTAAAAAAACCCAACCAGTTACAAATTTTAACCATGCAGAGACTAAAACAACTGGTGATTTCTTTGTTGCATAGCAGCAAATCTCAGTGAAAATAGCTCTAAAAAACCCCCTGAAAACAGGAAAATAATATTTACTAATGCCACTTTATTTCAAAATGCTAGTAACTAAGACTAGAATTTTGGTGTAAAATATAAAATCCAACAGACTAATCTGAGATGTCCAGAATAAATCTGGTTGGGATGTGGGACTTTATAGGATAGGATTTATTGTTTTAACTCTTCAGAAGGGAAAATTAAAATTTTAAAAATAAAAAGCTTATTTTTATTCCAAAGTGAACATTTGCTCCAAGAAAGTAAGGTGAAACAGTATATACACCAGTATAAATAGTGTCTAATGCACTGTCCCGATTTTGCCTTATTTTTAATCTCCTTTATGCCTTCCTATATGGAACAACTCAGTTTGATCAGAGTGAATGACCATGTATGAACGTGTGACTTGCTGGTCTCAGCATATACTAACTCACTGAATATAAGCAATCACTTAATTTTTTTCTTCAAAGCTTCAACCTCAAGCTGGATACGTGTACAAGAAAGGGCCAGAATCAATCCTCAGTGAACAGAAAGACCTACAGAATGCATGTGGCTGCACCTTGTAGAGAAGTACTCCGCCTTCCATATAATTCTGTATTTCAATGTTAAAACCTCTGAAATCTGTAGCTACAAATAAAAAGTTGGTATCTGCAAACTACTTCACTCAGGCCTTATAGTACTTGAAGTTAGCCTCATCTTGTCTAATCTACACCAAAACCAAGTGTTTCACTTCCTTACAAAGAATTCTGCAGGAACTTCACTAATTGTTTTGTGAAGTTCCCTGGACTTGTTTTTTCAGTATCAGTATGTCTAAGAATAAGCACATTTTCTAAGGAAATGGCATTTCAAGCTACAGCAATGTTCATATATGTAAAATGATATGCTATTTCTTCCATGTGTGTGAAATTCAGAAAAACTTAATTTCATATAGAAATATTCTCTTCATTTTGTTCCTCAGCAAGTTCCTTTATTTGTTTTAACTGGCCATGGACACTTTGACTCTGCCCATGGATTATACTAAGATATGCCTATTTCAGAAAAAGAAAAAAAAAAAAGAAAAAGGAAAAGGAATAGGAAAAGGAAGTGTAATAATATTCCACCTTCATTCCAGTTTCACTAGCCACTTCATTCTGATCTTGAATAGAATGTGGTTTTTTTCTGCATGCAGCTATCTGCTGGGGTGTTGCACATGCACTTTGCTACTATACAGAAAAGAAAATATATCTGCTTGGTTGAAGATTCATTTAACAGTATATCAGCCAATGACCCTTATTTGGATCTCATTTTTTTATATACACACAAAATCAATAATATGGGTGCCCCACTCTGAACAGAAGAAATCATGACTTGATATGAAAGTAATGAAGCTTCTGAAAGTCTTTTGCCTTTTCTTAAGCATTAGTAATTTTCAGCTTGCTGTGAAAAAGCTGCCAGAATTTCCAGCATTGGTAAAGAAAATTTCATTCATTCTGAAAAGTGAAATTAATATGTTCATGGAATATTTGTTCAGAAATTGTTTGAAAGTCTACACCCAGAAACTGACATTGGATAGTACTAGCCAGCATTGCAAATGGTTTACAAACATTTAGTCTAACCCCCGCAATGTCCTATTAATCTTTTTAATAATTTTGGTGGGGTTTTTTTTAATAATAGGGTTTTGGGTTTGTTGTTGTTTTGGGGCTTGGGTTGTGGGTTTTTTTTTTATTTCTTTGTTTGAGGGGGGAATGGGGGAGGGGAATAACTTCCTTTCTGTTAGGAAGATTGTATATCTCCCTGCTTGTTGTGCTCCTTCAAATTAGAGTTAAACTATTTGGATCTGACTAACACCTAGAAGCCCAACAAACTGCTTCATTATAACTCTCTGTAACATTCTCTTTGCACCTTACTATCTTTACTATTTTTTAGTCACTGTCTTTTAAAATAGTTTCACATTTTGGCTCACATAACAACTGTATTCCACTTCTAGATAAAGAATGTGTTTCATTGAGTTGAGAAATCTGTGGGTGCTAAATATCACTACCAGTAATCAGTGTAGATAGGAACAAGATCACATCCTTCTTACTGGTTCATATGAGATGCAAGACAGAAGGCATAACTGGAACAGACCCTTCCTCAGATTCATTGCTCAAAGAAACAAATTGACTTCCTTCAAATCACCTCAAATTCTGAATGTTACACCAATTAAATGATAAATTACAGCCAAAACCATGAATAGGTTTTGAAACAGTAGCTCATGTCTGATCTATATGAGAATATTCCATACAAATCCTCACCATGGACTATAAATAATGAGAGCAGTTGATATCAAAAGAATGATCAGATTCAAAAAATGAGAAAAATCAGTCATAATAAAATGCTGTAATAAATGTTACCCAAGCATGGAAAATGTAAGTGATTCTTATGGTACCACATAATATCTCCTCCTGTGAAGGAAATAGAAATCGAGAAGAATATAATCTGTAGCCCAAGGTGGCTCTACACCATTAGAATCCCTCAATTCAATTAGAATTCCTCTTGGAGAATTAAAAAAAAAGAGTAAAAAAATGTAAAATGTAATAAAAAAACCACTGTCAAGGAACTACAGTTGGGTGGTGATGATGATGATGATGATTATTGTACTTTGAATTTTGTTTTAAGGAATGAATACTGAATAGTCTTTGTTTGAAGCCTGTGAAAGAAGTCAAATAAATTAAATTAATAGTACCTCTATGTAATTGCTTCATGTAGTTCACTTTATATAATTATTAATTTTGTGCTGGCAAAAATAATTCTTCTCTTCTTACTCAATGTTATACTAGTTCACCAATATACTGAGAAGGCTGGACTGCAATGCCTATAATGAGCAGATACAGCTCAAGACAAGAATTTTATGATCACTGTACAGCTTTTATAATCACTGAACTACTTCAGAAAGAAAATAAAATCCTATGAAAAAACTGTAACACAAATAGCAGAAGAAATGATGGAAACAGGGATATATATAAATTACTGCTGTAGCAAGTGAAAATTAAGATTTCTTCAGGACAAGAAAGAAAAAATCAAAACATCATGATCTATAAAAATCAAACCATTTTCATTTTAACCAGAACTTTCTAAATGAAACTTTTGTCAATTGTCAAATTGAAATGTAAGCATCGGATTTTTTTTAAATACCCAATTATATTAAAATCATATACATGACAGAGTAGTATCTTTATATGTGAAGATACTGTCTTGCATAATTGATGAAAAAGATGTGCCTATATCTTTGCAGAACGGGGGCCTAAAATTAACCAGCTTTTAGTGGACTTGTAGGCTGATCCCATAAATAATATTTTAACATTCCTGAACTGTTATGAAATTTCCAGCATTTGCTTGTTGCCTTGGTTGCAGCCTGTAACAGATGTTTCAAAACATAAGCTAGGTCATGAGCCACAGAATTGAACAAACATTTAAAAAAAAAAAAGGAATACTATCTTAGTTCACTATGTTAGCTAAGTTACAAAATTTCCACTGGCTTGGCTGTTCCTTTGTCTCCTGCTTTAAACAGAGCCAGAAACTTAGTCTGAGTCAGGCAAGCCCAAGTTTACATTATTTTGCCAAGTTTCAGATGTCTTCTACACTCTGTCACTAAATTATAAACAGACTTTTCATTTAATGAAAATTTAGAAGAGAAGAATTATGGTCCAAAATATTTATTATGGTCTCACACCTGCGAAGAAATAACCACTTGAATCAGTACAGGCTGGGGGATGACCTGCTGGAGAAGAGCTCTGTGGAGAAGGACCTCAGGGTTCTGATTGATGACAGGTTGGCTATGAGCCAGCAGTGTGCCCTAGTGGCTAAGAGAGCCAATGGGATCCTGGGGTGCATCAGGAGGAGTGTGGCCAGCAGGTCAAAGGAGGTGATCTTCTGGTCAGGCCCCACCTGAAGTATAGTGCCCAGTTCTGGGATCCCTGGTATAAAAAGACAGGGATGTCCTGGAAAAAGTCCAGAGGAGGGGTACGAAGATGATTAAGGGCCTGTAATGTCTCCTTTATGAGGAAAGGCTGAGTGAGCTGGGACTGTTCAGCCTAGAGAAAAGAAGACTAAGGGGAGACCTTATTAATGTTTGTAAGTATCTTAAGTCTGGGATGCAGGGGGAAATGGCCAGCCCCTCTTCAGTTGTCTTTGGAGACAGGACAAGGGGTAATGGCTGCAAGCTAGAGTATAGGAAGCTCTGCACCAACATGTAGAAGGTTTACACAGTGAGGGTGACAGAGCACTGGGACAGGCTGCCCAGGGAGGTGGTGGAGTCTCCATCTCTGGAGATATTCAAGACCCACCTGGATGCCTATCTGTGCAATATGAGCTAGGGAGCCTGCTTTGGCAGGGGGGTTGGACCCAATGATCTCTCGAGATCCCTTCCAACCCCTACAATTCTGTGATTCTCTGATCTTTTTTTGCAGCCACCTTTTCAGTTTACAGAAAAGCTAATATTCCTTTGAGAAGAGATGATGTTGTTTATTACTGGTCGGATATTGCATTCAAAACTCCCAGTGGTCCTACTGGAAAAGTGGAAATGCCTATTAGGTGCAGTGAGGAATTCGAGGTATTGTATATTAATACAGCATTTTTCACCAAATGATTTTGATGTTAAACATGCTTAGGCATTTTTATTTGGTAGAAGACAAACCTAGCAGGCAATTATTTTATATCTTTTCCAGTTACATGTGTCTAAATTTTCCAGAGAATAGCGTTGTAGAACATGACCTAGAGGTCAAATCATTTAGAGTGCTTCCCTCCTAATTCCTTTTTTATTATTATTTTTCCATTGAACTTGTTGAAATTCGGAGGGGAGCTGTGAATACTGCAGATCTGCAGACTTCTGAATAGAACCTGAAATACTTTGAATTCAGTTAAAACAGCTTTATCTGACTGTTCACTGATTCCTCTTCACTAGTCATGATCTGCCTGTGGCAAAGCACTTCTCCTCATGATTGTGAAGATTGCTCTCCAGGATGCTCCTTCTGACAGTGTGAATATTGACTTGAACTTATAAAGGTCAGGCAGCTCCTACTGTTATTGGAAGTGAGAACACCAACTCCAGCAAAGCTCTCTGAGAAGAATTTAACCTTCAAATTACAAAATAGAATGCTCAGCAGAGCCAGGACTTCAGCCAACTTGAAAGTTAACCTTATTTCTCTGCAAACAGAAACGTGGACTTCAGTGTTGCCCCAGCAAAAGAAAAAGAAATCAAACAACTAAGTGGACAAAGGATTCTAGAGTTATACATCTAGCAGGTATTTTATTTTGCCTTTTTAAAGATTGGTAGAATGCATAGAAAGAGTTGCTTTTGGATATCTTAACTTCCAAAGTAAATAATAGCTCCATCTGCTTTTAAGAGACTTGTGTTGAAAGATAAACCATCCCATACATTCCTTTTTTCTATTGTTCTGACATTAGATCAAAGAAGTTTATTCCCAGTGAAGCGCAGCAACTGACTTAGCTCACCTTTGAAAACTCTTCTGTATTTGCTGTCGTGTGGATTCAAGCTCAGAGCACAGCTAAGGTAATTTAAGGTCTGTTGGAATTTGGCTGTCTATTAGTGATCATGTACTGCAGTACAATACAAGAAGGATGACAGTGTAGAAGCAGAACTGCAAATGAGGATGAAGCCTCACTTTTCATCTTGATGGAGTGTAAAAAATAATATTTTTTATTTTTAATGCAACACATTTATATCGTGGCAGTAGTGACAGTAGGTTCATATTGCATATAAATGAAGATGATTCTTTGGTTCGTAGGAGAATAAAAGGAGAATAAAGGAGACATTATGATTAAGAGTATACCAGACAGATAATAGAAAGGAAAAAGGATATGTAAGTCTTAGTTGCCTAAAAAAGGCATTGCTTTCTGTGTTCGGGCACTTTTTTTTTCAAATGCATTGTAACTTTCTCAGTTTTAAGTTTGACATCTGGCAGATTTTAGATCGTGTAAAAATCATCCTTAATGGCCTTTCTGTCTCATCAGTGGGGCCACCATTCAAGTAACAAAGTGCCAATCAGTTGCTCTTGTTCCTCTTTAGCTTCAAGATATTACTGGAGAGCTTTTTGCAGAGATCATGATCTCTCTGCTTGATATGCCGTTCATTATAACTATAGTTAAAGGTCTTCAGGCTTATCCATTATAACCCCCTAATTTTCTTGACTGACTTTTTTTTTCTCCAGGATAAGATAGCATGTTCAGTTTCATTCCCCCTTGACCATACTCACCTCACTTCAAATAACAGGTTTTATTATATTTGAAAGACAAAGAAAATAAAAAATAAAACAAAATAACTGTGCTGTTTTATTTGAAATATGAAAATGAAACAGAATTGTTTAAGGTGTTTCATTGTACTGCTAAATATCTAATTAAATTGATTTCTTAAATGAAAATGAAATTTCATGGGCAATTAGAGTGTGAAATAAATAACTTCTTATGGAAAAAGAACACTCTACAAAATAAAAGAAAATCTGTGGATTGCACTCAGTGTTTAAGCTGTGTGAAGAAAACAAAGAGTGTTCCTCTTCTCTGGACATTAATCAGGTATCATTTATTTTTAGCTTATCAAATCTATTCTGGTTAATAGAGTCTTACAGTGCACTGGATAATTCAAAATTTATTTTTAAAAGATGTGCCACATAGTTTAACTTGTTTCTGAAAAAAATTATGATACTCTCTTGGTATAAAATGAAGAGAATTCTGTACTGCTTTCCAGCTATCAAAGCTATTGAAATCCCATAAGTAGATATTGACATAGTAAACAGTACAGTTCACCAATACTTGAAATGAGTGTAACCATCTTTTTTATATGCGATCGTATTTACAAACACCTAATTCATACAAATATAACAAAGCATTTAAGCCCTGGCTTAAACTTAAGTTCCAGGCAGGTATTTGTATTTTATTTAATAATTCGCAATATATTTTATAGAACGGAAGTATGTGTTTTTGTATATACTATCCTGAGTAAAATTAGTCTAGTGAAACTTTTCTTTATTTGGGCTTGTATAATCAAAAGTTAAGTCAAACTTTCAGAATAAACAATATTTCTCAATTATTTTATAAAGGAAATAACTGTTTGTTTCTGAATATCTTTGTTGTCAAGGAGATTACACTGCAGACAAATACATCGCCTTTTTATTGGCCCACACTCAAACTCACTACCTGAACCAGCTGTCTTCTGTGTATTGTTTTGATATCCAAGTTGCTTCCAGATATCTTCACCTGAAAATGAGACTCAATTTGTAGACTATGTAGAACATACACAAAGAAGAGATGATTTGAAGCACAGGAACTTGATTTCTTAACTGGTAATGATTGGAAGGGGGTAGATTTAGATTGGATGTTAGGAAAAATTCTTCATATTGATGGTGTTGAGGCGATGGCACATGTTGCCCAGAGAAACTGTGGCTGCCCCCTCCCTGGAGGTGTTCAAGACCAGGTTGGATGGGGCTTTGGGCAACCTGGTCTACTGAGAGGTGTCCTTGCCTGTGGCAAGGAGGTTGGAACTTGGTGATCTTTAAGGTGCCTTACAACCCAAACCATTCTATAAGTCCATGATTCTTTGAAGATTTCTAAAGGTATAGGATTAACTCAGAATTACACAAGCTTAAACATGTTAAAATCTGAGTTGTACTTGTTTAACTTCAGCTATCTTGGAAATTAATTCACACACCCACACATCCCAAATCCTCAATAATTATGCTGTAAAGAGGAATGAACAAGCACAAAGTGGTCTATACCCAGATGTACCTGGACTGATCAGGTAAACTATAGTGACTGAAGCTATTATTCTCTTCCATCAGTTGAATGACTTAGAAGGTTTCAGAATTGGCCTTATCCTTGTAGGCTGAAACAGCTCAGGAGAAAATTCATTTATAACACTGCATTTCCTATTATTTATTATTTTAAAGCACTCTAACTTCAGTGACATTTTTACATTATTAATAGTACATTAAATAAATGTGATTTAGGAAAAATATATCTTTAAAATGTCATTGGAAACTTGTACCTTCCCTCACTTTTGAATAAATTCTTAAATGACGGAAAAAAGAGCGGGGATCCTGAGTACTAGCAATTGAATTAATATACTGGTAAAAGTCATACTACTGGCATGTCTGGCACAAGGCACCATTGCTTAACAGATACTATTGAAATTATTTTTTGAGGGGTTGAACTGCAACAAAGTCACTCAAGATATGGCTTTGAGATTATTAAATAGTAATATTATTAGACAATAAATTATTAATTGCTGTTACAAATAATTTTCCGGAAGCAATATGCAGTATTTTAAAAAGGATAAATCAATAGCTTTCCTCAGCTGGAAGGCTGTGGTTCAATTTCCAAACCTGGTGGCTGCTGTTTAAATATGATGTGTGGGTAGCAGGATTATGACATCCTTCATAGAGCAGACCAATCTCTTATACTCAGAAGCTTCAATCTGACAGGGACCAGGAGCAGATACTTGTGGAAAAAGTATAAGAACAAGTAAGCATATGATAATAGCTCTACAGAGGAATAATTTTCCAGCTTTCATCAATTTGTATTTGAGGCACTTCCTGCATGATTGATCATAGCTGTGTGCTTACTAGTCCTGGATGAAATATTTTCTTGAATTTATTTTCTGCAACAGATGGGTAGTTCTGTTATTCTAATAAAACAAGTTTATATAAAACTGTACCTCATTTCAAAAACTACCTGACATAAAGTGCAATTCTTTTAACTGACCCAATCATAAGATCTTAAAATATCATCCACTATGTTTCATTACATCAGTTTCTCCTTTGCCCAAATGGATGAAGACATTGTAATTTAAGTGTTTCATTGTCCTGTTTTCACCCATGGACTGGTTTGCCTTTTCAGAATATATTAAATGTATGTCGTGACGATCTTTTGTTTTACTAATCTATCATTTGATACTATGTGAATCCCTGGCCATAATGCCATGCTAGAACTGAGGTCCAGATGTAAAAATGGTCCACACTGGCTGGGCACAGCAAGACACAAAGCCTGCAGCAGTTCCAGAGCTATTCTTTTCCGATATGTAATCTATTAGTTTATGCCTCTCAACTTTTCAGTATCAATGCAGTCTATATTGATGGAAAGAGGTCCAGTTTAGGGTTTTTTAAAGTTAATTTTATTGAAAAGTTGTTCTTTTTTAAACTGAAGACCAGTACAAATAGAAGTGTTCCAAACAGGCTTCTTAATCTTAAAGCTGCAGCCTTATGCTGCTAAAGCTTTTGTGCACCTTCACAGTGTATCTTTTGCAGTACAGCTGCTTTTCTTTTGTGTCTGCAAATTCATAGTCTGAACAGATCTTGCAGTACTGTAGATTTGTGAAAGCTTAATTTTCCTATGTTCTATTCCTCAATACATATGCAATTGCACTAAACTTGTACCACTTCTACGATGATTTTTAAAAATATCTTTTCGTCTATCTGTCTGTGAACATTTAAAATAGACGATTGCTAGCAATTCTTATTTTTTCTTTGCTTCCAAGGAGACAAACCATTTCTTCCAATTGCAGCAAAAGGTTTTGGAGGAGGGAGAGGTGGGGAACAGAAACAAAAAAACCCCCACCTTCTCCTAGATTTGTTACGATTGTTTCGTTGGAGGGCAATGTCTTGAAATCCTTTACTAGTTTTGTTATCTTGCAGATTCCTGTACTCTCAGGAGAGAACGATGATCATGTTGTGACAGTGCCAGCTGGAAGCAATGTCATGTACAAGGCGTAAGCAGCTATCTAACGTCCCGGACCATGAGCTGGAGGAGAGAAGATTTTTATCCATAGGAAGCCTCAGAGAGTACTGTTACTAAATGTTCAAACTTTCTTTATGCTCCCTTAGGCCTGAACCCTAACACAGGCCCAGTTACCGAAGTTAGGAGAAAGCAAAGTGCAAGAAAGACATAACTGGCAGGAGCAGAATAATAGCCAAGCAGCAGTTATGAGGTACTGTTGGGGTTATTAAACTATGCCACATGCTGATGTCAGATGGAACATTCTGCCTTCTGTAGCATCCTATGAATATGCAGGAGTATAGATATTTTGTCTGTGGATACATTAGGGGAATTTTGAAGTTATCTTTTAAAAAATGCAACATGTCTTAATGAAAGCAATAAATATAGCTCCTTGTTACAACAGAAATGATTAAAACCTTATGCTGTTCTTATTTCATGGTTGTACATGACTGCTGATTCTGCAATAAGGAATAAATAACTAGATTTCCAGTACTTTTGACTTATTTGTGGAACAATGTTCAATGACTAGAAGACACTTTTTACGTGCATTTTTTTTCAGTTGAACTTGATATTTTTCCTCTGCTTCACACTATAATATGGCTTCATAAATCCATACTCCAAATATTATTAACATTAATCTTGCAGTGTCACATAGGATATGTTTGTACAGTAACCACTGGTTGTTTTGTTGTTACTTCCATTCTGTTTATAAATTAACACCAACGCACATGCTTTCCTTGTCTGAGAAAGGGCAACCAGTGGCCCAGAGGACACAGGACTGAACAGTGGATTTGCTTCTCTGCTGTGGTAATCTGAGCTGTCACCTTGTACAATGTAATTGCAATGCAGTTGTGCAACTGCTCTTTGCCTTGGTAGCCACTATCTATGAAAGAGAGATAAGTACATTGTTGGATGAGAAACTATGCATCCTAGCCTCCTTTCAAGAATATTGATAAAATACTTTCATTGCTACCTTTGTTTTGTAATAAGAAGTCTTAACTGTGTCTTGAGTAACAGGTAGATTTACGTGCTGGAAGACCCTAGAAAATCTAGGCATTGTAGCTTGTCTGATGCTTGATTCAGCTGATATTCTTGTGATGCCAGGTATAACTAACTGTCCAGTGGATGCCTCAAAAGCTCTGTAATTCCCACTGAGGAAGATTTCTCAGCTACCTTTGGAAATCAGTCCTGTGAGTGTTTTGGTGAGCAATTTGAACATGCACTTATGAATAAATATTTTATTTTCCAAAACATGTGGTTTCTTTTTTCTATTTGTGTGATATGTGGAACTTCTGTTTTAAAATATTGGAGTAAAAGAGAGCTAATACATAATATAATAAAAATTATTACGGTGGTCTGAATGGCAATGTCAGAGTCTAAGATCTCTTAGGTTGGTAGAGGCAAAAGCCCTGCCAGACATTTCTTCTGTGGGTACAAGACCAGCACAGGGAGGATATCTGTACCAAATGTGGTGGGCTGCAGGAAGGAGGACAAAACACTGTCTTTTGGAATTAGAAGGAGAAATCATCTCCGCCTTTTCTCTCCCACTACACATGCTCTCTCCCGAGAAGACACACTTGTACTGGGACCAAAGCACTGAAACCGGTGGCACAGAGGGCAGAAGTATAAAAGGAAAACAGAATGTAAGAAGATGTTTGTTTCATGCCTGAAAAGAAAGCCCAAAAGTGTGGAATTATTTTTTTAACTATAAAGACTCTTCAGAATAATAATTTAGGATTCTATTGCAAACAAATTTGGGAAGAAATAAAGAAAAGGTTTGCAGGGTCTCTCACAAGTATGGAAATCACACAGAGATTGATGATTTTGAGATGTGGCTATAAAATCCTTGAAGAAAAAAAATAAAATCAAGGATTTATACTAATTTCCACTGCAGTAACATTTGTTGTGAAATTTATGGTTAGATCTTCTCTTGGGCAGCCACTAGAGGACAACATGATCACATACTTCTAAGTTAGTCTGACGTTTCTACCCACAGCGGTACATAGACACCAATAGCCTTTAATCTACAACCCCAATCCTCCGACAAAACTAATCACTAAACGGTATGAAAAGTCAAAACATACGAAATAACAAGCATCTCACAGCTCTATGTGAGAATCTGTATGAACCTGACCCATTAGTTTTGATCTGTTAAAATATGGAGCTAAAACTGGTAGATTTTTGCACAGCTGTCAAAAAACAAAGTGAAGAAATCTTCGTTAAAGTAACTAAAAGAAGAAATATGGAATAGTGCACCCTCTGATTCATTGGGCCTGAACTGATGCAAGTGTTTTGAAGTACCTTCATCCTATGTTTTCAATAGTACTTTATATAAATCTACACTAACTAGTCTACTGGAACATTTATTGCAGGAGTGCCAAAAGGCCTCAATTTACCACATTTAATAATAATATACAGTGAGAGCTTTGTCTCCAGAAGTCTTACTGTCTGAATAGTTAAGGCAGAAAGGGTGATTAGAGGAAACAGGGTGGGAAAGGGTTCAGCACCATGCACCAACTGAAACAAGGGGATGAAAAGAGACACAGTAATGATCTGTTCCATGCTCCCAGTAGCTCAGTTATCAGTGCTGGGAATAACAAACACTTTGTTCCTCCAGAAATTTCTCTTAACTTTGAGATGAGGATATTTGATAGTTGCTGCCTTTGAGAAAAGGAAGAATGTCTTCTTTCCTGGAAATCACTCATTTATATTGTTCTCTAAGTGGATTGGATTGGATTCGCATGCTCTTTAGAGAAGCTGACAGAAAGAAAATTACCTATTGTTCTAGCGTCCCTTTCTTCAGTGCACTACATCTAAGAGTAAATTTTTCTCTGACCACAGATTTCTACAAACTTCTTTGGTAAGCCACAACAGACTTCTACCTATTTATCTATATAAAGCACATAGTGCAGCCTGGAAACTTCCCTCCCTGAAATGTATTTCCTTCTTCTTCTTCCTATTTTTGACAGACTCTCCCCTGGAGTAACTCCCATTATGTTCAATTTCCATCTGTCCACAGTTTGCACAATGTGAGGCACCCCCTGAAGACCCGTTTATCACTGGGATCTAAAAAAGGGTAGTGTTTTACCTCATTTTACATTGCATTAGATTTTACAACAACAGATCAGGGCTTCTGGCCCTTAAAGGGTTAGTAACTAAACGTGCACTGAAAGCTCACTGTGGTGGGAGCAGCAAAAGCACAAAGCATTAAGTCAGAACAGTAACAGAGAAACAATGTCAGCACAAGGACAATAAATGCTGTTATTCTTAGTGCTCCAAGAATAACAGTGATTATTGTTCTTGTTTTAACATGTTTTCATAATTTTTCTGGACAACAACATAGTGTAAGAGGAAGCGCTGAGGTGACCTATATAGTTAGTTTAAAATTATGAAATGGAGAGGGAGAGAAATGTGTTTTGACTCATGTTAATTTTGCATTGATGGGACTTTAAGAATGCTGAAGCTAAAACACCTAGGCAGATGTGCGTACATATTTATTTGTTCTTGACAATAACAGCTTCTGAATTATGGCACACAAACAGGCATGTGTATAGCTCTATAAAAGATACCTGTCCTCTCCCCCATTTGCCCTCTCAGACATGCATCAACCCCTTATACTTCATCTTGTAGTAAGATTGTAAGAATTTGAAAGGGAGATACTGTCCGTAAGTGATGCACCAGATGAGTTGAATGCTGTTGAATAAAGCAGCATATTGATAGTGTATCATTATTTCCTGCATGAACATTGATATTGAACAGGTACCAGTGAGAAAGCTGCTACCTATACATTCACTTTATGTGTATCACTGTATTTACCTACACTGGCATTAAATGGATGCTGTGAATCGCTATAAATTTTTTCTATAATGATATTATCATAACACTATCATAAACCTCTTTTATTATGTTCACAGGTACACCATACACAATAGTGCCTGCAGTGTTGCTCAAAGATCACCTCACCATACCAAGGGAATTTACCCAAAGCAAATTTCACTACCTTGTTGTACACTGAGGTGTCCACTATGCACCACAGTACTGTCACTGAGGACCTAACAATGCAGTACAGTAGCTGTACAGTACAGGTTAGTTTTCCCACTGCCATTACACAATGTTCCAACTCACATTTCAGTGATTTGGACAGCTGAGAGCCAAGTGCC
This sequence comes from Laterallus jamaicensis coturniculus, assembly GCA_022605575.1. Lineage (NCBI taxonomy): Eukaryota > Metazoa > Chordata > Aves > Gruiformes > Rallidae > Laterallus > Laterallus jamaicensis. The sequence continues at coordinate 2,167,839 of JAKCOX010000045.1, read as the reverse complement.
AACTGTAGAAAACACTGGTTTCAGGCCTGAAAGCATAGCTCAGCACAGGTCAGGATTCTAATTTTCCTTAATGCCCTTTTTGAAACACTTTTGCCAGCACCTGGTTCTACCAAACATCCTTCCAATGGATTAATGCCTAGGATTCCAGAACTGGTCTTCAGAGACATATCAAAACACTTTGAAAACATGAATAAATTACTTTTCTTTCATATTTTTCTCCTGTTTTGCAAAGTTACTTGACAAGACCAACACCACGGAACAGTGTAATTAGCATAATCATTGAGTGGTCATTTGGCACACATGATTCATCTATTATGGCATATTGGGTATGTCGATTCCTCATTTTCCTGAAAAACTCCCAAAAAGAAAAGGCATGGGAATGAACTAGGTCATTTTGTATTCCAGACAAAGACTACTCTCCTTATTATTCCTTTCTGGAAAGCCCAAATTACTTCTGTTTTTTCGTAGTGTTCTGTAAATGTGGGGGTTTTTTTTCTGTTTTGGGTGGGGGGTGGGGGATTTGTCTTTGTTCCTTCTTATTTCATTGTGGGAGCAAAGTAAAGACATGACATAATCTAGATTACATTGAAAGAACTTTCATAGGCTGAATTATATTGAGAGAACTTTCAACTCTGAAAATACTTTACCTCCACAACTCAGCCCATTACATTTCAGGTCCTGGTCAGTAAACATGTGAAAGAAGACAGTAGTTGTTAGTGCCATCAACAAGCAACAGGAAAAAAGAACAAGAGAAAAATATGGACAGTGTGGAATAAACTGGTCTATTCAGAAAGAGCTGAAGAGGTAACTAATGAAAACCAAACAAAAATCGATTTTTTTTTTTCCTAAATCCCGTCGGCAATCTGAAAGTGGGATGTAGTAAGGCTGCAGTTATACAATCCTGTCCTAAGATATATGGTCATTACCATTCATGAGGCATGGAAAAATCTTTGTGCAGGCCATGCCATTTCGAATTATGGAGTGGAGGAGATGGTAATACATGCCATAAGATACTGTGCTTAAGTTGCAATGCCAGACATTACAGGGAAGCATGAATCTGAAAGGACATCTAACATTGCCTTCTACAGTCGATTGGGGCTTTATGCATCGGTATAAAGCTGCAGTGTACACAAGGAGCAGATACCCTTTCAGATGATTTTGCTACCTTTCTTCAATACCCAACTGACTACAAGTGAAACACATACAAAAGGAGAGTAGGAGGAATGATAAGACTGGTATGCAATGAAGTTTTTTCATACAGGAGTTTACTTCCAAATTGTTTGCGAATCTAGGACTGGAAAAGCACCTGCCAAAATAAACTTTGTAACACAAGCTCCTGTTTGTTTCAAGGCAACTATACAGTTATGGATGTAATTGCCTGCATGAGACAGATGTTTACAGAGACTGGTCAAACACATAGGCAATTCTAACCTTCTATGACTGGAAAATACACTGGTGGCTATATTGCTAGCAAAGGTTCAACTTCACTGCTTGTATAAACCAATCTAAGCTGGTATTAGACTGTCAGATTCCAGTACTATTTTAGTCATTGTAGATAGTGGATCCAGCAACAGAAGTATTTACCCCAGAGTTCGATGCTAGCATTTCAGCCGTCCATGCAGTTTTCTACACCCTAACTCAGATACATTTACATAATCATACCTCTGACTACCATGAAGACCTACCAGCAATATCTATGTAGACTCAAAAAATGATAGCACTTTTCAATTCAGCTAAATGCAAGCACCACAGAGGCTGCTCATGTTCCCCAGCTTTTACAGTCAATAACCCTCAAGTTATTTATGGAGACTGACAGAAGTTACATTAGCAAAGGCTGACTTTTCATTAGCATTTCCATTAGGTTGTGGCCAGCTTTTATGATTGACTTTGGTAAGGTTGGCCAGACCATGCCAGTAATCACATGAATAAGATAATTATAGACACAAAGGGATTTTACAGTGTTGACTCTGTTAGCCAAATTAGCTGCTGGTGGTGAGGGCTGCAAGACATCTGTTATTCTTTCACCTTTAAAAAAAATTGTCAAAACCAGTAGTGTTTATGACTATAAAATGAAACACTGGAATACACCCTTGATTTCAAACAGTGCAGGCATATTAAATTTCTCTGCTGCTACTTAACCTTATCTCTGGAGAAATGAAGAAATGAGAGTCAAAAATGGTTCTTTTAATACATGCCACTTAACGTTTCTGGAGAAAAAAATGTGAAAGTACCTATTTAGTGTTATAGTCTTCTAGCTAAATGTGAAGGGAGAAGAGAAAGAACAGAATGGAGGCAGAAAAGAGAAAAAGATATAAGAAAGCAAAAGCAATATTAATTGATTTAAAAAACAAATAAACTTTGTAAAGATTCCAAATGAAACTTCTCTATAGAAACACAAGAGTATGCTAAAAAAGAATTCAAATTTTTGGGACTGCTTGCAAGAACCCCACTAGATTTTCTGTTTCAGATATGAAGTCAACTAATTAAAATGGGCTTTCTCAGATTTTCCATTGCTTATTTACTTTGCTGCTCTTTTTTGTTCCAATCTTAAAGCAGTCACCATGAACAACTGTCCTATCCTATCCTATCCTATCCTATCCTATCCTATCCTATCCTATCCTATCCTATCCTATCCTATCCTATCCTATCCTATCCTACTCTATCCTACTCTATCCTATCCTATCCTGTCCTGCCCTGTCCTATCCTATCCTATCCTATCCTATCCTATCCTATCCTATCCTATCCTATCCTACTCTATCCTATCCTATCCTATCCTATCCTGTCCTGCCCTGTCCTATCCTATCCTATCCAATCCTATCCTGTCCTATCCTATCCACAAATATTTTAATTCAGAATCATTATAGAACTTATAAGCAGGAGCTCCAATTTATTATTTAGTTATTTTTCAGTCCTGTAATTTACAGTAGATTTCTCCCTGAAGTGTGGATGCAGAGGTCAGAATCTGCTTTCTGGCTAGTTAAATGTAACTGAGAACACATATATAGACAGATTTCCATAATGTTTTCTTCTTAATTTTCTTTTTTTTTTGAGCAAATGCTTACTGTTCTTTGCATTATTTCTTTAACTTTGAATAGATGAAGTTAAAAGAGATCACATTTGACTTTGAACAATTCTGCAGATGACCCTTGGAATAATTTTTGTCAGTGCATTTCCAAGCAAGGGCTGAACCACTTGCTGAGTTTGATGGGTTTTTATTACTAGTGATATCAGCCCCTGCTGGATATCAAGATCATGCATCTAACTTTCCTCCCTATGGCAGTTTTCTCCTTAACTAAGCATAAGCCTGTTTGTCCCTACAGACTCCTTTTAGACACATAATGATTTACATTGCATTCACATCAAATGAAAAACTATGTCTTGAGGACATCCTAATTTACATCCTTTATCTGAAAATGCCCCTCCAGCAGAAGTTACTTTGTACTAATGACACTATGGCACTATATAAATGTTCTCCCGATATAATTTCTTGTCCCAATATTAATTTTCTCATCAAAACAATTTTTTGGTCCTTTCTGTAGTTCATACTCTTTTTCTAGTAGGGCAAAGATAAAATCAACATGCATCTGATTTTTTTAGTGATGAGCTAAGTCCTTTTAGGTAGTTGATACCAACTGAAAAATTGTTTCCCACATAGAGTGATGTTTACAGTTTGGGTACCTCAAGAGCTTTCTATGCTGCACTGAGTTTTATTTGATTGTGTCAGATTTAGAGAAACAGGTAATTCCTTTCCTGAAGGTATAACTATGTTTTTTTAAGACTTAATATGCGTTTACAGTTTTAAAATTCAAAAATAGACTAGGTATGGAGAGTCAGCAAATACTTTTAAGCATGAAACACTCATCGCCTATCTCTGGCCCTGTGAGCCTTGAATAAATCAAGGGATGATGCTGAGTGGGAAGAGGTTTCCCTGTATATTAGTCACTGTCCAGTTGTATGGACAGTTGTTCTGTTGTATGGACATAGATTGTTAGTTGTAAGACTATTTCTGTCATGGTAATTTTAGACAGATAAACATAGCATAGTGAGCTCATAGTATAAGACATTATAAAAATGGAGATATTTTGATCATTCAAGTTTTATAATCACAAATATTCCATTTTAACAAGAATTTTGGTTCTTCAGAATGTCCTTTTATTTTTCTCTTTTGGTGGAATCTTAGCTCTTGAAGGATTTTTTTTTCACACACATTTTGAAGTCCTGGATTCAGTTAAGTAAGTGGAGGTTTTAGCAGTGAACAGGCTTTCCTTGTGAAGTGTGGCCTAAATAAGGGTTTCTTTCTTTCTAGTTCTTTTGTGGACAGTTGGAAGTTAGAGTGGCCATACCAGATATTATAAGGATAGTATAAAATTGTGTCCTTTTCAAATTATTTTTTAAAGCTTTTAAAGGGTTATATATCTCAGTTCTTCTGGTCTGAAGTATAGGTAACCAGGAACTGTGGAAAAGTCTTGTTAAATAAAAAGTGGTCAGAAAGAACTCCTGCATTTTAAAATGTAATGTATTTTACACATGTAATATGTGTAATACAGGAATTAATAAAATGAAGCAAAGTGCCATGACATTGCTTACTCTTTTGCAACCTCTTACTAAGATACTGGAGTTTCAAAATGTGGGACATTGTGACATTGCTAATCCCTAGTTTAAGTCGTAACAACACCCTGTACAAACAGGTAGGATTGGATTCAGCTTGACTCATGGATACCCAGGTATTTTTGTTTTTCTAGAAATAAGTGATTAATTTTTCTCTAAGTTTAATTTTTCTGTTTTATCCTATTAAAAGTTCAAGTATTGAACAAATTTAGAAACTAATGTGAAGCTTCAAAGAAAAAAAATTAGATGCACCACACTGAATCTAAAGTAATCTATCCTAAAATATTTACATGCCTGATTAGCTCACAGCAAGAATGGCACATACTAAAAGTACTACAAAATCGTGAATGAAAAATCAGCTGTTGTACATTTGTACTTTTTTGCCTTATTCTTTGTTAAGAAAAAACCCCAAATCGAACTCAAAACCTAAACTACAGATCTCCCTTCAAGTCTTTCTGGTCTAAATCAAGCAAATTACCCTTCACAGGAAACTTTATGCTTCAGTGCAATGATTCTGTTTCTTTAGATACTTTTGCATAGCTGCAACATACAGGGTTTTATGTCAACAGGAAAAGAATTCCAGAGCTAGCTAGAGAATTGGTTCTTTTCAGAAGAAGTTGTGTAAATGAATGGGTAGATTTTTATTCTCAATTTCATTTTCATTTAGGCTCTATCTTATTTTCTCACACAGCGTGACCACTTGGGTTGCCTATATAATAAAGAAATTTGGATTACATTCATCAACTACCTGGAGACATAGCCATCAACTTGATATTGCCATGCAATCTGGCCAAATCTGGCAATGAATGTCACCTTTTCAATCTGTTGCTTATTCAATGCAGTTATGGCTGTTAATAATGGGACAAAATATTTAAATTCAAAATGAAGACAGCATATATCTAAAGTTTATTTTCTTGGGCCACAAAATATTTGAGGTATGTATCTTTGCAGTTTCCAATTCTGATTAGAGATGATAGACATGAAATGAAAATTCAGATTCAAACAACATTAACCAGCAGTAAATTTGAATTGTTAACACACTAGGTTTTCAGCAGATGCAAGCTCAAATCAGTTCCTGTGATAATATCTGAAGCCTTGGTGTTTTGTTTTGTAGGCTTTACTTCTACAACAGAATGCCCTACACCTTGTAATTCAGCATACCCCAGAGAAGTATAAATATACTTCACCCATCTCTAATGATGTAATTTTATGATTTTATGAATCAACCATTAGTATATATTGCTAACAGAATCTTTTAGGAACGGCTTTATTCTGTAGGTGTACTAAAAAATTGAAACACATATCTTAGCTCTCATTTGTTGTTTACTCTGGTTATAACACTTTCCTATTATTTCCCTCTTTCCCATGGACTTAATGAGGAAATAAATTAATAATGATAACAGTGTGACGAAAGAACCCTACTGTTCTTCCACCAACAGATGTCATTACCACAAGAAGTTCTGCCATAAAAAAACATTCCTTTCTTATCTTCTCCCAATCTTTCCTATCAGTTTTTACCAATATTATAATTCAGTTCCAGAACTGGAAAGCTTAATTGAATAGCTTTCAGAGAACCACGAGTTAATGCTCTCTAAAAACTCAAAAGTACATGCAGACCATAATGCCCTAATATGCTAACTGATTTTAGTAGTTCTTGCTGGCAATGAAATATCATCCAGTCTGTGTTTGCAAAGGGTCAGCCTAACCTTGAACTTCACAGCAACACAGTGTTGAGCTGTGAAGGAGCTAATATGGTGATAGCCAAAGCATTCTTTTCACACCACGACTGAAAAAAAGACATTTTGGGATCTTCCAACAACCCAGCACCCACAAGTTTTGTTTACAGTATATTTAATGCTAGTGATGCTTTAGCTCTTGTGTTTCATGGGCATAGAAATGTATCGCTTATTTCTTGGAAACTGGACAGGGATAGTTTGTACCACCCTCTACACTTATAATAGAAAGTCTGTGTCATAGCTAAATGACGAAGGTTTATTAAGGGGGTGGAATATTGAGACTAGATGACTAATTTGTCTATTTTATTCCATGTGGTAAATCACTTCAGTGAGCAATGTATACACTCATTGTGTGTACCTTTTTTCCTATTTGTTTGATAAATTCGTAGGATAGATACAAGTACTCATTTACCTGATCTTGTTTAATTTTAGTCAAATTTTTAAAAAGAATATATAAAAACCTAGTAATTTACAAAAATAAATAATGGAATACATAGCCAAATAATTATTTATCAGCAGGAATTTGCCCCCAAAGCTTATGTAAATGAAAATGGATTGAACATTCAGTGTTGATCAGAGAGACAGCATTATGTTCTTCTCCCAAACCATTGACAAATACAGATAGGAAGAATTCAGTACATTTTTATTCCTAGCTGTTATTTGGACAGATGGCCAGTCACTGCAGTTGTTGAACTCTCCCCAGCCCCCCTCGCCCCAATTTAAATTTAATGAAGTTCAAGTGATCCACAAAAACAATTATTTTAATTTTTTTAATATTTCCTGTGGGAAATAAATGCTTTTTTGTCTCTTTTGCCTCCTACAGGAAGCATTTCTGTTTCACTGTGAAGCTTCTGCTTAGAAAATTAAAAAATACATCTCTTACCTCTCTTGATTCTAAGAAAAAGATGAAATAGATTATAAAATTTAGTAAACATTTCTGCAGTGAAACAAAGCCTTGTCTACTTGGGAATAGTTTGGGAGTTTTCCTCCCATTGTTTGGGTTTGGTGTGTTGTGGCGCTTTGCTTGGAGTTTAGGGGGTGGCGTTGTTCATTTTTTTGTTTTACTGTATGTATGTATGTATGGCTGTAGTTTAGACTCAATTTTGACATACATAAGTGAAATTGGGAAGAAAATATCTTCCAGAATTTTAAAAGAACTTACAGTTTTCTACATCCATTATTCCCTGGTTGACAACAATTTAACTTTTCAAAAATACTGTACTTCTCTAGCACTTTCAATTTGTTTATAGAGATGTGGTAGCAGAACTGTTAACTCAGAAAGTCTGTTCCCAGAACTATACTGACATCACTGATGATGTAATCACAGATGCTTTTGACAAATAAAATTGCAGTCATAAACAAGTCTTCTTGGCTGGGAATCAGGAAGAAACAGGGAAACATACAGTCTTTACTGGAATAGAAATGACCAATCTGGAAAAGTAAGGGATGTTTCTAAGATGGTAAAAACAGCAAAGAAAGAAGACTAAACATCAAAAGCAAATAAAATCCAATCCAAAATTTAAACACTCCAGAACTTCAGGAAATTGTGACTGTGAATACAAATGTATCAGACCTGTCTCAACTAAGCCATATTTTACATAAGCTCTAGTAAGCGCAGTCCTTACCAGTCAGCATTTTGCATACATATTGATACTGTTTTATCAGATACAAATGAAAATAATTTAGCTGGAAATAAAAAACACTCTTCTCTTTGCCAATGCAACTTTTGGCTTGCTTTCTATTTTAGTTCCATTTCAATTGAGTAGAGCTGCCATCTCCAACAAGCAATAGAATTATGGTTTCAATATTCATGTTAGATGGCTCTTTGGTGGGTGTAGAGCATACAGAAAATTTTTGTTGCCTAGATAGGCAACTGCAAAAGAACCTGTATAGGACTCCATTTAAGGAAGAGAGATGTATAATGCTGTCTTCTCTGAGTGTATGAAACAAAGCACTGACATTCTGGAGGTGAAAGTGTGTCAGGTCTGAGGAAATTTGTTTTGCAAAGTAAAGCCACTATTAATTTCTTCTTTTACTGGCATAAAAGCAAACAAAAAGACCAGAGAAATACCTTTTTTTTTTTTTTTGAGTTTAAGGACTCTCTGTCTATTAATTTTCTGAAGTGATTGAAACAACTGTTTTCAGAGACAGAGGCTGGGCTGGTTGATGCTCAAGGGAAAATCCTGATTATGGCTGCAGAACAGCTTCATCTATTAGACTAAAAATAATAATGGATGGAGTATGGAGAAACAATCAGATAATCTAAAAGGTGTGTCTGTGCCCACAAAAGAGACATAGGAACATAATATGTCACTACTAGGTTGGTAGAGAAACAGTTAATATGAGCTAGTGAGCTCAGCTTGAGTGCAGTGTGTTGACACAGCTGCAGACTGGGAGAATATAATCAAACAAAGTAACAGTGGCTTTTGGCCATGATAACTTTGGGGTGGAGGCAGTTTTTGTGAGGTACATCTATGTGTCACTGTCAGATGACTAGGTCAGTAGGAGGTACGTTCAGAAAATATTAAAAGTTCATGTTGTGCAGTGAGCAGAAACCCGCTTTGATTTGTCTTGTGTTTTTACTTAGAAATAACGTTGTCAACACATCCTACAGCAGGACAAAGATTTCTTTGGGACCTTATATATATTGATATAGATTGGATATTAGGAAAAATGTCTTCACTCTAAGGGTTATCATTGGACCAAACTGCCCTAGGGAGGTAGTTGAGTGTGATCCCCCAGGCTGTATGTGTAGCCAGGGTTACCCCTTCTCTGGTGCAGAATCTGGCACTTGCCCTTGCTAAACTTCATGCTGTTGGGGATTGCCTAGCTCTCTAATCTGTCCGGGTCTCTCTGTAAGGCTTCTCCATCCTCAGTGGAGTCAACGACTCCACCTAGTTTGGTGTCATCTGCAAATTTACTTAAGACCACCTCTAGCCATATGTCCAGGTCATTTATGAAAATGTTAAAGAGAACTTGACTTGAAATGGAATCCTGGGGAAGCCCACTAGTGTCTGGCAGCCAGCCAGATGTAACTCCATTTACTGTCACCCTCTGGGCCTGACCCTTCAACCAATTGCACACCCAAGATGTACAAGTTCCTACCCAGTCAGAGGAACATGATAAAAACCCCAAAATTTATTTGACAGTTTGCTTCTGGTTGAACATGTGCAGAAAACTGGTGTTTAACATATATTTATCTTTTCTCATAACACCTTTCACCCCTCCCCCCAGTCATAGTCTTAACAAAACAACAAAAAAACCCCTCCACCTTATATAAAGCATCTTCACATGATGCTGACCTGAAGTGAAACTCCATTCACTGCAGGTTTAGTTACTGAGCTGTATAATGTTACATCTTTTTAAAATGCCCTAAAGTTTCCTTTGAGCACAAAACCAAAATACTTCCAGAGAAATCTCATCACCTCCAAAAGTTTTGAAATGGGGAAGCAGGTATGCAGCTAACTTTTCACATTATGATGCATACTTAATGCTTTGGAAACCATGGGCAAAGATTGCAATGTTACTGTCATAGTTACAGCAAAAACTTTCTCCCAGCTGTTCCCAGAAGCTTTCCTGACTAGTATAGATCCGTTGAAGACATTTTGCTGCTCTAATTGGGGCAGAATGCAAAAACAAAATGCAAAGGACTGACTCTGATTCTTGTCTCCGCTCTCTCTTGTGACATGCAGCAGTGATGATCATGGCATACAACCCTCTCCTTTGCAGGGACTGACAGGCTCAGCCTCAGGCTGATGGTCTTTTCACTAGAACTATCACCACTATTGTCCATTCATGATGTGTTTTCATCTTTTGATCGAAAACATCACAGAGTGGAGCATAACATCAGTACAGCAAGAAGTATAAAATGTTTCCACCACCACTCCACCCGTGTCTCAAATATTAACACAATCTTTCCATCACCACACCCCTGTCTGAGGCATTAGTAGTTTTGTTCTGTTTAGTTCATATGATGGTATTGTTCCCTGACAGAGAACCATCCACAGATATTTGCATGGTCTGCTCATTCCTCTGTCAATCCAGCATCTTCCATCGGTTTGGTTTGCTCTTCAAGCCTGGGCAGGGGGCATTTTGATAATCAGATTGAGAGTATTCCTGCTGGTTCTAGTAAGAAGATTACCCATGGTTTACCAAAAATAACATTATCTTCTATATGCTTTTCACAGTAACCTCTTTGACTTAATTCAGTGCTCCCAGGAAAAATATCAAAGTAGGACACTGAAATGTATCTTTCAACATATGGGACATAAAACCCCTTTATGCTGTATTCCCTTTTCCAACACTTCTTGCACAATTGTGCAGAGACTGGTATTTTTATATTTACAGTGCTAAGTAATATCTATGACCTGAGATTAAGGTAGTAATATAATTATTTCTATGATATTCTGTGGTGCATTAAATATTAATTTTGGCTTTAGAAGCAAGTGGAGGAAAGATTTAAGCCAATCATGTGTCAAGAGCTGAAGTCTTCTGCTATCTTCCCAGAAATTCTACTGAAGAAACTCTTCTGCAATTATCAGAGAAAGGGGAAAATAAAATTCCTGCAAATAAATATGACACTTGATTATATGTTCTGCACGGATAATATTATATCTGGATATATTACTCATTTTATTTGCTATTTTTTAAATGCTACTATGAGTCTTTTTCTTCTAATGCTGCAATATATTTGTGTTGATGATTTAAAACTCAGCACAGAAAACATCTTACTCAAATCTCACCCCAAAAATATACTATAGTACAAAAATAAAGTCAAGTTAAAGCAGAAAAATCTCTCTGAGAAGATAAATCATTAATTGAATGATAAAAAGAAAAAAAAATCAATTTCCTATTCTGAAGATAAGGAATTGCAGGAAAACCAAAAAATTACATACTGCATCAAAATACCTTGCTGTCCAAAGGAGATACAGATAATCTGTAACAGAAGAAAAAAGATTACCAAATTATTAGTACAGAGAAAACAAGAAAATTAATAATGTAAAAAAAAAAACCCTTTAGCATATTTCATGATATGAAATTGAGATACGAAAAATAAGTAAAAGAAAATAAATTTTAGGGAATAATGTTGGAAATTACAAATAACACTGGAAAAGTCTTAAAGCCTAGAGTGCATTTGTCTATATACCTGTCCATGCACTCTCTTTTCAGTCACAAATGTATATGTTACAATGAACAGCAACAGAGGTTTTTGCTCCAATTTTGGTTTTTTGAAGTTTTTTGTTGGGTGGGGTTTTGGGGAGTATTTTTGGTAGTAATATTAGCTGCAAAACAAACCAAAACAAAACAAAAGTCAGATTACCTGGGAACTACTTTGTTTCTGGAATTGTCAGGGTTTAACCCCAGCTGGAAACCAAGCACCATGCAGCCACTTGCTGCTCACTCCCCCCACAGTGGGATAGGGAAGAAAACAAGAGTAAAAGTGAGAAAACTCATAGGTTGATATAAGGACTGTTTAACAGAGATAAATCCAAGCATGAAAGCAAAGCAAGGAATTAATTTCCCCTTTCTCATTGGTAAACAGGCGCTCAGCAACCAGCAGGAAGGCAAGGTTGTGTCATGCATAGCAGTTATTCAGGAAGAGAAATTCCATCCCAGTCTTCCTTCTTCTTCCCCCAGCTTTATATGCTAAGCATGATGTCATATACTATGGAATATCCCTTTGGTCAGTTGGGGTCAGCTGTCCCGTCTGTGTCCTCTCCCAAATCCTTTTGTATCCCCAACCTACTCAGTGGTGGAGTGGTGTGAGAAGCATAAGCAGACTTGACTCTTTGTAAGCACTGCTCAGCAGTAACAAAAACATCCCTCTGTTATCAGCACTGTCTTCAGCACAAATAAAACACAGCCCCATGCTGGCTACATTGAAAAAAAATAACTCTACCCCAGCCAAAACCAGCACAAACAACAATTGCATTTCACACTAATTAATTTAGCCAGTTAGTGTGTTATAGAAAAATCATTATTTTCTTTTTCACTGATTGTAATGGAAATATTTTCCTGTAGCGATTTTTTTTCCTGTTCTTACTGGTTGTGCTTGATATATTTTCTTGTAGTTAGCTCCTTTTAAAAAATTTATTGGTAGTCTGTTTACTCTTGCGGAAACTTCAGATTTTTTCTGAATCTCATGTTGATCTCTTTAGCATATGAAAGACCACATATAAAGAAAGCATGAGAACAGTCAGAACTCCCAAATTGCAGCTAAGTACAGTAAAAAAACACAGCATTGCCCAGAAATTTTGCAAGACTGCACAGCAAAACACTCAGATGCTGAAGGCTTAAGAGAGCTAGGGGACATATATCGAGTTCTGCTGTGGTACAAGGAAAATCAGAAATTTCTCACTACAAATTAATGTGTAACTACAGTAAAACCAATATAGCAGATTACAGATCTCTATCCATTTGTTAACATTAATAAGACAGACCAGGGAGAAAGGAAAATGTCAAAGTAACCCTATCACAGCTTAGTAAAATAATCCTTTTTATTTTGTGAACCAGGTACTTCAGACAGGAACAACTCCAATAGTTTCAACAGTATTCCTAAAACAATTGCAGCAGTTGTAGAGACATTTGCTTGTAGGCATCATGGTCACATAGCATTGATCCCAAAGGAAAAAAAAAATCAAAAGCAATTTTTCTGGCATACAGAGTAAGAGCATCATTTAACTGGTCTTATAAATAACTGATTAATGCAAATGATACAAATACTTCACATGATTATCGTCACTCATAAATGAGAGATTAATGTATTCTACCCTGCTCAGATTTCTAAAAAAATCTTAGTTCTACTAAAGAGACATCCGACCAAGTGATCCTGAAGTCTAACACCTCAATTGCTATGACTGTGATTGTAATTCAAGGCACCTGAGATGGAAAGCAGGTGCAAAAATGAGACTGACAGTAGGTCCTGCAAGAGACAGGTGTCAAGAAATAGTGAAATATCCACAGAACTAATTCTATTCTGAAGTTTCATGTGTGCCAGTCTAGTTTTGGTATGTACAATTAGCTCTAAATATGCTCTGCATTATGTATATATATATATTCTTTTAAATAGGTGAGAATAGTGCTACAACCAAATTTTTCACAAGAAAACTTACACGAGCTCCAGTGTTTTGCAAAGGTCCACAAGAATTAACTGAGTTACTTGCAAAGCTTTAAGGAACAAATACCGCAATTTATCCATTGATAACTGTGGTTGGTAACTGCAGACTAAAGTATGATGCCAATGTAATTATGTGAGTATCTTCAATAGTTAGGAAAATGAGTTAGAAATACTTCTCAGCTCCTAGTATGTTTCCTAAATAGGAAGCCATTATTTATAATATTTTAGCTCTCAGAATATTTATTATAACAATTCTATGTATTGTGTATTGCTGATACAGTTTTATTGACATTTGAGTAATTTGGACAACCAATTCTTATTTTATACAAATTATGCGCAAAAAGTATATTAAAAGAACATCAGTTAATGAAGTGAAAAGTTAGGATATGGCAGATTTATACTTGCCTGCGCAACCTTTTCTGTGATTTCCTGTGTGCATGAATTACATTGTTTTGTGATTATTCAATCAGCTTCTCCCCACACAGTAATTTTTCTGAGGACAAATTGAAAATATTTTTCAGGGCCCTGACAGTATCCCCCTCCCTGCCCACAGCTCAGGACCCCGTGTCAGTCCCCAAGACCATCAGCCCTTATTCCAGTGACAACACAGCATGGCTGGTGTCTGAGTCATGCCATGTCCCAGCCTGGCCATGACCGCTTGCCATCACTGGGCAATTGTCTGATATCTAGGGCTGGGGCTGCCCAGGGCTGGGGCTGTCCTGGTCCCTGCTGCATGCCCTGCTGCCAACCTGGGGAGCCCCTCCTGGTCCTGGCCCCATGACCACTCAGAGAGGAAGCCCATATAGCACCTTGGCAATATTTAATGACAGAGTGTTGACTCCTTTGTGGCAGCACTTGGTATCATGCAATAAACAAACTGTGTTGCAAAAGAAAAATTAAATTAATTGCCTTAGGATTAAGAAAGAAGAATGCCATGCTAGAGAAATTATTATTATTATTGTTATTATTATTGTGATGATGATGATGATGATGATGATGATGATGCCAGTGAATTACTCCGAGGTGTTGAAGAACAGAAGACAAATACCAAATGCTTTTCTGGAAGAAGGCAATTCAAATAGTTATTGTAAAGTCATATTTAGAGGGGGAACAAAGAACTACCTCTATACAGCAGCATAGGTCCCTTGTTTTGAGACTGTAAGTACAGGGAGGGATGCTGCTATGTGCTAACCTGGGTTGTTTTCACAGTCTTTGAGTGCTTTTAGCATCTGCCATCTAGAAACCTTCTAAAGAATCACTTGGTTTGGAAAGATGACTGTTCTGGTGACCATTCCCATGGGCAGTCTGCATGCAGCCTTATGTGCTGAAGACAGGCAGGAACACTGTGATGGCTGGCCTCTCCCTGGGAATGCCTCAGGGCACATGCAGTTTTTCTGGTAGTGAAATAACCTTGGGCCTCCTAGAAAAACGGGTCCAATTGCCTGAAAGAAGTCAGTGTGTATAGTTGCCTGAGCTAGCTCTTAGTCAATGTTAAACAACGGTGTGTGATTTAAGTCTTTTTTAAGCATCAATTTAGTTAAATGTGGGTCTCATCTGTGTTTGAAATCCAAAACAAGCAGATGTGTCAGTTAAGCACATAAACCAAATTGCCTTTGCTGCATTGAAAACTACCCCCATCTCTAGAGTCAGAGATGCTCTGCTTCAACCCAATGATTGAAAGCATCAGTAGAAGATAAAAGCCTAGGTTTGAATATTTTCTCTGCTTAATTTAGAGCAAGAAGTTCAGTTTCATAAAACTATTGGTCAGGTAGTCCAGCACAAATTGGAAAAACATATGAAATCAGTAAATATGCAAATAAATTACAAAATGGAGAATGTCCAAGCAGGATTTTGTAGTAAAGGGAGGCCAGGCCTCATAAATCTATTACAATCTTTGTAGACATCACCAAATATAAAGGGAAAAGGAACTCAGCGGATATAGTGTACTTAAACTACTAAAGTTTTTGATATCCTCATCTTAAAAAGATAAAAAGATTTCTCTTGCAATAAGAGAATCAGTCCTCTTGTAGATACACAGCAGATAGAAAATAAAAGGTAGGAATAGGTCACTAGTTCTCACAATGGAAGTTGCCATCTGCTGATATACCTGTTCTGTATAAAAGTCCTGGAAAAGGTGATGAATGGTGATGTGACAAGGTCTGCCGATCGTTTTTACTGCTCTGAATAACTGTGATAGTAAAATGATGTGAGAGTGTTTCAAGAGTTGAGTAACTAAATGAGAAAATGACAGATGAAATTCAATGTCAATAAATGCTAACTAATGCACATGAGGAACAACAGCCCTAACTAAAAATACACAGTGATGAACCTTGATTTAGTTATTACCGCTCAGGAAATAGATTTGTTTTCACTGTGGGTGTCTCTGTCACAATGTTATCTCAATGCTCAACAGCATTCAAAACAGTAAATAGAATGACTGAAATTTTAAGAAAGGATTTGAGAAAAAAAAAAAAGCTATTGCAAAAAGCTGTGATGTAGTTATGTATCCATATCCTAAATCCTACAAGAAGTCCAGATTCTATCTAAATTGAGATATAAAACTATAACACCAGGTAAGAGCAGTGGCAAAAACAGTGGCATAAAAGTAATCCCCACATTCATAAAATAATAAGTAGATGGCATTACATGAACTTATTGAGCAGAAATTTAAAAACATTATTAGGAAACATAATATGACTGTAAAATTTTATACTGCAGGATACTATTCATTTCTAACATATGAATAGATTTAAATGTGATTAAGTAAATTAATAGAATAAACTTCACCAAAGCCAATTAAGGATAAACATAGTGATATAATCTCAGCTCAGAAATTCACTAAATATGAAATACAGGAGAGAAAGTTATCTGTTTCCTGGGACATTCCATTTTTATATAAACACTAATGGTTGAAGGGGTTATACTAAAATGTAGGTTATTAAATAAATAGTTTTAGAAATACATTTAAATAGTTAAAAATAAATAAATTGTGCAGGTTTTTTTAATACTAAAAATAATTTTATGAAGTGGAGAATGGCTTCCCTTGCCTTTGATATTATATAGTCATCATTGGCTTACAGAATCAAGTCTTCATTTTTTATCCATACCGTATAACAATATAAATTATTAATATCAACTTTATTTGACAACAGTACACATTTACTATGCTTGTGTGTGTATGTCTGTGCCCTAAGTCTTCTAAAGCTTCTCTGCATGTGTTATTGTCCCTTCCTACATTGAAACTCTGTTTTTCTATTAGTTTGTTTGTGTTCAAAGAGATCTTTAGTTTATATTGACTTCTATTCCTCAAGTTCTATAAGCAGGTTTAGTTTCTGGATATATATTAATAAAAATCAATGAAAATGTCTGTGTTTCTGACTGGTTCAATTACTACAGATAGGAGTTTTCTCTCCAGCAAAAAACAGAAGTATGTTCTTAAATTATTTTTTTTTCATAACCCTCCCCCCCCCCCCCAGTTTAAGATTTCAGTATGCCTGCGAAAGAATTTGTGGCTTTTCATCATCTATATTTTTAGTATGGCTGACATTATATTTCTGACTTATCAAATCCATGGCATTTAAAAAATATGCTAATTTATTTAATTATTAGAATTAAACCTCTTTGACCATTAATTAACATCTGATGTAATTTCAGAGTACAGTCACCAGTAGAATCTGTTCTAGGCTTCCAGCTAGTGCTATATGTCTTCTTAACTCATCTTTCCTACGTATCCTAAATTCATACTGAGGTCTTGCAGGTCTTTTTGACATGTTCATGAAAAATGCTCAATGGTAGTGGGAGCTATGCAATGGAGAAAGATTTATATATTCCAAAAGTAGAAGAGAACAATATTTCAAGTAGGCAGATTCAGCCTGTATATTACATTTTACAGAATATGGAATGTAAACTTATTTGGCTTTAAGAAGTCTTTAAGAATTCTTACCAAGAATCATGATTTATTTTGTACAGTGCATAGTCTCTTGTATGCATGATTTAAACCAAATGATAACTGTTAATATAAGCACTTAAGTATTATCTTAAAAAATATACTAGCTAAATAAAATCATACTAAAGGGAGGGAAAGTGCAGAGAAGAATTTCACATGTTAGCCACAGAAGTAGTCTAAAATTAGATACACTGATGTTGAGAATGGAAGAAAACCAAGTCTGAATATAGTGTCAGGAGATGCAGAGGGAGGAAGGAGGTTTATGTAAAGTGCAGAGAAAACAGATAGTCTAAGGGCAAAGATTTTGGATATGATCTATCTCCAAGGTTTTAGACAAAGACTCCTCACTAAATATTGCCTCATCTATTATATTATCAATTGATATCAGACTCATTCATATAAAAGACTATTTTAATATAAAATAAAACAGTTGTGGGTTTTAAACCTAGAGTGAAATTAGAAATCCTTGTTATTAGGATTCAAACTTTCTGCAGCAATGAAAAATACTATTGAAACAGAATTAAATTTAATAATCAGTCTATTAACCAAGGATATTTGTTGCAAATTACACAAAGAGATTAAAACAGTTTCCAGAAAACATCTGTTAAACAATGTCAAATTGATGATAAAGAAAATTGAGTTCCCTTTGCAGTTAAGCTTAATCCAGCTGTACCCAGATATAAAAGAGCTATCAAAGGCAACTATTCATTTGTTGTTAATTCACAAATGTTATCACTAGAATACTAACACTGACGTCTTAACCTGCCAAGTTTTTGTTTTTCTGAAGTGATGATAATGTGGTAGATGAGTTGATTCAAGCTCCTTCTAGAGGATAGAGATGCATCTTTATTGTCTGTTATTAGAAGAAAACGTTTTGGAGCCAGGTTTCATTTTCTTTTGACTTCAAGTGAAGAAATGAATGTTAGCTTTTTTAAAAACAGCAATTTGTGATCACACCCACCACCCAAATGGTTTGTTTAGCCTGGCTTCTTAAAATACTGATGATTCAAAAAGTAATTACCTGTTTTCAATCTGATCCAGTTTCCTGTGTAGTCAGTAGAAGAGGTTCAGTTGATGTTACTGAATTTTCATCTCTTAGAATAGCTTTTAAATTGGAGTTAAAAATCTCTTTTAGGTATAACAGGTGCTTAAATTCCTGACAGTACTGCTATGTCCATGCCAGTAAATACTTCAGACTGATGTGAAGAGATCTATAGAGTGGCAATTGGAGTTGAGACTTAAGTCTATCTATGCTATATGCATTTTAAAAGTTTCTACTTTGGAATGGTTCCAGTTTTGTCCTTGATATAATTTTGTCCAAAATGAGTACATTTGGTAAGCTATAAGTACTGTCTGTATTATGAAACAAAATGCAATGAGAGGGAATGATGTGGAGAATGTCCTCAGAAGTACATCTGTTACCCAAACTAAATTCCTAACACAAAAGGAACCAGGTATGACTAGTTTATGATAAATTAGATGACATTAGCTCATGCTGATTCACACCTTTCCCTACAAATAGAAACATTCATCACAAAGATGGTATCATGATGGTAAAATGAACCTCAATGCCCCCTTACTCCCCACCCCCAAGGACCTTACTGTGCAATTCTACAATTCCTAATAGTTCCTTTTGAAGATTTTTTTTAATTGCCTCAGAGTCCTTTCTCTTCAATGACTTGTAGGATTATTTTTTTGTGATTTTTTTGTTTGATGTGGAGAACATATTCCTGACTTATGTATCTGTCTAACCCATTTCTTTGGGTAACAGGGATCAATTACCTAAAACCTCATCATTTTCATGTGGTAGAATTGGATTTGGTTTAAATTGTCTTTTGAAGAAAGTATTATTTTGTAACAAGCCCCTGCCTTTACTTATCAGTGGTTAGATTAAGTAAATTTTAATTAACTTATAAAGACCTAGTTTTGATCTTCATTAGACATAATTGCCTCTTTTTTATCTTGAAATAAATTTATTTTACCATTCTTTCAAATTTTTCCCTCTCAAAATTGATAAATATAACACACACAAAGAATTTATAGAAATTGAAGTAAATAAGTAAGAGTCAAAATAATGAAGTAAGGAGACACTGTATGTACCCTCACATTATAAAACAACTCAAGACTGTAAGGCACCTCAAAGAGATCTCTCAAAACTAGGTCAGATGTAAGGTTCCACCAGACTACTCAGGTTTTATTCACTATGGTACTGAAAAACTCTTAGAATAGAGACTTCACAGTCTCTTTTGGCAACCAGTTTCACTGTTTGACTGTTCTCATGGTGGAAAACAAATTTCCCCTTATATCCACTTTGGACATCTCTTGTTTTAAGTGGCTCTGGCTTGAAAACCACCTTGTAGGCATTGGTAGGCTGCTAGTAGCTGCTCATGAAACTGTCTCTGAATAAGCAAGCTCCCTCTGCCTTTCCTCACAGAGCAAGGGCTCCAGGTCCCTAACCCTCTTGGTGGTCATCAAGCTGATATTCATTCAGTAATTAATGTCTTTCTTACATTAGAAGGGGCCTAAATCTGGGTATAGTATTCTACATTGGACTAACAAATACAAAATAAAGGAGAATGATTGTCATGGCAGTTAGCACATTCCCTCTTCTGGGAGCTTAGTTCAGAGTCCAAGGTTGACTGAGACCAACTGCTAAGTGCTGTTGTAAAGAAAGGTAGAAGTGAGGAACTGCCCCTCCTACTTTGGGAAAATCCTTTTCAGCTAAGAGTCCAACACTTAGCCCCCACCTAAACAACACTGTAGTTGTGTAGCAGCCAGATCTTTTCCCAGTCTTGTACTGCCTTGATTTTACTCCAATCCTAAACTTCTGACTTGCTTTCTGGATTGACTTTGGATCTACCTCATTACAATAGACTTACTATGTGATCACAGAACTTAGGCTGACTCTAACCACCATCTCCACACTTGTCAGAGGTCACTATCCTTTCCCACCCTTCTGTTACCATCAGCGCCCAGCTTGCCCTTCCTCATGGAGCACACCACAACTGCAACTTCTGTTGAGCTACTTTATGAATTTTTAGTATGCCTGGGCACACTGTGGGCTGCCTACCAAGATTCACAGGGGTTCTTTTCAGTAGATGTGCTCCTCAGTCAGTTCCCAGCTTGCAATGTTGCAAAGGGATCTTCCTTTCCAGTTGCAGGACATTTCATATATCCTTTAAAGACAGCAGCTTAATGTACTGTCAACATGAAGTGTTTGCATTATTTCTTAAGAAAATAAACATGCATAAACTAAATCTTAAAACCTAATATTCTGCAAACAAGCAATGTTTTTTTTTAAAAAGTGTTACTTTAAAAGAGAACCCTGAGAAAAGAATTACACAATACTGCAAAAAGAAACCCAGTATAATGGAATTCATTTCCATAATACAAATTGTCTTATGGAAAGTAAACAAATAAAAATGGAAACAGCAGCTGTGGCTCAAAATTACCATCAAACACCAAAAAAAAATCACTGAAAATAGCAATTAAGAGTGAAAGTCCATTGGCAGAGCTGAAAGAGCTTCTTTCAGTGATAATACAATCAAATGCAAGAAGAATCAGTCAGCACAAACAAGATTACCATGGCTGCAATTTTTTTACACCTTTTTAATTTTTTTTCTGTCCTTATTAAACAGAAATAACCTAAAATTTGCAGCCACTGACAATAAAACATAAGTCCTTTTTTAAAGAGAGTGTTATGACAGGAGTATTAGAAGTGTTATGACCAACTACAGGATTGGTAGGTTCTAATTCAGCATACTGAAGTTTAACAAGCATCACAGCTTTAATGAGGTAGGGGTATTCATATACTTAGTGTTAATTTAAGACTCTTAATAAAATACACCATTTCAGTCTACAGCAAGACTGTCTCAAAAATATATTGTGAACAGAGATTCATTTCTCTACTCTTCATAGGAAGAACTTCCTTCCATGGCCTTATGACTATTGAATTGCATAGAATACCTCTCATCACCTATGGACATAAATGCTGGGTTTCTGTTAATGCAAGTATTCACTTTACAATAAATCTTGGCTTTTTTCCTCATTCCTTTCATACATTTTACTGACTCACAAGCATTAGGAAGATGAAAACCATTTCAAATTAAGATAGGGTTACATGGGATTAGTTTCATGGATTACTTGAATGGATGTGGAAGGAACAGAAACACTTCAGTGCTTAATTTTAATGCATTTGGCTCTAAATTCCGAGCATAAGAAGAGTTATGCACTTCACCAGTGGGATACAAAGATTTATATGCTGAATAGAGACCTGCAAGCTTCCCTGCAAAAAAAATGCTGAGAATAAAATGGCATCTGATGAATGAGTCTGAGAGCTGAGAATAATGTTTTTGAGAAGATTCCTCTGTCAACAGAGGAAGAAGAACCAGGATTCGCATTTACAACTCACTTCAAAAAGTCGAGTACCCTTTAGATAATCCTGATATTAAATAAAACTGAGCTAGTATTCTCCCTTTTCAATAGCTTGCAAACTAAAGCATTCATTCAGAGAGAGGAAAACTCTAGTCTGTTTTCTTCCTAACCTCAATGGATACAAATACATTTCTTAAACCATACAAGCCAGACTTTTATTCTGCAGTCTTTCCTTTGTTTGGAAGCTGATTTGCCTGCATCGTCTAAGACTTATGTGCCACAAAGAAACATGACTCCAGAGCTCTGTGTTTAGAGACAATGAGAATTCTCATTTTTCAAGATCCAGTTTCTACATTCAAGATAATATTTGTATTTTTTATCCAATGTAGATGAGTACAGTGTAGAATGCATAGAATGTAGACAGAGAACAAATTGTATAGCAGCATTAGATCTCCAAAATCAGTGTTTTAAGACAGTAAATGACCTAGCAGTAATATACAGCCACATGACAGGCTTTCCAATACTGTGGTATAGCTTCCAGAGGTGGAACTGAGAAAGCAGTAGCTATTAGTTTAGTATATGAAAATATGGGCACTCATGTCACTCCTTCAACTGCATTTTAAAAGTTATGCTACCAATGCTCAGAGGACATCTTCAGGCCCTAAAATGTGATTAGAATTATCTTTGCCAGAGTCAAATGCCTGAACTGTGCTACAGAATCACAGAATGGCTGAGGCTGGAAAGCAACTCTAGAGATCATCTTGTGCAACACTCCTGATCAAAGAAGGTCACCTAGAGCAGGTTGACCAGTTCCATATCCACATGGCTTTTGAAGGATGGAGTACTTTTGAAGGATGGAGACTCAACAACCACCAATGGCAACCTGTATCAGTGCTGTTACCTTACAGCCTCCTTATGCCCAAACAGAACCTCCTGTGTTTCAGCTTGTGCCCGCTGCCTCTTATCCTCTCACTGGGCACCACTGAAAAGAGTCTGACTCTGTCTTATTTGCACCCTCCCTTCAGATGTTTGTACACATTAGTAAGATTCGCCTGAGCCTTCTCTTCTCCAGGCTTTCTCAGAGTCTTTTCTCATAGGGGAGATGCTCCAGTCCCTTAATTATCTCTGTGGATCTTTGCTGGACTCTCCCCTGTCTTCCTTGCACTGAGGACCCAGAACTGCACCTGATGGCAATACTCTCCCTAATGCAGCACAGGATACCATTAACCTTCTTTGCCACAGAGACACATTGCAGGTTCATAGTCAGAATAAGTTCTTTTCTGCAAAGGTGCTTTCCAGCTGGTCAGCCCATCATGTACTAAAGTCTGAGGCTGTTCCTTTCCATGTGCAGAAAGGAGACAATGAAAAATGTGTGAAGAGTTAAAGTACAAGAAAACATAACTTTGTGCTGTCTTGTGTTTTGTATGGACCAAAACTTTATGACTCATTAATGAGCAACAGATTTTCGGTTGGTTCTCTGGTTGATTCCTTATCTTCCCAAGTGCACTGCATAGGGGAGATAAGCTATTAGATTAATTTCTTGTCTGGTGTATGTTAGGGTTCTTTTTAATACTTTGGTTA
The DNA here is from genome assembly GCA_022605575.1 of Laterallus jamaicensis coturniculus. Lineage (NCBI taxonomy): Eukaryota > Metazoa > Chordata > Aves > Gruiformes > Rallidae > Laterallus > Laterallus jamaicensis. The sequence goes on along the minus strand of JAKCOX010000045.1, from coordinate 2,144,477 downwards.
CCCATGTAGGTATGTTGTCTTTGTCCTCACTATCAAGTTCTTAAAAATATGAAACTCAAAGTACTTTTTATTGAAGCAAATGATGACAATACCACAATTTTAAATGTTTAATTACTTAACATTCAGATTGTCAAAATCTGAACTAAGAATGAATGACTAACCTACCTGTTCTATCAGGTCTGTTTCTGAACTCTTTTTTACTAAAATATGCCTACCCATCAGCCATTTCAGCAATGAATCATATCAGGTTTTCAAAAATCTTTGGAGGACTTAAGGGTATTTTCCATTTGCTCAACACAATTCACTGTAGTCTGCACCACTTGGAGTTGTGCATTACTTCAGCTCCATTAGCTGAGCTGTGGATCAAGTTTGGCTCTTCTACTCATCTGAGTGAACTGTAGTATATACATCTCATCTTCAGATTTACCACTGCTAGTGAGATTCCACATGAAAAAGAACACAACATTTTTAACCAGAAGAGAAATCCCTAGCATCACTTTCTTAATTAGTGCTCATCAGAACAGGATGCCCTAGCATCACTTTCTTTAATTTGTGTTCACCAAAACAGGAATAAATACTTTTACTTTAAAGCTCAGGGTAACTTACTTTCTTTGGCCTTCATCCTTCCCAATTAATTTACATGTGAACACATGTTAGTTTGAACTCCAAACATTCCACATAAAAACACTGCACAGCAAATGCTGGTGTGAAATTATAAAATACATAAATTAAGCCTTTCAAAGCTACTAATTATTTTTATTTCTGTTCATTGTCTAGATTGGAAAAGAAAACTTAATTTCAGTTCAAGACTTCTTGCTAAAAGACACAGGTTTTGTTCAGTAAGTTAAAATCTAAACAACTGTCTTTGGTACAGACAGAAATATATCAAAACAGCCATAGTGTAATTTCCAAAATATCAAAGCAGATGGGATTATTTGGTCACTAGATGTCAGCATTATATGGAATTAATGAAGCAAAATCACAACAAAAGTATTAACTTCCTGTTATCAAAAGACAGAGGAACTGTAAATACTGAGATGTTTTTTTAATTACCTATTTAGAAAATAATGCAAACTTCATTATAATGACAATGTGGTTCATTGGTGTATACAAACATCAATGACCTGATAAGACAATCCTCAGGTTATCTCCATAAATGTTCTAATATAATTTCAATGTAATATAATCTTAATTATTTAATTTGCATACTAGCATGCCATAATTATACCTAGTAATATGTTAGCAAGAAAGATTTGTCATACCTACAAAATATTTCTGGTATAGTTGCTGATAAAGAAGTCAATTTCAATTTTTTTTAATGACTATGGAAATTTGAGGCATTTTATTTTATTTATTTTATTTTATTTCATTTTAGAAGGACACTTAAAAAGCAATTGTTACCTGTTTTTATCATATACTGCATATATTGCTGAAATATTCTGAATTTCACTGAAATAACTATGTAAGAACAAGAAGATGCAAGATTTCTTTAGTAAGAGACTAACTCTCTAGGCCACTCTTACAGTGAGTTTGGACTCAGTGTGAGCATGACAGGTTATATTTTTTGTAGTGGCAAAATTTAAATTTGAAAACAACTTTAATTTAATATCATGTTCAAAATAGCAATTTCAAATCTAAAATTGCAGTCATGCAAAAGAATCTCCCACTGAAATGAATCCACTCTACTGTGTTCCCATAAAAATAGCATAGAATATGAATTAGTTGGTTCAATTTCTAACATATCCTAGGAACACATGCATTTATTTAAAATGAAATTAAGTCAGCTTTCCTCTATTTCAGACTTGAAATACATGTGAAAATGTTCAGTCAATATATCTATTATCACATTTAGACCAGTGAATTGGAGTCCAGAGAGCAAATCAGTCTCACTATAAGTAGCATGGTACTCTTCCTGAAACAGTGAGAGTTCTTATTTGTGTAATAAAATATTCTTCAATATAAGTGAAGGGGAAAACTAAACAATATCAACCTTCATGATACTTTCCAAACTGGGAAACATTTTGCATTTATATAAAAACTCCTCCACCCATCCCCAAATTTATTTGGGCTAATTCTGGCACTCAGAATCATCTACCACTTTTTGACTGCTTGTCATGACATTTTTGTTATAAACTTTTCTAGAGTTCAGCCAGTCTGAATAAAGATAATACTACAAAGCAGTTATCTATAATCCAGCGTTATCAAACATTTTATCATTTCTTGGATTTTTTTTTTGTCTGTTGATGCCACCCTTCTGTTGGTCTTTCACACTCGGAAGCCAAGGTTCATATAGTACTTAAAAACAGACTGCATAGTATGCCTAACAAAATTATATGCAAAGAGAATAAAAGGAGTAAGTTTCTCACATATCCTAGGGAAATGTGTTTTTTTTTAACCTGTCCAGTTTGTTTACATATTTACAATTTGAAAATACAATATTTGTTAAGGATGTATGTTTCAATATTTATTAAAATAGACAGGAACATTGGGTGAGGAAGAAAATAATTAAAAAATGGGGAAAATATATATGCATGAACAATGTTATTATCAGAAAGCAGAAACAGCTTCTACTCTCATTTAAGCTAGAAAAGGTTTGGTTTTCCTTCAGTGGTTCTTGCATTAGAACCAGCATGACCTCTCACTAGTTTTTTGCTCTTGTCTAATACTGATACACCTTATTCTTGGCCACCACTGATTTTAACTAGAACAACTAACTATATAAAATTACAGAATGAAACATGTACGTAGAAGTTAATGCTGTCACAAGAATCTAGCTTTGTTTGAGCAGCCTTCCAATAGGAAACCAAAATTATAATGCAACAGAGAGGAAACAATGTGGAGAGAGAGATCTTGATTTCAGATATAAACAATGATGTAGAAAAGAAAGATTTTTAAAAAAAATAATTAAATAAGCTTTTCTTGTGTCTGTCTTCAAAGATTCTTTTCCTAATATAATCCTGATGGAGCTACAGTAGTATTAATGATAAAATGAAAAAAAAAAGTTGTAATTCTCTATATTTTAACATAACATCATTATAACATACCAAGTAAATTAAACTCCTTAATCTTCCTCTATATTTTCCTGTTTTATCTAAAGATTGCACTGTTGTTCATCTATAATATTCATCTCAGTAATAAAATCATTAATCACCTTGGCATCAAGAAAAGGGGTTGTATTTCTTGTGATCTCTAAGGTGCAAAACCCGAAGAATATACTAGTTATTTCCACTTATTTGGATTTACCATTTTAAATATACAGGCACTCATCCTTCAATAAATTTCTGTGCAATGCAAACAAAAAAGACATTCACAATTCAAAGTTGATTTAAATATCATACATCGTAGGGTCTGTTTTCCCCCAATAGGATTAATACTGAATGAAATGTGAAAGGCATTGATACTGACAAACTCGCTCACTTCCCCTCTCAATGGGAGAGGAGACAAAAATAGGAAGAACAAGAATGAGAAAATGTGCAGGTTGATATAAAGACAAGGAGATTGCTTGCCAAAACAGACTCAACCTAAGGAAAAATTGGTAAATTTATGGCAAATTAGAATAAAATTGTAGTTAGCTGTTCAGGTAATGAGAAACACAAAGACATTCAATCAAGACCTTTGCTTTTCTTCACCCTTCCCAGGTTCAAATTTAGTCCTTTACTTCAGCAGGCTTTTCTACCCCCTAAGCCAGTGCTTTGGGAATATCCATCTGCTCCAGCATGGTCCTTCCCATGAGCTGTGGGAGATACCTGCTCCAGCACGATGGAGTAATTTTCAGATTGCATTATGTGGTGGTTTAGCCCTGACTAGAGGCCAAACACACACCAAAGTTGGTCTATAACTCCCCTTTGTAGTTGGACAGGGGAGAAAATATATTGAGAGGCTTAGGAGTCAGGGAAAGGACAGGGAGAGATCATCCTGTCATCAACGATATGGGCAAAACAGATATAACACAGAGTGAAGGAAAGAATTTATTACACTACACTACACACACAGTGAAACCGAAGTCAGATAATGAGAAGAGCGACCAGATCTTAAAACAATGCAACCAGATCTTAAAACACCTTCCCCTCACAGCTCCCTTAGCAGACTTCAGTCAGAGTTTTTCTCCCTTCTTCCCTCCTGTTGTGTCACAGAGGTGGGGCAGAGACTGGGAAAATGTGGTTCTTAGTCACTTTTTCATGAGCTGTTTTCCTTTTCCAGACCTTAAAACACCTCTACCTTCCCCCTGCGACCACTCCCTTCTTAGCAGACTTTTGTCATGATTTCACTCCCTTCTTCCCCCACATCGTAGCACAGTGGGGGGGTGGACTGGGACTGGGTAAAATGGGGGCTTCGGTCAGTTCCTTGAAAGTTGGTTTCCTTCTCGGCTGGGGGGGGCATTCATTCTACACCCTTTCACTTGCTGCACTGTGAGGTCCCACCCACGGGAGACAGTCCTCCATGAAGTTCTCCAACATGAGTCTTTTTCAACAGGGCTTTATCTCTTCATAAGCTGCTGCGCTGTGGGTCACTGCTACGGTGGGCAGTAATAAATCACAATGTCTATCAGTCCCAGTCCTCCACTGGGTTACAAGCCTCCCCCCAGCAAACCTGTTCTGGCGCAAATCTTTCTCTTCATAGAATCATAGAATCATAGAATGGCATGGGTTGGAAGGGACCCCAAGGATCATAGAGCTCCAACCCCACTGCCACAGGCAGGGCCACCAACCTCCAGGCCTAGATCTACACAAGGTTGCCCAGGGCCCCATCCAACCCGGCCTTGAACACTTCCAGGGATGGGGCATCCACTACTTCTATGGGCAGCCTGTTCCAGCACCTCACCACTCTTTCTGTAAAAAACATCCCTCTAATATCCAATCTAAACCTTCCTTCCTTTAGTTTTAATCCATCCCCCCTTGTCCTGCCATTATCTGCCCTTTTAAAAAGTTGATTCCCCTCCTGTTTGTATGCTCCCTTCAGGTACTGGAAGGCTGCAATGAGGTCCCCCTGCAGCCTTCTCTTCTCCAGGCGGAACAAGCCCAGCTCCCCCAGCCTCTCTTTGTAGGTCAGGCGCTCCAGCCCTCTAATCATCTTTGTGGCCTGCACAGCTTATTACATCTCCTCACTCCTTTCTCCAGTGGCACAATGAAGCTGCTTGTGGTTTTTTTTCTCCTATATGTGATTCACAGAGGTTCTTCAACCATCTCCAATTGGCTCGGCCCTGGTCAGCCGCAACTTTGGCCTTGAATTGGCTGGTGTTTACACTTTGGGGTCGGCAGAGCATTCCAGCAGCTCCTTACAGCAGCCATTTTCTGCAGCCCCTGTTTGCTCCCAGCACACAGCTATGCAAAACTGTGACATTTGTGTCACATATTCTAAATTGCAGGCAGTGGTGTCGGAAATGAGCAGGGTTCTTTCTTGGTCTGAAATTGCACAACCATAATTTTAAAACTGGCTTTAGTTTACAAAATAATTTAAAATAATGAAAAAAATTAATTGTAACTTTGATTTCCCTGACACAAACAGCAGCACTGACAGCCCTCTGCTGAGTTCTGATAGCCCTACCTGGAATAGGGAATTTCCAGTCTGTAAAACACTTCCAGCTCTGCCTTTCATAAGCAGCATCTGATAAATAACCCACCCTTCCTTGGAGAATCAAATTTGACTGTTTAATGTCCTCTAGGCTCTTCAAACCTAACTTGGCTGGAAATTGTCACTTCTCAACTAATTTGCTAATCTTCTTTCTTACAATACATTTGCATTCATTTATAGAAACATTATTTATTTCTTTTTTCCTGCTTTATTTTCTCAATATCTCTTGTATCTTGACTACCTAATCAGACAAAATCACCCTTCCCACAATTGAGCAATTATACAGTATATGTGAATTAAAATATATGTGATTGCACAAGTTAGCAGAGACTTTGGGCCGATCTTTCTATTACACACTGAATTGCTGACACTATTTCACTGTGGTAAACATGTTGTCAGTTAAATGCTGAATGCATAAGCCAGATAATCATGTTTATATTAAAAAATAAAATAAAATATTATTATAAAATAATAACAACCACTACCAGTATCCCCCATTCAAAAAAATCAATCAATCAATCAAATGTTGATACATTTCTGAGAACATTTGAAGAAGAATAAAATCTTTGCTGGGAGGTAGCATGCTCAGTACATATAATTAATCATGTATTAAAGATGAAAAACATAGCATGTTCTAAAATACAGCAGTTCTAACTAATTGAATGCATCAAAATAAGTTTATAGCAAGGGTATCCTGAAAATTGAGGCTGTTAAAGCATCAATGCATGCCATTTAAAAAAAAGTTTTTCTCTGATTCTTATACAAGTAAAGAACTCTGGGAATCTGATTATTTCTTTATTGAGATCTCTGGCTTAGAGAATTCTGATTAGAAGACCAAATTTCAAGAATTCAAGTTTCAAATTAAAAGGTCATCAGGAGCATTAAGCTTGATGGAGAGGGTCAGTTCCTGTATATCATTTTGGTGTCTGGGCTGGATTATCAATGTAGGATTTCGTATTCCTCTATCCATAATTGGACATGAAATACCTAAAACGTGAAAAAAGAATATGTGTAAAAGTATGACATTTTGTTGATGAATTAATGTTCTTTTTAGATGCATAATGTTCTATCTATAAATATTTCTTTTTAAATATTCAGGTTTTTCTTAATATGAACATAATATGAAAATAAGCTCAGAGAATTTCATATGGATAATTCTACCTTTTGTAGCATTTAGTATTTATGCAATGCGTTTCATGATTCTGCCAATTATTTACAACTATTTCAGTCTTTGGAATAGAAACACACAGGTTGCATAAATCAAAAAATTTATGCTTCAAGTGTATTTAACTAATTCATATTTCTTTTTAATTGTCCTTGATGAATGACTGTTAAATATCTATTTTAGAGAACCTTATGCCTTGAAAAACTGTTACATGAAATAATTGTAATCTTGTTTCTTACAGAAATGAAGAATCTTTAGCTTATTTCAGGTCACTTCTTATCTAAATCTGAATTTTATTTCGTAACTACTAATCCCTTCAACTCCTTATCATTTTATATGTACACATGTATGCAAAACATAAAAACCTGGTACCTTTTGATTTATTCTGCTGTTGTCTTTGCATATGATGACATTTGTGTGAGTTATACTGTATACACTCAATTCATTGAAATAATGACAACTGAAAACTGCCAATGCAACTGTGTGAACTACTTCTGTAAGTAAAAGGCTAGTCCAAAAGTCAGGATGATTTTTAGGAACATTTTTTTTTTCCTATGTCTCTGTATCTAAAGGTTTGTCTATTAATTTTAGTAGCAGACATGTTAGCCAGTAATTTCAATAAGTACTGTGCAGGGTATTAAGTCATGACAACAGTTAAACTCTTTTATGACATTTCTATTCACTTAAAATTTGGGTAATGTCATAGAATGTGAGTTGATTAACTGTTGGGAAAGTGATATTTGTTTTCACTTGTATTAATTTTTCTCTAAACCCCACAAGACCACTGCACCATAACATACAATAGATGTAAAGAAAAGATTCAAATGCTTCCATCTAAAGCTATGTCTCCTAATTTATTTTTGGTACTGTTGTGCAAACAATTACACTGATATGTGCATCCAAGATACAAGAGTTGTTATCAAAAATGTCTTTTTTTCCTATATGAAGACAAAAGACACAGCTCTTAACTCTTTTCTGAGATACTTTTTTCCCTCTGAATTTAGAGAATAATTAAATTAAATCTAAACTTTGAAGCTCAATGACTAATTGAAAATGTCAGTTTCTGGTGTTATAGTGCTTCAATAGATTGATTCTTCCATTTTGATGCCTCAGGAATGAGTAAAGGAAAAAAACTTGCATTTGAAAGTTGTAATAAATTGCCTAGTCACCTTTTCTTTGGAAATCAAGGTGACTTTGAATGTAATAAATTCAAACGATATTTGAATCATTTTCATGAACAGCAATGAGAGTAACACATATGATGGAGACTGAGGGAGATATTTATTGTATTGGCTATTGTGTTAAATCAAAAAGGTATGTTCTAATATAACTGGTATGCACATAACATCAGTAACATAAAAACATCAAGTGAACCTATAAGATGATTTCTTAGTTTTTTCATAAATGACTATAATATACATTATTTGGCATGTGGTTTTGTGACTTTTTTGTATATTATTTCTCTGTGGCCCCATTTCTTGAGACAGGAAGAAGGTTTCATCACAAAAATTGCCAGATCTGTTGCGTCTTAAGTTTTTCATATCGTTGAAAGAGAGGCATGATTTTCTTAGTAATAAACTCCATCTTGTCTTCTGTAATACACTTCACAAGGGTAATAAACATAAAGGTCCCCAAGTGTGCTACATAGGATATTCTAGCTGTCTTATAAAATCTTACACAGTGACAAAAAGTAGAAAGCTACCCTGAATTTTGGAAGAGCTAACTTTGATATCCTCCACAACCTATTAGGAGCTATCCCGTGAGCTATGCTGTTAGAAGGAAAGGGGGCCTGTGAGAGCTGGGTAACATTTAAACAGCACTTCTTTCAAGCGCTGGACAGGTGCATCCCTTTGAGTAAGAAATCGGGAAAGAGAGGCAGAAGACCTGCGTGGATGAGCAGGGAGCTTATGAGTGAACTCAATGGGAAGCAAAAGGTTTATGAACTGTGGAAACAGGGTCTGAGCACCTGGGAAGAATATAGGAATGTTGTCAGGGCCTGTAGGGATGCGACTTGGAAGGCTAAAGCCAACCTGGAAAAGAAACTGGCAAGGGACATAAAGGGCAATGAAAAGAGTTTTTTCAGGTATGTGAATAGAAAGAGGATGACCAGGGATAATGTAGGTCCCTTGCTGAATAAGGCGGGTGTCCTGGTAACGGGGGATGATGAGAAGGTGAATATACTAAATGCCTTCTTTGCCTTGGTCTTCACTCCAAAGGCCCTCAGGACCCACAGGTCCTGGATGAAAATAGGAGTGTTTGGAGAACAAAGGGCTTCCCTCTAGTTGAGGTAGGGGAGGTCCAGGAGCGGCTCAAAGCACACAAATCCATGGACCTGTATGGGTTGCATCCACGTGTGCTGAGGGAGCTGGTGGAAGTGATTGTGGAGCCACTCTCTATCATCTTCGACAGGTCTTGGCGAACAGGAGAAGTACCTGAGGATTGGAGGAGAGCCAATGTCACTCCAGTCTTTAAAAAGGGCAAGAAGGAGGATCCGAGCAACTATAGGCCAGTCAGCCTCACTTCTGCCCCTGGAAAAGTTATGGAACAGCTTGTTCTGGATGCCATCTCCAAGCAACTGGAAGAGAAGAAGGTCATGAGGAGTAGTCAGCATGGATTCACCAAGGGAAGATCGTGCTCGACTGTTGCGGAAATGTTGCTAGCTAGGGCCTGGCAGTCGGAAGATCACGTGATATGCGGGTAGGTAAGGCCCCTCCCCTATAGCCGGTAGCAAGCAGGTGGAAGTGACGTCCCGAACCTCAGCTATATAAGGCTGCGTTACCTGCTAATAAACGCCATTTTGCCATCCATCATATTGATGTCTGTGTGCAAGTGGTCCGCGCGACCTGGGTTTGGTCGATGTGCCGTTCCTGAAACAGGCCACCATGCAGTTGCAAAAGGTAACATAATGGTGCCTAAACCCGGGAATAAAACCTGGGAACGGGATTTCGCCTGGATTCGGGTGAACGGCGGCCTGAGCGGCTGGACCAGCCCGGTGGGGAGGACGCTCCCGGACCTGCAAGGAGGATGGAAGCCCTTGCAAAGGTCGTATCAAAGTTTTATAAGTGGTGGGGCGGATCGGCCGCGGAGGCCAGGGGTGCCCCGGAGATATATGGCATGGACCACCGCTGTAGGCGGGAAGGGTTGGCTGTGGAAGCCAGAGATGCCGGGAAAATATATGGCATGGACCCCCGCTGCTGGTGGGATGAGTCAGCTGATGAGGCCAGAGATGCCGGGAAAAAATATGACGTGGACCGCTACCGCTGGTGGAACGGGTCCGCCGTGGAGGCCAGAGATGCCGTAGAGAAATTAGAGTTCGAGGACATGTGGCATGGAACACCGCCGGCTGCGCCCCAAGATGGCGTCAAGCGGCAAGGGGAAGGGAGGAGCGAGGATGCCTTCGGCGGGAACTGGGAGAAAACCATAGAATTTACAAGCGCACATAAACAGGAAAGGGAGAGGAGTGTGAGTGAGGGGCAGAGAGCCAATCAGAGTGGACAGCCCGCCCGCAAGGGAAGTGGGCGGGGCCGGAGTCAGAGAACCAGTCAGTCAAGTTCCAACTGCGGATCAGACACCAGCGGGGACGAGAGGCTCGCAACCCATCACAGAGCCAAAAGCCGCAGTAAAGAAACACCGCAAGGGGGAAAAACTCCTCTCACGGGTTGGAGGCTTCTTATAAAACAAACTTGTAGGTTCATTTTTGATGGGGGAGGGATGATTGTTTTTTAACAAGAATGGGAGGACAACTGTGATTGTCCTGAGCCCTCCTGAAATTATGGTCCCCCTGTATGATGCTTTTGGAAGACAAACGTACAACTGACTGCCTTTAATCTTCTAACTTTGACTGAGCCTAAGGCACCCTGTGGCGCAGTTGAAAATGCTAACCAAGACCAGCAAGATCTGCCTGTGTCACTATAGATGCCATGGATCCGGAAGGAATCAAGAACCAGGACGGGATCCCAACCACAGCAATGGAAGTCAAGGGTTCCAAGTGCAGCCACAGTGGACTACAAGTTTTGCTGCAGGACATTCTGAATAGTCTTTGAAATATGTGTGTGTTTGTGGTAAATAAAAATGAGTGAAATAGGGATTTCCGCACAGCCTAAGGTCACAGGCTGCAAATGGTGCCAACACAGAAATGTGAGGCTGAAGTTACCTGCACCTCTGACACTCCTGATTGGAAAAAGGCGAGGGGTAATTCGGGCAATGGGTTTCAGGAGTGGGAAATTTCAGGATGGATATTGTCAATGGTCAAATTTGGATCATTGGATTTGGCAATTCGGTACATTTACTGCCATGCTTGTTGAGCTTTCTGCAAAGGGCCCTTGAAGAGACCTCTAAAAGCAGCTTTTGTGCAGATACTAAAAAGGAGAAATTGTCAAGGAGGACAGCAGGCCTGCCGGCAACCTGTCTCTCCTCACAAAGACACAGGCCCTGACAATATCCTTGAAATTCCCATGAAACAGAAAAATTAGAAGTGAACATGTCACAGCAGGTGTGCAGATAACATTGCCACATTTTGTAGTATGGCGTTTCGTTTATGGGACAACTTTCAGTGTTAGTTAAATAAGGACCGAGGGTTTTGTTCAATTTTCTTAAACAAAAGTCATGAGTTTCTGTTTACAGGACTGGATCGTCGGACACCCCCGTAACCTGTACACCCCAGTGGCAAGTGTCCCGTCCAAGCCTGGGAGTCCCGCACTGGCAGAATCCAGATGATGGCAAAATAGCCTCCGCGTGGGTGGGGGCTCCAATGCCTTTGTGTGATCCTGCGGGACCCCATATACCCATTCAATGTTACCCCCAGTACTGGTTCACTGTGCACTCAAGTTTAATGTTATCCCTAAGTTACCTCAGGTTACACCCCATTGTTATTATTGTAATTTGGTTATGCATAGGGAGGGGGGATATGTTGCGGAAATGTTGCTAGCTAGGGCCTGGCAGTCGGAAGATCACATGATATGCGGGTAGGTAAGGCCCCTCCCCTATAGCCAGTAGCAAGCAGGTGGAAGCGACGTCCCGAACCTCAGCTATATAAGGCTGTGTTACCTGTTAATAAATGCCATTTTGCCATCCATCATATTGTTTTCTGTGTGCAAGTGGTCCATGCGACCTGGGTTTGGTCGATGTGCCGTTCCTGAAACAGGCCGCCGTGCAGTTGCGAAAGGCAACACTCGGCCAATCTCATAGCCTTCTATGATCTCATCACCGGCTGGGTGGATGGAGGGAGAGCAGTGGATGTCATCTACCTTGACTTCAGCAAGGCTTTTGATACTGTCTCCCATGACATCCTGATAGAAAAGCTGAGAGAGTATGGGATAGATGAGTGGACAGTGAGGTGGGTCGAGAACTGGCTTTCAGACCGAGCTCAGAGGGTCGTGATCAGTGGAGCAGAATCTGAATGGAGGCCTGTGACTAGCGGTGTTCCCCAGGGCTCGGTGTTGGGTCTAGTCCTATTTAATATCTTCATTGATGACCTTGATGAGGGTATAGCATCCACCCTCAGCAAGTACACGGATGATACAAAGCTGGGAGGGGTGGCTGACACGCAGGAACACTGCGCAGCCATTCAGCGAGACCTGGACAGGCTGGAGAGCTGGGCAGGGAGAAACCAGATGAAATTCAAAAAAAGCAAGTGTAAAGTCTTGCACCTGGGGAGGAACAACCGCATGTATCAGTACAGGCTGGAGGTTGACCTGCTGGAGAAGAGCTCTGTGGAGAAGGACGTGGGGGTCCTGGCTGACGACAGGTTGGCTATGAGCCAGCAATGTGCCCTGGTGGCTAAGAGAGCCAATGGGATCCTGGGGGGCATCAGGAGGAGTGTGGCCAGCAGGTCGAAGGAGGTGATCCTCCCCCTCTACTCTGCTGTGGTCAGGCCCCACCTGGAGTATTGTGTCCAGTTCTGGGCTCCCTGGCATAAAAAGGACAGGGATCTCCTGGAGAGAGTCCAGAGAAGGGCTATGAAGATGATTAAGGGCCTGGAACATCTATCCTATGAGGAAAGGCTGAGAGAGCTGGGGCTGTTCAGCCTGGAGAAAAGAAGACTGAGGTGGGACCTAATCAATGTTCATAAATATCTTAAGTATGGGGTGCAGGGGGAATCAGCCAGCCCCTTTTCTGTGGTCTGTGGAGACAGGACAAGGGGCAATGGCTGCAAATTGGAGCACAGGAAGTTCTGCACCAACATGCGGAGGAACTTTTTCACAGTGAGGGTGACAGAGCACTGGAATAGGGTGCCCAGGGAGGTGGTGGAGTCTCCTTCTCTGGAGATATTCAAGACTTGTCTGGACGCCTATCTGTTTAAGTATGAGCTAGGGAGCCTGCTTTGGCAGGGGAGTTGGACCCAATGATCTCTCGAGGTCCCTTCCAACCCCTACAACTTTGTGATTCTGTGATTCTCTGAAAGCTCTGCTTCTCATGATGTCTGCTCCATTTAGGTTTCATTAAATATTCCTTGTAGTTGTCTATCATCTTTTTATATTTAGTCATTGCTATCCCATAAAAGACTAGTTCCTGTAGGTTTTTCTTTCTATTTCACCATCTAAAACAAACTGCTTTACTCATATGAAGGGAGTGAAAATCCTGTGAGATTTTCCACTGATATGCAAAACTAAACTGGGCCAAAGCATATGCCCATGTATCATGTTAGTGTGCAAATATCAATACTAGTGAACTATTATCCTTCTCTATGAAAGAGAGTTCTGTCTGTACTACTAGTACCTGTAGTGGTTTAGCCTTGGCTGGAGGCCAGACACCCACCAAAGTCTCTCTATCACTCCCCTTTTTAGCTGGACAGGGGAGAAAATATGTATTGAGAGGCTTAGGAGTTGAGATAAGGAGAGATCATTCCGCAATCAGTGCCACAGGCAAAACAGACTCAACACAGAATAAAAGAAGGAAAACTATCAATTTATTACACTGCACTGCACGCCCAGTGACACCAGAGTTGGATAATGAGAAATGTGACCAGATCATAAAGCATCTCCCCCACCCCTCCTTTTTTAGCAGACCTCACTTTAGTCGTGATTTCACTCCCTTCTTCCCCCACATTGTGGCACAGGGAGGGACAGGGAATGGGGGAATGTGTGTTTTGGTCAGTTCCTCAAAAGTTGTTTTCCTTCTTGGCTGGGGGGGGCATTCCTCATACCCTTTCCCTACTGCACCATGGGGTCCCACCCATGGGACACAGTCCTTCACAAATGTTTCCAATGTGAGTCCTTTCCCATGGGGCTTTAGCTCTTCACCAGCTGCCCCAGTGTAGGTACTTCTATGGGGCACAGTCATAAATCATAGAATGTCTTTCTGTCTCTCAACCCCAGACTACTCCAGCCTGGTCCTCCACAGAGTCATAAGTCTTCCCCCCAGCAAGCTTGCTCCAGTGTGGGTCTCTTGCTCATTGTCTCTGTCTCTCTCCACAGGCTGCAAGTGCTGGCAGGGGCTTGCTCCAACACGCGTCACAGCATCTTGTGTATTTCTCCACCTGCTCCGGCACAGGGCCTATCCACAGGCTACAGGTGGTGTCTCAGCCTTTTCCATGGGCTGCCGGGGGACACCTGCACCACCATGGGTTTCTCCACAAGCTGCAGGGGCATCTTTCTCTCTGGAACCTGGGTTGTCTCCTCCCCCACCTCCCCTGCTTCCTCCCCTGCCTCCTCCCCATCCCCACCTTGGTGTCAGCACAGTTTCTTACATCTTCTTACTCCCTTCTCTGGTGGCAAAAAGCATCTGCTAGCATATATTTTCCTCCTAAATGTGATTCACAGAGGCACTATGACTGTTGCTGATTGGCTTGGTCAGGTTGGCTGGAGTTCACTTTCTTGGGCCTGCAGAAAGCTTCTAGGTGTTTCTTGCATAAGCCACACCTGCAGCCCCCATCTTCTTCACTGGAAACCAGCCATGCAAAACTACAACATACTCTTCCAAATAATTATAAGGGATTGCTTACAGATAATTCCAAATGGATAATTCCTTTTCTATGGAAGAGAAGACAAGAAGAGAGGTTGTCCATATTGATGTTAAGACAAATTACAGCAGATTGAATAAATGTGCAAATAAGTACAGTTATCTATGACTGTTACCACCTTAATTCTACAGCTATTAGATTTGGATACCTTTTCTAATTTTTTATTCACCTTTTATATCATAGAATCATAGAATCATAGAATCATAGAATCATAGAATCATAGAATCATAGAATCATAGAATCATAGAATCATAGAATCATAGAATGGCATGGGTTGGAAGGGACCCCAAGGATCATAGAGCTCCAACCCCACTGCCACAGGCAGGGCCACCAACCTCCAGGCCTGGATCTACACAAGGTTGCCCAGGGCCCCGTCCAACCCGGCCTTGAACACTTCCAGGGATGGGGCATCCACTACTTCTATGGGCAGCCTGTTCCAGCACCTCACCACTCTTTCTGTAAAAAACGTCCCTCTAATATCCAATCTAAACCTTCCTTCCTTTAGTTTTAATCCATTCCCCCTTGTCCTGCCATTATCTGCCCTTTTAAAAAGTTGAATCTCCTCCTGCTTATAAGCTCCCTTCAGGTACTGGAAGGCTGCAATGAGGTCCCCCCGCAGCCTTCTCTTCTCCAGGCTGAACAAGCCCAGCTCCCTCAGCCTCTCTTTGTAGGGCAGGCACTCCAGCCCTCTAATCATCTTTGTGGCCCTCCTCTGAAACCTCTCCAACAGTTCTACATCTTTCTTGTATTGGGGGCCCCAGATCTCGACACAGTACTCCAGGTGCGGCCTCACAAGGGCAGAGTAAAGAGGGACAATCACCTCCCTGTCCCTGCTGGCCACCCCTCTTCTGATGGAGCCCTGGATACCATTGGCCTTGCGAGCTGCAAGAGCACACTGCTGGCTCATGTTAGGTTTCTCACCCACCAGAATCCCCAAGTCCTTCTCAGCAGGGCTACTCTCAAGAAGCTCTTCTCCTAGTCTGTGTCTATGTCTGAGATTCTTCCGGCCCAAGTGCAACACCTTACACTTGGCAGTGTTGAACCTCATTAGGTTCACCCGGGCCCACCTTTCCAGCCTGTCAAGATCCCTCTGGATGGCTTCCTTTCCTTCTAGGGTGTTGACCACACCACTCAGCTTGGTGTCATCCTCATGCTTGCTGAGGGTGCACTCAATTCCATCATCTATGTCATTGATAGAGATGTTAAAGAGAACCGGTCCCAAGACAGACCCCTGGGGGACACCGCTTGTCACCGGCTTCCACCTGGACATAGACCCATTGACCACCACTCTTTGGCTACGGTCTTTTAACCAGTTTCTTATCCACTGGATGTTCCACCCATCAAATCCACATCTCTCCAATTCAGCGATAAGGATGTGGTGGAGGACTGTGTCAAAGGCCTTGCACAAGTCCAGGTAGATGACATCGGTTGCTTTCTCTTTATCTACTGATGGTGTCACTCCATCATAAAAAGTCACCAGATTGGTGAGGCACGACCTTCCCTTGGTGAAGCCATGCTGGCTGTCCCGGATCACATGGTCTTCCCTCATGTGCTCCAACATGTCATCCAGGAGGATGTGTTCAATGATCTTCCCAGGCACAGAGGCGAGGCTCACCGTCCTGTAATTCCCTGGGTCTTCCTTGCTCCCTTTCTTATAAATGGGAGTAACATGACCTTTTTTCCAGTCCCCAGGGACCTCTCCTGACAGCCACGACTTCTCAAATATGATGGAGAGGGACAGAAAGCCCTTGAGCTCTCAGAAAGACATCCTTAAAGAGCAGCCAGCTGTCCTCAACATTTCTGTCTCTAAGGACCACCTCCCAGGAGATCTTGGCCAACAAGTCCTTAAACAGCCTAAAGTTTGCTCTCTTAAAGTTCAGTGTCCTGATTCCGCTCTTTGCCAGGCCCACATTCCTTGAGATCGCAAGGAAGATATAGTTTATTTAATTGTATTATATTATATTCTTGAAGTAGTGTCTTCCTTTATCTGCACAGCTTCCATAACACATGGAAGCTCTTCAGACTACTACATAATCATGATGACAGGAGGTTGAATTAGGAGGGTAGGAAATTTCAATTGTTCACAACACTAGAAAGGTAATAACTATAATAAATAACATTCCGAGTTCATTGAGACTCTATCATTGAACCTTGAGAGACTCAAAATGTTACTGCTTCTTTAATTAAACTATTTGGTTCCCTTAATAAATGAGTGAAATGAAACATAAAACTTATATATCTGCACAAATATTATAAACCAAATCTATAATGAAGCTGAAGGTGCCAATCAAGCACCCTTAGTTTCAGGCCCCACCAAACATACTGCAGTATGAGTCAAGGTTCTTAATCTCATTACATGAAATGTTTTCAGAATATTTCCAGACCTTCTTCAAGAACATTAGAAGAAATAATTCAACACCAGTTACATTCCCAAATGCCTAAAAGCAAACATATCTAAGCAGGAAGTTGCAATTGCATAGAGTCAATTGTTTTAAATTATTAAAACCTTTTGTGTTGGGTTGAACTTTGCTAGATATCAGGTGCTCACCAAGCCATCACTCCTCTTTTCAGCAGCACAGGAGGGAATGGAGAAAATAAGATGGAAAAAACCTCATTGATAAAGTAAAAGGCAGCTTAATAAAGCACAAAAAGGCAGTTTAATAAAGCACAAGCAAAGGTCACACACAGAAGCAAAGAAAAACCAAAATATTTATTCTGTACTTCCCATCGACAGACAATGTGTGGACATTTCTTAGGAAGTAGGGTTTCAGTACACATAACAGTTGCTCTGGAAGACCAATACACAGCAGAAAACTATGAGAATACTCCATCTCAGCCAGACGAAATATGATATGAAAAAAAACCAAACCAAACCAAACCAAAAATATCTGAGAAATTCTGGATTGTTTTGTGGGTTCTATGTAGCCATGAAAATTTAAGAATATGTAACAAGTTTAAAAGAGCTTGTAGGTAAGAAGGGATTTGAACCATATAAATACTAGAGATGTCTGTCTTGAATTTGATTCCAAGATTCATGTATTTCTTCAATAACTTTTAATCCTCTTTGCAGATGGATGGGTACTTTACATGAATAGATCAACCAGAAAAATAAAGAACTCTTGTCTTTGCCACAGACTGCTGCTGCTATAGATAAATGTATGTGATTAAACTGAGAAATCCGTGACTGATATACTAAAAGAGGAAAAAAAGGTAAAACTCCCACTCTTTCTGGTACCTTAGTATTTGAAAAAATAGCCATACTACACCCTTCTCCTGTATCTATATGAGCCATTTTTGCACTGCAGATTTTTAAAGAATAACTTCATAGAATAGCCAATTTTAGTGATAAACAGAACCCTCCCACCTCAATCGTTGGGGTCCCTTCCAACTCATAACATTCTATGATTCTATGATTCTATGATAGTTTCTTGAATCTGCTTCAGATGACAGTTGTTGGCTATTAAAGTGATTGGATTGTGGGAAGATAAAAATAAAATGGCGATCACTACCTTTAACAACTTGCAATGTAGAATTGCTAGAGAAGCTGAGAAACATTTTGTTAAATGGGAAATTCTTGTCCAATACACAGTGATTCAGCAGCTGTGCAGTATAGTTTAATATTTGGTATCATTTCTGAAGAGTGAAAGTCTCCATAACTTTTCGTACCCTTTCCAACAGAAGTGATATAGGGAGAATGAGAAAATATGAAATTGAAGTTCCACCATTAGAAGAAAGCAGCAAAATATACTATAAAGACTACAATTTGGTGTGTTGGTTTTTTGCTGGTTTTCCGCCTTTTCTCAAGAATTTGATCTTTTTATTAGATTAGGAGTCTGTATAGTATGGTTGCCAAGTGGCAAATTTCTGAATTACAGATTTCAAGATATATGACAACCATAACTCTGTAACTTAGATGTCTGCTCTTTTTTTGCCTGATTTTTTCTTGTTTTGCTGTGGCTTTTGTTGTGTAAGCTAAAAGCTCTATTTTCTAAACCAGCATCATTTTTCTTACAGTACCCAGAAAAAAAGGCTTGGAGAAAAATGGTAAAAAGCAATGATTCTTTTCCTGAGAGTGTCTTCTCCGATTGTGTAGCATTCAGTGGACTTCCTGAGACAGAAACTGCAGCAGATTCATCTCATGCAATGCTTACTGTTGGACCTGTCCTACACATTTCCCACTTAATTCAGTGTTACTTATATTCTTGGCTTCTGCAAAATTGAATGACACAAATGAAGTTCCACACATTAATGTAGTGACTCCAAAATCTGCAGACTTCCTTTTTAAAATCTTATTTCTTCATTATTCTCTCTAGTTCCTTCAATGTAATAATACGTAACTAATGAAAATATTAATCTTCAACAACCATGTTTCCTATCCTTTCTCTTATTTTCAAGACAAGAAATTGACCTTTACCTAATTTATTTTTTTAGAAGCTATTTTATGCTTTTGATAATCTCTTATGCATTTCTCTGTACATTTTCAGGACAAGAACTATATTATGTCTTTAAGATGTGTGCATACCAAATTAATTTTTTAGAAAGATTATCCCTGTACTTTACTAGTACTTGCTAATATCCTACTTACTATTCTGACAGCTACTGAATCTTGACCATTTAAAAAGCTGTTGAATCCTGAAGTTTCCTAAAAACTATACTCACTGATCCAAAAATTATCTTATTGTGCACTAATAGATAACATAGGGCCTTTGATTGAATTTCACAAGTCATTTTATCATATATACATAAAGTACCATGAGATCTTTTTTGCATTTCACCTCTTTGCAGTTAGCTTTGTATTTGACTTTCTATAATAACTTTATACCATGTACAATTTTTTTTCCAGATCCAGTGTGTCCATATTATGTATAAGCCTATGCAGGAATACTGCAGGTCCCTGGATGGCCCATATAATCATCACCCATATCAATCACTGCAAAGATTTTTCTCTAATCGATTCTCTATCTTTCAAATGTATTTAAATTACACGATAATCCATTCTTTTGAGATCTTTGAGCATTTTTTCTGTTGAAGAGGGTTCTTATGAGAGGTGTAAGGTACTGGAAATATGCCTTAACAATTGCCAACAGAACTGTACCACCATTTTTCCTCTCACTTAACCAAACCTCATTCCTACAGCATCACATCACCACCACCGGTCAGGCTTAAAGTGGCTTGTGCCAAGGACCTAATGACTATTCAAGGAGCCACACTGAAGACATCAGGAAAGCATTCCTTCCACATTATCAGAAGAGACATCAGGAGCCATTCACACATCAGGACAGCATTCCACCATGAGGAAAGGCATCAGGAGCCATTCATACAATCAGAGCCGTTCACAGATTGGACATTCCGTCACCCACCCTGAAGCATTCCCACAGCCAGGTGGAAGGTTGTGGTTATTCCAAGGATGACTAAAAAAAGGGAGCATTCTGCCATGGAAAGGAAGAACTAGATAATGAGGGAACAAAGCAAGTGAGAACCATGCAACCACAGGAACCAAAGCAACAGGGGAATGAGGCAACCAAGGAAGACATGGAGACATCATCCCCCCCTCCATTGGACCCGGAGACACTGAAGAATACTCTGCCATTGGACAGGATGCCATAGCTTTTACGGTGGTAGATATAGCCCCCCCTCCCCCCTTCCTCTTTTCCACTCTCTCTCCCTCTATCTCTCTTTTCCGAACTTTTCTCTTTCTTTCCCCCTTCCCCTGCACGTTTGTTGTGGGCCAAATAAAGCAACTTTAACCTTGACTCCATTTTGAGTCTTAATTCTGTTCTCTGAGAATTGCAAAGAACTTATGATAAAACACCTAATAATTGAATGTCACTTAAGGGTTAAGCCCAGACGCCCCCAGCCACACAGAGCGATCTGAGGTACGTTCATTTGGAACGCAAGGGGGTTTAACCCCTGCCAGACTAAGTCTTGTCTAGGTTGTGGATCATGACAGGAGGTTTTTGGTTGGTTATTTTTTTGTTTTTTTAATATTAAGAAACATTCAAGTCATGCATTTTGCTTGCTCTGCACATTTCCTTGCTGCAGTGCCTGCACTTGTGTTGAAGTCTGACAGCCTCTCCCCTAGTTCATAACTCATGTACCAGACACAGGTATTTGACTGGACCTATGATCATCGGGAACGTACAGAATAACCCATGCAGCTATGTGAGAAGTCATACTTCCCAGCTGGAAGTGGAAGACAGGGTCTTCAGAGTCCCCCTGCCCTCCCCACCAAAGGTTCATTCCCAAGCAGCAGCTGTGTAATGCCTTATATTTTCTCTGGGATAAGCGATACGTCAGAATTCACTGCAGCCCCTGGCATTACACAGATCAGCATTCTGAATCAAATATATTGATATTCAAGGTAACAAAATCCTAAATATATGCAGAGAAATTGAATACCCCAAAATATTGTAACTATACTTTTTAAAACGTTGATCTTTTTGTTCTATCTCTATGAACTACTTAAGAGAACACCTTTATCATATAGTCCCACTTCCATATGTCTATTAAAACACTTCTATAGCAAAAGGTGTATTTTGAATGGTTAAAATATTTTCCCTCCATCCTGTACTAATCTTCCTGCATAATCAAGTACAGCAGGGCATAAGTTTCTGAATGTCACACACTCTCCTTGGATTTATCTTTGACCAGACTATTAATAATTATGAAGGAATTGTTAATGAAGAATGGTATTTATCTTTCTACTAACACATTATCTTGACCCACAGTGCCACAGATAGTGTTGTCTGTTTCATTTTGGGCCTTCCATTTTCACTTCTCTCAAGGTCAACAGGATGATACAATGATGAGAAAGTAGAACAAACACCATTTAATGGAAATAGCATTTCATAAAAAGCTGTGATGGCAACTCTACAAAGACAGCAAAGGAATGCAGCTTTTTAACTGAGCACTACCTGACAGATTCAATAATCAGGGGAAAGCCTTAATTGATGACATTTCATTAGCATAATGAGTTGAAGCTGGGAAAAGAGAGTCTCTTATTAATTAATCAAACAAAGCACGAACTGTTTTAGTCCCTTACTCTCTGCCATTTTTCATTAATCATAAGACTGTGTATTAAACTCATTTGAATTCACTAGGTGTTGAGTATTTCTGTGGGAAAAGTATTGGCAGGGTGTCATGCTCCACACACTTATGTGGGTCTGAAAGACATTAGAAATTCATGTTTGTGAACTTAAACACTCATCTCTGCTGGAAATGCTGATAATATTTCTTCAAAAAACACCAGACCTCAGTAGCCACATCTGTTACCTGGCTGCAGGTGTTTAATTCGTCAGGGGGAATTTTTAGTACAACATGGAATGCTGGGGCTATTTTGATTGCTGTCAGAATAACCTTTTTACAACACAGTTTGCCATGTATTGGAAAATTCTCCATTGTTATTCCCAGCAGTATTTTCTCTGTCTTTTGCTTTGAATTTTAAATACATAAAGAAAAGTACTAATGGATATCCGAGAGCTCGAAGGGCTTAAGTTCTGGTTTTTTCATTATTTTTTACATCTCTTTTTTTCTGGAAAACAGAACCCAGCCAAAAACAGTACACTTGGAAAACAGGGATATATCATGAGTTTTCTATGTTCTAAGAAGAAACATTTTTCCTTTCCAACTGTATGGTACCTTTCCATAAGTAGGGCGAAAAAAATATAACTACATAGAGAGAGAGAGAGCTGAGAGAAGCAGCTGGAGATACGTTTCTTTATAACAGTGCTTATATTGGAGAAGAAAGATCTGCTTCCAAAGGCTCCATATTAAATTTCTATTATTAAATTTATTTTCAACTTCATAAAAGACAGAGATCCTTCTCTCATACAGATGATTATCTTAACCATAGGCTAAAAAATTATGTTCCCTCTATATGACTCTTGAGACCTTTCTTAAAACTGGCTCAGCTTCAGTAAGAGATACAGCAACTTTACAGAGAAACCTCTTTGCCGTTTATGCTTTCAGAATCGTTTTATTGGATACCGGTGAGGAAGTGACTGAAGTCAGGTTAGATATAACCAGAGCACCTGCTGGTTAATTCATATGTTTTAGAGGAAAAAGACCAGCATCTCTCTTTTGAGAAAAAAAAAATAATTGCTGGCTATGATTTGAGCAGAGATCTGTCTTCATGCACAGTTGTCTGTATGCTCAGCTACAGAAATGGACTGTTGGGAGACTGTAAGTAGATTCTCACCGGACCTTTGTAATTGCGCAGTCCTTCCAAGGTGACTATACAGCTATGAAGCTTTAGGCACATAAATGTTTTACTACTGAAAACTTTGTTGCAAAGGTGGTTAAGGACTTGACAAACACCTTTTAAAATGTATTTTTCTAAGCTCCTTGCTCAAATACATTCTTGTATCTAAATGCTATTGAAAATTCTGACCCAAATATTTTTCTGCTTTCTTGGTGTTAAATTTAATCTCTTTCCCATTTGAAAATAAAATAAATAGATTAAGAGAGCAACTTCTGATAAGCCTCATATTTAATGGTGTGAGGCCACAGAAGAAATGTATTCAGTGGTGATGGGAATGCAACCTTTTGTCATTATACTTGAGTATTGTTGCAGCATATAAAATCTGAAGACAAACTGTTTTTTTCATACACTAGGATAAATTAATTTAATATTGATGGGATTGGCATAGTAAATAGATGTTTTCTGCTCTGCCTGGGTTTTTTTTCAATGGTAAGGTTGATGCACTGCAGTTTTATAGAGTTGATGCAATGCAGTATAGAACAATATAAAAATTGCAGTGCTGCACAGTTTTCTGCTTTTTGTTTTAGTATCTAGGCTTTTATGATTTTTTTTCTAGTACCAGAAACAATACATTTTTATTAAGACCTTCAAAGTCATTACAGAATACATTTTTTCCTTAGTTTCAGAGTTTTATGCTATATTTTAAACTTACTGTACTATGACTTCAGATTTTATGTCTGTTTCTTTATATTCACATGCATAACATTCTCACAATTCAAACAGAAATAAACATTCACATAGCTAGTGTGCAACACCTTCTTCATTTGTACTTGCATTGAACCATTTATCATAAGATACTGCTTGAAATGGACATATTTTCTATTTTTCTACAAAAATGTTATATTGGTTCAGAAATGCTACAGAACTACTGGTAAGATCTGCCTTGTATTAACATCTGCAAGTTATTTTTAAAAGTTAAAAAAAGCCCAACTTTCTCTATATGAAATCATTTCAAGTGTTTAGGTTGCACTTATTCCTAAAACATAACAGCAAGTTTTATGGCCCTGTGAATCCTACATCTGTAACTATAAACAAATTAATATACATTTTCTGATAAGAATTTGTTTCTGGACTGAGTGGAAGATGACAGCTATTTCCACTTGTCAAAAATACTAAGAAATAATTAATATATGAAGTAACCTTTTATTTCCTGTTTAGTGTTTAAAATTTTCTTAAAACTTTGCTAAATATTAGTTTAACTACACTGTGATGATAAATGGGATCTGGAAATTATGCAGAATATTTCCATGTGAGCAGTTTACTCAGTGGATGGGAAAAAATGCTGAGGACAGAAAGCTAGAAAATTTTATTAAAAAAAAAGAAAAAAAGCAAAAAAAGCATCCCTTGTACAAAAATTACAAAGTCTGTTTTAAATAGAAATTAATAGAATGGAATATTTATTATTTATTACTTACATAGAAGGAAATTCTCCACATAAATGACATTTGTAATCTGACCAGATTCTATGCCAGTCTTTTTTGTGACTTGTCAACATTTCTGCATGACTTCAACATATAATTTTGCAGCAGCTGCTGCCTGTTATCACTGTGCTTTGTAAGATAGACAACTGAAAATGTTGCCTCACAAATATTTCTAATGTAAATTTAGCAGTGCTTACTTTTATTATTGGTTGTTATTGTGATAACCACTTACCAGGATTGTATTAGCTTGATTTTACCCAGGTTGTAAACACCCAGAATTTTTTGTCATCTCGTTCATTTTTTTAACTTCCTTATTCACCTACATTCCTGAAATTCTAAAAGCCAAAATTGCTTACATTTTTAAGGTTTCCTAAACACTATTACACATTTTTCTTTAGGTGATCAACACACACAACAGGAAGGTTTTTCTGATTTATTTTGAAAGCCTGAATTAGTTGTGAAGTTTTTATCTCAATTTTGCCATTAATAAAGGGATGTTTTGAAACAGAAAAGATGATGCATCAAAGAGTGATATGACAAAAATACTTCCCATAAGGACACTTAATTGACTAAACTTGCACATAAAAGTCTGAGAAAGATTATTTTTTTTTTTTTTTTAGTATATCTCACATATGCCATGAAAGAAGAATGGAAGCAAGCCAGATTCCTGACTACACAGAACATTAATCTGAGCATTCTGATTCAGTATTCTAATCTGATTTCTAACTCTTCAGCAGAACTTTCTGCCTAAAATTGTGGTAGAATGTTAACAAACAAATGAAGTAAAGTAAAATCAGTCTTTAACTTTTGGATCCCAACATAGATAAAATTACGATAGCCACAATGAAAAACCTACCAATGTAACTGTCGTATGTTCTTTATTCACCAAGACATCTACACTTTTCAAATATCAGCAACTGAAAAGAGCATGTTATGAAAGTAATTAAATCCTTTCCCTCCCTAGAGTATCATAGTCCCTACTGTCCCAGCCATTCCTGGTCTGACACTAGCCTATAGTTGGTTTAGTAGATATATAACTGCTTTAGGGGGTCTATAAATGTAACAGTTACTAATTCTGTTTTGTGGATGTGTGCATGTACAACTTATTCTTTATGTCTAATGTAGCTGCTCTATCAGTAACCACTATTGACAGTAGCCAATGCCTCTTCAGAGGTTTTACCCTCATATGAGGAACCTCAAGTTTAGGAAATTAAATTTCTCTTAGAAATAAAACAATTCCTTAACATCAAAAGCATTTAATTGATAGTAAATATCTTAATATCTTTCCTAAAAATATCCTTTGTGTGGGAGGTCACTAAAAGGGGCATGGGTTGATCATCCATTTCCACCTTTTTTCTTATTTTTTTTTTAAGTCTAGCTGTACTCAGGAACTTTTAAACTTTCTATTCTGTCTCAGTTCATAGCTTTCACATGTGACCAGAGCAGAGACATCTTGTATAAAATACCTTTATAATACATTGTTCTATACATAATTGCTAAATCAATGCACTCAGAGCTGAATAGAAATGACCATACTCACCATCTGTTACGATTTCAGATGCCAGCTCCAACTGGCATATTGACTGAGACTTAGAATGGCCTCATGGTTAACAGAAAAACCTGGATGTCAAGAGACTCAAGCTATACCCAGGTACTCCAAGCATAGCTCTTTTCATTTTTTAATTTTTCTTTTTTTTTTTAATCAGGAAATAATAATTTTAAGGTATTCATAGGCACACTTTACAATGCTGCCTAGTTTTTTTAATGGGTTTCTAAAAATTGTTGGGGTCTCTGTATCAAATATTTTTCAAGTCCAACATTATTAAAACAATTTTTTAAAAAAAAAATTTAAATAAACGAAAAGTACATGATTTCTTCTTTGAATTATGCTTCTTTGCTACACAGTGAACATAAAGGATCTCTCATTCTTTCACTTTAACTTTTTCTCTGTGTGTTTATTTCATTCGTTGATAAACAGCGTTATTTATTCTGTTACTGAAGTCCTATCAGTGGATATTTAGACTAATCTTTACATGTAGTTGCTTCTTTAATTTTCGAATTAATTTCCTAAGCAAGAAAGTGAAATACACTATCACTAAAATTCATTTTTCATATTGTTTACTTTTAGAGTCTTTTATCCTGGATAGATAAAATAATCTATTTTCCTAAGAGTTAAGAATCAAAGATGGATAAAATATATAGTTAGGAGCAGGGAGGAGTGGGGCGGATGAGGGGGTGCTTTAAACTATTTTGATCAAGTACTTTCCAGAGCAGCACATCACTTTATGCTTTTCCTTTTTATGACCGCTATCACTCAGCAGTCCTATCTGGATAGCTACTAACCATTTTAGTACAGTAATTGAGATTTTTTTTACCCTTCCTTCCATGTTAGCGAAACGTGATCTGAAATTCATTTTGATAGCTCATTAGCAGAAATTTGTTGCAGGGAATAGCTGCTTTTCCCTGAGAATATTTTCAAAAAAGGGAACCTTATTGCATTAAAGCCTTCACACCACCTGCACTGAGAAAAGTTTGAGACCACTTTTTTTGAGTCCAGAATAATTCTCAGCATCTTCTATACCTTTCTAATGTTAATTTATCTGAGACATACACAATGAAAATAATTATTTGCCATAAAATTAATGTGAAGTTGATAGATTCTTTTCTTCAGCTACTCTTAGGAAAACAATTGTAAAGTCTTAAGAGAGCATCTGTCTGGCTTTTCTGTTTATTTTTTCACAATTTAGGGCAACTCTATTATATTTTAAATTTGGTTATCACTGACATATTATCATTCCTTTTCCTTCTACTCAAATCTGAAGGATTTCCATGTCTTTTTTATCACACTTCCTGCTGATATGGCAGTAATCAAATCTCTCTTGGTATTCTTCCTGAGTGAAACTTGGAGCATTCCTAGTACGACTAAAACACTATTGGTATTATCTTTAACTTCTCTGATAATATTTTCACACGCTTGGTTTTACATGTTCCCATGTGCATGTTTGAGGTTTTACTCATGATAAGTACCGTGAGGTTTACACCTTAAGCCTTGCTTTTGAGAGGCCGTACATATCATTCTTAGTCCAAGCATGATGCAGATGTGGAAGGGTTTGTAAGCTGGAAGTGGTTCTAACAGCAAACAAGAGTAAATCCACATAGTATAGTCATTAATCAGTTAATAACCTGGTAGTCCTTTTTATGCCAGCTTCTTTCAGTTAATGTGATTTCCAGGGACTATTAGTGAAAAGAAGATTGTTTCCTGGGTACTGGAAATAACATGGCATTCTAGATTTCAAATGTTACAATTCTACTTCCACAGGAAAAATGTAAATTCTTAGATGATGCAAGCCAGCATTAATTCCTTTGACAACAGTAGTGAATATGAATTTGCACTACAAAAATATTTAAACTACAGTATTCATAACTGGCTATGGTTCTTTACCATCGTTAATCAGGTGTTTATGGTATTCCTTCAGTTGATCCAGAATGTGGTATTAATTCAAATACTATTAGTCCTGTACTTACATTTTAGTTGACCTTACCAATCATGGCTGTCTCAGAAAACAATCTGGAAGAAATTGGTACCTGTTTTGGAAAGAAAACAAAATGCTCAATTTCAATCTCACTTTGACAGCAACATTTGTGCTATTGTGAGATCTCAATATTGTATTTTATAGATTTCCTTTGATTTGTTTCACCTTTAACTTAATTTCTTGTTATGCAAGTGAATCTATGTCAAATTTCCAATCAATCCAAATTTTCCAATCAGAACATTATATTTATTATCCTGACTTTTCAATCTTTGATGTTATATTCTCTTAATATGAAAAATTAAGATGAAGTATAGATTTACCTTATTTCTAAGCCTAATTTTTCTTTCACAAACGGATCAGGTTATGGCATTCCTGTGTGTCTGTACATATGGTTAACAAATCTGTTTGAGTTCATATTTCATTCTCAACCATACTGTATTTTAACATCTACTACATGTGTATGTTTGTACAAGGGGAAAAATCTGGGTTGTTATATCATAATGCCTCAGTTTAACTAGGATGCCTGAAAAAGATAGATTAAAGGTATTGCTAACAGTTGGTTTGGAATTCATGCTGGGAAAAGTATCGTTGCACAAGATGCTGGAAGAGAAGTTGTGCCAGATAACAAACTATCATTAAGTACAGAGATTTCCAACTATTCCTAGTTAGAAAACAGTGTGATTGCAACTTCCCAAAAGGAACCGGACTAAATAAAGAACAATGAAAAAGTATCAGCCTTTCCTGGTTATTAAACACATCAAAAACTGTTAGAGATTACCCTTTTTTGTGGATTTGTGTACCACTTTGGTACCTCATTGGTGTATTAATAAAAAAATTATGATTTGACTAGGTTTTATAATGTAGATTTGTTTTGGGTTTATGGAACTAAAATAAAAAATATTATTCAGATTACTTTTTCTCATTGTAGGACATACACTGAGTTTGTACTTTTCCCACTAGATATAGAAGCATTTAATTTTGATTCTCACCTAAAGGATTTGAATGAACCAATCGACAATGATACTACCTGTTTTCTCAGAAATCTATGAAATACATAGGACATCTTTACCATAACAATCCAGTCTTTTCCTGACTTCATTTTGAGATTTTCTTTTATTTTGAAAGTCTGTGGAGATCTTGCCAGCTTGTTCATTGAACTGTAGGGTAGCAAATTACCCCAAAATTTGCAAAGTTTGATCATGTTTTTTCTCAACTATACAGAGGCTTATGTATGTAGACTCTCCATTTTGTAGGTATTTCAGAACAAATTCTGTTATTCTTTCTTTCCTGATAATCATATATTTGATCAAGAGCACTTCCCAGTTCACTTAGATTCAGGAGCTGTATTTTTGCCATACATGTGCAAAATTTCATCTAGAAATGGAATTTTTCAAAGATGGTTTTCCAAGAACTCTGGTGTTCTCTTTGCTGTCATCTATTTCTTACTGTAATCTTGTGTCCCTACAGGAGGCACCACAGGACCGTTCTATATAATGACTGTTGGCAAATGTGAGCAATGGAACAAGTGCCAACCCTTCCAAAGCCAATGCCTGTCAATGCCTGCTCCCTGGTTGGCAGAGAGCACCCTACTCAAATGCTAAGAGGTTTGTTGGCTTCACCGTCTGCTATAATTCACCCTGTTATGGAAGAAAACAGCTGTCCCGCGATCATGACCTGGAAACATGCCATAACAACTTGCTGAGTTAAAATCCCAACTTGACTGCTAGTACTAGGATTCAGTCTCATGACTGTTGGTGAATGAACTGCAGAGTAGTCTTAAGGGGATAGTGTATAATTGATTATTTTTTAATGCTATGTCTGGAAAATGGTCTGCACTTGAAAGTCTTTATTGCATGCATAATTAACATGGCTCTGACATTTTATGTATTCAGAAGGCAGAAAAGTCAAACAAATCCTTTCTAGTGCAGCTTCACCTCCTATCCCTTGCAGATACATGTTATATACTACATATGCTGGTAGGATTTGCTATTCAGTTATCAGATACAGACTATGATCTACCCATGAAACTCTGAGAGAGTGAAATAAGTAACTTTTTTTCCCTGGAAGGCATCTTTCTACTTTCTTATCTAATCTTCTCATCAATTCAATACCACAAATTTCTGTTAAAATGCTTTGCTAAAGAATTCCATGCAAGTATTACATAGCCAAATGGATTAATGCTCTGAATACAGATGTAGTAATTAAGAAGGATATACTATAAGACTAGATTTGGGCCTCCAGTTGCTTTAATCCTTTATTTATTGCAGTTAATAATAACCTTTAATTTAAAGAAAAAAATCTAGCCTATATCCCATAAAGAACAATGCAGGAGTAATCTGTTTCTAGAATCTTTATAAGCCTGAGGGTCACCTATGAATTTTTTAATTCCCTGCAAGGTATTCTCAAACTAGTTCAAAGCTCAGACTTTCACTGGAATAGCTGATGTACTTCTCACAGTAAAAGAAAAATCTGAAAGAAAATAGAAAAATATATAAAAGAAGGAAGACAATGTATATAATGCAAGATAAATGACAGTCAGTTTATATAGTTCACTTCAAGGGAATCTTTAGGGGAATCTACATCAGTCATGTATGCAGATTGATGAATCATCAGATTGTTGGTTTTGACAAATTATTTAAATTCTGAAAGCAGAAAAGGAATGCACTTTTAGGGGTTTTTTTTTTAGTCTACTTCACCTCTGATAGAAAATGCAAGTTATGTTTGGGCCATTCATTTTCTAATACAAATATAGATCTAGGCTGAAAATAAAACTGTTTCTTTAGCTATGTCTACTGTGAAATTTTACTTTCCAGAATTCAGAGCAGGAGTTTTGCTAGAACTCTATAATAAACTCTTCACTACAAATTTCATCACCATATGATAATAATGATAATATTAGCAACAATTTATAAATATTTATAACCTGATAATCCCCTTACCTTGGAAATCATTTATGTGAGACTTGGGACAACCAGTTTTTACTCCTATACTTGCTTACCTCCACTGATTCAAATGAGTAGCTGGGGATTCCCCCAACCTGGGAAAAAATAAAGCTGGCATGAAGTCAAAATAGCCCAGTGTTTAACATGCCTAAGAGCCTATGTCACCATGTTTATTTGTGTTTGCAAAGATAACTAAGGACCATTAATAGAAAACAACTTTATTATCTAGATATATTAAATGTTGCCACAGTTTGCATATTAGATCTAAACATGTTTTTCCTTCTGTTTCTTTCTTCTGAGAATAATTCTCTAAAATCTCTTGGAGTAAAAACCAAAGTGATTTGTATTTTTTCAAAAGAGGAGTGAAAATGTGAATTGAACAAGAAGCAAAAATAAAACTTTGATTCTGATTCTTTCAGTAAAAGACATTGAAACAACTTTCACAGTACAGTGTGGCTATGAGGAATCTTAATTTTAGCACAAATGTATTATTTCTTGCTCTCTGATTAGTTATTATTTATTTTTCTCCAAAAGTGTATTTGGTACCATTGTAGGGTTATATGAAACTAGAACCTTAGATCTAGTATTCTGCTGCTGGAAATAATATTCACATTACCCAACCCATTCAGTTCTAAAGACATGGAAGCTAACCAGCACTTTGAACATAATTTGTGACTGGAATGTTCCCTTGTCAGCTAGTGACAGGCTATATCCAGCAGCCTGACATCTAGGAATCCATGGCAGATGCTTCACATGTATGACACGAAAAAAAAAATCTACCACTGTTCCTAGATGTGCAGGACACACTGTATGTGTGATGAGGAGTCCATTTCCTCATGCAGGGCTGTAAGTATATGGAACATGTTGAATGACATTTACGTCAATATGTACCTTTCCTTTGAACCTTTCAGTGGTGCTCAGGTTAAGTATTTGTCCTGGCAATTTACACATTCCTCGATAGTCTTCTGGATGCTTGAGAAGTACTTGCTAAAATCAGAACTACATTTGCCTGTGATAATTTAATTGCCAACATAGACACTAATTGCTTATGAACAAAACTAGCACTCGTATTTCCCAATGAAAAGAGATCTAAAGAATGTTGAAAAAAAAAATTTAGACCTTTTAGTATTCTTTATATGCTAAATTATCAGAGAGTACTTTACAAGTGTAATAAAAACTGGTAATACATAGACCACACAGGCAAACAAAACACCATTAAGGTCAGTTTTAATTTAAACACTGGTCAAAGACCAGATGCGATAGATAAGAAAAGAATCTTTCATGGCATACTGAGCTCCTACCACAGTGATGCCTAGCAGCCACAAAAATTACACTGTCTTCTGTACTAAGTGCCAGCAAGGATTTGTACTTCTGGGCATCATAACCTGCTTTGTTGAACAAAGGGAAATTCATCAATTGCTGTGGAATTGGCTTCACTGAAAGGCTGATCTATTTAACTAGCAATGAATTGTGCAGTTCAAAAAACTTAACACAGCTTCATCATAAATGACCAGTTGAATAAACTTTTGCTGGAATTGCCATTAATGTTCAATAATCTTCCTTATAAAACTACAAGAGCAAAATAAAAGGATGAAATAAACCTTTAAAAATGTAACATAATAAAGTTTATGTCTTAAAATATTTAAAAACATAAATTAAAAATATAATTATAAATTGTCATCATAGAAGAGTATATAATATTTACAGTGACATTTATAAAGTGTACTTCAAGGGTGAAACAATACAATTTTCTTCAGTAATAAGAACCATTCATATTCATCCATGGAAGTGATAATATATGGCTTTTTATGAACAGTTCCACCTTTTATTTGTATGTTGGTAGAAGTTCCAAAGACTGGACATCTCTAAGCAAGCAATGAATAGGTGGAGTTAATGCAATTTTCAACCTCCAAATTAAGATCTCTGATCATCAATTCCCTACTATATAGGAGAATTCAGTGATAATTTATTAAGCAACCAAAGAGTGTATGTCATAAAAGAGTCATCAACAAAGAAAAATCACAAATTATTTATATTAGAATTTCTTACTGGCTGTGATGAAGGTTATCAGGCACAAGATCAAAAGGTTGAGCTTTTTGTCCTGCATATTCCTAAACTTGATGGGAAAATCACAGTAAGTGAAAAGCCTTATCATTCTATTAGTAACAAAGGTCTAAACTTAACTTTAAACTGACCTAAACCATCTAAATTTTCTGCTAAGTATCACTTTACATAGCGCATATGAAGAATTACCCCAGAAATAGGTATTAAGTCAGAAATATTAAAAAATGGAAGGCTTGACTGAATTCAGTTTGCATGCTGCAAAGTTGTTCTTATCTGTGAAAGCTCAAAAATCCCTCTTAAGACTTGTAGTTTTCTTTGCCATTACAGCCAAAGCATTTCTTATGGTCTGGAGAGAAAGACATGGGTATTTGGAAAGATAAATTGAGGTCACAGAGTGGGTAATCTGCATTAAATAAACACCTTCTGATCATCCTCTGACACTGAATAAGATATTTCAGACTGACCTCTCACCTCCTTTTCCAAGGAAATAGTTTAGTTGTTCCCACTACAGTAAAATTTGTCACTCCTTAAATTTTGGTATATTCTTAATGTTTTACTACCTTGCTGAGTGAGAACCTTGAGCTAGCACTGAATATTTGCAACTTTTGGTACTTGTCTGTCACTTGCATAGCACAGGCCACCCCTAATTGGAAGGTCTACATGGCAACAAAACTCAGAAATCTTTGCAGTAGCTTATGCTGCCTGGTGAGCAACATCAGCCTGTCAAATGAGAATATAATATGAAATTTGAGCTATAACTGTGTTCAGATCACTAGACAATATTTCCTTATGGGGGAGCATATCAATACACAAAACACATTCCTCACTGTGAATATGATTTTCAAACTTGAGTGAAATCTCATTCAGAATATTGTAGAGCAAGACATTAATTCTGTGTTAAATATAGACCCTTGCTGTATAGAAGTGCCCTCTATTTCTTTCATCGCTTTTTCCTTTATTCTGTTTTCTCACTGTGAGAAAGAAGCTGTAAAAATTTTTAACATTCAAATATCTGCATTTCAACAGAATTTTAACCAGCTTCTGAAGATATTATTCATACAACTACAGGGGCATTCCAGTGGTCTACTTTGGCATGCTTACAACATTTTAATAAAAATCCCATTCCTTCATCTCTATTTGTTTTTAATTTATCTTACAGTTTCTTTCTCCTAATGATATATGCAGTTTTTCTGACAGGGAGAGACTGTTTTTGTTTTACTTTAAAATCTGTGACCACAAGTAGCATTAAGTTAGTGGGATGGTATGTGTCATATTTCAAATGATGATATCATTTTGGCTTTTGTCCTGTGTTCAGGAGTATCATTTGCATGTGGTGAAGCTATGGAAATATGTAATAATCCCTCTGCATTTTCCATCTCCATTTGTTTTCACATACTTGCATGTACTCTGTGTTCACTTGGAAGCACTGCTCTGACAAATTTAAATGCATGTTACTCAAAAACCAAGAAGTGATCATATTTTTTCCTCTCCAGACTCTTGATCCATAGATTTTATATTTAGTTAAAAAGTTAGGCTTTTATCTGGGACTGTGATGCATCATAAAGCTTTTTTTTTCTTCTTTTCCCCTGGTATGTGTTCCTCATTTCAAATGATGTTCTTTCTTTATGTAGGCTCCTCAGGTTATTTATCTGTAATAACTATTAAATATTCTTGAGCAGATCTTTATTTGGTATAAATCTGTAGCTGTGTTGGTTTCATTGGTGTTCTTTCAGTATACCGCAGCAGAAGTTATAGAGCATAATATTTTATTATAAGGGTATGTTAAAGAAATAATAAGTACCTCATCAAAAGCCCTCAAGGTCTTTTAGAAACAGTAACTGAACAAGCTTTACTTCACCAATGTGTGGTAGACAAGCATTATTAGATTTCCTGTCATTTTCTTTATCAAACACTGAATTGTTATTTTTATAAATTGTTTCAAGGGAAGGGAAGTACTTTTTAGAGAAAGTGAATATTAAAATGTTGCCTCTTAAAATAGGATTTCTAAAGTAATCACTGAGTTTAATAAGAAATTCACTCAATTGATCTTGTCCCAACCTGCACAATCTTCTACCTGATCACCTACCAAACTCTAAGCTGACATAAAAATTTTTTGATGAAGGAGGTTTGACAAAACATCAAACATTTTGAAGCCTATTCCTTTTTACATCCTAGATCAGATCCATTGCATTGACCTAGACCCAGCCAAGAGAAGTGAAGACACAAACCACTGATTGAATAGAGTTATGTGATTATTTTTGTGTAAGGCTTGGAAGTTTTTTATAAATATATTTTAAAAGAATGATGTAGAAGATATCTAATTTAATACAAATTGAATAACTAAGGGAAGTCTGTGATCTTTGTGGTCCTTTCATAAACCATGAGGGATGAAAAAGTTGTGTATCATGTATAGAAATATGATACCTACTAAGGAGTTCTTCCAGTTACCACAAGTCATCATGATAGTAAGTCATATCTCCCAGTTCGCAAGGCCGTTTATATCATCAAACATGTTTCTTTATCTACCTTTTCAGGTTGCCTTGAAGATCAATTTTCTTTCTGTCTCACTATCTGTGTCTTCCTATATAGCTATCATTTCCTCATGTTCCGTATTTCTTCCTAAATAATGCCTGTTATATTACCTCTTCAGTGTGTGTGTGTGTGTGTGTGTGTGTGTATATATATAAAATTTTCTCACTCCAAGACTTTATCATGTCTAAATCAAAAACCAGCCGTAAAGTAGTCCAGTTCACTCTATTGTTAATTTACTGATGAGTTTCCTTTTTGGACTGTTTTCCCCTTTATTTCTATGCTCGCAAATGTACAGTCTTAATCTGTTTCTTCTTGTTATGAAATAAAAAATATGAAGGAGTTACTTTTCATTTCTGTCTTGTCTGCCTTGTTTTTACCGCATACTGATTTTCACAGATTCACAGAATTGTAGGGGTTGGAAGGGACCTCAAGAGATCACCAAGGCCAACCCCCCTGCAAAAGTAGGTTCCCTAGGACATATAGCACAGGTAGGCATCCAGATGGGTCTTGAATATCCCCAGAGATGGAGACTCCACAACCCCCCTGGGCAGCCTATTCCACTGTTCTGTCACCCTCACTGTGAAAAAGTTCTTCCACATGTTGGTGCGGAAATTCCTATGCTCCAGCTTACAGCCATTGCCCCTTGTCCTGTCTCCACAGACAACTGAAAAGAGGCTGGCCGTTTCCCTCTGTGTCCCACACTTAAGCTATTTATAAACAATAAGATCCCCTCTTAGTCTTCTTTTCTCAAGGCTGAGTAGCCCCAGTTAATTCAGCCTTTCCTTGTAGAATAGATGTTCCAGGCCTTTAATCATCTTCGTAGCCTTCCACTGGACGCTTTCCAGGAGATCCCTGTCATGTTTCCATATGTTTTAATGTCAATCATATTCTAGTATAATTTAATAAAAATTTAATTAAAAAATTTAATTTTTCGAAACAATTTTTTTTTCTGTCTTGATCACTATTTTTCTCAGTTTTTCAGAATTAAAAATGATTGTTTTTTCTTGTCTTCCTCTGATACCTCTCTTTCCCATTTTCCACTGCCTTCCTGAAAAAAAAAAAGAAAAAAAAAGTCTTTGAATAGTCTATTGTTTTATAATGTGGGACAGTAAAGGCTGTAAAACATCCTGGCTGTTTTTCTCCCTTAATGGAATGAAATTTTTTTTGCCCACTGAGATGTTTATCCCTTCTCCCTCACCAAACCATGACTTTTTGTATTGTTTAACTTTACTCTGGACCTACGAGTTACCACTCTCAGTACAGAAAATTAGCAATTTGGGGCAATACCCCATTGCAGTTGGTCAGTGAAAAAGACAGAATATATTTTTAGGCACTGCTTGCTTATAAACTAATTTTCCCTCATCGTTTTGCAGAGGTGACCTTGTTTTAATACCTTCAGCACCTGATGTTTT
This sequence comes from Laterallus jamaicensis coturniculus, assembly GCA_022605575.1. Classification (NCBI taxonomy): domain Eukaryota; kingdom Metazoa; phylum Chordata; class Aves; order Gruiformes; family Rallidae; genus Laterallus; species Laterallus jamaicensis. The sequence goes on along the minus strand of JAKCOX010000045.1, from coordinate 2,107,617 downwards.
AAAAGTGAAATTCTTTTCAAATCTCCTCTGTTAATGTGCTACTGCTCTGAAACAAATGCCAGATAACATTAACATTCTTCCCACAAAATACCTGCTAATTTGCTTGCAGTGAAGATAGAAAGCTTTTCATTACATATCACAAACTTCATTTATGTAGAATGAGTCACCAGGCCTTCTGAAAAGCCAAATGAGCACCTAATCTCTAATGCTGCCTTCAGCTATAACATCAATCCTCCCTGGTTCTACTCATCTTTTATCAGCCATTCAGTTCTTAAAATTTTCCATTCTGTTACAAAATTGTATTGTTTGTCTGTCAAAACAGCTTTGATTTATGTTTTTTTAATATTAAAGCATCAGAGAAAAAAACCCACAGAAGTATACTATTTTTTTTAGAGACAATCAAATCTGTAATGCAAAATGATTAACACTGCTTTGCACAATTGTTGACATTATTAATTTAATAAGTCATACTGCTGATGATAAACTCTCTGTGATAGTCATAATATATATATTTTTTTGAATTTTTCTCTTCTGCAGAGATCATGCAAGACCCCACCTTGAGTACCGTGTTCAGCTTGGGGGTCCTCAGTACAAGAAAGACGTAGAGCTGTTACACTGAGTCCAGAGGAGGGCCATGAAGATGGTCAGAAGTCTGGAGCACCTGTCCAATGAAGAGAGGCTAGGAGTTGGGTTTGTTCAGTCTGGAGAAGAGAAGGCTCTGGAGAGAACTGATTGCAAACTTACAGTATTATAAAGGGGGTCTACAGAAAAGATGGAGAGGGCCTGTTTATCAAGGAGTCTAGCAATAAATTCTGGGGGTGGTGAGACACTGGAGCAGGTTGCCCAGAGAAGTTGTGAATGCTCCTTCCCTGGAAGTGTTCAAAGGCCAGGCTGAATGGGGCTTTGGGCAACCTGGGCCTAGTGGAGGGTGTCCCTGCCATGAGCATGGAGGGTGGAAATAGATAATCTTTAAGGTCCCTTCCAATCCAAACCATTCTATGATTCTAGAAATTTGTATATGCTGTATACATATACATTTATGTTAGATGATATACAGAAAATAAGTGGTCTGTAAGCTGTCTTTTAGCTTCTAGATTAATAGAAGCTACCATATTTGAGTGCACCAACAGGTGAACGAGACTGTGAAAATGGAAAATATAAAACCTATGAGAAATTAGTTTGGAATGGGTCAAATTAATTGTTAACATTTTGGCAAAAAGTTTATTGGATGAACAAAATTTACAATGAATGGAAAGTCCATGTGTATTTTGATCTAAGATCACTGAGAAGTTATTTTCATCTGAAGGCTGAAATAGCCATCTGGAAAGGAGAAACACCAGCTCACTGCTGTAAACTACTTCATCTTTCCTGCAAAAAGTTCAGGGCCAGGAGGCTCATCCAAGGTGTACAAAACTCAGATTATATTCTTCTGCTTCCTAAAAGGTCTTTAACTCATATTGCTAACTTTTCAAGCAAGCATCCTATTAATTAATAGTCTAGATAAGAAATAAAAGGAAGAGGAAAAAAGTCCAAAGCTTTCTTGCCATGTACACTAGGTTATAAAATCACAGAATCACAAACTTATTTATATTAGAAAGGACCTATTGAGATGTTTTGGTGCTACCCAAAAGTTGTGGTTATTTTTGGATTACTAAGTAGTTTAAGCTTTCATACAGATTGGCTGTGAATATTTTACTCCCCAGTGTTTTACAGAATGGTGATGGGAAAGCTCCTGTACAGGAAACCAAGTTTGGCTTCCCTCAGGCAGAAATGTATCTCCCAAATCCAGTTCCCTGCCCACTGGCCTACCCAGAGAAAGAACCATCATCTTCCACCTGATTCATATGGGCCTTCCCTTCTAATTTCAGCTAGCATAAAAAAAAAAGTAAGCACCTTCCATGAAAATGAAATAATGTTGTTTGAGCATATTTATTTCAGTAAAGATAAACAATGTAAAACAGCAACATTTTAGTTTGTTTCTCTTAGATGTAAACTACTCCACCAATTTTTCAGCTGATTGTCATATTAAAAAAACTAGTACAGCTGTAGGGTCCTCTGATATAGAAGACAAAAGAAAAGGAATCGTATGTTGCTACAGAATTGTGAGAAAATATATGAAGAGAAATAAAGCTCTTCTATAATCACAAAGAAAACATTGAGACAAAAACCATCGAAAGTCTTCAAAATTTTGAGCCCTTTTTTTTATATACTTGTTTCCATAATGTCATACATGAAACATTATCCTTTATCATTACCAATGAGTGTCTAATGAATTGTTAGGATGTATAGTCCTATGGCTTCTTGTAAGAAAGAACAGACACATTTGCTAAAAAACTGTCAAAAAAGGCAGGTTGTCTCTGTTTAGTTAAGCCTTCTCTAGTACATAGAGACCACAAAGCACACAGCTAATGTAAACTTGGATTTTAGATTATCCTTTTTAGACAGTCTAGTTGCCTTCATGCCATGCTTGGAGTGAGGACACAAGGGGCAGATTGAGGTGCTATCTCCACTCTGTGCTCAGAAGACAACTGTTGCCTCTTATCTACGGCACAAATTGCAGACATCCTCAAGGTATTTATTTATGACAGTCCCAGGTGCTGGTGGGTGGACAATCAGAGCATATCTAGCACTCTTGCCAATCTTCTTGTCAAAAGCAAAGGTACCTGACTAGGACAACAAAGACAGAGCAGAAAAATAGCTATGATCTTGATGCCTATTTTGCTCATGTTTGAATTTGTTGCTAACAAGGTGGGAATTTACAGAGGTCACCAGCTGAAATTCACTCTCCACTCAGGAGTACCTCTTCTGCTGTGTTCCAGCTACACCCTCATTCTCTCCCTCTTGAAACAGGTCAACAACAGACCCCTCAACCTGACCCCAGATCTTTACTCTTTTTAAGGATCCTTATTCTACTCAGTTGCCTAGTCTGCATAGAAACAAACACAATTCACCAAGTACATTTTTGGCAAATCACAGATTCTTGACTTTTAGAAGTCCTCAACTGTCTCTTCACACAGCACAAAAGAGATGTGAGTCTGCTGGAGTATGTGCAGTGATGTCGATTAGTCAAGCCATTATAACAAGACTGGGACGTGTAATTTCCTCATCTGTCTGGCACTCAGAATGACTAATGCAACCTTAATGCCTATTGCTTCTGCAAACCCTGGCTTGAACTACAAATTGGTTGTTATGACTTCTTCACTGTGCAACAGATTCAACAATTTTGTTAGTTCCTTCAGGGAGGTTAACACTGTACTAAAAAGTTATGTAAGTTCTTTAGTTCTACATCGAACCAAACCATTAGGGTAACCAATTCATTACATTGTCCACAATATTACTAATTGTATAATAAAAATTATTTGAGTAAAGTTTAATCCTCAGCAGAGAGAATATTCCTTAGTGAGAAAGTTTCTATCTCTTACTAAGAATCTGATTTCAGTAAACAGAGTTTGACAGCAAGCTAATAATATTAAAGATGAAGATATGACTTACATATTAGTTTATGAAGATTTCAGATTATACAGATTATATATTCTATTACAGAACTAATAAGAAATAGATTAACTGCTATTTTGCATGTGTACTCTCTTTGTCCAGTTAGAAGAAAGACAGAAATTTTCTCATGAAAATTCACTGGAAAAAAACATATTCAGGTAAGCCTGAAGAATTTTCAAGTTCATTTTTAATTACTTTGAGTAAGAAGAAAAAACAAACAAAAACTAAATAAAGAGCATATATGTTCACCAGCCTAGAAAGTTTGAGAAATTTCACATAGCATTTTTATATATGCTGTTTCTATTACTATATATAAAATGAAATCCATAATTATGAGTTTAAAGCCTGATGTATCACACTAAAATGTGTCCCTAGAGGTCACTGTTATTCTAGATGAACCCACATATTATCAGAATTACTGGGTAGTAAAAACATGACCCTTAAAAGCAAAATGTACAAAAATAATTTCTTGATAATTGGGCACAGCGGTAGTTCTATTACACAGGATACTACTTACAGTGCACACTGTTTCCAAATTACTTGATTACTCTTCAGATTTAGATAAGGATTTATATTTTGGTACGTAATTAAGGAATTAGATTTCATAGGAAACCACAATCTTTGGAAAAAACTGGATTTCATTAGAGGTAATTCTTATTATCCGTATACCTATACTTACTAGCAAAACATAAATAATAATTCAGAATTCAAATCACTAAAGATTTTCTTATTCTTATGTGATATTCTTTGTCATGTTCAAATGTGAAGAACAATTGTTAAAAAAACTCTTAATCTTTTTTTTTTCCTTTTTTTAAGGACATCTTCTTCATGTTTTAGTTTCAAATTACCCCCTGTCATCCTGCACTTCATAAAATATTTCCCTCTTTCCATTGTTATAAATTGCACACTTAGCATCTCTGGTGATGCTCACGTTAGCACTTTGCCACTTTTGCCTTGTCAAGGGGTCATGAATTAGTCACATTTGGTTACAGGTTACTTTGGCCAGTACCTCAGCCAGCCTTTTTTCCACTTAGCATTCAACAATGCTCCAGTAAGGCTTAGGGGCATATATATCTCTAATGCAGTACATCTATAAGCAATAGAGTGTAATGGTTTAAAATATGTATCGTCACCTTTGTTGTCCTTTGGCACAGAATCACAGACCAGTAGGGGTTGGAGAGGACCTCTGGATATCACCTAAGCCAACACCTCTGCTAAAGCAGGATCAGCCAAAAAAGGAGAATCCACAACCTGTGTGCACCGCTGGTTCTGGTGTTCTGTCACCCTCAAAATTTTTCCTCATGTTCAAATGGAACTTCTTGTGTTCCAGTTTGTGTCCACTACCCCTTGTCCTGTCACTGGTAACCACTGAAAAGAGTCTGGCCCCATCCTCTAGACATCTACCCTTTAGAAAGTTATGAGAGTTAATGAGATTCCCTCTCAGTTTTCTCTTTTCCAGGCTAAACACTCAGCTTTACTTGTTTTTTCTCATATGAGAGAAGCTTCGGTCCCTTAATTGTCCTTGAAGGCCTCCACTGGACTTCTACAGTAGTTTTCTGTCTTTCTTGAATTGGTGAGCTCTGAACACGTCACAACACTCCAGATGTGGCCTCACTAGGGCAGAAAAGCAGTAGATGTTTCATGCTGCACGAAGTAGGATTATTTCTTTTTCTCCATGAAGAGCATCACTTTCCATTAAAAATAAAAAAAATCAACTATTTCACCCTCACTTCAAGATCTTACATCTGAAACTGTTTTGACAGTTGGGCTTGTACAGCCTGGAGAAAACTCCAAGGAGTCTTAATTGCAGCCTACCAGTTCTTAAAGGGGTCCTACAGGAAAGTGAGAGAGGGACTGTTCACTAGGGTGTGTAGTGATAGGACAAGGGTTAATGGCTTTGAGCTGAAAGAGTGTAGGTTTAGATTAGATATTAGGAAGAAATTCTCTACTATGAGGGTGATTAGGTACTGGAACATGTTGCCCAGAGAGGTTGTGGAAGCCCCATTCCTGAAAGTGTTTAAGACCAGGTTGGATGAGGCTTAGGTAAACCTTGTCTAGTGAAGGTGCCCCTACCCATGGCAGAGGGGTAGGAACTAGATGGTCTTTGGGATCCCTTCCAACACAAACCATTCTATTTTTCTATGATTACATGAAATGCACTCAGCAGTGAATAGCCCACAAATTCAGTTGCTACTTTTAAATCCTTATCATCACCTTGAAATTTTAAAGGGAGCCACTGCCCTTGCTGAGTATTTTGCCGAATTATATGTCATTAAATTCACAGAATAAGTGCTTGTTTGGTCACTGATGGCTTTAGTATGGTTTCTGGCAAATTACATCTTTCCTATTCTTATCCTCTTGAGGAGAATGGTTTATGACTTATGACTTATATTTAAATCTATGAAATTAAATTATTTTGCAATATTTTTTGAATGTTCAAAAAATGATCTTTTAGCTACTTCATTGGGAAAGTGATGAACTGGCAGCAATTTCAGGAGGCCAAGACAAACACCACAGTGTCTATATGTAGAAGTAGAAGGATGAGAAATGTGCAATGTATGCTTCACAGGCTAAAAATGTATGTTAAATGAGCACTTCCTAAAAGTGACAGAAGGGTCAAAGAATCAACTACCAAAGTTTAACTCTCTTAGCTTTTGAAGGAAATGCAGACAATTCCTCTTATTTCTTATTGCTAATAGCCTGTGAGAACACCTTGAGTGAGAAAATGCTTTTTCAGGAGGATTAGCATTTAAAGAGTCTTTATTGACAATCTGAAGCTAACAAAGAAGTGCAAGCGGCATATTACCCTCTATTAGTCTTGCTGCTGCTTGCTATTTTTAAACTAATGTTTTGATAATCAAGAAGATAAAGTGTGTTTTGATTTAAAGACTATAGTCTTTCTATTGTGCCAGTCAACTGCATTAAGATCATTTTGTTTTCAATTATCGTCTTTCGTTGAGTACCATTATCACGCATCAACCCCTGCACAAATATCACATTGTCCATCTTCCCAGGCAAGTACTGTAATTACTCAATAACTGCAATATTGATTCTGGACAACTGAGTCTTACTGGCTGGCATACCAAGTTGCTTACTAACTCAGAATTGTGGCAGTCAGATAGAGTTGTTTTTAATGCAGTTACAAGCAAGAAGTCACTCAAATTAAATTTAAAGTTTTCTCTCTTTATTTGATGCCTAGAGTTGCTAAGATTGTATTATTTAATCAGATTTTAAATCACAAGTGAACTTAAAGCCTGAAGCTTTGTAAAGCTTTGCTGAAGGCCTGCAGAGCTTAATGTAAGCAGTGGCATATCGAAGATTGATCAGCTCCTTTTAAACTCACATCTGCAATGTATTACCAAAAATCATATTGTGAAACATCAAATCCATGAAGAGCAAGTCCAGAGTAAAACATCACACAGCCATGGTCTGTACATAGGCAATCCTTTCAGCTTCTCATTCACATAGCTTCCTTCTCACTCTTGCCTCACAGTTTTTCCTCTTTGAAATACTTCCAGTGGCAAGCTAACAGCACAAACCACATCTTTAAAATTGAAATTAATTTATTCAGCCCTTGTATATGGTAAGACATGGAATCCATTTTTGAAAAGTCTCATGGAGTTCATATACCTTTGCCAAATGTTCTCAAGTAAATTACAAGATCACCACCAAAGACTGTGAATCTGGCACTGAGCATTTGCTGCAACTCACAAACGGAAATGCACCCTGGATACAGACTTGGAAACTGCAAGTTTCTCCAGCAAATCCGCAGCAGTGGGTGTTTACTACCTGTAAATCTAGAAGCTGCTTTTACTGGAGGGATTCCTTTCTGACTTTTTATCTCCCTGAATGGACCGTTGAACTGTTGACTGCTAACGGTAGCACAATGCAAGATTTTTATGAAGAAGCAATAAGTGAACAAAAAATCATACAGCAGGACTGACCTGAAATGGTACCTTCTTAAAAGATTTCGGCTGCTGTCATATAATCTCTGTATATGGGGAGGTAGTAAAATTCCGGTTTGTTTTGTAGGAAAGCTTCAGCAGTCATTGATCTGCTGACCACTGATTTAAATGCCAGATTGCTTCTCTTTCAGATTCTTCAATGTTTCTCTTTTCCCTCCTTCTTCCTGGTTCCCCTACAAACTGCTTTCCTTCACAAATTGTCATTTGCAATAGTACACATTTTTAAAAAGGCAGTAGCAATGTTTTAGTATGACTGTAGCTGCTCTTGAGAGGGCAGGAAGTGGACTGCCAAATACATACTGAAGTGAACAAGTCCATACTACAAGCTCAGTCATGATCTTTTTGCAGGATTTTTATTTTCTACCATAAAGAGCAAGTTCTGTTTCTCCATGACAATACAAATCTGATGCATAGTTGACAAAATCAACACAGAGGCTCTCTTTTGCTTAGGAGAGTTTTGCATTTGGGAACCATCAGACAAGTTCCATAACTATGCTGCTTACCAGAAGTATGTTGCAGTGCGACTGTGACTTGTTGAGAGACGGCGCCATTTTGTACACAGCTCTATACCTAAATGGGGATGTCTGAGATTCCTTTCTGAGTGACTCTAGCTCATTGAAATCTGGAAGAGACAGCATTATTTTATTTTATGTTTTTCTTCCCAATATTCAGTTCATAGTATTTACCAACAAGATACTGGACTTGCACTTGTAGTCTCCTCAGTGAACTGGGATCCCGGTGATATTTTTCAAAGGCTTCTGTATAACTTGTATAACTGTGTGCTCTACAGAAATTGCTACTTTAGATTATGGGCCTAGTATGAAATAAGTTCAAGCCTAATGCAGAGCCTTGCAAAATTTTAGATTCTCCAATTTTGATTTAAAAAAAAGGGTTTTTTCAAATGTTTTTAACTCTTCTCAGATTGAGATTTGAGCTCCATTAGTTTTGTTGACTAGGCACAAGGTTTAAGACAGTCACAGAGTTATACAGAAAATTACTTAAAACATGATTCCATAAATGTTAAAACCTTTTATGCATCTCTAATAATATATATTTTTAAAAGAAACAATTTAAATATATGCCATCCTTGAGGGCATTTTATAGAAGTAAAGAACATTTTACAAGTTGTTCATAGTCATGTCACCTGTGTTTCCAATTGCATCTTGAACATTACCCAATATTTTCTAATGTAGCTTTTGCTGTGTCACACTCAGTTACAGCTAGAAATAAGGTAACTTCTGTAGTTAGAAAAAAGTTACCTTCATAAAAAAATCAGATTTAACTTCAGCTCTGGAGATCACTGAAAGAAATTATAGAATGTTTTTAGTAGTATTAATGTGGGAAAGAATTTATAATAACCTAAAATAAAAGACAAAAGCTGAATTCCCTATTAACTTCAAAAGGAGGGTTTTCCATATTGGAAAGTTGTCTCCATAGGACAGCTACCATTACAGAATTTTTATGCTGCAGGAAACTAAGACAAAAAGGCTGACACTAGTAATTTACTTTGCTGCTTAAGAGGATCAGCTTAGGAGGATTACAGAAAGACATACGAGAAACAGAGTGGGATCAAGTTATGCATCAGCTCTTTATGTACTTTAGGCCTCACAAGTTCCACACTGGAGATCATACCTGGAGTACAGATTTGGACCAGCCTAAGCCTGGACTTATTTGCTGACTTGTTTGCTGTACAATGGCAATATGAAATTTCTGCATTTCAGAATACCCCAGTTTGGGATTTTGACAAGCTCCCTTCACTATCAGTATGAACTCAATGCTGAATCACAGCCAAGAAGTAGGATAGAAGTTATTTCCTATTACCTTTTAGCATTAATTACCACTTCCTAGCTGAGCCTGGCTGAACTGATCTTCCTTTGCTGTCTTGGAAAATAGAAGCTGTTAACTCCATCTTCCAGTTGAGAACAGTATCTCTCCATGTGGCAACCTGGAGATGAGGAAAGGAAGACTGATCTCAGCTTTTGTTTTTACTCTTAGCTGAGAAGATGCATTTTAGGGTATTTTCCAATCGTGGAAGTTCACCATGTGAGTTCTCTCTTCAGTTCTTAGCTTGCAGGAGCTAAGTAGCTTTTCTTCCTCTTAAAACCAAGGGAAAGAGCTGAGCTTTTCTTCATTTGAATCCAGGAAGAGGTAATGTTTGTTTCAGCTTTCTAGTGAGAGCAACAGCACGATTTTTGTGCTAAGCAAAACATTTGAGCAGAACAGTAGTGAGCTACTCAGGTATGAAGTGGCTGCTTAGCTTGTATGTCTTAGTTCCTTTCACAATCTCCCCCAAACATAAAAGAAGTTATCTGAGTTCAGGACCTTGTCTACATAATAGTCATCAGTAGTGCTGAAAAAAAGAAGTCTAGTGCTTGCTTTTATACAAATGAGATGTGTGCCTAAGTATACTCTAACTTGGATGAAGTACTGCTAGACACACCAGACCCCGTCCTAGGGTTCTGTTTTCTAATATGGGTGTAGGCCAAGAAATCAAACTTGTAGGGTCAAGTCTATTAAACCCTTTGTATTTCTTCAATTCTTTTTCACTTGTTGATTGTTTTTCTGCACATTCAGTACATAGTAAGGCAGCATGTGATGGTGTGCAACTTTTCAGAGGGTTAATGTACTACCACTTTTGGGGTAGATTAGTGAATTTTGTATTATCAGCAAATCAGTAAGAAATATTGCTCCAGCTGAATTTCTGCTTGACCTGTGAAGGCAGTCTAGCTCCTAACAATAGTTGAGCTTTTGTTCCCAGCAGAAGCTAGACAGTATGGTCACTGGTGAAAAATTATGATCATGAATTTTGAAGTAGCTAGTGGACTCTGAATCCCAAGAACCTCGACTCAATAAATCCTGAAACGCTGGCAGACACTGATCAGGTGTGAATCTGCAAGCTCTAGCTCACAGGTTCTGCTGAGTGCAGAAGTCATCAAGATGAAGATGTCCTCGTCTCTCAGAAGTGAAATATCTCTGGAGCTCAGGAGAAGCTTCAAAACCAGCAAGACCTGGAATCCCCTTCTTGTCGCAGACAATGACTTCTCGCTCTCACTGCATTCTAGCTCAGCAGGAGCTGGAAGGAAAGCAAAATACTTGCTATCAGCCAAAGAGTGAATGACTTTCAGCTCCTGCTAAGCTGAGAACCTTATAAACATGAAATTTTTCTCCCTACCATTCAGGTAACATTAGAGGTCTGTAGTATGCTGATAGCTTATGCAAACTCCTGCTGAAATCAAAAGAAATCTTTCAAGCTGCTTCAAGAGTCAATCTGTCAGGTCACAGACCTGGGCTAAATCAGATTGCGCTTAAAACTCCTCTAGAAGGTAATGATTTTTTTTTCTTTCTTTTCCATCTAAGGGTATCATTTTATAAGAGAAATGACAAGTTTAGAAGCTGCAAGTCTCAGAAGTGCCTTCAGCTGCTGGTTAATAATTCCATACAATAGGAGATGTTTTGCTCATGTTCCATCTGATTTATACAAAAAAAATCAAAGTTGTAGAATTGCTTTCCATTTCATACAGTTTAAATCAAGACAAAGGACATCAGTTCGAGTATTGTGGTATGAGAATATGACAATAAACCATTCGATACACAATAGGACATAATAGGACAGAAATAAACTGGTATCATATAAAAAGATATATTTTTTTTCTAGCAGTATATATTTTAAGTCTACTTTTACTCTTTATCATATGATTTAATTGCTTTTCTAGAAATGGTTTCCAGGGTATGTTTTTTGTTTGTTTTAATTTCTACATTCATTAACTGGCTGTGAACATTAGTTTTGGCTTGCTGCCTCTTTCCTGCCTTAGGGAGTATTTCTCAGTGGCTAACAGTAGGTGCTGAGTCCTGAAGTGTCGATTCAGAGCAATGGAGACAGGTGGGCCGTCAGCAGGAGTAGTAAAGTGATATGCCACCATAAAAATGAAACTGTGACAGCCCCCAGAAATAATCTATTTTTCCTTTCAAACTTCAGGCATGATAGGTCTTAAACTCTAAAAGTCAGACTCACATAGCACCATAGATTAGAATTCAATCTCTTTAAAAATTTTTCATCCAATGTGATATGAAGGTATGTATGTAGGAACAGTTTAAAAGCAAAAGAATATGGCAAGTCTCGACACATGGATATTTAAATAGCTGCATTTGGAGAACAGATTTTCCCCTCCTCCCCTCGCCCCCCCCTTGGAGACAATTGCAAATGAGGTAATGTTTCTCCTTGAGTAAACAGAGAGAGATTTAACTTATTTTAAATGATACCCTAGATAGAAAGAACAAACAAACACATTATTGTTATTATTAGTAGTATTACTAATATCATGCTATTATTTGTTGCTGTCAGTTTTGAAGTCTGGAATTGTTCTAAATGAGCTCTCTGCTCTTCCTCCTCCTTTGTCCTAACACTCACATAAACGTGCATACATTACTTATCAACAGCGTTGAGTAAAAAAAGAAATTCTTCCAGTCTGCTAGGGAAAAGAGTTTTGGTTTATTTTTTTCTTTAATGGAATGATTAAAAACATTTTTAATATTTCTGATATCTTTAAGAATATGAAACTGTATATATATTTTAAATCTCAGAACATGTCCATTCTTGGGACAATATTATTTTAATGAAAGACTGGAATTTCTTGGTATTCAAAATGTTCATAAAGCACTAGAATACTGGTGAGAGGAAGATGGAGGACTCGCTACATGTTTTGTTATTAAAAGCAGGAAAAGATTGCTGTTTCACGTCCAAAAATGCATTCCCTCGCAAGTATACTGGGTCATTTTCTCAGGTGAAAGTGAAAGCTTTTGCTGTTAACAAAGAGCCCCTCTTCTATGCTCAAAATGCATAATAGAAAAGAAAATTACTTGTACTTAACACTTTTATAGGGATCCTTATTTCCTAGTCTTGGCTGGGGTATCTAAAGACCTACAAGCTATCCATAAACAAACCAAAACCAAACAGGTATAACTGTTGCACCATCTGAACAGGCAGCACCATTCACAGGTGAAAAAGAAAATAAGAGAATAAGCCATAAGAGAACCTGAGTCACTCACATGAAAGTCCATAGGTTACATACTTAGCTTTATCAGCTTTGCTGTCTTGAGCTTGTTGTGGTCATTTCTTAGAGACACTGGAAAGAACCAGTGGGGTTTTTTTTCACAGAAATAAATGTGAAACTCTATCTGAAAAAAAAACCCGCAAAACTGTTCTGTCAAGTGAAATTAAGAGCAAGGGATATATCAGTAGTTTCATTTCATAAACATGATATGAAAAACTTCATCAAAAAGAGTAGTAAAATGTGACAATAAACTCCATTACCTTTGAATATTTATGGCAGTTTGCATCTGAAGATCATTGTCAGTTATAATGCTGTCTTCCCAAATACTAAATCAGGAAGTTCTTCTTCCATATCTTATCTACTTGAACATATTTATCACATAAAGTCAAAATTCACTGTTAAAATGCAACAATAATTCTAACAATGAACCATTATATTTCAAGGTAGTTTCATTACCTAGCAGGACCCAAAGCAAGAAAAGGATCATTTATAAAAGTGACACCTCTCTTGTAAATTCAAAGTACATATAAAAATAAGTAAGTATTCAGCTAGCAGACATTTCAATCCTTTAAAGTCAGTGCAAACAGAAACTCAGGAGAGTTTGTGTTTTATTAATTAGTTAATAAGTTAGCTCACCTTCAGTTAACTGTGTTCGTTGTTTTTTGTTTGTTTGTTTGTGTTTTCCTGGCATTATTGTTGGTTTTAATTAATACTAATTCCCCAATTTAAATCTTTTAAGTAAGGCAAAACCCAAATTGCCTGGGACCTAAAATGTCACAACTTTGAGATACTTAAACTCTTTTATTTGTTTCCTGCTCTGGTTGATGCTGAGCTCAGCATTATTGCATATGGATGCTTAGTTCTATGATATAATACTTTAACTGTTCCTAGAAAAAAACCTGTAAATGCAAGAAGAGCTGTTATAAAACATTTTGTTCTATTAAAGCACTACTCTATACCATTGCTGAAGAGGGATTTCATTGATGCATTAAGCGATTCTAAAATCCTGATTGAGGAAATACTATTCCTAAAATGGCTCTAAAGGTATTCAAAGGAAATACCTCTAAAGACTGTAGGGAATTACCTCTGAAGTGTCCCATAGGAACTTCTGGGGACTCCTCAGAGAAGATAGTATTGCTGACCCACCTTTTGGAACCTTCTAATGTTCCTCTAGGAGGCAGTGGGGGAAAACTTCAGATTCCTCACAGAGGTTTGAGGGAGGGCTCCTCAAAAAAGGTATTGAGTCAGAAAGAACAGCTAAAGTGTCTTTATACGAACGCACGCAGCATGGGTAACAAGCAGGAGGAATTGGAAACCGTGATGGCACTTGAAAATTTTGATCTAGGTGCAATCACGGAAACATGATGGGATGATTCCCACAGTTGGGATACCCCTGTAGAAGGGTATCACCTTTTTAGAAGGGATAGGCTAGGTAGGAAGGGTGGGGGAGTAGCCCTCTATGTTAAAAAGTGGATAGACTGTGAGGAGCTCTCTCTGAGAAGTGGCCAGGAGCAGGTTGAGAGCCTGTGGGTCAGAATTAGAGATGGGGCTAATAAAGAGCAGCTGGTGACAGGGGTCTACTACAGGCCACCTGATCAAAGAGAGACTACTGACGAGGCTTTCTTCCTTCAGCTGCAGGAGGCATCGCGGTCATAGGCATTCATCCTGGTGGGGGACTTTAACCAGCCAGACATCTGCTGGGAAAACAACACGGCGAGCTGCAAGAGGTCCAGGAGACTCCTGGAGTCTGTAGATGACAACTTTCTGGTTCAAATAGTTGATAGACTGACCAGAGGCGATGCATTGCTGGACCTGGTGCTCACCAATGTGGGGGAGATCATTAAAGGTGTTAAGATTGAAGACAGCCTGGGCTGCAGTGACCATGCCCTAGTTGAGTTTGCGACCTCAAGGAATGTGGGCCTGGCAAAGAGTGGGATAAGGACAATGAACTTTAAGAGAGCAAACTTTAGGCTGTTTAAGGACTTGTTGGCCAAGATCTCCTGGGAGGTGGTCCTTAGAGACAGATATGTTGAGGACAGCTGGCTACTCTTTAAGGATGCCTTTCTGAGAGCTCAAGGGCTTTCTGTCCCTCTGAATAAGAAAGTGGGCAGGAGGGGCAGAAGGCCGGCATGGCTAAGCAAGGACCTGCTGGTCAAACTGAGGGAAAAGAAAGGCAAATACAAGCTCTGGAAGCAAGGGTGTGTTTCCTGGAAAGAATACAGGGATGTTGTTTGGATTTGCAGAGATGGGGTCAGGAAAGCCAAGGTGCAGATGGAACTGAACTTGGCAAGGGATGTTAAAAACAACAAGAAGGGATTTTACAGGTACATTGGCCAGAAAAGACAGGCCAAATAGAACGTACCCCCCTTGGTAAATGAGAAAGGAGAATTGGCTGCAACTGATGAGAAGGCTGAGGTACTGAGTGAGTTCTTTGCCTCAGTCTTCTCTGGCAGCCAGGATTCTCAAAATTCTCAAATCCCAGAACCTTGCATCACTAGAAATCTAGGTGGGATCTGGGGGAACAAATTCCCCACCCCCCACCACTGTAAGTCCGAGACCACCTCATGAGACTGAATGTCTACAACTCTATGGGGCTGGATGACATGCATCCCAGGGTCCTGAAGGAACTGGCTGATGTGGTTGCTGAGCCGCTCTCCATCATATTTGAAAGTTGTGGCTGTCAGGAGAGGTCCCTGGAGACTGGAAAAAAGGTCATGTCACTCCCATTTATAAGAAAGGGAGCAAGGAACACCCAGGGAATTACAGGCCGCTGAGCATCAACTCTGTGCCTGGGAAGATCATGGAACACATCCTCCTGGATGACATGTTGGAGCACATGAGGGAAGACCATGTGATCCGGGACAGCCAGCATGGCTTCACCAAGGGAAGGTCGTGCCTCACCAATCTGGTGACTTTCTATGATGGAGTGACACCATCAGTAGATAAAAGGAAGGCGACCGATGTCATCTACCTGGACTTGTGCAAGGCCTTTGACACAGTCCCCCACCACATCCTTATCACTGAATTGGAGAGATGTGGATTTGATGGGTGGAACATCCAGTGGATAAGAAACTGGTTAACAGACCGTAGCCAAAGAGTGGTGGTCAATGGGTCTATGTCCAGGTGGAGGCCGGTGACAAGCGGTGTCCCCCAGGGGTCTGTCTTGGGACCTGTTCTCTTTAACATCTCTATAAATTACATCGATGATGGAATTGAGTGCACCCTCAGCAAGTCTGAGGATGACACCAAGCTGAGTGGTGTGGTCAACATCCTAGAAGGAAAGGAAGCCCATCCAGAGGGATCTTGACAGGCTGGAAAGATGGGCCTGCATGAACACTGCCAAGTGTAAGGTTTTACCCTTGGGCCAGAAGAATCCCAGACATAGATACAGACTGGGAGAAGAGCTTCTGAGAAGGACTTGGGGATTCTAGTGGGTGAGAAACTTAACCCTGAGCCAGCAGTGTGCCCTTGCAGCTTGCAAGGCCAATGGTATCCTGGGCTCCATCAGATGAGGGGTAGCCAGCAGGGACAGGGAGGTGATTGTCCCTCTCTACTCTACCCTCGTCAGGCCCCATCTGGAGTACTGTGCCCAGATCTGGGGCCCCCAATACAAGAAAGATGTAGAACTGTTGGAGAGGGTTCAGAGGAGGGCCACAAAGATGATTAGAGAGCTGGAGCACCTGCCCTACAAAGAGAGGCTGAGGGAGCTGGGCTTGTTCAGCCTGGAGAAGAGAAGGCTGGGGGGGGATCTCATTGCAGCCTTCCAGTACCTGAAGGGAGCTTATAAACTGGAGGGGATTCAACTTTTTAAAAGGATAGACAATGGCAGGACAAGGGGGAATGGATTAAAACTAAAGGAAGGAAGGTTTAGATTAGATATTAGGGGGAAGTTCTTTACAGAGAGAGTGGTGATGTGCTGGAACAGGCTGCCCAGAGAGGTGGTGGATGCCCCATCCCTGGAAGTGTTCAAGGCCGGGTTGGACGGGGCCCTGGGCAACCTTGTGTAGCTCCAGGCCTGAGGTTGGTGTCCCTGCCTGTGGCAGTGGGGTTGGAGCTCTATGATCCTTTCCAACCCATGTCGTTCTATGATTCTATGATTCTAAGTTAGTCATACAACTCAGTACTAAGAGTTAAACCAATCCAATTGCCAGAATACCATGCCATAATGAAGTCAAGGGGTATTTTGTCAAGTAAGATTTATGCAAGTGTTAAATTGGACTGTGTGCTACAAATCTTGCTCTGCCTCTCATTTGTATATTCTTGAATTAGAATACATTGATTATTGTAGCAAGTTTTCAAATTATAAGATATTTATAAACTAATTGGAATTGATTATTTGCAGGGGTTTTTTTGGTTTTTTTTCTTTCAGCTAAAAATATGATCTGATAAAAAACACAAAATAGATTTGTTTGGCTTCTGAAAACTAATAGCTGCTTCTTAAAGCTTTCTGTTATTGAAAAACTTTTTGAAGATCACATCACAGTTACATTAAATAAACCTTATTGGGCTACATGGAAAGCTTATGCCAATTTACCTGTGCCACTTTCTTAAGAAATGAATGTGCAAGAAATAGTAATAAACACTTTTCCTTTACATTTCTTAGTGTTTCTATATATTACAAACCAGTTACAAGATCATTGCTTCTCTGCATTGCAAAAATGCTTATGAATTTTTTGGGTGGGAGGGGAAGGAGGTGGAGACAAAATTATTCAATTTATATAGTGGCTAAAAGAATTAAGATCAATAGTTATGGGTGCTGGTTAGCCCCTTCAATTTGTGCAACACCTTGAAAGATGAGGATGCAGATATATGCTGTAAGGATTTAAAGCACAAAAGATATTTGGCATGCACACATGAAGAGACTGCTTCTGTTAAAACTCAGCCTTGCCTTGGGTTTTGGAAAGAACTGGAAGAATATTTTAATTCTCTGTAAACAATTTACAGGCATCAAAACCAGAAATAAGAAAACCCATTATTTTTATACTGTTACTATTGCAAATAAAACTTGCTTGAAACAGACCATTTTATATTCATAGAAATATACCAATTAGATTGCTATAACCAGCAACTATAATTTAATGTATGAAAATTTAATAACATTACAGTGAATAGAGCTCCACACTGCATACAAACCCACCAGTTTTTAATTGAGTACTGTTCCTATTTCTGGGTTTCTTGTTACTGACAAATCTTTTGAGGAAGGTTTCAGCACATGAAAATGTTTTTGACATTCATTTTAAGATCCATCCACAATAATAATATGGCTTCTTTAAACACTGAAATTTACGAGTAGCTCATGACCATAAGATAGCAAATGAATGATGAGAAGAGATTAAGCAGCACAAATACACTTCTGTGTTATTTAAAAGCTAAATAATACATATATAAATGTACTCGTTTTCCTTAAAATACAGTAGTGTGGTTCTTTACTGATTGTGAGTAATTATTAAAACACCAAGCAGGTGTTTGAGGTAGAAATACATAAAAAGAACCCCATTTGAAATCTAATAGAGAGCTAAAATGTGAGTGATTTGTCTTCCATACTAAGCATACTGTAAACTGATTTTATTAGCAAATCAGAAGCATATTTGTAAGCTGAGGAAAGTTACTCTTATAATACCTCTATAACATATGTATGCATTTAAACATATTTATACATGGTAGTTTTTTATATGAAAGTATTCTAATGAATATATATGTATACTCATCAGAAACAAAAGTCAACCTGCAAAATGTACATCCATAAACAAAAGTTCAATCTTTCACTATTTGTCACCCATCAAACAGAGTAAGTTTCTGAAAAACTGACAAACCTCTGACATGGTGGTAGGGTGGGATGGAATCTGCTGCCTGCATAGCAATAATGAAAAGAAAATGATCAAGAAAGCTACCATTGCCCCTTTCTGCAATGAAAAGGTATTTATTTACTTTGATTTAAAAATTTTCTGGAGGAAACTTTGGGTTTACAGAATAGGCTATTTTCCATCTGAAAGAAAGTATCTGTCTGATTCTGTTGTATAAATTTCTGGTAAGTACACATATTTTACTGTTTCAGAGAATTATTGATACCAGGAACTATTCTAGAAAGGGAAAAAATTTAAGCCTGAAATTACTATCAAATATTCAGAGAATCCTTGGAGGTCTTTTTGTTTTCAGATTCCCAAATTCTGATAGTTTTATACTGAGACACATAAGCACTCAAAGCTCATGTTAGAGGAAAACTGACTATTTTTTCTTAACATATTATGACTATGCAATGAGTAGCCTGGGAATATGATCCTTCATCTTACATGGAAAAGAATGTGGAAAATCTTTCATGTTTTCTAGTGAGAAATCTTTCCTGCTAAAAGGAAATTTCTACACTGGAAATTGTCTCTTGATTAGGTTTTTTTTGTAATTATCTTCTATAGGGATTTTTTTGGTTTGTCTTACATGGAGAGAAGTGAGCACTCCCAAATAGAAAGTCTACTGTTATATTAACAGACTAATAGCTCTTCTGAAATAATTTGGTTTACTTGTGTGACCATACCATTCTGTAGCTGCAGGTGGCTAACTGGAAAAGACACAATGCATCATGTGTACTCCTTGTAGATTCAAGATCCTGGGAGGTCTTTGTGTCCTGGCATGAAATCCAGCCTGTAAAAATGGATGAAGCATGAGATTCTAACCTATGGGTCCCTGGAGGTCACGTAATGGCATTTCTGAATATTCATGGTTTGGCTGAAAACCAATAGCTTTCATCAAAAAATGTTTTGGATTTTCATTTCCTGACAGAAATTTATATATATTCTACAGAACAGCAGGAAACACATGGAAAGATATGCCCTAATTTTATATCATTCACGTATACCATCCCCTGAAGAAATCCTTTTCTACCTGCTCTGTGAATCTTTCTGTGCGCTTAATACCAAAATTATGGCAAAGCATTATATTTAAGAATTTAGCACAAAAGAAAACAGAATACTTACAATATTTAATAGAGAGTCAAACAGAAGAAGGTTAAAACAGTTGTTCTGCAGAGCTAAACCAGAGCAATTTCTATTGCTGCATTCCTACAGCTCTGTAAGTAAAGGCCAAAGTTTGGAAAGAAGATTTTGTGGAAGGCACTTTGCAAATATACATTAATTTCCCAAAGAACTTACAATCAAACTATAAAACAATTTATCATGACCTCACTGAGCAGCACTTGCTGCCACACACCTTAGTTATTTCTGAAATTTTGACAATTGATGGTAATATGTTGGTCCCTGAAATTAAAAGCAATTCAAATTTAACACAGACACATACTCTGTGACAAATTCAAATCCCACTTTCAGATAATAAAGACACGTCTATCTTCTGGAGAAGGTGTCCTACAAGTAGTACCCATAAGAATACATGATGAGCTGTAAATATAATTCATTTCAATTTACAGAATCTCATTATTCATTTTTCATCTTCACTCAGACTTGTGCTATTTGTTGCAGAACATTGAAAATTCCTGGTGGATTATGAGATTGATTCTTTTTTTCTTGTTGTGCTTGGGGTTGTTTTTGGTGGATTTTTCTGTCTGGGATTTTATTTATTTTATTTTTTGTTTGGGTTTTTTTAATACATAAAAGTTTATTAGATGTGTACTCTAACCTGTTTCATGTAAAAGTTCCTTAATGGCCACTTGATGCTTGAAACATAAGAAGAACTTAGAAAATGTTTTTGAAAATTTTCTTAAGTACCTTTTTTTCCTTGTAATTAAAAATCCAATTCAGTCTTTTTATTTAATTTCTTACTTCATTAAGATACATTTTAACATCTACTGAGAAATTGTATCTGAAAATTAGTATAAAACTGGAGAAAAACTTCTATGGCTCTTTCTTAGGTTTGTGAATAGACTTTAATGAGAATTCTATAAAATAAATTATAAATATAGACTGTATGTCCATGCATCTAAAATTCCTTTGCTGGACTGAAAATTTCCTGTTATGAAGGTGAAATGTATTGAGTAAAAATATTCTTTCTCATAAAAAGTGTTACAGAGAAATACATTAAATACCACTCCTAGCAATTACGAATACACATCCCTAAAAGCATACAATTAGAGAAAACTGTTGAAAGTTGTTAAAACATAAAAAATAGAACATAGAAAATACCAAAATTAATATAAATTGTGCAGCCTTAAGTAGACTCCCTTGAATACACAGATGATGATGATGATGATGCCATCTTTAATTATATAAGTATATGTAATTTTATTCTTATTTCCCCCCATTTTTAAAAATAGTTGCAAAATTGTTGCAAAATTGTTGCTTTGTTCTTTAATCTCACTCTCAAGCCAGCTGAATTATTGTTGATGGAGAAGATGCTCAAGAACTCATCTTGGGACAGAATAAGATGTTTCTCCAAACACTAATTTGGTAAAGCTGCAAACCATTGAAATATTTGAAACACTGGAAATAGTTTAGTAATAAACTAAAAATTAAAATATATAGGACTGGATTTTGATATTTGGTCCTTACTTATGGAACTGTGGGCACTGTCTTGACCTTAGATTGTGCTCCTTCCTGGTACAGTCAGGTAGGGAGCAGAGGTAAGAGGACATATCCTTGCTTTTCCCCAGTCACTGTGTTAAGAAACAGCTGGTGCAGAGTATTCGTGTGATTTGTTGTGGACACGGGTATAAAAAGGCTCTCATAGGAGGGAGTTCTACTCCTGGACTGCTGTGGCTTATGTGTTATTTCTTTTTCTGATCTGTGCCTAGAAATACAAATTGGTACACTGAGTACATCATATCTGAACAAAATGTTTATGAACAGGTCTGGAATGTTGGACATTTTTTATTGCATAGATCAGAACTATGTCAAAAGGTTGAATTCAAGTCTTGGGGAATGGAATAGTAAACTTTAAAATTTAATTTGCACAGCCTAGAAATATGTAGGGTCTACATAATAGTACGTCTGATCTGAGAGAATCTGTTCCTTTTGTGACAGAAGCATACTGCTGCACTCAATCATACTTGAACCTGAAGATCTAGGACAGCCTTAACTGAAAAAAGCAAGAGAGAAACATGACACAAGGTCAGTTTTGACAACTTAAAACTATACTATTTGAAAAACCAAGGGAATCTTATGATTTCTCAGAACATATAATGGATTATAGGAGAATAGAGCCTGCAGGCACTTTGTTTGGATATATGCCCAAGACAGACAACAACATATGCTCAAGCACAGGGACATCAGGGTAATGGAATATAAAATAACTGTGTGCTTATTATTGGATGTGGGAAGGCAGCCAGAGGCCTCTAATCCCTAGAGGTACTTCTCGGGGCTGTTGTTTGATGCGAGGTGTTTGGTACTAGGTAATATTGATGTTTGATAGTAGGCATCCATATGTCATTTGCATACGGAATAGAATATACAGTACTAGCAAGCAGAGTAGTGTCAGATCACCTTCAAGCACCAAGCACTCCTGTCATCAGTAAACAGTAACTGTTAAGGACTAATAAATCTCCATGATGAATCAGAACAAAGTGACTTGTGATCAGTGAACATGTAATTGTGACTCATTTGAGGAAAAACTCAGTGCCTAATGGCCCTCAAACATTTACCTCTGCCTGTGCATTGTAGTTGTCGATGTTAGTTGCCTAATTGTGCAGGATGGAAAACCTAGAATTTTTAAGACATACTGAGGGAATCTTCCTTTTACATTGTATTTAATTTCTTCTTCTAGGTGTAATTCTTTTCTCATCAGAAACACGAGAATGACAATAAAAGAGAAATACTGATGGATTTTCTTTTTAGACTCTTAAGGAACAATGTTTTAGCTAAACACAATACCTGGTTTCTTCCTCTTGCACTGAAACATATAAAAAGTACGGTTGATAAAGCAATGTATCTGTATGCTCAAAAAGACAGATTTACAAAAGGAGTTAGACAACACCTACAGCAAAATCCAGGGTTAAAGTTCTACATTTGAAAGAGGAGTAAAGCTGTGTGTCTGAAAGAGTGTTTCATAATGATCAGTAACCAGAGAAGGGCGTCATCTTCAGGAATCGGATACAAATTCCACTCCAAGTAATTTTAATTTGCTTTGTCTAAAACTAAATATCTGCACTATGAAAAAAACCTCCTTCTGCTTGAGATTTGGAGGAACAATTAGTTGTGTGTCTGTGCTTAACTGCACTACTCCTTGAACATCATGCAGATTTGTAATTCAGAGGAGAAAGAGGCATGAATTTCAAGCTTTTTTTTCCATTTAAATGGGTCTTGCATCTAGGATTCTGAACCAAGTTTACAATACACTCTCAACATACATTGCGCCCACATGCCACTGACTGTGCAAAGTGCCTAGTATCTCCCTAGTAGAGGATAAAACCTTTTGGGGATGACAGACGGTGTGTATGCTTTCAGTAATCCAAATTCAATTATTCAGTGGTGTGATACAAATTCATATTTCCCAACTCACCTAAAAAGATCTTTAACTGCAGGAACTGCTAATAATCTCTGCAGGTTGTACTCTTAACCCAATCTGTTAAAGTGCTCTGCTTGTGTGGCATAATTAAAAAGACTTGTGAGCCTGTCTCTCAAGCCAAACAAAAGCTTGGAGTGCTTAACTGGAATACTCTTCACAGTGCAGAGGAACTGATCTCAAAGATAGAAGGGTAAAAATGCACATAAAGAACTCACCTTGCTCTTTACACTTTCATTTTACATTTTCTGTAAAAGTTTATGCTATATTTAACTGAAATTAACATCTTTTTTATAGCTATAGTTGATGAATATGTGTCATTTGCTATGTGCATCAGTGAGTTTAACAATACAGCAAGCTAAAGAGAAGTCAGACTCCTCTTGAGACAACAATTATGAAATTCAAGATGATGGAAGAAAAAGGTAATATAAAAGTTTTCAATTCTCAATGTGAAAGGGATATACTAACAAAAAGAGTCGTGCTTCCCCTGCCACACTGGACTCCTTTCCTACTGCTTAGCAACGGATAAGATGTCACTTATTTTCAGACAGGAAACAGAAACAGCAAGAAAGCTGCACACAAAGCTGGTATCACTGCAAGTGTCCTGTACAGCTCACTGGTGCAGGGAGACTTGGCCTATAATGAAGTCATTTGCATTCAGATGCGGGCCTGGTTGTGTGGACATCAGTCCAGACTCTGGGATCTGTTGTTTCACTGACTCAAAAGAAATTTGCACATGAAAGCCACATCCGCATTACTTAACTCTGCAGCTCACTCGGGATTGCCTTCCTTTTAGACCAAAGCAAATCTAAACCTATGATTAAATCTTCAGAGGATTTATTTTATTTCCTGTGGATATCTGCTAGATTTGACAAACAGTGAACATACTCCATGCAAATATAATTTGAGGTGCTACTTACCCATTCTCCTTTTCTGAATCTTGTCTTCCTTAGTATAGAGCCATGTAACTACTGAATTTTCTCAAAGCTCATCAGCCAGATTTTCTGCCAGTTGGCAATGTGAAGACATTTATGTTTTCAATATATCCATGTCTTTCCAATTTAATTGCAAACTTTATTCTCATTGGCAAGCGAGAATTAAAAGAACAGGCATGCCTGCTGTTAAATATTGATCGTATTGAACTGAAAAAAACCTGTCTCTATCAGATGGAAAATCCAAGAGAAAAAAGTTATGCTTGAAGGTAACGCTGGACAGACCATAATGTAAGTAAAGCCAGTTATCTACACGGTGAATTATTTTGCCATCAACACATGTATAGCAAGTATAATTTATGGTTTCTCAGTTGCAAATGAATATTACTAATTCTCTGCAGATCCTGACACCAATACAAAAATTGCATTTGATGAGGAGGTCAGCTGTTGACTGCCTTGGTTCTTGCCTCCACTGTATTTCAGATGTAAATTTTCTCTCTGTCTCTCTCTCTCTGAAAATTAAATAAATAAACTCAGTAAAAGAAAAAGCCTCAGTGTTTGTAATGACTGGGTAATGCATCATATTACTGAATTTAGTCACAAAGTCTTTGGCTTATTCACCAAACAACACCAGCACTGACAGTGGAAATTCCTCCACAATATCCTGTTAATACACTTCAATCCTGACCTGAAAGAACCTTTATGGCTGACAGGATAGTTTAATTTTCATGCCCATTCAATCTTTGGCCTCTGTGCTAAGACTGCCAACAGGAGTGCAAATTAACACCAATTATTCTGATGTTTTATGTACTGGGCTGAGAGCACCAACTCATTTTACACAGGCCATCACCCAGCTGTCAGATGTTAATGACTTTTGCTTACTTCTGACCTGCTTCAGATTCATCTGAGTAGCTCAGAGTTGAAAGGGTGTCTATTTCATTAATAAGAAACTGACCTGTACAATCCTCTTACAATTCCCTTTCACAAATTCAAGCATGAATGTTTATTTTCTCATTAAATAATTACAAGGGCACAAAGCCCAGCCTGTTGCAAACTCAGTGTATTTATGCCAGTATAGAATTTAGCCTATGGATGTCAGTTGCACTGGTCATGGACAACAACAAATATCCCTCAGAGCTGATCAATATATATATATACACATAAGTAGTCATAAATATTTTATTCTGAGCATCTGTCATTTAAAAACCACAAGTACTGTAACAGCTGAATATTATGCCACTATCTGAGTATGGAGGAATAATAGATGCATTTGGTAGCAAATTATTTCTTTATTATAATATTTTCTAATCTTACTCAATTACATGTTGTGTAATTGAGTTGGTTTGTGCCTTCTCCACTCCTTAGAGCATGAGTGGCTTCAAGATGTTCTTTCCTCATAACTCCTAAGAGCAAGGAGGACCTGTTTCCAGAACAGACACTAAAGATGAAGATAGATGTGCAGTTCTGTAGCCCAAATTTCTGAGAGTTTGCTTCCTTCAGTTATGTGAGAAATGGTGAGTTTTGCAGTCTGGAGACTTATTAATCTGCTAAATTATAACTTCTGTTGAGCATAGTGCCCAGGTATGGGAATGCCCAGTGACAGTACAGAAGGTACAGCACTACATGGTGTTCTGCCGTATAAGGGTGAAGGTAAAAAGAGAAGATGAATGAGGTTCCTAAAGCCACTGTAGAATCACTTGGCATTTTCTTATCTTCAAAATACACTGTTGGTTTAGGATTTTGGAAAGGTAAGTAATGTGTGCAGTGATAATTATGACTTAGGATCTAGTTGAAGATAGTTGAGAGAAAATGGCCAAGATCAATGACTGGATGTACTGAGCTTCTTTATTCCAGACAAGTCCAGAGAGAGATATGATATCCACCCTTAAGTATGAAAAGGGGCTTAATTGTGGTTAAGAACATGAGAAATTTGGGCTTAAATCAAAGACATGTTTAGGTTAGACTTCAGAAATCTCTCTCAGGAGGCATATTTAAGAACACATTAGAAAAGCTGTATCAGGAAGGTAAGGAAACATACTCGCTGATATGAATATGGATACAATTAACTGTCTTAGAGTGTTAGATTTTACTAGATAACCTATTGCGTTGACTATTATTTTGCCAGCTGACTACAATAAATTAGGTAAGATCACATTGTTTACAGTATTACCTGTCTACAGAGAACGTTTTACATTAGGTTAGGTAATACAGCTCTTTAAGCTCATGTTATAACTTATGTTTAGTCCCTCTGGAAGATTATCACATAAAGCAGACAGGAAGTATCTCTCAATTTGAAGTGGTGCCTCTAGCATTCAGGAACTTAGTGCAGTGACTGTGTGTCAGTCTGTCGTGAGTCATGTCTACTGTCTCTTTCATATATGCCCCAGAAAATCAGTGGCTAGTTTCTTAGAGGCATGTTTTACTACATAGATCTGGACTGAAGGGACACCCACTGGGATGAAAACATTTTAACATTTTGGCCCTTCATCTTACATACATCTTTGGGGAGAAAGTCTTTGAGTGATATCTCAAGAACTGACAGTTCTGTTCATATTCCACCTTCAAAAGGAAGACAGTCCAAAACACTGAAGACTTACACTAGAGATGTATGAATGTGCTTCACATTCCATGTGGTAAATTTGCTTAGCACTAATGCAGTGTCTGCGGTATACTAAAGGACACATTTGAAAGCAGACAAATGCCTAAATGTTTTAACTGTCTCCCTGCTTAATTTAGGTTTTATTAAATCAGGTATGGTAGGCAAAATAATTACCATTGGATTATTGAAATCTTACTTATTGAAGATCAACTATTCAATAGATTATAATAGAGGTTTTGTGAAACAAGGAATAATAATATTGTAACAATTTCTATATCTACAAAAAAACCCCAACCCTGTGCCGCATGTTTAAAGCACCTACGGCTACACAAGAAGAGAGCATACAATTTTGGAGTGTATGGAAATAATTAAATGAAATCTGAAATAAAAATTAACCATTGTGATTCAGATATTAAACTGTACTCTGTTCTCTACACTCCTTCATATTTTTTTGTTCTAAAACTTGCCAAGATTTTGAGGAAAGCATTATAAGAAAAATATAATTAATAACTTTAGTGGTGCTTCCTGGTGGGGTACTAGATTCAAATTGTAGAATTTATGGTGTCACTGGTATTACTCTTGCCAACAACTCAAGAGCTGTGACAAAAGCTTTCTGCTTTACAGCTGTAGAATAAGAAAAGGTGTTAGAAGCCTTTTTTACTGTCTCCAGAATTCCAGACTCTTGTTGACTTAGTGAGTACAAAGCGAAGATATATTACATTAACATTGTGACAATGTAGTCGTTTACAAAAATGTAATGAATATTTAGTCCAATTATCTTCACCCTCTTCTTCATAACCACGAATACCATCCATACACACGTATAGTAATTTTTTATGCTGCTGTTCCTCACAAGTATAATAATGCACATCGCAGCAAAAAGTAACTCAGCACACTTTGAAATGGTTCTGAAGAAAATAAGAAAACTAGTAATCGCTACA
Organism: Laterallus jamaicensis coturniculus; assembly: GCA_022605575.1. Classification (NCBI taxonomy): domain Eukaryota; kingdom Metazoa; phylum Chordata; class Aves; order Gruiformes; family Rallidae; genus Laterallus; species Laterallus jamaicensis. The sequence goes on along the minus strand of JAKCOX010000045.1, from coordinate 2,080,194 downwards.
TTTTACTATGCAAAATAACCAGCGTGTCAAAAGGCTGCTTATTTGATTTAGTAATGCAGTGTTGTGGGTATTGAATTTTCACATGGGGCATAAACATATTGCAAACTCTTTTTAGAATAAGAGGTCAAGTTTAAAATCAGTAATAGTTTGTTTAGATTACAAGAGATCCGAGAGTTTCCAAGTCAAGGAACTAAAGTGTCTGCTTTTAGCTACTGTGTGGAGTTGGAATACAAGATATCTGTTGCCCAAGAAGGACAGGGAAAAAAAATGCACAAAATAGTAAACATTAAACAAGTTCTTACTACAATGGGACAAGGTGCCTGTAAAAATTTAACTCCCATTTTCCTTCTTAACTTCAATCAGAGCTATGGCTTGTCCCTTAATGAATTTATTATTCTCTATACTAAATCCATGCCAAGTAAAATATCTGCTTTTATGAATTTTTTTTGTACCTTTAATGATGCATGCTTTTGCATGATTTTTGCAGCCAGATATAAATATCATCTGGATTTTTCCATTTAGAAAATTTGTTCTGAATCCTTAAGCATCCTGACTATTTTCTAGGCTTAGAGAATCTCATCTGGTTCTCTAAAGGCCATAGGCATTATTTTTTTCAAGTTTCATCAATACATCATGAGACAATATTCTAGGTCTTTCCTTCCAATGCTTTTTTAGTGAAATAAATTATGGTTTAAACCAAGGTTAACAAGCACATTCATATATTTGTATGATTCTGAAGCTTTTGTCAAACTTTTACAAGATGAGTCATTGTCTAAACTCTGGCTTCAGAGACTGGGAAATACTTTTTTAAGGTGCAGAAAGTATGGCAGACAGAAGAGAGCTAGAGTTAAAGCATATGTATGGAGGGAAACAGAATGAGGACTCCAGTATTAGCAGTAATATCAACAAAGTCACACAGTAACTTTGGAAGTGGCAGTGTTAGGTATAGTCAATAAAGTAGTGAAAATCACCACCATCTGCCAGAAAATGATGAGTATTTTATTCTTCTTTAAGCTTTTTATAATAAATACATTTGATGTGAATACCTGTTGTACAGCAGAAATTAGAAAATATTTACCCATCATAGCCATGACTGGAAAACTGTTACAAGAAGGTTATGTGAATAATTTTGAAAGGAATTTGTAAGGGTTAGTATCACCCAGTAGCCTATCCAGTATTTGCCTATAGAAATTCTAGAATTTTCACTGAGATTTAATTCTATTCAATGAAAATGAAGAAATTATTTTCCCGTTTGAAATAAGGCAAGAGATTGTGTGGTATGGAGATAATAGTACTGCTGCAGTATTATATTTGTTATTTTATGGGATTTGATTGAGATGGAGTTAATTTTCCCCACAATAGTCCTCATAGTAATGTGTTTTGTACTATGAGCTAGAAAGGTGTTGACAGCATACAGGTGTTTAAGCTACTGCTAAGCAGTGCTGGTACAGCATTGAGGCTCTTTTTCCAACATTTCCCACCCCTTCCCACCCCAAAAGACAGTAGATTGGGAGTGGACAAGATCTTGGGAGAGGATGTAGCCAGGACAGCTGACCCAAACTGACCAAAGGGATATTACACACAATATGACATCTGTTCAGCAATAAAAGCTAAGAGAAAGAAGGAAGGGGGTGCATTCAGATTATTACAGTATTTGCCTTACAGAAGAACCTCTACATGTACTTAAGCCCTGCTTCCTGGAAAGTTGCTGGACATCACCTGCTGATGGGAAGGAGAGAAGAAAAATGGTTTTCCTTTGAGACCACATATGGCCTTTGCTTCTGCTTTTATTAATCTACCATTGTCTTGACTCAAAAGGTGTTTGTTTTTTTTCTTTTTCTATCTTATTTTCTCTCCTAGCTCTTGTTAAGGAGTGATAGAGAAGCTTGGTGGGCACCTGGCATCCAGCCAAGATCGACCTACCACAGTTACTGAGGTAGAAAAAAAATATTGCTTGTATTACTTTGCATATCAGAGGAAATTGATTAGGGTATGTTCTGAGTTCAGATTCCTAGGACTTTAATTATACTGAAGTCAAGGAATATATCTTGCCATAATAAAAAATATCACAATCTTTTTTTCTGTTTCTTTTTAAGCAGTGACAATAAAATGATATGATTATGCATGTCAGCTGAGCTGTAGATAGTTTGTTCAAGTTCTATTTCAGAAACTTCATGTCTAAAATGTCAACATGAAAACTTGCTGCAGAGGCCTTACACTGAAAAGATAGAAATCTGTTTTGTTGCTTTTCAGTTAGAGAGGAGATTCTGTAGCTTTGTTTTAATCCATTACTTCCTCACACTTTAGGAACACCTTAAAAATGGCAGGGGAAATTAAAACTGATAGTTTCTGGCTCAGAAACTAGAGGCATTATGCCTGTTTTAATGTCCTTTATTTAAAATTTTAAAGGGAAAAAAATGTGAAAAGATGTTTCCTTTTACACAACTGTGGAGTGTTTGAATGAGTGTATGAATATGTTGTAGCACAGTGTCCAAAAACTGAGTAATGGCACCACCTGGACACTCAAGGCTGACTCATGTATGTGGCATTTCTTGCTTCCATTGGAAGGAACTCATCTCTCATAAGTACAGAAAGCACTGTTTCTAACTCAGGAAGGGATTGACATTGCCTTGACCTATTATCCAGCTGCCCAGAGAGAAGTTCCCACACAGGTCTAAGACTGTTCTCCCTACCAAAAGGAAGCTTTGGATGAATTGCTCATTCATCACTCCAACATCATTAAATCAAGCTCTTCCTCTGTGTTGTTGCTTTGTTACTCCTCAGTACTAGCAGAGAAGCCAAGTTTAGCTAAGGCTAAGACAAACAAGATAACTTTGTACTCCAATCTGTTGTTCAGTGGGCTTTCAATACTGATCTGTCTTATGGTAAGATCCCGAGTGAAGGGAAGATGAATAGAGTATGTGTTAAATTTTAAGGCTCATGTGTCTCTCACACTGAGAGAGATCTGTACTATCTTTTTCCCTTCTGCTTTGTATTATCTAGTACCTTTTTTCTCATGCACGAGAACTCAGGATATAATCAATCCACATAAAAAAGTACATAGAAAGAAAAGATGCTCAAAAAACCTCAACAAAACCCCACAGAAAAACGTGAGTGCTCTTCTATATTCTATGCAGAAAACTGATAAACAGAACCTCTATATGTACAGCAGCAGGTCTCAACATTCACACCAAAGAGATGACTCAATCTTGTTATTTTTTTCCCAAATGTAAGTAAGACTCAGTTTATGAAAAAGAGGTTCTTGGAGCTGATGCTGAAGATCTCATGGCTAGGGGAATAAAAGTGCAATAAGATATTAATGTGCTGCAGTTTAAAACATTTGGACATTTATGCAGAAAATATATTAATTTAAAATTAATTGTAATTTTTTTAAAATGAAGTGTCAGTATTTGACCTATCTGTCAAATATCTCAATCTTATTGTTTATGTGGATTTTGTTTCCCTCTCCCAGCTAATGCCAAGGCTCAGTATGTCAAACAAGAAAAAATCACTCCCACAACTTTTTCAAGATATAAAAAGTTTCTTCAAGTACTGAAAAAGAGGTTGAATCAGTTTTCTTTGTAAATTATTTCTTACTCTTTATTCTCTTTAAAGGATTGCCTGAACTGCTGTGTCAAAATGCAATATAATGTAAACTTCCTTTTGCTAAACTGACCTAATTAAATTTTTTTTTAATAAAAAATACAGATGTACATTAACTCACTTTAATCAGTGAATGGATTAGTGCTGGAGGTTGTAGACTTCATTTGTAACAGTATGGCAGATCTAAGCTTATTTTCACTGAAACCAGCAAAATCATTATCTGTGGAAAACTAGATGCTGTCAAAATTGCTCTATAGCTTGACAATAATTATACTCATAGAAAAGTAATAATACCAGAGCTCTAGGATTTCTTGTTTGTCTCCAAACGGATTCTTCTAAATTAATTTCTAGCCCATCCTGATGTCAAAACCACTAGGGTTTTATATTATTTGCTCTAAACTTTGTTTCTCTTTGTTCTTTCTGTTTAAGAATATAAATGAAACTATCTTTAGTCTTATTATACTCTTAGACATTTATAAGTTTGGAATGAACATGATATTTTTCCTGATAGATAGAAAAGTTTTCCAACAGATAATTTAACAGAAGAAGGTTATCCCCTTTCTATACATTTGGCTAGCTGTGACTTATATGAATAGGTTTCTAATGGTTCCTAGATTAGACTAGGAAGATTTTTTTCTGAAAATCTAATTGACTAGAATAGATATTGCATATTGGAGCATATGTGACCTGCTGAATAACCTTAGTTCTTTCCCCTAGAAACAATTTTATATCAGTGAAAGCTCTTTAGACCTACATAGCATTTCAATCTTTTTGGTTCTAGATTTGGGTTCTATCATCCTGGGACAGAATGGTCATACTTGAACATCTGAATACTGCAGTTGCTGGTTGCAAAACAGAGCAAACTGAATTAAATTAATCTAATGTCTTAAATTAGAAGAGCTGGTGATCCCTTATGACTTTAGGAGGTTTAACAGAATCACAGACTAACAAAGAATAGTAGGCATTGGGATGGACCTCTCTAGAGATCATCTAGGCCAACCTTTCTGCTAAAGAAGGACCACCGACAGAAGGTCATACAGGATTGTATTCATGCAGGTTTTGACTATGTCCAGAGAAGGAGACTCCACAACCACTATGGGCAGCCTGCATCAGTGCTCTGTCACCCTCACAATGAAGAAGGTTTTCCCCATGTTAAAATGGATCTTCTTGTGTTCCAGTTTATGTCCACTGCCCCTTGTTCTGTCTCTGGACACCATGGAAGAGTCTGGTCCCATCCTCTAGACATACATCCTTTAGACATTTATAAGTATTGATGAGATCCTGTCAGTGTTCTCTTCAGGCCAAACAAACCCACCACTCTGAGTCTTTCCTCATACAAGAGATGCTCCAGTCCCCTAATCATCTTTGTAGCCATCTTCTGGACTCTTTCCAGTAGTTCTTTGTCTTTCTTGAACTGGGAAGTCCAGAACTGATCACAGCACTCCAGATGTGGCCTCACTAAGGCAGAGTAGAGGGAGAAGATAGCTTCCCTCAACCTGCTGGCCACACCATTCTTAACATCCCATGATAACATTGGCTGCCTTGGCCACAATGGCACAGTGCTGGCTCATGTTCAGTTTATTGTCCACCAGGTCTCCCAGGCACTTCTCTGCACAGCTGCTTCCCAGCAAGTCAACTCCTAATCTGTACTCCCTAGGTGCAGGACCCTACACTTGCCCATGTTTGGTTCCTTTCTGCCCAGTTATCTAGATTTCTCTAATCAGATCTCACTGAACAGCAGCATAGCCTTCAGGTGCATCTGCCACTCCTCCCAATTTTGTATCATCAGCAAATTTGCTAAAGGTACAAAATAAAATTATTTCCTTACCTTCCATTCAAAATTCCAAGATTTAGAAAACCTCTGATTCTAATTATTAGTCTCCTTTCTTTCATCTAGATCATCATCTAGTTGATACTGTCTTTGGAGATTTGTGTATAACCCATTACTTTATCCATTGCCTGCCATTTAATCCTCTAATTGAATCTTCCTTTGCATATATTCTGTTCAGTTTATTACATCTGTCATCTATACTATACACCTACTCTCTGTCTCCAGCAATTTTGCTACAAGCTATACCTTAAGAATTTGTCTAACAGTTTTCAAGTCCTTGCCTCTTTCAGGTGTATGCAGTGAGAAAGAAGACAATTAGTTATATCAAATGACAGTAACAAGAGTCAGAGAAAAAAAAATCCACCTAATTCCCAGATCTTCACTTCCTGGTTAGTGGCACACTGGGGTTGTTACCACAGCCAGTGTTGAGCAGGGCAGGAGCTACAGCTCAAAATAGTATCTTCAGGGGCTCATTAAGAGGGTGCAAGATTTCTCCTCCAGAAATCTCAGAGTTCAGCCTGACCTTGGGATTATAGAGCTTCCACGTCTCACAGAGGAATAAGATAGTTAGTTTATGCAAGACTATACCTTGCAGTTGTGAGAGGCAGAAGCTTAAAAAGTTAACTGCTTCACTAAACCTTTTTTATTATTGTCTTGTAGGCATTCCATTTTCTCTAGAAGTAAAGTGCATCCAATTGGGGGAGAGAGGGGGAGGGGAAAAAGAAAAAAACAAAAAGATAAAAGGAAGTTGACAACAAAGAAACCCCAAACTCAAAGAATAGTATATTACTCTTTTTTCCATTTCAAGCATTAAAGTTGAGTTTCTGTATTTCTCTGTTTATGTGTATATATATATATAAAAAATTTTATTCTAGTTCTTCATGGGGAAACAAATATTTCCGTATTTATCTCTGGACATAGTTTAACTGAAATTACTAACTAACCCAGACTCACATCACCTGAGAAATAAAGCTTTTGGATAATGCTGCAAGGTCCACATAATAATGAACAGATATTTAAGCAAGAAGTACAGACTATGCTATTTTGACTGTGTTGCTGCTTATGCCCAACATGCATTCTCAGTGAGGAGGTAGCTTTTTGCAAAATGAGAAAGCCTCTCAGCAAAAGGCAAAGCCTCTCAAAGCTTTCAGCTGGCAATAGTGCACCACCTCCACTACAGCAGCTCAGTGTGTGTCAAGCTGATCACCGAACACCAGGCTACATGTCAAAAATACTGCATTCCTTCTCATCTACTACTAGGAGCTATTTCCTTCCACTTTCATTCTCTGACACTTGCAGCCTTAGCCCTGTTGCAATGGAGGTTAATTCTTTGCAATCAGAAGCTCCAGAAACATGCTAAAATTATTTATTAAACAGGGAAATAGCCCATGTATTAACTACTGTAGGTGAAAAAATATTATGCGGATGGATGAGTGCAATTCATTTGTTGGTTAAGAGACCCACAAGCCTGTACAGCGAAGCGGATGCCCACTGGATGCCCCAGCTGCTGGAGTTCACATATGAACCTTTGGATTAGCTGACAGATGTGTAAAAATTCATGTAGGCAGACAAACAACACCCTGCTAAAACTGCTCCACAGCAGAAGCTCTTGTGAATCCAGTACACAGACTCTGCTGTGTCTATGAACGATTAGTTTCAGATCAGGGTATAAACAGGCAAGCTGGCTGGACATGAATTGCTCCCAGTCCACCTATTCTGGCGCAGTATTTGAGCAGGATAATGTTGGCTTCTCAGACAAGAACATTAATTTACTTGTGTTATAATAAATGTATGTACTTGAGCCCACTGCGTAGTTTTACTTTTTCTACAGGCAGAGTGAGATTGGCACACTTTGGAAATGCTTCCATCCCCACATTAACAGTGATGGTATGGAAGTTATCATCTGGCTCATATTTGCTGTCAGAAATGTCCAAGTTGTGAGTCAACACCTGTGCTCAGTAAATGCATGAAATGAAATAAAAAGTAATGAAACAAACTCTTAGTTTAGGTTACTTGTCATAAAGCTGAGTGGCTCAAAGCAATTCAGCAACAGTTCAGACCACTGAAGGCTGACACTGCCAGTTCTGTTAAACATGCCCTGCTGCAAGCAGCTGGCACTACCCATCATTATACCTTGACTGACAGTTTAAGTAGGAAGTGCAGCATAGACACACATTGTAAAGACAAATTATTTTATATAAAGGAAACCTTAATCATGAAAATAGAATCTTGCCTGTAAATGTGTTAATCTTTTCATACTGTAAGTCATATAAAATTTTACTTTCAGTAGCATAAACTATGATTTGTGTTTTGAAATGTGAAAGCAGTAGAAATTAGAGGCAACATGTTTTAGATTAGAGATTCAGAAACTTAGATTTATGCAGCCTTTTACTACTGACGTAACCTATGACTTTACACAAGGTGTTTCATTCAAGTAACTAAATGTAAAATATGGTAATGGCATTTCCCCTTCTCTTAGAAATCAAAAGAACTGTATGATAGCAAAGTGTTATTACGTGTGTGGTCTTTTTAGGTTTATATTTTACTAACTACATAAGCTCCACTCAGCTTTGCTATCGTTGAGATTTCAGTGAAAAATTGAAGGAAAACCTTTAGAAATAAAGGATTAGAAGGAAATGCAGTTCCAGGATGATCAAAAAAGGAAGTAAGTTTGAATCCAAGTCTAAATTAAGCTCAAGAAATAAGATTTGAGTTTTGATACACAGTATCTATTAAAGGAAAGTTATGATAAATAAAGCTAACATACATATTCATTACAGATTTTTTTTTCATATTTTGAATAACATAACCATTAGCCACTGACCAAGAGTACATGAATATTTTAATTTTAATTTTCATGCTTCATTGTTCCACAGAGACACGTGCAGTCACACATTCACACACACAAATCTAGGCTTTCAAATGATTTCTTAGGGCCTTAAATTCTTCTGTTAAATCTATTTTTTTTGAGAGAAAATTGATTAACAATGTCAGTGGAAAATCAAACACTTATCTGCTTGCAAAGAAAACTCTATATCCAGTATCTCTGTCAAGTTCTCTCTGCTGCTGCTTCAGCTGTCAAAGTCAGTGGTGCACTGCAGCATTGAAGGTAATTTCCATTTAGTGGTAAAAGCTGTTCTCCTCAATTTTTTGGCTTCTCTGTCTTTTGCCTTCTTTGTCTTTCTACTTGCTCCCTATCCATCTGATACCACTCAGATGTCATTGACACACTTACATTTACCACACTCCAGTGATTCCTATCCACCTTCATGACATGCCTGTAGCACAAATGCTGATGATGCATTATATGTCTAGCACTTTTTGTCGCAGTGACATTCCTCAACAAAGTCCTGTCTAGGGGCAGCTGCTGGTTTATAGCCATTCTCTTATGCAGCAATTATTCAGTTTGATTACATGTTGATGATAAGCTATTAAAAAGCACTCACACAGGACTTTTTATTTACCAACAATCATGACATTGTTTTTTCCCACTGCCATCTACAAATCTAATTGGAGACCAAAAAGGAAAAAAAAAATCTGACAGGTTCTCAAAAAGCTTGGATTAATTAATGAATGTAAATATATCTTTATTAGCCATAGTGTTTCTGAAAAAAAATCTCAGACAAAGTGAGAGATGGATACTTTTTAAATTCAAAAAGTAACATTTAAAATTAATCTATAAATGGCAGAATGATAAAATTCATGCATAAATCTCATTATATTGATTAATCAGCCAGATATCAAATAACCTTAATATAATTCTGTTGGGCAAGATAAAGCTGAAAAACAAAACACCCCAGTTATTTAGCTAGTATAACTGTATGTAGTAAAGTCAGAGAGAACCTCAAATATCCCCTCTATGGTGTATAAAGACAGCATTCAGACAGCTTTCTTGATTTATTGCTGTGTGAACTAGAGTAAATGCCAAATTTCAATTTCTTAGAGACTCCTAGGTCTTTAAAATGGGAGGAAAGGGAAAAGGAAAAGGAAAAGGAAAAGGAAAAGGAAAAGGAAAAGGAAAAGGAAAAGGAAAAGGAAAAGGAAAAGGAAAAGGAAAAGGAAAAGGAAAAGGAAAAGGAAAAGGAAAAGGAAAAGGAAAAGGAAAAGGAAAAGGAAAAGGAAAAGGAAAAGGAAAAAGGAAAAGGAAAAAGGAAAAGGAAAAGGAAAAGGAAAAAGGAAAAGGAAAAAGGAAAAGGAAAAAGGAAAAGGAAAAAGGAAAAGGAAAAGGAAAAGGAAAAGGAAAAAGGAAAAGGAAAAGGAAAAGTTCAGAACTATAAAATGATCTGTTACTTAAAGCTGTCTATATTAGAGATATAACAGAAAGAGGGGACAGTAGCACTGCCAGAATCTTAGTTATAGCATAAAAATAGTTTGAAAGTGTGTTAAAAAGAGAAAAAAAACCCACCCCAAAACTATTTGAGTCTATAAGTGGTTTAGAATGGACAGAAGACTAATTTTCTTAAAACTGCTAAACCTGGTAAAATGGATGTCAGACTCATGAATTGGTTACAAAGTTCCAGATATTTCATTTAATAAAACAAACAACCAAACCAAATGAAATCAAACCAAACAAACAAAAAACCCAAACCTGTGGCTTAGTAACTGTTAAATATATGACCAAAAAAAAATAAATTAAAGAAATGTTTGTTCTTGAGTCAAGTCCATTAGTAAGACCTTAAAAGCATACTTTGTTAAGGCTCACTGCAAGATGAGTTGTCAAGAATTAACTAGCCTTTAGAATTTAGGTAAAGTTCTTCCAGATACAGCAAAACACCCTGCTTGTGGAAATTGTAAACCACTGGCTTGATCTAACTATGTATATTAAATAAAAACTGTAAGTCTAAGATTTCCTTTTGGGCCAAAACCTCACAGTCTCATGTATTAGAGTGATAATGTGATGTAAAACGTATCAGTTTGTGCAGGGTTGATTTATGTATTATTTAGTGGATTCTAAAAGTCAAAGGAGTAAAAGCTATACAACACAGTCTTTTGGAATGGTAAAACAGAATAATAAGAGTAATCACAGTAGTTTAGGTTGGAGGGGACCTCAAAGACCATCTAGTTCCAAACCCCTGCCATGGGCAGGGTCACTCTCCACTAGACCATGTTGCCCAAAAGCCCATCCAACCTGGCTCTGAAGGCTTCCAGTGAGGGGGCATCCACAACTTCTCTGGACAACATGTAATAGTAAAAATAATAATTGCAGGAATGCCATATGACTTAGTCGATGCTTTAAGAAATCTGTTTGAGTTAAATCTATGTAGCTTAATAAAATTGTAAGTCAGTCATTCTGTAATTGCAGGTTTATGCATATTGGGCTCCTTGCATGATGTGTAAGTGGGCAGTGCAGCAAATTTGAGGATGAAGATTATACAAACAAGAAAAATATCTAGAAGTTAGACATTGCAATGTTGTTCCCAAAGGTCTTCTATAGAATTATTTTTGAGTCTGAAGCCTATCAAACAAACACATCCCGAACTGAAGCCCACAGATACCACCTCTTTTATAGATATTCTCAGAAAGCGTTCATAAAATAACTAAGCAGCTTTCAGGTAAACATTCTCCCATCTAAAATTCAGAGGCTGCTTTGATTCTTCCTTTTTTTTCATAGCCTGATTACAAGTTAGTCTAGCTGTTCTGCCAAGTAGAAGAAAGGAAAACCATTACTGAAATGTCACTCTGACCCTATTTAAAGAATCAAAGACTTTTCAAAGAATCAGATCTTGAAATAAATCCAAAGACGATCAAACTTGGATTACTGCAGTTTATTTCCTCCTCTTGAAAGAGATGGAGCCCTAGCAGAGGTAATGAACTGCTCCTGCTACTGTGCATCAGCAATGTCCAGTAGCCTTAAGCTGAATACTGTCAGTACAAATGAATTGGAATAAAAGCTCTATCAGCCAATTCGGTGATCTCATCCTTTTTTATATATGACTGAGATATTAAGAGGCAGCAGAGAGAAGGCAGCTGGACCGTGCAAAGTCATACATTGTTACCACTGGAAAATATGGCAGGGAGTCACTTGATATAGTTCTAGAATTCAGCATGACACCATAACGAGAGAGCACTTCTCCAAATGATTAGAAATTAGTGTTTTGTAGATTCAGATGTACATATATATTTGTATCCTGCTGGAAAAATATGGGTAAAATGCTTTTAAAACTGAAATTAATTAAAGAGTTTAAACACAAACAGATACCTCTCCTAGTGCCCTAGAAACTGTGAAGATTTTAAATCAGAACAGTCTAAGTTTAGAATTTTATTACTAAATTTGTTCTTTTACTTTATATTGAAGAAAATTAAAAAGGTTTTCTTAGATGTCTATCGTTCACCTCCTCTAATTTATTATTTCATAATGCATGTAGTTAGATTAGTTGCAGCTTATAATTTTATTTTTGCATGAAGGTTCATTTAAAAACATAAATAAATGTCTATTTTAATAAATTTGTAGCTTCTTTGTTTCATATGACCATTCCCAGGTTAGAAAGAGTACAAAGATTCCTATTTGTCTTGATTCAAATGGTAGAGTGCGCATTATGTAATGTCAAACACTTCAGCTCTTTCTGAGGTAACCTGCATATAATGGCATTCTTAAATAAGCCTTAATCTTCAACTTTCTAAAGTTTATATGGCAAAAAAACCCCAAATGACAAGGACTACAAGAGAAAATTATTTGAGTGCTGGTCCATAAAATACAATTTTTATAATCACATGCAATTAAATGTTTTTTTGGGTACTGTAATCACGCAAAGATACTAAGATGGGCCTACATAGTAAGAAAATGCTGATTTCTGATGCACTTATTTTTGTTCAAGTTATTGTAAACTATAAAAAAGGCTTCAGGGTATCTTTTAGAAGCTTCCGAATTATAAGCAGATGACTCAATAGTTAAACAATCAACAGACTCTTTAAAGACCCTGAACCTTCTGGATCTTTTCTTGGTCCATGGAGAGCCATCCAAGACCCCAGTGTCACCTACTTCAGCAGTTGCATGCACAGTGATATCTCATGGTAGTTCACAGAGATTGACATTCTGTAGGGAGACACGTGCTGCTGAGCCAACAGGCTTTGGAGAATTTAACAGTTCCTATGATGGAATGTCATGGTTTAACCCAGTAGGCAGCTAAAATAGCCACACAGCCATTTGCTCACTCCTATCCCCAGTAGAATGTCAGAGAGAATCAAAAAGAGAAAAGTAAGGTTTAAGTAAGGTTTGTTGGTTGAGGTAAAAAATGTTAATAGGACAGAAAAAGAAAATAACAATAATAGAATACATAAAACAAGTGATGCACAGCACAACTGCGCATCACTCAAAACTGATGCTTAGCTAGCTCCTCAGCCACATCAACTCCCAGACAACTCCCCAGCTATATACAGAACATGATGTCGTATGGTATGGAATATCCCTTTGACCATTTTGGGTCAGCTGTTCTGGCTGTGTTCCCTCTCAGGTCCTTGGGCAGCGCACATCTTCTCTTTGGAAGGCCAGTATGAGAAGTGGAAAAGTCCCCGACTGCTTGGCAACAACTAAAACATCAGTGTTATCAACATTATTCTAAATCCAAACCACAGCACTATACCAGCTTCTAGGAAGAGCAATAACTGTATCCATGATGAAACTGGAACATGAGGGCAAACATGAAAAAGTGAGAATTTGAGAACGGAGGAATTTGAATAAATGAAATTTATATCATCATGACTATGCAATAAATTTTTTCATATTATAAAGATCTGCCAGTCTGTCTGAAATATTATTTTTTGCTGTCAGAAGGAAAAATTATAATCTCCCAAGAATTGTCAGTAATGTAGTTTAGCACTATAGATGATATTTCAAGCTGTTCCTTGCAAGAAAATGATTGGAATTGTGACAAAACACTTGTTTAAGAAAAAGGTCACCATGCTACACACTAGTGAAGAAATTATCTACTTGATAAAACTCAGTATCAAAGGTTTTTGAAACAGAACTAGCAAAACAGATTTTTTTAAAAGGAAAAAAAAATGAGCAGCTTACTAACACTGTAATTTGTACCATCAACACTTCTATGTCTGAGAGAATGTAAAGTGAAATATATATAACAGTAATATAGAAATTTCTGTATATAGCTCCACTGGGTAAAATCTTTCCTTAAAACTTAAATACATATCTTTAGCTTTATCTCTTGCTAGATCGACAGTGAATATCAATCTTTAGGGTAATAAAATCAAATGCAGCCCATTCTCAGGATCCTAGTCAGCTATCTTGCTGCCAGTAACAACTTATGGCAATAAACACTTATTTTTCAAGTTTTGTGTAGCACAAGAACTATTTTTTTACATTTAGTATTTCTAATACATTACAAAACTACTTAGAAGCATACAATTTGCATGTAATGCAATATATCTAAAGTTTGATCCTTATACTCTGCAGTTCAGCTTTCTTAAAAAATTTTGGTTTTGTATATGTTTGTGTAAATTTCAGCATTTTAGAAACAAGGAAGTCTGTGAGATATCAAAATCTCAGTTGATAGGGTATGATACAGTTTGTTGGCTTGGACTTAAAAAAAGGGTTTAACTTTCTGGCCCCATGTGGAAGCAGAAAAATTAGAAATTTAAGGAATGTGGGTTTATATATATCAAGATAACAGAGAGAGAGAGAGAGACTAAGAGACTCTTCTGCCTAGAATATAGTTTAGGAGAACAACTCATCTGGAAAGGAAACTGTAAGCCTTTCTGGGCAAGAAGCAGGAAGATTATTTGTATTCCCCCAGAATCACGTTAAATCTACAGAAGATGCTTAAGACAGCTGAAGTACAGCTTAGTGTAAAGTTGCAAATAATTTGAGTAGTCTCTTATAGACAGTCCAGAAAGCAGTTGGAAGAAATTTACAGCTCATCACAAGGAAATTAAATATCAGAAATTTGAGAAAAAATAAGGAGCAGAACCAGCAGTACAAGTCTCAGCAGTGTGCCCTTGCAGATATTTTGCATTCAGCACCCATGACGCAACAAATCCAGGCAGGAAAGAGCAACTGATGTATAAAAGCAAGTACAGTATGTATAAAAGCAGGTACTAATGTATAAAAGCAAATTTGAGTAGGAGAGTTAGAAAGGCAGTGAAAGGTAGTTTAGGGAAGGTTTGTAACAGGAAAAAAACCTGACACAATCCAAACACAATTACAACTTCTTGAGTAAGACCTTCAGCTGCTAGCAGGATATGCTTGGAATTGCTGGGTTCCCAGTGTGCCTAGAAATCCACATCTAGTCTCATCTACACCCTCAACTCTTTCCTTCATGCTTCCTTTAGAGAAGAGCTAGCAAAGGTGAGTAGGGGACACCTTCAGAGCTTTGATGGCCCTGAATATAAACAGAACAGTCACAAAAAATGATGCAGGAGTTATAGTGGTAGTGGATCTAGGCTGAGAAACTGTCTTGGCCATGTCACAGAAACATTCAGAGAAACATTTACAGCACCAGTTGATCCACTCAACTGTTGATAGCTTTTTATATATAGTCCACTCTCTGGTCCCCTTTGTAATTAGATAAAACCAGCTTCTTTCCTACAGCTGTGGTCAGTCACACCCTGCATTATCCCTTGAGCTTCAGGGGCACATCATCCCTGCCCATCCTTACTCCATTTTAGGCATTTATTTTCAGTCACACACTGGAGCAAAAATAAATCACATTATTAATCCTACAAGTGGTAGTGAATAAAACCACATTATTGCCATATCTTGGTCATAAATATGACATCTTCTCAATCTAATCGGTAGCAGGGAGCACATATTTCTAGATATGCAAACTTTGATGGTCAGTTCCTGTACCATCTGTTGTCATCACAAACTGGTGATGCTTTTATAGATCCTGACAGTGATGCCTACTAAATATGCCTCACACAGATGGACAAATGAGTCTGTAATTACTGAAGTAAAATATGTGTTTATTAGGACATTACATAAAATTGCAAGTGTTGCTGTTAATTAAGACCACCTATTCAACATTAAAGAACCCTAAATTTTTACATTTAAATTTGTGAATATAAAGAAAAGCCCTGTAACAAAATTTATGTACAATAAATTTGCATAACCTTGAAGTTAGCTCCTGATTTCCTTCATGTAGCACTCATATTCAATGTCTCAAATTAGCAGTTGCAAAACTAATATTGAATGTTATACAGCCTAATCAAATAAAGTGAAATGCAATTCACCAACATTATGGAATTATTTTTTATTCTTTTCAATAGCTAATATGATTTCCAACATAATATTTGACATCCAGCAGTTGAAACGTTACCAGTCCTAGTAGCTAGCGTCATTAATGAGGTTTAATTGCTAGTAAAACAGATAATATTCAAGTTCATGGCACTTAATGCCCAGCAGATTTACTTCCTTGAAGTGCAGATGTGGAAGTTATCTGTTCTACTTAAAAGACTGAGTCTTTCACATTCTCGGTATGGGAACTACAAAGCTAGCCTACCTTCAAAATTCAAGGCCATAGCTTAGCAAGGAAAGTTTGGTGATGGTACTAAATAATTTCTGCAACCACAATTTCTAGGACATGGAATTTATAAGATGTTGTAATTAAGGATTAAAGTTAAGAATCAACCAGTAAAATAACTGAAGTAGCAGATCTTGTGTAAACAAACCATCTCTGTTCTGTTTGTTAGTGAAAGGACAAGAAGGTTCAAAGAAAGATTTGAGGTTTCCTTTCATCATTGGAATTCCCAGAAACCCTGAAACTACAGATATGGGATTCGGAAAATTCTGATCCTGTTCTAAATAGCCTTCATAGTGGAGCAGAAACGCATAGGAACCAGACCTGCAGACACACTCTTGAAGTCTTGATAGTTCACCTCAAGACACTACCAGAAATACCAGGGAGATTAAGCTGTTTTTCAGCTTGATGACTGGGAAGTCTGGAATTGTTGCAAAGCACAGAACTTATAAAAAACCCCACAACCCAACAGAAAATTGTATTAGTTTCATTCACTATGACTTGCTAATAAGACATAATGTAAAGTGTACAGGAGTACCTGCAGCATATGCTTTGTCTGTCAAGATTTATGGAGATCTTGAGAACTGAGGCACTTACAGCACTAAGAGACTGATCAGAACATTTAGAGACTGACCAATCTGACACGAAGACCATTAAGTATTTATGTCCATTTTTAAATGAAGGGCTTATTGAAAATAATATGGATTGCCAGTCTCTAAAAGTAGATTTCTGTGGTGGAATTAACAGTCTTCAAATAAGATTAAAAGGTCTGAATGTAACATTTGGGAGGTGGCATAATCTTCTGTATAATCTTAATGTAAATGTTTTTTAAAAATAAAAATTTTTATCTGGTAAAAAATGGTGTGTTTCCCTTCCCAAGGGTTGAAGTCATAGTAAGCAATATTTCTATATTTTTTTAATATATTAATTACCTTCTATTGTTCAGGAAATCAAGATTTGTACTTCTGCCAGCCTGTACTGTACTTGTTTATCCAAGGAAAGTTAATCTGTTTAGCAGAGTGCACTCAAACTTGCAGTGCGCGCTCCTATACCACATCCAGAATTTTCTGCTCCTCAGAGAATTTGTGAAGAACCAGTTTGTGTGTGTCTCTACCTGCCAAGCCCTCCATTCTGAAGCATGGCAAATACATACATTTTGTAGAGCTTTGAATTTTGTTTCAGGTCTATGATATTCTTTCAATCAGAATGAGTTACATTGTTGGAAGTGGTCATAAGCATGAATTCCTCTTATTGTGGTGACTTCCATATTGGTATATTCTATCCTAATGTATGAACATTTTTAACACTATAACTAGCATGGAGAAAAAAATACCTGAAGTAGTGTTGTTATGCTAATATAACTTTAGTGCATAATCAAAAACAATTATAGAATTGTTTTAAAAACATTGTTTGAGTTCCTAAATCAGAGGAGGGTCTTTTAAATTATTTTCAAATATATATTCCATTTTCTTCACACATTGCATCTGTTTTCTCAAATCTATGGAATTCTGTTTCATCTTGGGTTTACAGTCTTTTATTCCAACTATGCTTACCCCTCAAAAAACTGATTGGGATTCTGTACTTTGTGTTTCTCAATGCCTTGGTAAATATGGCAGCACTCTAGCATCTGGCACTCGGTACACTTCTAAGTGATTCAGTCCAGCCTATTCTAAGAGAACATTCACATTCACGATTGCTTCAGTCTCAGCTTCTACACCTGTGCGCTCATGGTCTAGGTTAGACACACTGAAAATTCTCATCAAACCAATTTTTGGTTGTTTTAGAAGATCTATATTTTTATTCAGCTTGGTATTCCATATTGTTTAGGAAAACAATACACCAAAATCCTAATGTTTACTGTAAACAAATGCTCAACAATATACACTGTGAAATCCTGTATGTTAGAAATTATGGTTTTGCTGACTTTCAAGGAAATAAGTTAATTCCTGTAGTTACTTACTCTCTGCATGAAAAACCCTGCTGAGATGTTACATGCTTTCTTGTTATACATCCATGTTTCACACTCAGATTAGAAAATCTACTCTTCGATAAAAGATTTGTGTTATTCAGATGTTGGCTGCAAAAATATTGGATGAGTGTGAAACTGACTTAATGTTCAGGTTCTGTTTCACAAAAATTGAAAGTACTTTAGAAAATAACAGCAACATCCTCACATTTAGTTCAACCTGCTTATGATTAAAAATCCGCGATTTTATGTGCCATGTGTAATAACAAAACTAATTCAGAATTATAATTTTGGGGACTAACTTTAAAACTAGTCATAAATGGATATCAAGTGTAGGTTTATCAGACCCAATACTAGAAAGTCTGTGTTTTGTTTTGACTCAGAGCTATCTGAGTATTTACATTATGGTTTAAATTAACCTTACTCTTAAATAGCCAGTTTAACCTACCTCTAAATCAAAGTGTTAATTTGCTTTTCCAAGGGCCATTATTATGGCATAGTTTAAAACAATAATGTAACTTTACAAGAGTGAACTCCATATGAGCTTACTAGACACATATGATCACAATAATAAAAAAATAAATATTAAACCCAAAGTATTTTTAACATGCAGTTGTTTCTCTTCATTCTTTTCTACCCAGTTTTTCCTCTACCCAATTTCCAGTATGTTAAATCTCATTAATAAAATGTAAGTATAATGTTAATTTAGCATCCTTATTTCTTGTAAAAAATTTGGAAATTAGGGGGAAAAAACGCTATGGACTAAGCAAGAGCTTTTCAGCTGGTACCATATGAAAATATACCAAATTCTGTGGCAAGATCCCAACAGAAACATATTCTGGGAATTTTTCTGATATATCATTTTGCCTTAAAAATGTAACTAAAAGATTGTTGGAATTCATCTACAATTATATTCTTGAATAGGATGCTTTAAATTAGAGTATGATTTTTAAACATATTTTCTTTCAGCTGATCTTTCATTCTGCTTTTTGCAGGGTAGTATTGTGACTGTGCATTACAGGAGGAATACATAAAAAATTAACTATCAGAGAGTGTAAATAAATTACCTGCTTACAAGGTGGGGCTAAGAAGTTATCTATTCAATATGCCATAATTTAGAAGAACTCTGCCAAGAATAGCAAAAATTCTTAGTAATTCTATCTTTAAATTTCCAATAACACCTCATTGCATAACAGAATTTTCAGAGCTGTAGCCTTCAAAAAATACCTTCAATCAATATTGCCCTTGTACAGAAACTTATTTTCATGACTTACTAAACTATTTATGATACATAATTCTATATCTGTATATCTGAGCTAGTTTTACCATTCCTCAAGAAGGAAAAGAAAATTTAACGCACTGATATTTTCAACTTTTCAGAAAGTACAATGATGGGGGCTGTAGATAGAAAAAAAAATAATGTTTTTGTTAATCCTACATTTATATGTTAAGACAGCACCTAGATATGCACTGAAAAAGATGTAGGTTGGATTTAAGCTCAGGGAATAAGTTTCCTTTAAAATCTGTCAAGAGGAAAATGAATTTATAAAATAGAGTTGATCCTGCCCTAAGGTATGCAATTAAAATACTTCCAAATCTGTTTAGCACTCTCTGTTGACTATAAATGGGAACTTTGTAGACTTATTTACATGCAGATGACTATTAGAAGTCTGAAGTTAGGTGAAATTAATTTCAGACCTCCCATCTAGATTAATTATGAAACATATGGAACATAGAATTATTAAAACCTGTGTTCATAAACTTAGCATATAGAAGATGCACACGGTGCCTCAAAAACCTGAGTGATTTCTTGCTAGGTGGCTATAGCAAGTAGAGATCTTATTCAATTATTAATTTTTTATTCATTTATATAATGAAAACAATCAGACTTACTGTGTATTTTTATATATTTATATACACACACGTTTCCTCTTCTGCAGTGTGATGAAGCCATACACTGCTTCCCAAAAAGTATCCTGGAGAGTGTACAGTATAAATACATAGAAAGCAGTTAAAACCAGAATGTACATAGGGAGGGTGGAGAACGATCACTTAGAATATTGATAGGTTGAACTCAGTATCCAGATGACCTCAGTGAGATTGAGATCCAGAGTAGGAAGTGTGAGAACTGGGGTTTAAATTACAGTAGCAGAAAGAGATTCAGGCTTCATTCAGACCTGGGCTAGTGAGGAGATGGACAGAACAGTTTGGGGTTTTATTTTTATGTTGAGGATAATCCAAAATGATCAAATTACCAGTGGAATCCCTGTTACTATGAAATAATGTCAGCCCTTTTTAATAATCCCCGTCTCTCCTATAAAGCATGCTGTTAACCATCATCTACACTTGTTAAATTCTGCTTGTTAATCTTTCCAGTTGTGACAAAATAGGTTAAAACCTAAGAACTAATGTCAGGATGAAGAGGAGCTTTCTTTGGGGAAGAGATTGTTCTTCAAATTGTTTTATATAATTTTCTAATAGAAATGTGGTTTAAAGTGGAGGTCACAAATCCAACCTAGAAATAAATTTCTTATTAGAGCAATATACTAGAGAAAAATATGTACAATTAGGGTATAACACTTAAACCATTAAATAAATAAATGTTTCTAAAGCATGTGCTGGTGTTCAAACTGAGAGTATGAGGCTGATTCATGTTATTGTAGATATTCACAAAGGTTTTCAGAGATTAATTTGTTTTTACCTAATGATGGTAGCTGAGAAATTAGGCACATGAAATATCTCAAACTTCTGTTAACTAAAAGCCAAAATATTTGTATATTGACTTGTATACCAATGTGCATTGTGTTGGAAAGTATAAATAAAATTCTAATTTCTTCTAGAAAATAAAGGGTACGTTAAGAGTTCAAATGTTTATCTCTTTGGATTTTCAAATAGATTAGACAGCCAAACACTACTCTTTCCAATGGATGCTTAGATGTTTTTGCTGTAGCAAAATCTGCTTACTTCTTACTATGGAAAACAGTCACTTGTCAGAAATGTGAAGATTTTGCTATGTTCTTTGTAAAGATTAGCTATCAACTTTGGCTGGTTCAGAACTTTTTCAGCTGCTAGGTATCATAGAATGTACTGAGTTAGAAGGGACCCGTAATGGTGATCAATTCAACTCCTGTCTCTACATAGGACCAATCAAGTCAGAGCACGTGACTGAGCGCATCATCCAGATGCTTCGTGAACTCAGCTGAGCTCAGTGCTGTGACCATTTCCCTGGGGAGCCTGTTCCAGCACCCAACTACCCTCTCAGTAAAGAGTCTCTTCTAAATATCCAATCTAAACCTCCCCTGTCACAGCTTCATGCCATTCCCTCAGGTATGAGATTCACAAGGTTAAAACTTTAAGGAAAAAAATGGAAGAATCATGGAATTTATGGGGTTTGTGAGTGAATATAACTTATATGACTTCAGGATTCCTTGAGCTTTCTTTTTTTAAGATCAAAGAATTTATTTTCATTATAGAACATATCATGTAAAAGAAATGTCTAAGTTAAAAATACCTTTACACAAGATACTCTGTGATGGGTATCAAATTAAATATTGGATTTCTGCAAGGAGTATTTCACAGAATTTTAGGGATTGAAAGGGACCTCCAGAGATCAAGTCCAACCTTGCCAAAGCAGGTTCCCTAGGACAGCGATTGTAGTAATTAGTTGCCTAGAAATTGGCAGTTCCTACGTTTACCAAAAAGGTGAAATTTTATTTTCCACAAATATTCTATCTTGATCATAAAGTTCCTCGTATATGTATGACCAAATGAAGTTACGCAATAATTAATGCAATGTACTGTTGTTGGACAGCAGAGGACAAACTAACATATTAGAAGGATGTTTGAACTGGCTCCTCATTTCTAACAAGCTTAAGTAAGTACTGTAATAAGCTTAAATAGCTTATTTTAAAACATTTTTTTGTGTCCTGGCTTTGGCATATTGTTCATGAAAGGTCAGTGTCTAGTCTACAAAAAGTTTTCTTAATAGTACAGTCCATTCAGGACCACGCTCAGTTATTAACCAGAAGGGCCATAGCACAGATAAGGAATGCTTTTTAAAAAAAAACTAGTTAACTTCAGTTGTAGATACTATTCAAATAAGTTGATTTCATAAACATTCATATCACTAAATTACATTGACTGGCTGTGGGAGCAGGTGTTACTTGCTTAAATGAGTATTTGTGTAGATAGACACAAGGTCATTAATAAAAAAGTTTTGCCTTTTGTTTGATGGTATGCATAATTTTTCCAGTATTAGATACTAATAGTTAATGCAGTGAGACTACTGATCCACTGTCCTTCAGAAACTAATTTTTAAATACTGTAGTTTTAATTTGAATATTAAAATAATGATATGATTTTATATATAATCACTTTAGAAGAGTTAATAACCCTTCATGTTATTGAACGCACTTCAGATTCCCTCACAGTCTAAGTTGCTTACCACTAGTATGACTTAAACTGCTCCTACTGTCTTTACTGAGTTATAGGTAAGTAAAGATAATAACATATTATATGTTCAATGGAGTGTGTTTCCACACTAGAAGTAAATATATACCTTTATCAAACTAGTAAGGTGATGACAATTGCAGTCTTGATGATAAATATTAGAGAATTCATACAGACACTTTCCCTGTGTCTCGATAAGCTACGATGCTATTTTAGCAGAAAGGTTTTTCCAGGAAATATTTTTTTCCCCAAAATTTAAGGGCTCTACTACAATGGAGAAAAAAAAGAAATTATGGTTCCACCTAGAAAATGGATCTATAGCCTCTATTGAAAACACACAATTAGAACAATACCTTTAGCTTGAAACACTTTTGAATCATACTTGCCACCTTACGCGGGGAAAAGAAATACTGCTCCTCTTAATTTATATACAAAAAAATGCTGTATTATCTATAAAAATAACGTTTCCATCTTTTACTATATTCTCCTTTATCCAGATAAATTGTACCTCCAAAAAATGTTACTCATAGCCCCTGAGTATCTTCTGCCTATTGCTGTCCAGACCACACAGTTGGTAAAACAGCAAGAAAGACAAAAAACACAATCTGATGGAATAAGTATTCCAGCTACAGCCTAATTCAAAGCAGAGTTCTACATTCCTCGCCTTAGTCATTGATTGCAATGTTTAGATAATGATTTCAATTAATAATAGAATAACTGAGGATTAAATTAATATCTTAAGATACAAAATATATGATGGCAAAATATATTGCTGAAAAAAGTACGGATTTTTTAATAAGATACAGATTATTATTCTCTTAGTCCATAGTCCTAAAACTCATTTGACTTCAATGGATTAAATTAGGCCCTTATTGGTCAGGTGTCATTTTCTATCTGTATTCCCTAAGACGTCTTACATTCTTGCAAAGTGACTTGCTTTCTGCACCTATGTGACACTCATTCATCTCTGAACTACAGGTAATAGTTTGTCTCATCTGTAAGATTTATGATCTTTTTACTGCTAATTAATTAAATAGGGAAAATATACAGCTTTTGATACTTCAGTGTCCTTATCCCTTTTTACTTCTTAGAAAATTCCAGAAGTCAAGTAATACCTGCACTAATGCTCATCGAAAATTTTTTTAAGACTTTACGCATTCACTTCAGATGGCAAATTTTATATACACATGGGAAGTTCTTTATACCATATGTGGCATAGAACCTTAATTATTAAGAAAGGAGACAGACAATATTCCCAAAGTCCTTCACTGAAACTTTGGCACAGAGGCAATTAAATGAGTCAGACAGGGCTCTATCATATACATTTTTTCTGTGACTGAAGGAAAAAAAATTAAAAATTCTTCATGCTGTTAGTAAATCCTAGATAAGCCTTATATTTTTCCTCAGTCTGCTGTACCAGGATTTGTAGTCTAAGAAAGATTCAAAGTGTTCTAAGATTCTCCATTAAAGTCATGTGATTAGTGTAAACAATAATAAATAACAAGCACAAAGGTTAAGAGAAAGCCCTAAACATATTTGGAATATGAACTGTATAAGTGTACAAATTTGTGAGTGAACTAAATAAGAGGAAAAGAATAAACTGCTGAGGTTAGATGAGTTATGTCATAAAGAGATACCTATTTGCTTACTCAGGCACATATTTTAAATGAAGTGATTTGAGAGGCTAAGACTAGCTAGAATTCTTTTGATGAGTTTTATATTTAAAATTTAATGTTCATTCAGTATATATCTGGGTCACAAAGCTGATCCAATAGGATGCATATGTATTTAAAATACACATGGCAAATTAGTTCAGTTTCACAAAATATTTAACATTGTCTCATTTTTGTACTTATTTACCTAGCTGAACTATGGTTCATAAAATAACTTTCCACAGTGGATTTTTTCATGTTATATTTATAGTTCACAAAGACTTTATTTTTCCCTATAAATAGAAAAGGAAACCACACTTTGTCTAGAACTGTGAACGTGTTAGTACATGTCTAAGAACCACAAAAGCCTCAAAAAAGTAAAAATTGTCTAGCAAGGACACAAGCAGGACAGAAAAATTATTTAAATACAGAGATCCCATTAGGTATATTGTTTTCCTCTATTATGTACACACAGGTTTTTGTATTGTTTATCATTACAGTAGTAGCCTCAAAAAAACCAACTTGAAAACATGCTTGTATTCTTTAAATTCTCACTTTTTAGTGACTGTGGGACAAGTAATGTTCCCAAAAGGAAATATAATTATTTATTAAGACTATAATTACTACATTAAGTCCCCTTCAGGACTGCAATGACTGGAACTGTCATTAAACACAAGGTGGAATTTGTTGCAGAGGTTGGAATTAGAATTTTAATTCAGTAGTTGAGGAAACCGAAGAATTTCCCCTCAAAATTGGCATAGGCAAGTTGAGAAGGGAGTAACATGAAGTGCATGTATGGCACTTATTAAAACAGTAATCACACATATTTTATATTATATCTCTTCAAAGTAGCTTTATGATGTTTAGCCCTGTAAAAGCATCAATGACCTGTGGAGAGGGTTATTTTCTTAAAGTGCTGTCCAACCTCTGATGAAGTTGATCGCTTTGGCTTGTGCAGGATTGACTTCCTTCAGTTGAAAAGAGAATCACATTGAGCCAGGTAAACAATCCTGAGGATGACTGACTTATGTTAATACCAAGACTGTTTGTACCAATCCAGCTGTTAAGCTGCTGACATTCACAAAATGTAGCAATGAATAGCGACATAAAATTATTTAGATGATATTCTGCTGCGATTAAGAGATGGGACACAGCTTGATGCAAGCTAATTATCATTTTATTGTAGCAAATCACAAGTTTATATACTTTGCAAAGCCCACGTGTGCCTTAGTTTCATTGGAATGCAGAAGCCATTCTTACATTTACTGTTTGCTGATAGATTTAAACACACTTATGAACATTATTAGTAAAAAGCAGCTTAAGCTAATAACACAACCTTACACATATTCTGATTTTGTTTCTTAAAGCATGTCTCATTCTTCCTTTCAAGGCTGACCAGGTCCTCTTATCCTGTCTCTCCTGTCAAGATGTCTCACCTCCCAGCAATCTTTCATCCCTTATCAACCAGCTCTTTGTAATTTTAACTCTCACAAGGTTTGTGTCCAGGTTGCAGCATGTCAGCTGCAAAGTGCTGGAGTTTCTGCCTGCTTCTTTCAGGCCTTGTGCTACAATATTCACACAGTGGTGTTGTGGGTTTTGTATTATAAATAAGGCAGTTCATATTACTCTCCTGTGTTTCTGCAGCATAGTAGAGCTAATAATGTGTAACTGATAGAATTTCTAATAAAGCCTTATTAAAAATATTTGTTTAGTGATCCTTTTGCCCCTTAGTTTTGACTTCTTGTGACTGTTGGTGTTGCACTTAGTTTCTATCTTATGTCTTCACTCTAAATTTGTAACATCCTTTTAATTGGTTCTCCGCTCCTGTTTGCAAGCAACTTGACTTAATGAATTAAATGAAAAAGGGCTTGGTATTATGTGCTGAATATTTTATACCCATCTGAAAAATCAAAGAAGCACAAGACTCGCATCCTGTGGTAAAGGGTACAAAAATTCACCCCTCTTAAGATTAAGTCACTTGAACTAGAGGCTGTCATATCTTGAAGTGGTTTTCTGTGTCACCATAGACACAATGGACAATGACTTAGATGCTCATATTCAGTATCTGCTTTCAAGAAATTTACAGAGCTTTATTTTAGCACTTTCCACTGTGGAACTTATTTTCCAGGCATTCCTGGGGGCAATGCTCTTTAAGTTAAGACACCATGCCACAAAAAGGCAGGTGCAGGGAAGACAAGGCCATTGTGTTAAGTGGCCTGAGGGAAGTAGACCACAGTTTCAAATCACATTCATTAGAATTCAACAGGCGATTCCTTGCCCAGTCTCCCTGACATTCAGCTTAAGTTAAAAGCAACAACAGTTGTGAGAAAACTATTACCATATTATGAAAGAAATGTCAGTGAACTTTTAAGTGCCTTCTTCTGAAGCAGAAGTGCAGAAGTGATATAAAGTTTTATTTTCTTTCAGATGAGCTCATAAGCAAAGTTGTTTTAACATGCTTTAAAATTTTACAAAATAATTGCTGTGCTGATGAAATTAATTATCTACTTTCCTAAGCTTGGGTAAGTGTAAATGCAAAGTGAGGGCTTCATCTGTAAAAAGTGCTAGTTATGTGTGAGGGAATAAATAGCCATTCTAGTTACATGACCACTCATAAAAACTGAACCAATCCCTAACCTATAGTAAAGTTCCACAAACGAAAACAACCAAACAAAACCATCTAAAAGTTATCAGTGCATTGAATAAGTACATCTAGGAATCCAGGCCATTAATGATAATGAATGGGCGGTGTAAACAGAATATATTTCAGGCATCTCCATTTTATCTGTGTATACTTCAGTGACAAAAAGATCTTCGAGATCTTCAGAGACAAAAAGATCTTTGGCTCTTAGTTTTGGTCAACTAACATACATTCCAAACTCAAGAACAGGTTGCAAAGGACACCAGTTTAGCCATGCTATTTCTTACACAGAAACAGAACTAGAAGGAACAAATGTGTTGTCCGCATTTCCCCCATTGCTTGTTTGAAAGAACACCAAAACATGATTTACCTCCTGTAAATGCCAGTTTAGGATGCTACAATGAAAAGCAGAAAAGTACAGAAAGGAAGTTATCAAAATGAAAAACTCGGTGATTTGTTTAATGAGCAGCCTAGTTCTTTCCAACTTCATGTTACCTAACAAACACAAACTCAGCAGATGGTGAATCAGAAAAATCAAATAGATTATATTCAAACAAATGTAAAAGCACATTGAACAGTCATGAAGAACAGCCACAATCTTAACTGTGCCAAACTCAAAATAAATCCAAGAAAAAAGTCTCAAGATGAAGTGAGTATTTATGAGAGATAAAGGCAAAGACTAGACTGGAAGACAAATGAGCTGCAGAGTGGAACTCAAGCTTCAGTACTCTTGCTTAAGAAAGACAGGAAAGCTAATTTAAAAAAGAGCACTACAAGAAAATAACAAATAAAGAAACAGGAAAAGGGAAAATGAAAGCAGATAGAACATGGAAAAAAGTGATAGTTGGTTTGTGGAATAGTTTTGAAGTTTCTTATAGTTTCTTCTAAGCTTTTGAAGTGTAACAAATAATGTACATAAATTTTGAAGAAGAACAAGCTGGATTTTAGGACCATTAGATTCCATATAGAATATTTATTCTAAAGACCTTGGTAGAAAAATGCTTCAAGTTAGTTTTCAGTCAGTAGCAGGACTAAACTTCAAAGGTAATTGACAGATAACAAACTGCTTTTGGTAGATCTTTCATTTGGCAGACCTAGGTGTTTGATAAAGTAGACCCACATTTTTGAATATGTTTCTGTCATGAAATGTCAAGTTACTAATGTTCTCGGGAAGATATCATAGCTGAACATGAAGACTAGCATCAAATAGATTTGCCTTCTCTCATCACTGCTAACATCTAGAGCATAAAGAAATAGATAAAAGTCTGAATATTCCTGGTATTATGGACACAGCTGAGACTGAATAAAATATTTTGTTTGCAATATTGAAGGCTCAAAATTATGAGAGCACCATGAGAGATTAAATAAAAAATGTTTAATACGGTAAGATAGCTCACCAATTTCACCAGAAACACACATGCAAACATCACAAATGCACTAATATTTGAGGTAAGGAAAAAGATAGACTGCACTTACTTAGCTTAACATTGGACAGACTAAAGGGTTCACAACAAAGACCTTTGCCAACACTGAGTTGAATCTGTTCAACTCAGATTCATAAAACTCACCATCATGAATCAATGTAAAACCTAAACAAACCAAAACACCACCAAAAAAACCACCTTTAAAGCAATAGCTGAGATAAGCCAGACAGGCAAGGTGTAAGACATCTACAGAGAAAACACAGAGGGTTATGGTGGTTCTCGTGGGCTCTCCAGGAGTTTCATTACTCTCATCCACAGAGCAACCCCTAAGAGAACTTTGTATATCTTTAGCATAGTCATCTAAAGATTAATTACTTTACTCCAGGTAAGACATTCTCAACACCTGGATCTCAAATATAACTTCCAGCAACTGTTTTTCACCAAACCCAGGAAAATTTCACATAACTGGGTGCCTGCCTTAACACCATCCAGTAGTATGGTGGTTCAGCCCCAGACAGCAACTGAGTTCCACATGTCACTCAATCCCACAGGAGAGAGAAGCACCCTTCTCAGGCTAGGATAAGGACAATTTACTGACAAAAATCTCCATGAACATAGAAAAACAATAGCAAATTACACTCACACCCAGTGCTAACACAGAGTACCATACTAACCCAACTACAGAGTGCAGCTCAAGAACAGGACCAAACAATACTCAGACACCCCCAAAGACAACAAACCTATATCCTTGAGACAACAAACCTATATCCTTTCCCCAACCAGCTGCTTTTATAGGGAAGTGGTGTCAGGTGGTGTGGAAAACAGCCCAGGCTAACTCAGCTCACCTGTGCTGGCTGCTTGGAAGGTTAACTCTGGCCTGGCCAACATCAGGACAAGTAGAAACTGAATGGTTTGGAGAAATGAGTACAGGAGCTAGCAAATAAGGGGAAAGAACATTTTAGATTTCAGAATAGATTTTATCAGATGACTCTACAGCATTACCATATATAGATGGCATTACAGTATCAGTAACTGTGTATATAACACAGTTTAATGCAACTGAAGATATCCTAGCAAGCACAGATTTATTGACCTACTGTGGGGAGAGTTTTGCATATTATACTGCTCTACAATAACTTTATTTTATACTGTAACATAACGGTTAAGTAAAAGATCTAAAACTTTTTGTCTACATCAGTCACCATATTTCAGAGCTTTCTTACATCATTGACATATATAAGCAATGTTCCTCATCCTGAAAAAAGACAATGACTTGTCTGTGTGATAATTTTTTCATTAAGGTTAAAGAGAAAAATAAAAAGACAATAAAATAAATATCACCAAAAAGTAAGAAAAGTAATGAGGTCAATCATAAGAAAGATAAGTTCTAAAAAACAAGCATAATTTCTCGGGAGAAGGCTGTTTCCCCATCTTTTGAATATTCACATTCTAATCTTAAAGAATTTTCAAAACTTTTAAAAGACACTGTCACAGAAATTATATTGGACTGTTATCTTTGGATATTGTGTTCAGGGACTGCTTGTTGAAGCTCATGAAAATAATTGGTCAACAAGCTCAAAATTAAAGATTAAACATGAACATGCAACCAGTTACATAATGTTATCAATACCTTGGTTGTAGTTATTACTGCAACTTGTCTTTCCATTACTAACAACGTCATAGTAGTACTAATTGAAGAACTGTGATTCCGTTGTATCATGAGCATCTATTACACCTGCTCAAGGCAGAAGGTATCACCTCCATGTCCCTACTTTCCTTTCTTTGTATTGCACATACAGTATAGGTCAAAAAAGCTGCAATCCATCAAGGGATACTCTAAATAATATTTTAATTGAATCCTGACTCTGGTGATCTACTTTAAAGTAGAGGGATTTTTATGCCATTCTGCAGTAATTGTAGTACAAGAAACTTATTTAAGTAACTAGCAGTACACTGTAGAGAGTACAAGTGAGAAAAGAATAAAATTACTCTGGCAAAAATGTTTGTTCCATTTTAGGCATTGAAAATTGAAGAGCACATATTTCACTATAAACTTATTTTCTATACTATAAGCTTCAGCTCCTTTTTCTCTGATAATCTCTTCTATTTTTTCGAAGATCAAAAAACTTATTAACCCACCAAACCCCATGCTGAGCTTTCCTCTTATGCTTCCCTGATTGTTGGTATCGTTGCAACCTGTTCACAGTAAATACATCAGATTATCTTTCACAGTTTGCTCAAGCTCCTCCACCTCCACAAAGCTGTCAAAGCACTATTTGAAAGACACGCACGCATACAAGCAGAAAAATATCATCTTGAGTGAAAGTTTCCATTCTTCATTTACACATACACTTGATACTTTAATTCTTGCAAACATCAGGCTAATCTTATGAATCATATTTAAGATACTTTCAAATACATTATTTTATAATATCCAGGCAACCTTTACTGCCCAGAAGATAAGTCAGGGTTGAAACACGGGCAGCAGCTGAAGAGGTTTTTGTGTGTTAAAGCATAGGCAGAAAGTTTAAGTATTTTTCTAAAACATTAGAATTTTTTTTCAGAGAAAGATGAGGATGATTTCATTAAATATGTTGAGACCAATTCCAGGTGACACAGAATATCTAAATAAACTTGAAAAGGAGAAAGGAGATGACAGACTCTGTAGGACAGTTAGCATGAGAGAATAAGTTGATATGGATGAAATTAGAGAAGTGAATGAAGACAATTCATGCAAAATCTACATTTTTGATATTTATCAACCCAAAAATTATTTTCTTAGCTCATGTTCTTCAAAATTATTTCAATTACTTCTCAGACATAGGTGGAAAAGACTTCAGGTCTTTTGTTTTATTTTGTTTTCCTCCAGTGTAGGACAGAAAATACAAATAGGTAGTTTGAAAGATGGCTAAATAAATTATGTCTAAGAACTTCATAATTGAGCTGTTAACACATGCTTAAACTTTAGACTTGGAAACTTTCCATTTGTTTTTTGGTTATAACATTTATTTCTAGTTCTAACAACAGTGCTTTAAAAAGAAACCTGATGATGGCTATTCAGTTCAATTATTGCTGAGCAGGCCCTAAGGTTTCCTTGGTTGTTTGTCCCAATGCCATAAGGAACCACATTCCCTTTGACTGAAGTCCCCTGCAGTTTCAATTGGCTATACCCTTTCTGCAGAACGGAAATGCTACTGGGTTTCACTTTAACAATTGCATTTTAGTAGTTGCTAAATCTTTCCCTGTTCATACTATTTAAAAAGCACTCAAATAGCGTTCTATTAGCTCTTCTCAAATGTTTTGCTAATAATTCCACATGTCTCAGAGCACATAGCAGCCATCGTTTCACATTAGGAGCACACACAAGTGGCACTTGGACAGTGGTGTGTGCTGTATGTTTAACACTTCAATTGTTGTGCCTCCTATCTAATCAGCTGGATTTTAAAGGGCTCACACACAGTTGCTACAAAGAGAGAGAGCTTTATCTTCCAGCTGGCTTATCCTCCCAGTACTTATCCTCTAGTTAGCTCTTGCTCTTTTTTTCAGTCTCTATCCCTTTGAAAGGTTTAGAGAAAACACTTCAAAGTGTTGTTTTTCAAAGATGTGGTACTTAAGATAAACTCCCCTCCAGTCTGACCCTCTCCTCATGTTTCCTGTTTTACCAACATTAACATTCAGCTCCCTCTTCTCCGATTTGTTGCTGCTACATCCAGCTGACAAGACTTGCACGCACTTCCCATATGCAATAAAAATATATTAGGAAGAAAAAAAAATAAGAGCAGGGCTTACAATAATCTTCATTTAACAGTTTCCATTAAAGAGTTTCTCTGTAGTTCAGTTTAACCAGCCTACATGTGAATAAGGAGATTGAACAAGAGAATTCAACATTAAAAATGCGCCACTAGTGTACCTAATCCATACGATAATTAAAATTTTTTTCAAAATACCTTTAAAATAATTAAATGTCCAATTATAACTGAGTTTCAGAAAGAACTAATGGAATAGAAATATCAAGAAATATTCTGGTTCTAGGAAAAGTCAAACTATCCCTGTTTGTCATCTGTCTGATCTGTAATTATCTGTTCTGTGCATGTGCAACACAGGCTTTCTCAATCTTTCCCTAAAAGTGATAAATATATGAGGTGGTCCAGCTACAAAGTACAGAGCTAGTATAAAAATAGTCCACCAATAACCATGTAGTATACCTATATCAAAGTATAATATACCTTATGGGAAGTCTCATATCAAGGGCAAACTCCATCATTGCAGCCTTAAAGTTCTACATTCAACACTATTTTCAGGGTTAATGCCTATTTTATGCTAAAAAACCCCACCACCAACAGCAGAAACAACCTTCTGCACAAACACAGTGTTCTGGAAAACAAGTGATGCCATGACAAAAAAATGGTTCTTCACCCTCGACTTTTTTTCATTTCCCCTTGGTTTTACAACCAATTCAAGTGCACTGCCACTTAGATAATACTTGTTGCTGGATTTGTGTCAGCTGGGGAAGATCATTGAGAATGATAAAACTGTTCATAAAAATTCCTGATTAGGTGTGTTAGCTTCTGTAATGACTTTGTGTTATGCAAAACAAATAGGTCATGTTGCCCCTAGCCTACTCCTTAGCATGTGCTTGAAATTGGCACTGTGTCATCATTGCCACCTGCTCATTCACTGACAGGACAGAACAAGATGATGTGTTCTGGCAAACAGATATCCAGCAACTAAATCACTGACACAATAACAAAAGTAAAAGGGCAAAAAGAGAAAATATCCCAGAGGAAAGGTCCCTTGCAACTGCCAGCGCTGACATCCAGTAACTCCATTCCACATCCTCTCTCTACTCAATCTACAGAGTCACAATTCTCAGTAGCTCTGTCTGACTTTGTGTACTTTTACAGATGATATATTTGAAAACTTGACTAGACTCAGAATAATAGTGGCGAAAGTGTTAATTTCAACTGCTCACTGGCTAACTTCCATGTCACACTTCCAAAGACTGTGATATCTTGACTTAGTAGTGGCATGGGACTTTTAAAGGACATGCAGCAATGACAGCAAGCCCACTGTGATTTTAATAAAATTTACAAGATATTATCATTTATGTTGTGTATATATTTACTCACATTGGAAAAAAAGAGCAGAAGTAAACCCTATTATAGAGACAAAATTCTAAGAAAGAAATATTGCCTTTTTAAATGTCACTCTTTCTGGGACTTGCTTTTCTTTAAGGAACCACATTATGCTTTAAATAAATTGCTGCAATTATGGCTCTGATTCAGGAAAGCACTTCAGCACATATTTAACTTAAGCATGAAACTGGCATGCATGTTCCTGAGAGTTGGCTTGTGATTATATTGCTGTAACTGAAGATAGAAACCCTACACCTTATATTCAGTACACAGTAAAACTTCCAGACAATAACTCAATAAAATCCAATACCAATAGATTGGTAAATATATGTTTAGTATTGTGAAATCTACTTTGCACTGAGTTCACAACACTGTTTTCCCCAGCTTTTCCTCTAATTTATCTTGAAATAGCCCTTCTGTGTTGATGATTACTTACCAGTTTTATCAAATGAAAACTCACTGTTACAGGTGTCCTTGAAAGAAAAACAAAAAATCCATTTACTTCATGGAGTAAGTCAATTCAAACTTAAAATTATCACTGTTACCCAAGACTGAAAATACCTTTTTAGGAGGAAATTGATGAAGAGCAACATAATATTATGGGTCCCTTCCAACTCAGAATAGTCTATGATTCTATGATAATATGTCCAGGATAGATAGTTGTGTGCAAGATTGGAGTTTTAATCATATATGAACTCTAAAATATCTAAACCTCCTGCCCAGCTAAGCAACTACCAAATATTTATTTGAAGTCCAACAGACTTATAAATACTTTTAGGGAAAAATATACAAAAATATCCCTGCAGACACATCTCAAATCAGGACTCTTCTGTTTCCCACCTTTGATCTGAAGGCACGTATATTCAGCTTCTTCATTACCAAATCTAGGCCTCTGTTATCTGAAAAAAAATATTGCCTTTGGCTTCTTTCCACTGTCAGTGCTCAGTCCTGCGAGAAGTACTATACAGAGAAGAAACCGGAGAAAAGGATTTTTCTATCCTTATTTCTTCTTTAAGAATTAAGTAATTTTTTTCACACACCAAAGAAGCAGCTTTTTTTTGGTTTTGGGTGTTTGAGAGAAAAAGCCTATGAATTCTTTTCCCTAATTGAAGTGAAAATATGCTCAGTCTTGCTTTTCATGCCTTTAGGAATCTTGAGGGAAGTAAGGACTTCTCACTGCAGAATCAACAAACCAAACATCTGTGAACTCTGCAGGTCTACCTATTTTTCATGTACATTCATCATGTTTTGTAAATTTGAGCAGGGAATAGGGAACAAGGCAGTACTCTTTAGTTGGGTCAGACCCTGTAAAAAAAAGAGAGGAATGAGTTAACAAGGAGAGACTTTGAAGGCATGGTAAATGTTCATAAAGGAAATATTGCAACAATTTTAGTCTGTGTGACTGCTTTAAGCTGAATGCCTCAAACTTCTTCCCACTGATAGTTTTCTTCCTATTGCAGGATGATGTTTCCCAAGCCTGACTTTTAAACTTTTGGATTTTGACAGCACTATGAGGTAAAGGTCTTTTCTGACTCATTAACTTCCCATGTTCCACTCTCTGCTCTTATGTTTAAAGTTTAAGAATTAATCTGGCAGCAGAGTCCTAATAACAGCATAATGATTTATGGCCAAAGACTATTGAATAACTTCACATTTGAGTACAGATTGGGATTTGAGAGAATCTTTATAAATAATACTGAAGAACAGTGAGAGTCCATAAATAAAAAACATAGAGGCCAAGAATATAAATAGCATCTGCTGCCTTGTACATGAGATTGTACAAGTAAGAGTATTCTTTAAGCAGAGTTCTAGATCAGAGTCTGATTACAGCTGTGATGATATAATAATTTTTTTAAGCTACAATCAAGTTCTGGGGTTTTGTGTAAGAAAGAACTTGAATGTAAATGACACATGTGGTATTATATCACTTCCTGTTCCTGTGCCAAATATAGAAACCATTGTAACTAATGTACCATGAATACTGTAACTGCTTGCTGTTGAGGTCTAACGTGGCCCCTCATCTGTCACTTCTTTACCCTTTTTATGAGACAATCAATAAAACTTGTCATGTTGTTCCTTTTTATGGCTCATTGAGCTCTTATCAAACACACAGTGAACTATTGATTAATGGACAAACTGAGCAGTATCAGCTTTTACTCACCTTGAAACACCATTTCTGTGAACAGTAGGACTTTAATATACAGTTTTGCAGAGGTCTAATTCTAAATTGTGAATCATACATGGAATTTCAGATGTTTCTCAGCATCATCACTTATTCATCTCAGGGTGTTTTGGTCCATGAAATCTGCAATTAAAATCAAATGCTAAACAGAATTCCAGTCCTTTTATATGGTAAGTCAGGATTTTTCATTCCAGTAAGATCAGTGCAGAAATACAACTGGGATCCATCAAAGCATAAATTTTATTTGGCTAAAAAGATAACATGTTGCAAATTAAGTGATAAAATGTTAATTTTTTGCATCTGGTTGCAAATGAAACTAAGCTACTTTGGTCTGCCCCTAGCTAAGACATACTGGAATTCTTATTCATAACCATAAGTATATTTTACTACTTCTTTTCTCCGCTCAACTCTTATAGACTCCTGCAGTCTTCATTAACCTCCTCATTTATCTTCCCACCAGAGGTTGCAACATTTTCTTTTTGATTTCAATATTCTCACTCTAGCTTCTGATGAAGATAAAGTCAAAGAGTTGTTAGGTTGCGTATTTACCTATGTGGAGATAGAAAAGATTATTGTTTTTCCAGAACTTAAAAAAACTCAGGCTTATTTTTGATACCATTCTTTTTTCAGTGCACCATTTTTAACAACTATTTTTGTTGGAATCAATAGTTAATAAGCTTATTTTAGCTCTCTATACATGTATGTATGATTGTACCCAAAAGCTCATAAGAAAACCCTCTTGACAGTCTTTTCAGTCTTCTCATTTTAAAAAAAAATATTTTTTAGAAGTTTTCTTTCCTTTGGTATTGTGTGATGTCATAGTAAGGTATAATCTCCCTATTTTTAATATACTTTAAAAAAAAATGCAATTAGCCTGCTTCCTCATTCTTTTTCCATAAAGCTGCAGTATAGAGACACCTGCTGGGAAATGAATGAACAGAAACAAATACATCCATCATAATAACAAAAATAGTATTAATAACACAATTCTTTTTGTCCAGCTCTCAAGATGGAAAGTATTGGCTAACCTTATTTTTATTTGGTATTTTTAATTTCTGCAGAAACCCTATTTACTCGACCCACAAACATTCTAGATAAGGATGCTCAGTTTGAACATTCAATCTGACTGATCATTACAGAGCTCAACCTATCCATGGGATTTCATATTTCATCATGTATTTTTCCCTTTCAGGACTTATCAGAAAGAATCCTTGTGATTGCACCCAGGAGTAAGCAATGCCTTGTATAAAATTCTTTACATTAATTTTAGGAGTTAAATTACTTAGGAAAATCTAGTGTTATATCTAATGATTCTATATAGGAAAAGAAAACAAGAAAAAGACAAAAAAAAAGTGAAAATAATACAACAAAGTAAGTGCTAGGGAACATGTTACTGAAATTCATACTGTATGCAATACGTTCACACAAATGGATAGTCAAAGTTAATGCTTTATTTGAATCTGATATTCAAACTTTCCTCTCACATTAGATTGTAATCCTCCTATTATTTTGAATAATAAAGTTTTCATTAGTCAGAAAAGCCAGGACAATATACTTGGCTAATAATTATTTTATTATTATATATAGATTTTGTTTGTAAAACATATATATTGAATGAATTATTTATTTAGGCATCTAATGGTAAACAGTAAGGTTTTTGTTGTTTACTCTTTTATGTAGTTTCTGTCATAATTCACAAGAAAATAGCTTCCTACTCTGCTTCAGAAGTCTCCTGAGACTAAGTGCTGTGGCACATGCTCCAAAACATTTGCAATGATAGCTCCATGTGCTTATGAGTTAATACATTCTTGAAAAATATCATTCTAGCAGTGAATATTTTATAAACAGTTTCCTAAAAAAATAAATCTAATAAACAAGTTAATATTAAAAACTATTAAACTTTTTTTAAAAAATTTTGCCAGCAGTGGGAACAAATAACATTTTCCAAATGATTGCACTCAGGAATAAACTCAAAAAAGTACTTTTATTCTGCAATGTTTTGCATTATAGTTCCTGGCTTGAGGCATCTTGCTACCCGTGGAAATGACAGCACTGAATTAGGCATTTTGTTAGGATTGACAGCCGAGGGAGATTCACCATTTACTTGAAGGAATTCAATCATGTTTTGTTCTACCTCTTAACTAAGAACACTGATCCGCAGACTCCAGGACAGTCTGGTCCACTGACCTCATGCATCCTGTGTTTTCTAAGGAGCCTAAGCTGTTCTGGGGAGGGTAGTGGAAGAGCCTGTTATTAAGGCTGTGACAAGGGCCTTGTGGAAAAGGAAGTTCCAGTTTAAAATTTTCTTCAGTTAGTGTGTTAAGTTTATGTATGTAATGGAAAAATTCAGATATTTAATCAAGTAATTTGAAACTTCCTTCTAAACTTATGTCTTATTATGGCCTGATGGTTTTTGGTTGCTTATTTAGTAATTTTTCCTATTAATGGATCTTTTGACTTTGTTAATTGTTCATAGCTAATAACTACCTATGGAAATGGTGATCATAGAATCATAGAATTGTAGGGGTGGGAAGGGACCTCGAGAGATCATCGGGTCCAACAACCCTGCAAAAGCAGCTCCCTAGGACATATCACTCTAATAGGTGTCCAGACAGGTCTTGAATATCTCCAGAGAAGGAGACTCCACCACCTCCCTGGGCAGCCTGTCCCAGTGCTCTGTCACCCTCACTGTGAAAAAGTTCTTCCGTATGTTGGTGCGGAACTTCCTATGCTCCAACTTGCAGCCATTGACCCTTGTCCTATCCCCACAGACCACTGAAAAGGGGCTGGCTGATTCCCCCTGCATCCCCTGCTTCAGATAATTATAGACTTTAATTAGGTCCCCCCTTAGTCTTCTCTTCTCAAGACTGAAGAGACCCAACTTACTCAGCCTATCCTCATAGGGAAGATGCTCCAGGCCCCTAATCATCTTTGTGGCCTTCTTTGGACTCTCTCCAGGAGATCCCTGTCCTTTTTAAACCATGGAGCGCAGAACTGGACACAATACTCCAGGTGGGGCCTGACCAGGGCAGAGTAGAGGGGGAGGATCACCTCCTCTGTTATTCCTTGTTATTCTCTGAACAATCTCTGCAGTCAACTTGAGTAAGGACTTTCTTGCCCAACCCAGCATTTCTTGAAAGACATACTTCCTCTCATAAGGTGAGATACTATATTGTTACCTTTGGGGATAATTTTAATCCAGTAGTATTGAACTCATATGTATCTCTCATATGAGTTAGATGTTCTGCTTCAAACTTTTCTCTTTTTTTGAGGTTCTTATATTTGGTATACTTTATCAACTTTATTTTTAGGAGGGAGAGGAGAGGAATATTTTGTCTGCTGCTTAATTCCCTTGCATGATACTCCAATATTTTTCTAGGCTGTATGTCTTTGCTATCAATCTACTTATTACCGATTAATGTATCATTTTTATTCCAGGTTGCGTTGACAGCTACAATATTACATGTGTCTTAGTGACATCATAAGTAGAATTCCGAATTCAAAATATATTTTCTTGTCAACATACATATATATAAACTATTACTAGATAAGTGTGGTTGAGCACTGGAACAGGCTCTCCAGGGAAGCAGTCACAGCACTGAGCTTGACTGAGTTCAAGAAGCATCTCTACCATTCACTCGGTCACATGCTTTGACTTGTCTGTCCCTGTGTGGAGCCAGGAGTTGGGACTTGATGATCCTTATGGGTCCCTTCCAACTCATTATATTCTATGAGTCTATGATATAAATTGCAATAACCAAGCACTTAGAGTGGAGAATTTTTCAAATAATCTATTTCAATTTTAATTTTACATATACACACTTCAACTCTGAAATGTATGCATCTTGGTCCATAAATAACCCACATTGAATTCACCTTTTATTTATGACTCCAGGATATATTATTGTCTTCTGTACCAGATGCTACTTCAGAAAGTCTGGACAGTTCCACTTCAGCATTAATGTTATTGCTCAGCTGCTTTTCTTTTTCTTGCAGCTGAAATGGGGTCCTGTTGGTTTTGTTCTTCTCCAATAAAACTTTAGCA
The DNA here is from genome assembly GCA_022605575.1 of Laterallus jamaicensis coturniculus. Taxonomy (NCBI): domain Eukaryota; kingdom Metazoa; phylum Chordata; class Aves; order Gruiformes; family Rallidae; genus Laterallus; species Laterallus jamaicensis. The sequence goes on along the minus strand of JAKCOX010000045.1, from coordinate 2,040,797 downwards.
TATCTGTAAAATGAAACATGAAAATAGAACAGTTCTGTGAAATTGCTACTTCAGTTTGTGTGATTAAGGAGCCACAGAAAACAGTGTTTCAGCACTAGTAGATAGCTAATTGTGATTTTTCTTCTCTTAACCAAGATAAAATATAAGCTCCCTATTTCATGTTCTGTGACAGTATTCAACTGATATTTAGCTTGTCACAATGGGGCTAAAGGTTAGATAAAAGTGTCTTAGAGCTGAGGGGCAACAGTTAACCCTGATGTTAGTGCCAGTTCTAACAGGATTACTTCTTTAGTTCCAGCGCCACATTTCAAGTCTACCTGAAAGCCTGTCACCTGAAATGAGTTTAATAATAATGATTCAAGGACCAAAAAAGAATTTGATATTACTTCTCCTGATACAGGTTCACTGATAGTAGATATTAATGAGCAACCCAAATAAATTAGTGGAATACATGCTAGAGCTGGTGATCATGCAACATGAAGATTACCTCTGTGTCAGTGTGAATATTTCTTAAACCTGTGTTCTCATGGGTTTTTCTTATACATGTATGAAATATTCTAGCAAGCAGACAAATAATCTCCTAAATCAAAAAAGTTCCTGGACTGTGGTCATGTAACCACTATGTTAGGTGAGAGGTCTATCCTTCCTGATAGCAACATAGATAGTGGAATTGCATACTCAAATGGTAGTAGAAAACCAAAGTCTAGATGAGACACCTAAGTCTATATAGCCATTCAAGACACAAACAGAACTCTTCACTAACCAATATTCTTGATCTCAGTTGAGGTCAAGTCTCTGTAGTATTTGGAAATAGATTGTTCTGTCCACTACAAAATCAAGAATGGAAAGTCATTTCCTGTGGGTAGTCCCATGTTAGTTTATTATCACACCTTTAAAAGAAAGTAAAAAGTGCATTTCTCTCCAACAAATAGAGGGATTTGAAGTGTCTTCTTATTTCACTAACATGTTAAATAAAACCCGATTTTAAACAAAGTGGCAAGTTGATTTAGGAATAAAATACTTAATAGAGTTCAGAAAATTCACGGGACTTTTTAAAAAAATTATTTGACACACATTTTTCTGAATTCACCATGGCCTTTATAGAATAACTCAAGTAGTGTTTAGTAGAGTTGAAGGCATCCTGACACAACATAATTTTTTTCTTCTCTTTGCTGAATTCTTTACAATAGTATAGTATAGATATGCTTGTGATTTACAAATGGAGGAAAGATCTGAGACCATTGTAAAGCCTCACACAGTAGGAGAAATTTTGTGCTGATGAGCTAAGTACTAAAGTATAACTTCTTATATATTAATATTATTTAATATTTTGACATTTTAATATTTATGTAATAATTTTAAAGATTAGTGAATGCTGCAGTTTTGTGTAGCTGGATTCTAATGGAGAAGGGAGGATCTGCAGGGAAAGCTCCTAAAAGACGCAGAGAGAAGCTCTCTGCAGGCCCAAGAGAGTAAACATTGGTCGATTCAAGGCCAGAATTGCTGCTGACCAAGGCCAAGCCAATCGGTGATGGTCACAGTTGTGAATCACATTTAGGAGGAAAAAAAAGCAAATGTTAGCAGCTGCATTTTGCCACCAGAGAAGGGAGTGAGCAGAGGTAAGAAGCTGTGCAGACACCTAGGTCAGTGAAGGGGGTGGGGAGGGGGGGAAGAATGAGGTGCTCCAGGTGCTGGAGAGCAAGATTCCCTTGAAGCCCGAGGAGAAGACCATGGTGAAGCAGGCTGTTCCCCTGCAGCCCATGGATAAGGACGGGGAGCAGAGACCACCTACAGCCTGTGGAGAAACTGACCCATGCTGCAGCAGGTTTGCGGTGGGACTTGTGACTCTGAGGGGGACCAGGCTGGAGCAGTCTGGGCCCCAAGGTCAGCACCCCATGCCAAGGCAATTGGTGAGGAGATGACACCCCGACAGAAAGGACTCAAATTGGAGAAGTTCGTGGCGGACTATCTCCTGTTGGTGGAACCCCATGGTGCAGCAGGGGAAGGGAGTGTGGAATGCTCCCCCCAGCTAAGAAGGAAAACAACTCATGAGGAACTGACTGAATCACAGAATCACAGAATTTTAGGGGTTGGAAGGGACCTCAAAAGATCATCAGGTCCAACCCCCCTGCTAAAGCAGGCTCCCTAACTCATACTGCACAGATAGGCGTCCAGACGAGTCTTGAATACCTCCAGAGAAGGAGACTCCACCACCTCCCTGGGCAGCCTATTCCAGTGCTCTGTCACCTTTACTGTGAAATTTTGGTGTTGGTGTGGAACTTCCTGTGCTCCAATTTGCAGCCATTGCCCTTTGTCCTATCTCCACTGACTAAAGAAAAGGGGCTGGCCAATTCCCCCTGTACCCCATACTTAAGATATTTATAAACATTTGTTAGGTCCCCCCTCAGTCTTCTTTTCTCCAGGCTGACCAGCCCCAGCTCTCTCAGCCTTTCCTTGTAGGATAGATGTTCCAGGCCCTCAATCATCTTCGTAGCCCTTCTCTGGACTCTCTGAAGGAGATCCCTGTTGTTTTTATACCAGGGAGCCCAGAACTGGACACAATACTCCAGGTGGGGCCTGACCAGGGCAGAGTAGAGGAGGAGGATCACCTCCTTCGACCTGCTGGTAACAGTCCTCCTGATGGACCCCTGCCCCTCCCATGCCACAATGGGGGGGACGAAGGGAGTAAAATTATGACTAAATTAAGATCTGCTAAGAGGGGAAGTGTGGGGGAAAGTGCTTTAAGACCTGGCTGCACTTCTCATTACTTGACTCTCGTTGCACTGGGTGTGTAGTGTAGTTGTAATAAATTAGCTTTCTTTCCTTTATTCTGTGGTGAGTCTGCTTTGCCCATGACAGTAACATCCCTCTATGTCCTTATCTCAAATCCTAAACCTCTCAACATATATTTTCTCCCCTGTCCAGCTGAAAAGGGGACTGATAGAGTGGCTGTGCTGGGCATTTGGCCGCTAGTCAGGGCCAAACCACCTCAGTGAAATATATTATTTATTTTTAATTTACCAGATGCAAACTAAAAGGAATTGGTACCCATATGTTTTACAAATAGCAAAGTACTCTTTAGTGATTCTCCTCTCACATCAGCACTTCCCAGGCAGTCAGTCTAAAGAGATTTACCTAGAGGTATAGTGAGATCCAACACAGAGGTGTAAAAGTTATCATTCAATGCAAAATTAGCTATCAAATAAAGGATAGTATTATTAGCACACTCCTTTTTTTTGTGTCAGTGCTTCCCAACAGAACAAATTAATTCCTCTGAGACAGGCACATGGCAAACATACGTTTTATTGGTTTAATACTTGAAATAGCACATTTGGGGTCAGTTAGCTCTATGCAACTATTCATCGCACCGCATTAGACTATAATGTGACTTAAGGAGCAATAACTGAAAAAACTGCCAGAATTAGATGTTGTAGAGAAAAATTTAAGAGTAACAAAAAGTTCTGTCAATAGTGAGTCTGTGATTAAACTGTACAGTACGTGAGAATTTAAGACTGTCAGAAGTATATGGGAAAAATCTACAGAAATTGTCCCAGATTTGTGTGCTCATTTTGGACGAAACCAGGTTCTTTTCAACACATTTGACAAACCCTAACTGTAACTCTAGCGCTTCAAGGTGCCACAATGCAAGCTAGCCATAGTCAAAAGAATCTAAGGAAAAAGACCATCTTAAAAAAAAAATCTACATGGAGAGCTATCAGGCAGCCCCTGAGGCTCTGCTCTTTGAATTCTTCTGCTGAGTTGGCTATGTTAGGAATTTCATGGTCAATGACAGTAGTCCAATATTGGCAAGGCACTTTTAGTTCCAGAAAGAGTATAAATGTTTGAAGAAATCAAGTACTATAGGAACTGTGCAATCAGTGATTCATCTTTTTTTCTGACCCAAATAAACCCTCACTTTTTGCAATTTAATTATGTATTAGCTTGAAAAGTAATTTGTGTTACTTGCCTTAATTCCTTGCAGTGAGGAAGGACAGGAGAGTTGGAACAGTTTCATTTGGTTCTATAATTAAACTGTATGTGCAGAAAATCATCCTACAAGCTCTGTAATATGGGTGTAGCTTATAATGACAGATGAGATACACAAGAACTAAGGTTTTTTATGTAAATAGATCTGGAATGAATTATGTAACAAACTGTGACTAGATGGAATTTTACAGCAATGTATTCTTTTCTCTTTTTTAAAATATATATATAAAATGAGCAATTTGTGGAGGACACCAAGGCAAAGAAAATATGTGGGTTGGATATTTAATCATTGCTTTTCTAGAAAGAAGCAAGTAGATTTATAGCACTGTACGAAATTATATCAAGGTTTAGAGAAGGCTGAATAGTATGAGAGAAGTCTAACCCTCAAAATGAAATAAAAAATCTAGACTCTCAAACACTTAACTTCTAATGAACCTATTTTAAAAATATAACTAACAGTATTTAGTTAAAAGTTTTCAATACATTTTTGTAGCTGTTTGTATACCATACAAAATACAAACTCTGTTCTTCCACTCTTCATTTGGCTGGTCTATTTAGGCATCTTAATCTATTTTTAGAAAATACGGTGGAAAAAAATTGTTCTATGTTCTTCTAAAGAGCTTGCCTGTGGCCAAAGGCTAAAGGCCAAAGGCTGAAAGCCAAAGGCTATTTATGTGGACAATAATTAAGGGCATCTGTGTCAGAGTATAAAGTCTCTGAGGCAGCCAATTTTTTTCTGACTGACAGGATGAGATCCAGTGACAGAGTTCTACATATAATTTCTCCCTCAGTTATATATCTCCTGCTTGACCTCAATTCATCAGGAAGGGTAAGATGAATTTAATCTATTTTTTTACCATCTTCAAATACTTGGTAGCAACAATGACAAACAAGCCATACCAAAGTAGTTTCATATAAAAATATTTAGTCTCAGTTCATTAATCAAGCTGTCTCTGTGGCCCATGGAGAGATGGGCACTTCCAGAGGGCAATTCCTACCATCCTAAAATACATGTCAAATCTTCTGAGATGAATCATATTTTGGAATATCTTACTTTTTCCCTTTGGCTTGAAAAGTGCTCATATGACTAGCTTAGAATGCACATCTAATTTATACGATGACTAAAGACAAATGAGATAAATCATATCCTCAATCCATATTTCTGCATATAGGACCCTTTGTAAAATAGGAATATGTGCTTCAGAGATGTAAGAAGAGGAGCTTGAGACTACCCTCTGAGTAGGTATTACTGCCTAAGGCAGATAGAAGTCTAAATATAACTTTTAACACGTATTGTCCTGACCCTACTTAGAACTGGTAAAAAGTAATGTAATACAAGTAATAGTATTAACTATTCATCCTTAAAAAGAACAGAAATTACAATTATTTAAATCTACCTCTATACTTAATCGAGAATGTCACTGAGATTTCTTTGGCAAACATTTAGATACTAGAGACTGATTTGTGATACAGGCAGTTTAAAATCTGACATCTTTCAAGAACACCAATTTGCCAAGAATACAGCTGAAGGTTTGTTGAGGAAAGTACTCAGGCAATTTAAATGTGAATTTCAGGACATGAGAGATGGTTAGAGCTCTAATTAAAAAGACAGACAAGTTCTATAGGTTGAACTGAAGTAGCAGAAGCATTCATTTGGTTATACATGACAATAACAGGAAAATCTGACAACTCAAACAGCTGTCCAAATTACTGTATCACAGAATCACAAGGTTGGAAAAAACCTTTAAGATCATCAAGTCCAACTGTTCCCATCCTATGCTAAACCATATCCCTAAGTACCTCATCTACCCTTTTTTTAAATTCATCCAGGGATGGTGACTCAACCACCCCCCTGAGCACTCTGTTCCAGGCCCCTACAACTCCTTCAGTAAAAATTTTTTTTCTAATGTCCAATCTAAACCTGACCTGGTGCAGCTTCTTGCCTATCTCCTGTCACATGGCTGAAGATACCATCGTCTACCTCTCTACAACCTCCCTTCAGGTAGTTGTAGGTGGTGATAAGGTCTCCCCTCAGCCTCCTCTTCTCCAAACGAAACAGATCCAGTTCCCTCAACTGTTCCTCATATGATTTGCCCTCCAGCCCCTTCACCAGCCTGGTTGCCTTTCTCTGGACTCACTCGCGGACCTCAGTGTCCTTATGGTGAGGAGCCCAGAACTGGACACATTACTCAAGGTGTGGCCTCACCAATGCCGAGTACAGGGGCACAATCACCTCCCTAGACCTACTGGCCACACTATTTTTGATACAAGCCAGGATGCTATTGGCTTTCCTGGCCGCCTGGGCACACTGCTGACTCATATTCAGCCTGCAGTCAGCCAACACTCCCAGGTCCTTTTCTGCCTGGCAGCTCTCCAGACAGTCTCCCCGAAGCCTGTAGAGCTGCATAGGGCTGCTATGTCCCATGTGCAGCTTTCTACACTGGGCCTTGTTAAACTTCATCCCATTGGTCTCAGCCCATCGGTCCAGTCTGTTAAGATCCCTCTGAAGAGTCTCCCTACCCTCAGGCAGATCATTACTTCCTCCTAGTTTAGTGTCATCTGCAAACTTACTGAGGGACATATGTGCTACTCTGATTCTTACAAAGTCACACACATATATTCAGATTATGAGTCTGCAGAGGATTTGTGAGCACAGGAAAATATCAGGGCAAATGGAAAAATTTCAAGATAGGGAAAAATTAGCATCATACCCCTGGGGAAAAATATCCATGCAAACTACTGAATAGCAGAGCAGAAGCAGAGAGGTTTGATGACTGAATATAAGCTACACAATCTATAAAGACATCAGGAGGACTGGAGCTCTCAGGAACCATCAGCACCAAAAGAAAAGCTTGATTTGTTTCTTCTTTCCTTCCTCTTTGTAAAACCTCTTACAGTGCACTATTTAGTCCGTTCAGAATCTCACTGAATCTAACACTAGATTCTGTGCCAAACCAAGTAAGAACATTTAATCAAGTTCTGTTTTTTTTTTTAATATTATTTCTAAAAAACGGAGGGGAATGATATAAACAATGTATTATGCCCTTGGTAGAGTGCATTTAGGAATGCATTGCCTTTTAATCTAAAAACTCATCAGCTAACAGCCAGTGTTTGGACAAACTTTTATAACATTGCAGCAGCCAAACAGTTAGGGAAAAAAAAAAAAAGGAGATTGGCTAAGCAAAAACAAGGATAATAAAAAACAAAAGGTTTTCTAAATTACTGTTGTCTGTGTCATTAAATTTCATATTGTGCATGGAATCTAAATACATCACTTTGTTCTGCATGACAAGCAGAAGTGAGCATTCATACATTACTCAGCCACTTAATTAAGAGCCTGGGATATTTGCAGTTAGCAGAAACTAATAAGGGAATCACATTTAAATTCAAATCACTCCTCAGGGTAGCTGTCTGCAACATAAGCAAAGCTTACTGGGTAGATGTTCCACTAAATGCTCAGCTAAGAGCTTAGTTTTACTGTATTTGTGAGTAAAGAATAATTCTCTTCTTGATTAAAGGTGAGAGAAAAATAAACAAATCTGGTTTGGATTTTCAAGTCAGGTTTTGTCTCAGTTATTTTAAAATTCTACTATGTCTGGTACTTTGTATAATAAAATAAGGGTGTGATTTAAGGCTTTACCAGCACAAAACAGGAGGTTTTATAAAACAGTCAGCTGGACTTGCCCTACACATGATATTTTGCAAGAATAAAACCTGTTGCAGACATCAAGCAGTCACACTTGCAGCCTTAACGAAACATATCAAAATCCATGTATTGGAACATTATGAGCTATATTGCAATTTCAAAAAATGTATTAAACAAATGAGATTTACTGTACTAGCATTTTTCTACTTTGTTGCTCACTACTGATCAGATTATTTTGAATTTTATTTGGGAAATCCAACTGTTACAGAATCTCAAATTTTTTCTATAATGGACCAAAAGTAAAGTAGGAATGATAGTAGTAGTAATTATATTTTAAATGCCATTACCCAGGAATATTGTCATTGATGATGTGCACCATCTTCAGACTATTGCCAGGCCCCTCACATCAGTTCTAACCCTTTCTTTCACTTTTTTCTAGAGGACATCTGCTTAAAGGATCAATGGAACTAAAATCTAAAAATCCAGGCAATGTTATCTAATTTGAATGGAAAACATGACACTAAAATAGGCCAAAAATATTCTTTGAAAATAAAACTTGTTTATGACATTTCACAAATATATATAGGGAACATTATATTAACTGTAATATTATTTTTCAAATATTAAGGCTGTTTCATAAAACCTTCTCAGAATTCTAAAAGTTCAAAAATTAATATCTGAAAATTCATGAGGTACATGTTATTATTTTTCTGCTTTCAATGGTTTAAATGGAACTCAAAAAATGTCAATAATTTATTCATTAAAAACAAATCAATTGAAACCAGAAAAAATATGGCATCAACCAAAAAACCCCCAAACTTGAAAATATTTCACACAAATTTTCAAAACAAGAAATATTGCCATGTCATAAATGTACACAATAGTGAATACTTAACGTTTACCACAACATTAGGTGTGTCTATCACAGCAAATGAATTCTTGAATAGCATTCAAGCATGTTTAAGCTGCTCTGAATAAGTTCAGCAAAAAACCTCCAACATTGCAGCAACAGAAAAATAAGGCTTCTAACCTAGAAATCACTGCAGGAAGACTTTACTATTTCACTTCTTGCTGCCAGTCCAAAATGTACATGTTCGCTGTTGGCCACCTCATCCATACTTCGAGTATATATAACTGACAACATAAAATATCCTTTCTTCTGTGACCATTCCAGACTTCCACAAAGTATAAGGTGGTTTTTTTAGGTTTGTTTTTTTTTCCTTTCCCTATGAAGTTATTTTCCCAAGGTTCTGGTAGTCTAGGAGTTTAGCAGTTCTGAGACTCAGCTTTTGTATCTGAAATATTGCATTTAAAGTATTTAAATAATGACAGATTTTTAAATGCTTCAGAACTTCAACACCAATCATAGAATTTTTAAAATACATTTATGAGGGAACTTGCAGCATATTTGTTGTTTTGAAATTTTTCTTTATTATACTGTGTATTCTCAAAACCATATTTTTATTTCTATTTATTTTTTTATTAAAAAATATAATTTCTTTATGGCTACTAGAGACCAATGGTCAAAGAAGAGTCTTGACTCAAAGTTGCTTGAACACTTTGGTGCCATGCAAGAATTGTATGAGGTTTTCAAGCACTGAATCTATAATTCTCACATTCTTGATGATGCCTGTGCTTGGGTATGCACCTATGCAGTGCAATGGAACAGTACAGAGATGTTAACATTAAGTGTTAACCAAGTCTGCTCCAAAATTAGTAGTTTGATTTCATCAGCATGATTATGTGCACTCAGCATTTATGAGTGGCCTGACATATTTCTGTAAAGGCAACATTATTCCAGCACTGAGCTATTCCTTTCATATCTGAGTTTTTATCACCACATTAGAGATCTCTTCAGTGCTCCTCTGTACAGTATTGGTTGCAACCAAAGATTTTTCTATCCTTAAAATAGAGAGTGTGAGCAAGCCTTCAGAGGATAGGGATATATTCTTGCTCTTCCTTTGCTCATAAAGAAACAGAGGAACAGATAAATAAAAGTTTAAAATGCCTTAGGAATCATTCTTTTTGAGCCTTGCACTTCCACCACCTGGAAAACCTGTATTTGTCCAATCATGCTTCATGACAATAAAATGAGCAACAGAACTGTGATTGAATGCAAATTTGACTTTTCCCCATTTGTTTTTTTTCTGTGGCAATGCATAAACCACAGCATAATACATCTTGAAAAGTCTTGAAAAGTGCAAAATTTGGAAGTAGATTTTCACATACAAATATAGACAAAATGGCAAAGATATGGCTTGAAGTTATTTTCTTACTTTCTTTGGTTCTCCTACTTCAAAAGCAGCTGAGAAAGTAGCCCAATAAAACAAATAACCCTTGAGCTATAAATAGACATTGGCCTGATGTTTAGCTTTCTAAGTATTTTCAACCCTTTAAGACATTTGGCTTTTCCTTTTCTCTCATGCAATACAACATGGGGAAGAGTAAGAGGGGTGCTTGAGCTGCCTGATAGGGGAAATCTAGCACTTGGCAAAAGAAAGAGAAGTAAGCAAAAAAGCAGAGGGAATCTTCCTTCTCATTTTCAGGATTAAAGGAACAATAACATGAGCAATATAGGATGTGCCAGGGAGAGGACAAAAAGTGCCTTTCTACATTTAGCTGATTGACTTTATTTGGGAGATCATAAAAACACTTGATGTGGAAGAAGTGTAAAGATTCCAGAAATAATTGGGAGAAGGTAGGTACTGCTTGCCTCTGACAAACTTGTATGCACATGGACATTGCGTTTTTCATTGGTGTACAAAACCAGCAGTTCTTTGTATGAAGAGTTGCTGTCTTCTGTAGCAGAGTATTGCTATGGAAAGAAAACTCTCCTGAGACTCTCTTGCAATTGAAAACATATTTTAAAGTATTTCTAATTGTGTTTTTATTTTATCCATGAACAAAACCAAATAATCTGGGAATGTGTATTTTACTTGATCAGTCTCTTTTTATAACATTTACAATGTTTTATTTCCAATTAGTTAATCTTCTGCAGATACATGTAATCTCCATGCTCTATTGTGTCAAAACGAGATAAAATGAATTCCAAAATAAGCTTAATTAAAATATCTGAAAACCCATGTTACATATTAATATTCAAAAAGGCATTTGACCTGAAAAAAAAAATAGAATAAATGGATTACTAATAAATTAATGTTATACTTAGCTGTTCTATCAAATTTTTGTCCACAGACCTCAAACGAGATGAATAGCACTTTCTTTATTGGCAGATGGAAGAAATGAACCATAGAAAATGATGGGTGTCTAGCTGGTTAACCAGGAGATTTGATACCTCTTGTTTTTCTGTTGTTGCCCATACTGGCCTACAGTGACTTATGGTAGTAGGATGATTCTGTTTATCTCATGGAATGTCACCTGCAAGGTGGTGAGCATAAATCACTTACAGGTAAAGAACTTTATTATGTTCATGAATTCCACAGAGACAACTCTCATGTATAAATTTAAGCCCAAACTGAAATATGTGTAGACCCATATTGTGATGAGCTGCATTTTATTTTATTCAGAGGACCAGCAAAATATCAGTATGCTTCTGAGATGTCATATAAGTTCTTGGAACAGATTTTAATGGTATATTGACTCTCTGTCTGGGATGAAATTCAGTCTGTACAGTTCTCAGCTGAAGATAAATGCCCTTACCATTAATATGTGTTACCGTTAAAAACCATCAGTTTATTACAAGTTCCTTGACTTATTTCAAATTTTAATGTTTCATTATTTTGTAACTAACAATAAAACCGTACTCTGGAAAGTACTAGACATTTTAAATCAGCTTCATTATTATCAAATCAAAAGTCATAAGCACATGAATGCATTTTTCTGTATTTATACCTGCCCTAAAGTTTCACTTAATGGAATTTATTAATTAAATTAATATTTTTTATGTACCAACATATATTTCTTCTGCGTCCCTTTGATTTTATAAACCATTCTGCACTTATAAGTTCTAATATGTGAAGCATTGTGTTAAAGATACGTTAAGAAATGGTAGTCAAATTAATTTCTGTGCTATCTTTAGGAATAATTTCCATTGATTTAAGCCTTCTTAGACGGGGAAAATTTCCTTAGGAAGGGTTTTCTTCCTTTCTAAATAATTAATAATAGTCATAAAACCAAATGGTCTTCCAAAGAGCCGACAAGTATGAGGAATGTTGTCCTCCTAAAGCTGAATTACCAGACCTTATAGAACTTAATAGGATTTTTTTTTATCATGCACATTCAAGGACAGTATTTGGTCCTTGCTGAGGATACTTTTGCAATGTAGGTACTGCCAGTGTAACACACATATGACCTGCAATATCCCAGATGTTTCAGATTTGCGCTTGTCTCAGACATGGTATTTAAATTGTAGCAAATTTTATGGTGATTTACTGAACGGGATAAAACATCCACAAAGAATTAGTCTGTGAAGAGAAGTTTCTTAACTGTGAGTTTCTTTGTTTATCTTTATTAAAATTCTTTACATACCCCATAGTGTTACCATTACAAAACAGAGAAGCTTTTATGGGATGGGAATGGGAATGGAAAAGGGAAGGGAAGGGAAGGGAAGGGAAGGGAAGGGAAGGGAAGGGAAGGGAAGGGAAGGGAAGGGAAGGGAAGGGAAGGGAAGGGAAGGGAAGGGAAGGGAAGGGAAGGGAAGGGAAGGGAAGGGAAGGGAAGGGAAGGGAAGGGAAGGGAAGGGAAGGGAAGGGAAGGGAAGGGAAGGGAAGGGAAGGGAAGGGAAGGGAAGGGAAGGGAAGGGAAGGGAAGGGAAGGGAGACCTAATGAGGTGCATCCCAGGGTCTTGATGTAGTTGCTAAGCCACCCTCCATATCTGAAAAGTAATGGTAGTCAGGTGACTCGAACAAAAGGAAACATCACACTCCATTTTTTAAGAAGGTAAAGAGGAAGTCACTGAGAACCACTGATATATTGACTTTGTGTGGCAAGATTTTGCTAATGAGGGTGTTGAACAAATGGCTTCTGTCAGAAGATGCCAGAAGCTTTATCCATTTCTGACAGAGCCAATGCCAGCCACCTCCAAGACGTATACCTCCATCACTGTCTAAAGCTCAGTTAATCATCACCTCTGCGATAACATATTTAAGAAGGGGGGGAAAACAGCTGCTCAACAGTAGCTGGAAGAGAGGAGTGGGAATATGAGATAGAATCTCTGCAGATACCAAGGTCAGAGGTCAGTTGATGCGCGTGAGGAAAGGAAAGCATGTGGTACTCTCTTTCTGGGTTCACTCTTTCTGCTTCACTCTTGTGAGACTCCACCTGGATTACTGCATCCATCTCTGGAGTCCCCAACACAAGAAAGATGAGGACCTGTTAGAGCAGACCCAGAGTAGTGCCATAAAAGTGATCCTAGGGCTGACACACGTCTCCTGTGAAAAAAAGGCTAAGAAAGTTGCAATTGTTTGCTCTGAATAAAGTTTCAGGGAGATGTTATTGCGGCCTTTCAATAGTTAAAGGGGACTTACAAGATGGACAGGGACTTTTTAGCAAAGCCTGTTGTGATAAGACAAGGTGTAATGGTTGTAAACTAGAAGACAGTAGATTTAGATTAGATATAAGGAAGAAATTCTTTATTATGGGGGTGGTGAGACAATGTAACAGGTTGCCCAGATGTGGAAGACTTTTCATTGGAAACATTCAAGGTCAGCCTGGATGGGGCTTTGAGCAACCTGAACTAGTGAAATTAAAACAGGACAGAACAGCATAGAATAGAGTAGAATAGAATAAAATAGAATACAATACAATACAACACAATACAACACAATACAATACAATACAATACAATACAATACAATACAATACAATATAATACAATAGTTCAGTTGGAAAGGGTATACAATGATCACCTCCTCCACTGCCCTGTTCAGGGCTTAACAAAAGGTAAATGATATTAAAGGCATTGACCAAATGCCTCTTGACCACTGACAGTTATCCCTGCCCATGGCAGGTGGAGTGGACTGGATGAACTTTGATGATTCCTTAAAACAAAAAAAATTCTATGAGTCTATGATAACTTAAAAGTAAACAGTATTAAATAAATTAGCAAGAAACTCTTCAGTGTTGGATTGCTCTGGGGTTTTGTTTAAAATATATCTCTTAAGACAGTATTTCTTTCAAATTATAATTGAGGGCAATTTTAGTTTATGGAAATGAGTAGGGGATTTTCACAATGAAATTACCAAATGAAATACTGCTTACATTGCCAGTAAGTGAAAGTTTACCACAGTTCACTACCATCTGAGTTGTGTTATGGTAAGAATTATCAGTGTATCAAGGACACATCACAATAACAGAATGGTTAAGCTTCTACATTTCTAGTGTATCCAAAGCACATGATGTAAAAATTGACTGAGCATCTGTATAGCTTAAATGGGGAAAAGTATAGACTGTCTCTTTTTTAGAGCAGATGCTCAAACTCTAAGACAAAGCAGAGTGAAAGTCCTTCTTATTTCAATGGTGTCTCATTCATGGGAAAACAAGAAATGGGTCTTATTCCAGGCCAGCTAAAACACACTAACACAAATGACACTAACAGTGTCCTCTACTAAGAAAAGACCCTCAAGATTTAAACTATCAAGAATCTATTTTACTTTCATGATGGGTTTGAGGCACACAAGTAATTACATGGACAGAAGCTTGGGTTACAGTTATCTGTTTTAAATCTATACTGTTGATAAATGAAAGGACTTCAACTTCCAGTTTTCTGGCCAGAACTGATCACTACAAAGTTAATTCACTTAGAGAATGTTTACTAAAAACCTTGCATTCTTCTAGATAGTTTTAGTCCTGGATTTATCACAGGTGGACTGGTTACAGAGGATTTTCATGCAGTTATGATGTCTGTGAACATAGATGAGCAAGTCCTTTTTAAAACAAGCCATAACTGTCTGATAAATTAGACTACCATGGATGTAGAAGTAGTTTGCACATACACGACTAAATTTCTGTCTGTTGTAAAGGCTGTAAAATGCACTACAAAAATTTCCAAGTATCTAATTATTTTCTTGCAGTAGCATCTTTATAGAAACAATGTTTTTTAAACTGGTAATTCAATTATGTTTAGCAAAGGTGGGTCCATACAGCAAATGCCATATATACATATTTCAGGACTTTTACAACCTCTGCATTAAGCACTTTTACAACCTCTGCAGTGTATCTGTGGCTATAGTACTTTTTAATTATTACTATTTTTTTTAGATTAAGGATTTATTGCATTAAAGTGCTTCTGAAAACACTTCTGGAGTGTGTTCATGACTACAGGGTATTTCTTGTGTTACTTTTTTAAAAGAAAGTGATACACTAATTTGCAGGTGATTCAAAACTCTATAGCACAAGGCTACATTACTGCACACAGACATTCTTGGTTAACGTTACTCTGTGTCATCACAGCAATTTGAGGTACTGTGAAGCAAAACACATCTGAACAGAGCCCTACTGTTCTTATGCCACAGGCCCTTTTTCTGTTTCAGATGACTGGTAAACTCTTCACTGTTGCAACATTTGAAGCAAATCTTTCTATATAGCCTCCTATTTAATTCTGCATATAGTAAATGCATGCAAGCATTTCACAGTAGAGATTTTTGAGTTTTAACATAACTAAACTTCGATTTGCTTGCTTGCATGTGAAGCAGCATGTCATTCATTCCACCAGCTAGTTCAGGCAAACAACCCCTTTAGGTTTTCAGCCACTTGCTCAATAAGCTGCTTTTGTGTAGCAAAACTGAATTCAACCTGTATATTTGCTATTAAACATGAGACTGGGGGGTGGGAAGTGGGGGGGGGGGGTGGAATATTTGAGCCTTAAGGAGAAAAGGAATGTAGAACTTGCATCCAAGAGTGTCTGAAATGAAACACAAGTCAGATTATTACAGCCCTTTGAAGATAAAGTGTGCTATGGTCCCAAAAGATGATGATGTTATGGAAAAAAAACCCATAAAACCCTGTAGAAACACAAACTCCACACTAATATTTTTCTCTGTATTACAGTGTTGCCTTATAAGATAGGTTAATCCTACTCTTATGAAAAGAGAGTAACGACCTGTCTTTGCCTTGAAACAGCGCACCAGCTTTTTCTCCCATCATACACTTCCCCAAGTACAAAGAGAAAGAGAACTGGCAAATCTCCTGCCTTTGACACATTCCCATGGGATGTTGTATTATCAACATTTATTCTCCATCATGTCCCAAAAGTAGTTCTTCTAAACCCATATCATTTTGGGGTGTAAACTTTTCTAATTTGCTCTGTGCTTCTTAGAAAGCTTTCACCACTGTGCTACCCAAATTCTCTTCAATGGACCCCAGCTTAAACATGAAATTGCTTCATGGAAGTCATGAGCATAGTCCATTGTGAGATTTACTCTAAAAGCAAGGCACTTTCCATGTTAATTTTCTCATGAGAGGAAGAATCACTATAGGGTTTTTTTAATCATTGACAGAACTGTAAGATAAATTCCTCATGGTGATGGCTCAGTAAAGTGCTTACAACTCTGGGCATTCAGAAGAGCTTCAAATTTAGTTATATGATTAGTTCTTTCTCCTTTTTCTGTAATGGGGAAAAGAACTGTATAGGTACTATTGTTTCATGGAATTTGTTTGCTTTCAATTTAAGCTGGAAATTGTTTAGATTATAAGGAACAAAATCAGAGGAGTGCCACTGGTATTCGAAGCAGAAAATGCCGTAAGTTTACCCTGTATTTTAGTTTCTGTGAGAATTTATTTTCTGTTAGAACTTGGACCAACCAGAAAATGCTTTATTGTCTGAACAATGAAGTTCTACCCTTCTGAATCAGCATCACATATCTCTAGACGATCAGCTTTCCTGAAACTGAACTCACTTTGATGTTTATAAAGTTGAAGAGAATGTACATTTTGGTGTTTTTACAGTTGCTTTTGCAACTAAGGAAATACCTGGCAACAATTTGTGCTAGTTACATTATCAAACTGTTTATAGATTTTAGTCTAGGCAAGATGCACAATACAATGTGGGCTTTTTTAAATACTGAAGATATTTGTCATATTAAAAAACAAATTGAAAATATTTTTTTGTTTGCTCACCAATGTATCATCACAAAACTTTTGATAAAATGTTCATTTACCTGCTAAAAGCTAAGTGGGTGCTCTAACTTTGTACTCTACCTAAGGAACCTAATAAGAATTGTGGAAATGATTGGTTTATAATAATGCTTCCGAAGTGTGAGTTGGGTATCATATGTACAGTACAGCAAATTACAGAACACAGAAAAATAACCTCTCTGAATGTGTCTTTGTGCTAGAAAGAGTGGTGAACAGGCAGTAGCAGCAGTCCCCAAGAACAAGTGGTAAAGCTGAACAATTTAGTGAGACTTTCCTATGAAAAGGTTGGAATCGGTGTCTACAATTCACAGTTTTACAGTAAGTCTTTCTGGAAGTCTGCAAAGACCTGAAAATGGGATCTTCTGCATTTTAGTGGGCAGGAACTTCTTTAATAAAGTATCATTTAGTCCTTCAAAGGAGTCTGGGATTTTGCAGGAGTACACTTACTTTACAAAGCTGTACTCTCTAGGCTGTGTCTTGTGGATTCACAGTGCAGTATCAGACTTTGAATCATGACCTTAGCCTGCAATTGATGTTAAGACAAAAAGAAAGTGTTTTGGCACTCCACAGTGAGGAAGTGATGCTTTCATAGGTAGCATGCATTTCTTCAGAGCTACAGGTACTTAATGGTATTTTCACAAACAGGAAAAGAAATTCCTTATTCTGCATTATTCTGTAGACTTAAGAGAAAGAAGGAGAAATCACTAAACCAACTATTGCTGCAATCAGTCTGTTAATATCATAGTCTCAACAGTGTGAATTTTTTCCCAGTAGCTTCTAAATGAATATATTATACTATTTTCTTAATAAACTAAAAAGAAAAAAAAAAGTACAGTGGAGAGGAGAAATAGAAAATAGCCACATAAAGCACAACCAGGAAAATTGTAACAAATGTTGGTAGGTTCCTAATTAAAAAAGGGAACTAGAGTTGAAACATATGAGAAAAAGGATCAACATAACACAAGTATGTGGGGAGAGGGACAGGAAAAAATCAGTCAGAAAGGTCATTTTGGCTGAGACACAGTGGATGAATTTGTTTTGTGCAATACAACTGCTAAAGAGACTAGGGAAAGAAACAAACAGGAATGACAGAAATGAATAGAATTCTTCAATGACAGAGATATGAATAAACTTCTATCAGTAGGACTTTTTTCAATGAAAGCAGTGAATACTGGGAAGGTCATAAAAGATGAGGTATATAGATTAGTGAATAAATATAGCCTAGGAAAGAGAGACCAGAAACAAAAGTGAAGCTGAAAGCCTACCCACCTTCAATAGACATGGAAGTATTAGCTATAAATCAAACTGTGAAAGACATATACCCAGTAGTGACAAACCTTTATACAGTGTTGACTGCCCTGAAGGAAAATTATCAATTGTTTACAGTACTTGATTTAAAACATGCTTTCTTTTGCATACCCCTGGAAGAAGAATTGTAAATTGTTTGCTTTTGAGTGGGAGAGTCCACAAACAGGGCAGAAGGTACAGCTGACATGGACACAGCTACTCCAAGGATTTAAAAACAGTCCAACCAACTCTGGCAGCCAACCAGCAAAGGAACTGGAGATCTGGACAAACAAGAAGACAGCGACTCTGCGACCAGAACAGCTGCTCTTGCAATACATGGATGGTATTCTAATAGCTACTGAAGTCAGCCTGGATACAGGCAACTATTCTAATATCCCTCTAAGAGGCAGTGGGGGAAATCTTCAGATTCCTCCCAGAGGTCTGAGGGAGGGCTCCTCAAAAAAGGTATTGAGTCAGAAAGCCCAGCCTAAGTGTCTTTACATGAACGAATGCAGCATGGCTAATAAGCAGGAAGAATTGGAAACCGTGATGTCACTGGAGAATTATGATCTAGTTGCAGTCACAGAAACATGGTGGGATGATTCCCACATCTGGAATACTCCTGTAGAAGGGTGTCGCCTTTTTAGAAGGGATAGGCTAGGTAGGAAGGGTGGTGGAGTTGCCCTCTATGTTAAAAAGTGGATAGACTGTGAGGAGCTCTCTCTGAGAAGTGGCCAGGAGCAGGTTGAGAGCCTGTGGGTCAGAATTAGGGATGGGACTACTAAAGAACAACTGGTGACAGGGGTCTACTACAGGCCACCTGATCAAAGAGAGACTACTGATGAGGCCATCCTTCTTCAGCTGCTGGAGTCATCACGGTCACAGGCACTCATCCTGATGGGGGACTTTAACCACCCAGACATCTGCTGGGAAAACCACACGGCGAGCTGCAAGAGGTCCAGGAGACTCCTGGAGTCTGTAGATGAGAACATGCTGGTTCAAATAGTTGATAGACTGACCAGAGGAGATGCATTGCTGGGCCTGGTGCTCACCAATGTGGGGGAGATCATTAAAGGTGTTAAGACTGGAGACAGCCTGGGCTGCAGTGACCATGCCCTAGTTGATTTTGCGATCTCAAGGAATGTGGGCCTGGCAAAGAGTGGGATCAGGACCCTAAACTTTAGGGGAGCAAACTTTAGGCTGTTTAAGGACTTGTTGGCCAAGATCTCCTGGGAGGTGGTCCTTAGAGACAGATATGTTGAGGACAGCTGGCTACTCTTTAAGGATGCCTTTCTGAGAGCTCAAGGGCTCTCTGTCCCTCTGAATAAGAAAGTGGGCAGGAGGGACAGGAGGCCAGCATGGCTAAGCAAGGACCTGCTGGTCAAACTGAGGGAAAAGAAAGGCAAGTACAAGCTCTGGAAACAAGGGTGTGTTGCTTGAAAGAATACAGGGATGTTATTTGGAATTGCAGAGATGGGGTCAGGAAAGCCAAGGTGCAGATGGAACTGAACTTGGCAAGGGATGTTAAAAACAACTAGAAGGGATTTTACAGGTACATTGGCCAGAAGAGATAGGCCGAAGAGAGCATATCCTCTTTGGTAAATGAGAAAGGAGAATTGGCTGCAACTGATGAGGAGGAGGCTGAGGTGCTGAATGAGTTCTTTGCCTCGGTCTTTTCTGGCAGCCAGGATTCTCAAAATTCTCAAATCCCAGAACCTTGCATCACTAGAAATCTAGGTGGGACTAGGGGAGTAAATCCCCCCTCACTGTAAGGGCAGAGCAAGTCTAAGACTGCCTCATGAGACTGAATGTCTACAACTCTATGGGGCCAGACGACATGCATCCCAGGGTCCTGAAGGAGCTGGCTGATGTGGTTGTTGAGCCACTCTCCATCATATTTGAAAAGTCGTGGCTGTCGGGAGAGGTCCCTGGGGACTGGAACAAAGGTCACATCACTCCCTTTTATAAGAAAGGGAGCAAGGAACACCCAGGGAATTACAGGCCGCTGAGCATCAACTCTGTGCTTGGGACGATCATGGAACTGATCCTCCTGGATGACATGCTGGAGCACATGAGGGAAGAGCACATGATCCGGGACAGCCAGCACGGCTTCACCAAGGGAACGTCGTGCCTCACCAATCTGGTGACCTTCTATGATGGAGTGACAGCATCGGTAGATAAAAGGAAGGCAACCGATGTCATCTACCTGGACTTGTGCAAGGTCTTTGACACAGTCCCCCACCACATCTTTATCTCTAAATTGGAGAGATGTGGATTTGATGGGTGGACCATCCAGTGGATAAGAAACTGGTTAACAGACCGTAGCCAAAGGGTGGTGGTCAATGGGTCTATGTCCAGGTGGAGGCCGGTGACAAGCGGTGTCCCCCAGGGGTCTGTCTTGGGACCCGTTCTCTTTAACATCTTTATCAATGACATTGATAATGGAATTGAATGCATCCTCAGCAAGTTTGCGGATGACTCCAAGCTGAGTAGTGTGGTCAACACCCTAGAAGGAAAGGAAGCCATCCAGAGGGATCTTGACAGGCTGGAAAGGTGGGCCCGGGTGAACCTAATGAGGTTCAACACTGCCAAGTGTAAGGTGTTGCACTTGGGGCGGAAGAATCCCAGACATCGATACAGACTGGGAGAAGAGCTCCTTGAGAGTAGCCCTGCTGAGAAGGAGCTGGGTGTCATAGTGGACAAGAAACTTAACATGAGCCAGCAGTGTGCCCTTGCAGCTCGCAAGGCCAATGGTATCCTGGTCTCCATTAGAAAAGGGAGGCCAGCAGAGACAAGGAGGTGATTGTCCCTCTCTACTCTGCCCTCGTGAGGCGCCACCTGGAGTACTGTGTCCAGATCTGGGGCCCTCAATACAAGAAAGTTGTAGAACTGTTGGAGAGGTTTCAGAGGAGGGCCACGAAGATGATGGAACACCTGCCCTACGAAGAGAGGCTGGGGGAGCTGGGCTTGTTCAGCCTGGAAAAGAGAAGGCTGCAGGGGGACCTCATTGCAGCCTTCCAGCACCTGAAAGGAACCAGGAGGGGAATCAACTTTTTAAAAGGATAGACAATGGCAAGACAAGGGGTAATGGACTAAAGCTAAAGGAAGGAAGGTTTAGATTAGATATTAGGGGGAAGTTTTTTATAGAGAGAGTGGTGAGGTGCTGGAACAGGCTGCCCAGAGAGGTTCTGGAAGTATTCGAGAACCAGGTATTCGAGGCCAGGTTGGATGGGGCCCTGGGCAATCTTATGTAGATCCAGGCCTGGAAGTTAGTGGCCCTGCCTGTGGCAGGGGGGTTGGAGCTCTATGATCTTTGGGGTCCCTTCCAACTCATACCATTCTATGAAATATTGAACTTTTTAAGTTTTTGGGAACTGAATGTGTACAAAGTATCCAAGAAGAAAGCTCAAATAGCAAGCCAAACTCTAATATATTTGGACTTGGAGATTTCACAAGGATAAGAAAGGCTGGGAACTGAAAAGAGGCAATTTGTGGTATTCCAGAACCTTGGACTGTATGTGAATGGAGAGCATTTCTGGGAATGACAGGATGGTGTCGGCTTTGGATCATGCATTATGGTCTAACAGCCAAATCATTGTATGAAGCCCGAAAGTCTACCTCTTTTATATGAAATAGACACCAACAAAAGCCTTTTTAGAAACTGAAACTAACCTTGATGACAGCACCAGCCTTGGGATTACAAGATTTAACTAAAGACTTCCAATTATTTGTCCACGAACGACAAAATCTTGCTTTGGGAGTTCTGACCCAGATACTGGGAAATTGGAAAAAGACCAGTGGGGTACTTTTCTAAACAATTGGACTCGGTAAGCGAAGTATGGCACTCTAACATAGAAGCAATGGCAAGAACCATCACATATGGTGGTCACAGTGTTGGAACAAAAGTGGACACATTGGCAATCCCCAAAAAGGATGAAGAAATACCAGCTAGTTCATACAGAACAAAATTACGTAATCTTAAAAACAACTAACCTTGTGAATCCTGCAGTTTTCTTGAGTGCGACAAAGGAAGAAGAATAACCTAAACGTCACAGAATCACAAGGTTGGAAAAGACCTCTAAGATCATCAGATCCAACCATTCCTGTCCTATGCTAAACCATATCCCTAAGTACCTCATTTATCCTTTCTTTAAACACATCCAGGGTCAACATGACTGTATCGTGACCATTGAACATACATACTTCAGGCAAGAAGATTTGAAGGACATTTCTAACGAGGATCCTGAATGGGAGCTGTTTAGAGATGGCACAACTTTGTTCACAATGGAACTCGACATGTCGGATATATGGTAACAAGTGAATACAGTAATACAAGCAAACACATTACCCAATACAGCTTCTGCGCAGAAAGCAAAACCAATTGCATTAACAAGAACACTGGAATTGAGTAAAGAAAAGAAAGTAAATATATGGACAGACTCAAAATATGCCTTTGGAATAGTCCATGTAGCCCTATGGAAAGAATGAGGACTATTCTCCTCCCAGGGGGCAAATATTATAAGCATCAAAAGGAAAAAAATAGTCCCCTCGTGGCAGTGCGAGCAAATATATAATTGTAGTACAGCTGTGATGGTTTAGCCCTGGCTGGAGGCCAGACACCCACCAAAGACGGTCTATCACTCCCCTTTGTAGTTGGACAGGGGAGAAAATATATATTGAGAGGCTTAGGAATCAGCGTAAGGACAGGGAGAGATCATCCTTTCATCAACAACATGGGCAAAACAGACTCATCACAGAGTGAAGGAAAGAAAACGAACTAATTTATTATACTACACTACACGCACAGTGAAACTGGAGTTGGGAACGTGACCAAATCTAAAAACAAAGTGACCAGATCTTAAAACACTTTTCCCCCACCACACTCTCCTTAGCAGACTTTAGTCAGGGTTTTTGCTCCCTTCTTCCCTGCCGTTGTGGCACAGGGGGGCAGGGACTGTGGAAATGGGTTCTCGGTAGCACCTTCCCCCCCCATCCCTCCATTCTCAGCAGACTTCCCTTTAGTCATGATCTTGCTCCCTTCTTCCTCCCCGTTGTGGCATGGGGAGGAGCAGGGACTGGGAAAAATGGAGTAATTTTCTTTTTCCAGATCTTAAACCACCTCTACCTTAACACCCCCGTCCTCTCCCTTCTTAGCAGACTTCACTCTAGTCATGATTTCACTCCCTTCTTCCCCCACATCATGGCACAGTGCCGGTGGGGAGGGAGGAGGGCAGGGTTTTAGAAAATTTGATCATCAGAATGGCTGAAATCATTTAGATATGGGAAGTCATAAGTAGAGTAAGAAGTGAATACACCAGATAAAGTTAGTATGTGTCACAGAATCACAGAATGTTAGGAGCTGGAAGGGACCTCGAAAGAGAGGGATCACCTAGACTAAATCACACAGGATATCATACTGTAGAAACTGGTAGAGGAGGGGCTGGAAAGAGAAAACTGCACAATTTTAGAGATAACTAAGAAAAAATACATTTACATATACATAAAAAGTCATGGTTGAAAATAAGCAAAGCACTGGAATAGGCTGCCCAGGGAGGTGGTAGATTCTCCTTCTCTGGAGATATTCAAGAATCATCTCGACACCTATCTGTTTAGTATGAGCTAGGGAGCCTGCTTTGGCAGGGGGGTTGGACCTGATGATCTCTCGAGGTCCCTTCCAATCCCTACAACTCTGTGATTCTGTGATACCATAGTGGTATGTGAGCCAACAGTACAGCTTCACCTTGAACGCCAATGTGTTCTGGTCACTCTGCCCATAAATAATATAAAAGTGTTCAGAGGAAACTGACAAAAAGAATAAGCACAAAGAGGGTCCAAGGAAAGTGCATTGAAAAGATGAGTAGCTGGCAATGTGACAAAGGCACAGAAAAAACATGCTTCTATTCATATGCTCTCAGAGAATAACAAGATTTAAGCAAAAATGAAATTTTTTTTGATGCTGAAGTTTCTGTAAGATGAGATTTTTTTTTACTCTGAAACCAAAGGGTTAGAAAGGCTCCTCATTATGCAGGTTATGACATTATTTTCTGGCATGGATTTTCTTACAACTTTTTCTGAAGCAGCTGACACAGGACACCATCACAGACAAGTTACAGAGTACTAAAAGCCAGAAAAATAGAATAGGAAAATGAAAAAATGTGTTCTTAATTCTATTTTCAATTTTGCTGAAGTTTATTAGAATATAATTTATTAAGTCCACTTGAAACTTTTTTCTAGCACATTAAGATTTAATAGATTTCCAGTCCATGTCACTTTGATAAACTTCCTTCAAATTTCTTTTAATTTTCAGATTCTGTTCCTATTTTCTCACCTTTCCATATCTGTTTTATCTTGTATCCTTCTGTGAATTCCATTCAGGAAAACTGAAGCTCCCAATGCATCTTGAGAAATGGGGCTACTTTCTAATAGAAATCACTGTATACTTTTCCTTCTTTACGTATTCTAATTTGTGCATGCTGAAAATTAATAAAGAAAAATATTATTTCAATAAAAGAGAGGAGGGACAATAGACATCGGAAAGGGAGGGAGGGAGGGAGGGAGGGAGGGAGGGAGGGAGGAAGGAAGGAAGGAAGGAAGGAAGGAAGGAAGGAAGGAAGGAAGGAAGGAAGGAAGGAAGGAAGGAAGGAAGGAAGGAAGGAAGGAAGGAAGGAAGGAAGGAAGGAAGGAAGGAAGGAAGGAAGGAAGGAAGGAAGGAAGGAAGGAAGGAAGGAAGGAAGGAAGGAAGGAAGGAAGGAAGGAAGGAAGGAAGGAAGGAAGGAAGGAAGGAAGGAAGGAAGGAAGGAAGGAAGGAAGGAAGGAAGGAAGGAAGGAAGGAAGGAAGGAAGGAAGGAAGGAAGGAAGGAAGGAAGGAAGGAAGGAAGGAAGGAAGGAAGGAAGGAAGGAAGGAAGGAAGGAAGCGTTACTCTAGAAGAAGAAATCTGAATTTTTATTATAATATATTAGGCATTTAGGTAACCCCGATTTCTGCTTACTTTCTATACTACATTCTATTGAACTGCAACTTTAATGATTTTTAAACAGTAATTCTCTAAACTATTTTCTTTGTCCCTTTTAATATAGCAGCTTTTATTGTATTAGAAAATATCACTTATTTTATTGCTTTCTCTACCAGCGATTCTACACTAAGACCCATTTGACAGACACAATATCTATATTTATTTATATTTATTTCTATTTTTTATTTATTTTTAATTCGGTTAATCACAGTTGTCCTCAAATACGAAGGAATATTTCCTTACTAGAACATACCAAAACAGTCTTTCTAGAAAGGAACTTCCAATATTGTATGTTGTTATGTTGGCACAGTTTTTCCATTTCTTTGTACAAATTTATAGAATGCCAGCTGCCACACTGTACTAATCTTCTTAATTAAGTTTCTACTTTTATTATTGCTGCATTATTTATATCATTTTATATTTGGTTTGTGGGGTTTTTTTTTAAATTTACGAACTCCATGAAAAATTCTTCCAGTTCCCTTCCTTAAGATTTTATTGTTCTAAGAAAAGTTAGTGTATTTCAAACATGGCAGCATAAACGGAATTTTTGGCATGACTAAGGGAACAGCGGAGATAAACTGAATAACAGTAAAAATCCAGTAATAAAAATAATTGGAGTATTTTATAGTTCTAATTCATGCTTTTGTGCACAACTACAACAGCCAGCATGGGATTGTAGTGACCAGAACATACAGAACTATGCTCTGAAGAAAATATTAGTTGTAATAAATTTTCCAGTTCTTGAAACAACTTAAATATATTACTTCAGTACAGGAAATAGCTGATTAGTATACATAGGCAGGGATACTGTATTTTTCAGAAATTAATTTCAGACAAGATACAGAGTGTTTGTGTCTCCAATAATCCTTGAGCTTTAGTATTGTGTCCTGTCCAGCATATTGTCTCTACTAGTTGCTGGTGGGCATGTTCTCCAGAATGCCTTTATTATTATAACAATATTAGGATTTTTCTTTCTGCTGTTAGTCAGTTTATTCAGTATGTCCCTTGCCCAAACTGCAATCCTTGAAACAGTGATATCAAATTAGTATTGATCATCACAGCAACTCATCACTGAATTAGTGGAGATTTTCCCACAGACTTCAAGAAAACGTGGCTCAAACCTTGAAGGAACTATCTTAATTCTTAACAGGCACATCTTTCACAATTACATATCAAACTTTTTTACACTGGTAACCATTTTAATCTCTTTAAAAATCAAACCAACCAACCAACCAACCAACCAAAGAAAGAAACAACCCACTTTCTTTCCTCTGTTTCTTTGAAGCAGAGTCATCAAGAAGATTGAAAATGTTACTGCTTATTACTGAATAAACATCCACAGTGATTAAATACAACTGGGGAAGAAGAAAAAAAAAAGAGCAGAGAAGGAATGTTTGTATGACTAATTCTTTCCTGAAATAGCATACATCACGCATCATTATAGCCTTCTTTTACTGAGAACTGTAAGTAACAAATATTGTTCATTCTTCACCTCTCTAGACGCCATGATATAAACATAGCATCATTGATTGTTACAGTAGTTATTTGTAGTGTTTGTCTTTTGCTGCTGCGCTCCTTTCTTTCCTGGCTTCTTTCTCTGAAAGCTATAATTCCTCTTAATGAAATTGAGGGAATATATTAAGTAATTTCAAGGGGTGAAAACTTGTAGAGTATCTTATTGAGAAAGTCAGTGGTAAAAAAGATAATGTGATAATAAAAATATTCTCACATACTATGCAACTGTAATAAAACTTACCATGCCTTACAATGGTAAGAAATTTCTAAATAAAGAAAACAAAAATTACAGAGGTAAAAAAACATGGCATTGGATCATTTTTTTATGACTTAACAAATCCATAGGTAGAGGTAAAGTCCAATGAGGTCAGTGCATTGATTTTTCGAGAGCCTCACAAAAAGGATTTGGTACAAAATATTAGAGCAAGGAACGAGATAGTTGTTCTCGTTGGATATTTCTTACTGTTAGCACTCTGGGATGGATTTTTCTTAATATTGGTTCTGGTTGGGTTTTGCTGCAGTTTGTTTTGTTGTGGTTTCTTTTTCCAAAACAAAGCTCAGTTTTGCAAATCAGTCTTAGAAACTTATTTATCAGTATTTATCAGAGTATTTTCAATCTCAAATAAAAGGATGGGTAATTCCTATTAATTTCCAACTATCTCTGTCTTTGAAAATATCTCATTAACAAAATAATATGTTGCAATTCATATCTTGTCAAAGAAGATTTTAAAGTTCTCTGATCTATTTTATTATACTTGGTCTTTTCACTAAAATAATTCTTCCTTATAACAGTTCCTCAATATAAATGATTGATCTCTGAAGTTGACCATTTACTCCATAGTCTTTTATAAAATGGTACTTTTTCTGAAATTAGTGCCAACTCATATGTGTGGATATAGTACTTTGAGAGTGATTAACAGAAACCAGTTCTCTAAAGCTCTTAAAACTCTTATTTGAGTGTTGTAGATTTTTAAAAAATTATATTATTTATTATTCACATAAGTCATAAATCTGAAAGAAAATGAAATGTATTTAATTTAAAAGTATGCAAAATACTGTCAGACTATGCTTTTGATTTAAAATATTCAGATGTTTTCCTTTGTTTTTACTTTTACAGTTACAGTGCGTCCTCAGATTATACTCATTTTGTCCTTAGGGCACACATCCACTCAGAACTTACACATGCTAAAGAATTTTGGACTGGTTAAAAAAAGATGTAGTATTTTATTTACTTAAGGATTTTCTAGCACCTACCCTTGTAAACCACTCACTGTAAAAGTCAAACTGCTTTAGACATGTAGCAGGGAATAAAGAAATGGCAATCACTTTGCTGATAACTGAAGAAAAAAAATCAGCTAGCTGTACTGTATAAATAGAAAACGGAAATATTCTCAGTTATTTAGAATTGTTTCAGTCTGTTTTCCTTTTTTTTTCTTTTCCTCCTTGCATTCAGGAATAACCAGGCTCACTACATAAGTATCAGTGCTCTTCAAAACAAACTTGCAACATCCTTATACGAGCTTAGAGATGTTCAGTTCCACCAGATGAGCTGCCCCCTCATAACTCTTATATTTTGTCCTGTCACTATGGTCAATAAAGCTATTATGTGAAAAGTGCAAAATGCCACTCATTTGTTATATGTGCTCCAAGCATTTTTCCCTGTGTGTAAAATTTATCTATTACACTGCCAAATAATGCTCTTACTTTTAGCAGTATAAGCTAAGTGAATGCCAGTCAGATTCCATTGACACATGTATTACCAGCAAAACCCTCAGAGTTTAGTAGCATGTGTCATTGGAAGTTTTGATCTTGAGAAAAGTGTTTAGTGAAAGGTTAATCAAGAGTTCTGAAGTAATGTAGAGAGATTAAATAGAAGATCACCTTATACAATTATAGAAACAAACTTTTGTTGAACTGGCCTAATTAGAGGCCCATTAGAAGTTATTTGAAAAGATTTTCCATTCTGAATTATGAATTCAGTACCATGAGAATTTTGGTAAGACTACTTTTATTTTCCACTTCAGCAACTAAGCCATAATGATCAGCTTGAAGTACTGAAATGGCACCAATTCTTGGTGTGAACCAGTGTTTAAGAGGACTGTGTTGTTATTTTGGTATTTTCATTTGCTATAGACACATGTAGTTACAGAAAATGCCTAAGTACTAGATTATAAATAATACCTTATGCAAGCCTTTTCTCTTGTTCTGAAAACAATGTTTGCTATCAACAAGAATCTGGTCAAGAATGAATGTATTCTACAAACTGTTGTGTTTCTAGATATTTCCAGATTGTTGCGTCGTAATTATATGATTCTGAAAAGATGCAAATGCTTTCCATTTGACATGTAATGGCGTACCAGTTCCTAAGATGATTTGTTGATTGTGTTTTATAGTTTATCAGCAGAAATGTGATTGTTACAATAGAAATAATAATAATAAAAATATTATAGTATAAGATAAATGAAAAAGAATCTTACTTTGAAAATTATTCAGTATTTTATTTAATTAATGCTC
Organism: Laterallus jamaicensis coturniculus; assembly: GCA_022605575.1. Taxonomy (NCBI): domain Eukaryota; kingdom Metazoa; phylum Chordata; class Aves; order Gruiformes; family Rallidae; genus Laterallus; species Laterallus jamaicensis. The sequence goes on along the minus strand of JAKCOX010000045.1, from coordinate 2,011,742 downwards.
CTAGTATTTAAATTTGTGTATAGCTGTTGTGGCTTAACCTGGCAGACAGCTAAATCAACCACACAGTTGTTTGGTACTCTCCCCAAGTGGGATGGAAAGAGGATCTAAAAGAAAAAAAAAAAGCTAAAACTTGTGAGTTGAGATATAGTTTTACAGTACAAAAAAAGTAAAATAATAATAATAATAACAACAACAACAACAATAATATACAAGTGTTCCACAGCACAACTGTTCACCAACCAAAGCCAATACACAGTGCTTAAGCCAAACTGCCTCCCAGCCCACCCCTCGGTTATATACAGAGGATGACAATATATGGCATGGATTATCCCTTTGGCCAAGCTGGGTTAGCTGCCTGGACTGCATCCTCTCCCAACTTATGGGGTGCCACCCATTTTCCTCTTTGTCTCGCTAGTAAGAGAAGCTGGCAAGTCCCTAACTGTTTTGCAACAACTAATGACATCAATGTGTTATCCACATTATTCTCATTCTAAATCCAAAACACAGCACAATACCAGCTGCTAGGAAGAAAATTAAATTTAATCTTGGCTGAATCCAGGACAATAGTTTAGGTAGCGTTGTTTGTCAATTTACTTTTGCACTTCTGAGCTTCATTTAGGGTTTGACTCCAAGAGCTGCAAGTTTATTCTCATTGCTGAAGTTGTATGGTTGACTTGCAACATCTACAGCTTCAGAAAAAACATATAATGGGTGTTATATCTCTTCTTCCACTGTCTGTGGTTGCTAGGCATTCCTACAATATCTGTTACTTTACACCTTGTTGTTTTCTTCCACTGTCAACAGTAGTTATCTATTTCTGTACAGGGACTCAACACTTGTTTGGTTTTTTTCTGTGTGTGGGATTTACAGAGGCCTAGACATCCCTGCTAAAATACACCAAATATTTTAGTTACTATAGTAATGGATTGATTATAATAAGCAGGATAAATAGCTGTTAAATCTGACTTGTCCTCTGATCTTGATTTCAAAGTATCTTATATCCCATTTTATGGCTGAAGCACCTCAGCTGCAGAGTGGAAACTGACAGACAGAATGGAAACAAAGCCAAGACTTTCAGGCCAGAAGCTCATCAACTGAACCTAGCACCTTCATTAAAAATTATTTAGATTAGGGATATTTTCTTATTTCAGAGGCCTGTCTTCTTTTAGGCAGAAATTTAATGGAAGGTATAAAATTAATTTTACATGCTAAGCTGCAAACATTTTATCGTAAATTGTTCTTTAATGTACAAATTTTAGATTTAGTTATACTGGTTTATGTATGAATCATCTAATATTATTTTATAGGATTTTGGCATTTTAATTGCACTTTAATATTTCTGAGTACTTGCTTTATATTAGACTGGACTTCCTCCTGTTTAGGATGTTATTGGCAGTTTTGTGATTTTATCCATTAAGTAGGAAACAGGAAAATAATTTTAAACATTTTTACTTTAAAAGTTTTATAATCTTTAAATATGGCATACGGCCAGTAATACTAAAGCTTTTATTTTTTACCAGTGAAAATTTGCTATCTCAGGGAATAGAATAATGACATCTACATCATAATTTCAACCTTCTGGGAACCTACATACAGTGAATAGTAGCATGTTGCTGTCTCCTGCTGTGCAAATGTGGCACAAATTGATTAAAAAATGTATTAAATATGTCTTCTAAAAATTAATACTTTTTGGTCTCTCAGGTTACTGATATAGGGGTCTCTCATACATTAATACGTTTCAATATCTCTGAAGCAGTCTTAATCACAGATTACCTGAAGCCTGCCTTTGTTATTGGCCCAATTGTAACTAAAATTGGGTTACTAATTTCCCCTCCAGACAGAGACTGATTAAATGTCAGTGGATTTGGAGCATCTTCTTCAGATATGTGAATCTTTCAAGAGTCACAGGATAGCAGGTCTATGAAAATTATTCCATTTACAATACCATACATAATTTTTTTTCAGTGTATTTGAAGGAACATTGGAAGAAGAAGGAATGAGAGGAGCTTTAAAATGCATGTCCTCATTAGTGTTTTTTATGAGAACAAAACATTTTAATTGAAAGAAATTTCACTCAAAAGAGTGATTTTAAAACTGTAAGATGTGATTATTTGATCTTAGACTTCTGTGTGATTCAAGTCCTGACCTAGGCCCTAGGAGTCTTGGGCCCTAAAGTCAATTTACAGCAAGCGTTCACACCATTTGTCTTGGTGGAAACACAGGACACACAATTGGAAGGGAATATTCTAATTTTTAAACTCTATCTCCTATTGTTTTTTTTCTCAACTCTGACATAATTCATCTTCCCTGCTACACAGAAGATACTTACTGTGTTCTTGAACATTGTATATCTTTTATTAGTGTTGTAATTATATTTAATGTTGCCTTCTCCCACTATCTGTTGAAACTGAACAAAAATAATGATCTATTCACAAATAATCTAATAATCTTAGGTTAGCCAATATGTGAAAAGAGACTTCCGTAGTCTGATTAGCACAAAAAATCATAACTCTAATACTCTGAAATCATAATGTTGGCCTAAAACTCCAGAGAAGTTTTTACCACTTCTTATGAATGTTTCACAATATGTTCAAAAATTAATATTAACTATATGACAGTGTCTATTTTCTATAATTTTTCTGTTCTTAACTCTCTAGTTGCCTTCCTGTAACCTCTCATATATACTTAACCTTTCCTGCTGTATCACCTCTAGCAGGCTGTCACAGTCCCCTGCTTTTCTGATCCTCTTACATTGCTGACATATTTCTCTTCATTTTCAACTATCATCTTAAACTTTTTAGCAGGAGTACACAAAGAAGCACCAATTTATGCAAGTAACATTATCAGTCTATACTAAATACAGCTGATGGCTAACTAACACTGTTCCAAATAGCTTTAAGATAAAGTAAAAAAAAATTTAAAATTGTTGAAATAAATTTTAAAGGTTCACTTTTGTGGAAAGATTTTTTTCCCTTTAAATCAGCATGAAAATTGGAATAAAACAAGGCAATGACTACCATAGAACTGTATGAAATAGGTTGTATATTAACTTTGATCTCATCGATAAAAAGCTTACATTAATATAAAAAAGAATCAAGACTAAAATACTGATGAGCTTGAAACAATCAGGTCCTTTTTTTAACCAAAGCATGTAAAAATGTATGTAGAATAAATCCCTGACAAGTGGTGTCTTTTATTGTGAGCTTGCAATACTTAGCTTTTATTGAACAAAAGGTCCTAGCTTTTGCTGAATAAAAGGTAGGGTTTCTGTCTTCATGGCAACAACAACAAAAGAAAAAGAAATATAATACATTCCCTGTGTACCACTGTAGGAAAAAAACATGGACAAAAGCCCATGGCACTAACCATTTCCATCATCAGCTTTCGAAATCTTTCAAGAAATGTGAAATCTTAAATACCACAGCATTGAAAATGAAAGCTCTGCAAAAGATCTACACAAAATAGACCGGAATTGAAAGAAATGGTAATGGACTACCATATGAAGCCTGACAACAGAGAGATTAATAAAAAAAAAAATCTATCATTTCAGTATTCAACTGTCACTTAATGGACATGGATGCTACTCCTACCCAGGCTCTAATGGTGTGATTATAGTCCATAACTAACTATCCCTTTCAAAACTCAGCTTCTTCTGCTTCTGGAATAAATCCCTAAATTTAACATATAAAATTGCTGCTTATAATACATTATTTATTGAAAAATAATTTATCTGTCCTTCCATCCTGTACAGCTGGTGAAGTGTGGATATATGTTGTTCCAAAAAGCTTAGCATATCTTAAATATTTACTAGGTGAGCATATTTCAAACTCTTTCACCATGCTCCCAGATTCTCTCAGTGTAAAAAAGGGGACATACAGCCATGTATCTCCTAATGTATTATTAGTTTTACAGACATAACAATATTAGGTTGAAATGATGCTGAACATTAATTGTGTTGTTCAGTATTCATGAACTGAGGGGAAAGTAGTTAACCTGGGTTTGATATTGCTATTTGACACTTGCAAATGCCTTTGGCATGGACTTCACAGTCTGTTGAGGCCTCCTCCACAGTGAAAATTGGCTCTAAAATCAGATGGCAATTGCTTACAAAAGTCATCTAATGACAATCAATGCCTGGAATTTGCAGTCAAATAAATCCAATTTAAAAATAAAATATGTTGTTAAAAGAACATATTATTGGATCCTCCATTTGTATATGTCCTAGTTAAGCCTAAGACATTGAGCTTAAGACAAAAGAATTGTTTGAAAATTATAAACCATGTCTATATAAATCCAGTAAATGTTTGATCTTCAGACCTTAGGCAATATCAACAAATCTCACAGTCTTCATGGAGACATAGACCTGCATACTTCAGAAAGTCCCTTCCCAGTATGAACTAAATTCTGCCCATGGGTATTCCAGTTATTTCCTTTTAAAGTTCTTTCTTTTTAATGCACAGTAAAGGCTTCATTTTTGTTCTACAGCACAGCACAACACACAAGTGCTATAAATTCAACATCCAAGCTACTACTTTTTCAACAATCATTTTTCCATACTTTTCTTTAATGTACTGTCCTTGTATGCACAGTATATTTCAGTGAAAGCTTATCTTCACAGTTCATAGCCATATGATACAAGTCCATAATTAAGCTCATCACCAGGCACTGAAGAAACAAGAATGGAGAGTGAATGTCTGAAGAAATATTTGGCTATAATCTCTCCACTTATGCATTTTGCAAGCTCATCAAGCAATCTTACCTTAGAAGTTAATGCTTGCTGCATGAACTGCATGTCTGGGGTTAATTTTCATGAATATCACAATACCACATTTATCAGAAGCTCAGAAAAGAAAAAGGTAAAGCAATGGCTTACAAATAACCTGACAAAAGCTTTTGTCACATAGCTTGTAGTAATACTTAGTGCTCATTTTTCTTACATATTATATTAAGAATCTTATGGTTAGAATACAGTTGATCCTGACACAGTCGGCTGAGTAACTGTCATATATATAAAAAACAAGATATGCATTTAAAAAGAGAGTTTATGAAAAAGATCCAAGTATTTCCATATTTATAAGTTTAATAAAGTCTGCTATACAGACATATTAAATGAAATCCCATAAACAGCTTAAGGAAACTAAAAGAGAATAAATGTTTCCTTGGTAGCATTATTGATAAACTTATTAAAAAAAAACCCAAAACCAGTAAGTACACCTACAGCAACCGATGCACACATAAAGAGCATAGGGCAGAAACACGATTTATTCTGTTTATTCATTAAATTTAAGTTACCATCCAGCAGTTGTTCACATTAAATCAGAAGAACATTTTCTTTATCTATAAGTACACAAAACAGCAGGGAAATAATTGTCACATAAACCCAAAATTACAGAGATATTTTGTCTTTCCAGCATTAAAAGTATTCTTTTTTTTCATTTAATATTGATAGTCAAAGGAGTTATTCAAATTTTGTCTTAGTTAAAAACAATTTCCCCTGCAACTGGCTTTACATCACCTGAGAATACTTTTTCTCTAAGGATTGTTTTTTAAATGTTATATGCATGTGTGTCTCTATCTCTTCCTTTCTATCTCTGTCCCCCCAATATTTCTATATTTTATCTTTGTAACTTTGGGGTCAGCCACTCAGGTAGTCATCATAAGAATATTAGTCCAGAATATTTCACACAAACCAAGCAAAACTTTGACTGCAAACTAGTTGTTTGTCAAATAAGAAAAGAAACCTGATTTTCACTTTCATACATTTTTAATTCAATATGAATGGTAGCAGCAGATTGGGGCATTGGTTTCCATTCATAGTGTTCTCTAATTTGGCTAATACATGTTTTGGACTTGACTTTTAATTGGTTTTTAACTTCAAAAAAATTAAACATTTAAATTACATCAATAATAAAGAACATTTCTGTGTTGCACACATAGAATTTTATGTAGCTCATTCATAAATCCTTTGCTTCATTATATACCTTCAGTTCTATGCTTTTTCATTTTATTGTTCTGTTCTTATGAATTGTACTGAATTTCATGTCCTTTTTCTTCAAGTTCTTTTTTTTTTTTTTTGCTATGCAAAATAATATGTTATACTATGCAACATTGTCTAATATAAATGATAATATCTATCATAGCAACATGTAAATTTCTAAGACATGCTTATACATTAAAACTAAAAATATGGTTCATAAAATAAGAAACCCAAAAGGCAAAGACCCAGGAATCCTTACTGTAGTTTTATTATAATCTCAAGAATTTTAAGAAAATAGAATGTGCTTTGTGGGGCTTGATTATTAATACTTTAATGCCTGGGGTTAACATTGTTGCTTTAACATCTGTTCTTAGATTTGTGTAGTATAATAAAGTAATTATGTTTTAAATTTAAAAATTATGGTTATTTCACATGTAGGATGGTATTGTCATTGCATTAATAAATATCACTCATTGTGGTCAGCATTCATTTTGAGATATATGGGATGATTTAAATTATAGAGAAAAGACAGGGAAGTATTTTCATTACTTTTTCTAGATACTGATCCATTTTGAACTATTTTAGAGTAGAAATTAATGGTGTGGAAGATGTCTATTGAAAACTCAGTAGGAAAAATATGCTGAAACAAAGCATGTAGAAGACAGCTGAGACAGGGTATGAAGGAGACCCAAAAGATCTCATCCATGTCCCAGGAAAGAGGAGGAGTCATGACTGAGCTGTTGGCAGAGGAAGCTATTAGAAACTGATCCAGTGCTTCTGGGCAGTGCATCAAAAATATGTGTTGTGAACATAACTGAGGTCTGAATTGACCAGGAAATGCAACTTAAACCTCTGCATAGAACAGACCACTTCATCTTACAAACCACATGCTGTCCATATGGATCATTGCTTTAACTATACCAGGATAAATTAATGTATTTTAATTATGGTAGCTCACAAAGTAATTCTCCACTTCAATTCTCCTTCATTCTTTTATGTATATTCTCATATGTTCTATGTCTTATTTTCTTTTTAAAAGGATTAGAATAAGATATTAGAAGTTCAGTTTTACCATTTGAAAAAAAGTGCAGCTGAATTAAAAACCATTGAAGCTGCTGAAATGAAAATTCAGAAACACTAATCCAGCTCTAAGTTTTGTCTGCCCTATTTAATATTAGTTTATTAGTGGCGAAAATGACATAAAAAGTGCAAAATATTTGTCATTTTTAGACTCACTCGGAGATATTATGCATGCATAAGACAGCTTGTGTATTGATTTCTAAATTGCATAGATTTGGTTTAGATGTATTTCATTAAATGTTTAGCTTGCAGCTAGAGACAACCATTCTATAAACATTGATAGAGGAAAACAGCATAGAAAAATCTTTTTTTCATCAGCAATTCATGCAAGCATTATTTCAAATGAAAGTCAAGTTATTTCAATTTCAGATTTTAAGTCCATATTCATCTACGTCTAGTTTTATCTCGTGGGAGCTATAGTTCAAATGATTCCTTTACATATTCTCTTCTAAGAACTATTTTCCCAACCTGGGCTGTATTTCTAATTATCACAGTAATTCTAGCTAGATTGATTCTGTATGAAAAGTTTTTTTTTCTATATTTCTCATTTAAGTAAATATGATTTATTTTGTTTCTTTCAATTAGCAGCTGATCCCTAAAATTAGTTGTTGAGCTAAAGAGGAATAGCCTGTGAGAAATACTTCTTCACTTAAAGATGAACAATAAATTGAGAAGCAACAAAAAGATGTAGAAAAAACCTGATCACAATCACTCTGGAACTCATCTGGTCCTTCCAGGTTCACCTAGAGCAGGCTGAGTAGGTTCATGTCCAAGTGGGTTTTGAATATCTCCAGAGAAGGAGACTCCACAACCACTCTGAATAGCATGTGTCAGTGCTTTGTCACCCTCACAGTAATGAACTTTTTCCTTATGTTCGGATGGAACTTCACAGAATCACAGAATCACAGAATCTTAGGGGTTGGAAGGGACCTCAAGAGATCATCGGGTCCAATCCCCCTGCCAAAGCAGGCTCCCTAGCTCATATTACATAGATAGGCGTCCAGACGAGACTTGAATATCTCCAGAGAAGGAGACTCCACCACCTCCCTGGGCAGCCTATTCCAGTGCTCTGTCACCCTCACTGTGAAAAAGTTCTTCCACATGTTGGTGCGGAACTTCCTATGCTCCAGCTTACAGCCATTGCCCCTAGTCCTGTCCCCAAAGACTACTGAAAAGGGGCTGGCCAATTCCCCCTGCCACCCATGTCTAAGGTATTTGTAAACACTAATTAGGTCCCCCCTAAGTCTTCTTTTTTCCAGGCTGAACAGACCCAGCTCACTCAGTCTTTCCTCATAGGGGAGATGTTCCAGACCCCTAATCATCTTTGTCGCCCTTCTCTGGACTCTCTCCAGAAGGTCCCTGTCTTTTTTATACCGGGGAGCCCAGAACTGGACACAATATTCCAGGTGGGGCCTGACCAACGCAGAGTAGAGGGGGAGGATCACCTCCTTCGACCTGCTGGACACACTCTTCCTGACGCCTCCCAGGATCCCATTGGCTCTCTTAGCCACCAGAGCACACTGCTGACTCATAGCTAACCTGTCGTCAACCAGGACCCCCAGGTCCTTCTCCACAGAGCTCTTTTCCAACAGGTCATCCCCCAGCCTGTACTGATACATGTGGTTATTCCTCCCCAGGTGCAAGAGTTTTACACTTGCATTTGTTGAATTTCATTAGATTTCTCCCTGCCCAGCTCTCCAGCCTGTCCAGGTCTTGCTGAATGGCAGCACAGTGTTCCTGCGTGTCAGCCACTCCTCCCAGCTTTGTATCATCGGCGTACTTGCTGAGGGTAGATGATATTCCCTCATCAAGGTCGTCAATGAAGATATTAAACAGGACTGGACCCAACACCAAGCCCTAGGGAACACCGCTAGTCACAGGCCTCCATTCAGATTCTGCTCCACTGATCACGACCCTCTGAGCCCTGTCTGACAGCCAGTTCTCAACCCACATCACTGTCCACTCCTCTATCCCTTGTTTCCTTAGCTTTTCTATCAGGATGTTGTGGGAGACAGTATCGAAAGCCTTGCTGAAGTCAAGGTAGATGACATCCACTGCTCTCCCTCCATCCACCCAGTTGGTAATGACATCATAGAAGGCTATGAGATTGGTCGAGCACGATCTTCCCTTGGTGAATCCATGCTGACTATTCCTCATGACCTTCTCTTCCAGTTGTTTGGAGATGGCATCCAAAACAAGCTGTTCCATCACCTTTCCAGGGACAGAAGTGAGGCTGACTGGCCTATAGTTACTAGGATCCTCCTTCTTGCCTTTTTTAAAGACTGGAGTGACATTGGCTATCCTCCAATCTTCAGGCACTTCTCCTGTAGTCCAGGATCTATCAAAGATGATAGAGAGCGGCTCCGCAATCACCTCCGCCAGCTCTCTCAGCACACGTGGATGTATCCCATCCGGGCCCATGGATTTGTGTGCATCCATTCCTTTGAGTCACACTTGGACCACCCCTACCTCTACTAGAGGTGAGCCATTCATTCCCCAACCACTCCTACTTACATCTGGGATCTTTGGGTCCCGAGAAGCCTTCGGAGTAAAGACCGAGGCAAAGAAGGCATTAAGTATCTCCACCTTCTCATCATCTCCCGTTACCAGGACACCCGCCTCATTCAACAAGGGACCTACATTATCCCTGGTCATCCTTTTACTATTCACATACCTGAAAAAACTCTTTATTGCCCTTTATGTCCCTTGCCAGCTTAAATTCTAAGCAGGCCTTAGCCCTCCTAGTTGCATCCCTACAGGCCCTGGCCACATCCTTATATTCATCCCATGAACTTCTGGTGTTATAGTTTGTTCCCATTACACCTTGTCCTGTTACTGGACACCATTCAGAAGAGTCTGGTCCTATCCTCTTGAGACACTCCTTTTAGACATTTATAATCTTTGAAAAGATCCCCTCTATCTTCACTTCTCCAGGCTAAACAGACCCACCTGTCTCAGCCTTTCCTCATATGAGAGATGCTCCAGTCCCCTAAGATCACCTTTGTAGCCCTCCAATGGATTCTCCAATAATTCTTTGTCTTCCTTAGACTGGGAAGACCAGAGCTGGCCACAGCACTCCAGATATGGCCTCACTAGAGCAGAGTAGAGGGGAAAGGTAGCTTCACTTGACCTGCTGGCCCCGCTCTTCTTAATGCAGACCAGGATACCATTAGCCGCCTTGGCCACAATGGCACATTGCTGTGTTATGCTCAAATTCTTGTCCACCAGGTCTCCCAGGTTCTTTTCTGCAGAGCTGCTTCCAGCAGGTCAGTGCTTAACCTGCCCTGGTGTCTGGTTATTTCTCCCTAGGTGCAGGACCCTATACTTGCCCTTGTTGAATTTCATTAGGTTCTTCACCACCCAACTCTCCAGTCTGTCCAAGTCTCACTGAACAGCAGCCCAGCCTTCTGGTGTATCAGCCACTCCTCCTAGTTTTCTATCTGCAAACTTGCTGAAGATACATTCTGTCCCCTCAGTCAGGTAACTAACAAATATGCTGAACAAGACTGGACCCAGTATTAACCCTTGGGGCAGACCACTAGCCACACACCTCCAATCAAACTCTGCACCAATAATCTCAATCCTCTGAGCTCTGCCATTCAGCCAGTTTTCAATCCTCTTCACTGTCCACTCATCTAGCCCACACTTCATAAGCTTATCTGTGAGGATGCTATGGGAGTCAGTGTCAAAAGCCTTCCTAAAATCTAGGTGGACAACATCCACCGCTATCCCCTCATCCACACAGGCAGTCATACCATTATAGGAGGTTATCAGATTGGTCAGGCGTGATTTCCCCTTGGTAAATCCACATTGACCACTCCTTATAAACTTCTGCTTAGAGATGACCTCTGGAAAGAGCTGTTCTATCACCTTTCTAGGGGTGGAGGTGAAACTGACTGGCCTGTAGTTTCCTGGGTCCTCCTTCTTGCCCTTTTTGAAAACTGGAGTGACATTGGCTTTACTCCAGTAGTCAGATACCTCTCCTGTTTTCCATGATTTTTCAAAGGTGATGGAGAGTATCTTAGTAATAACATCTGCCAGCTCCCTCAGCATTTCTGGGTGCATCCCATTAGGGCGCATGATGACATTTTCCAATTTTCTATATTAAAGTATTAATTAAGAGAGTGCAGAGTTTTGTTTGGGAAGTTCTAATCAAATAAGCTAGTTACGTATTTGGGGATTTAGCAGAGAAAAATGAGAGAAAATTGATTTCATTTAGAAACACATTGTACATAAGCCAAAACTTTATCTGTTATAAACTTAACAAAGGTACTACAAGCCTGCAATTCAGATTTACAGATTTGTGTATTTACAGACGTAGGGCCAATATACAAATTCATACTAAGAAGTATTGATCTATAGATTTTGGTGGTGTCAACTATGCAAATCCTGTAATTGCAAGTTCTGAAGAACCTTAAAGAAAGGAGTCAAGCCACAAAGATGATTAAGGGCCTGAAGCATCTCCCCTGTGAGGAAAGACTGAATGAACTGGGGCTGCTCAGCCTTGAGAAAAGAAGACTGAGGGGATCTGATTAATGTTTATAAATATATGAAGTGTGGGAGACAGAGGGAAATAGCCAGCCTCTTTTTAGTTATTTGTGCAGACAGGACAAGGGACAATGGCCACAAGTTGGAGCACAGGAAGTTCTGCACCAATATGCAGAAGAACTTTGTCACAGTGAGGGTGACATAGCACTGGAACAGGCTGCCCAGGGGGGTGTGGAGTCTCCTTCTCTGGAGATATTCCAGACCTGTGTGGATGCCTACCTGTGTGACTTGTGTAGGCAACCGGCTTTGGCAGGGGGTTGGACTCCATCTCTGGAGGTCCCTTCCAATTCCTCTAATTCTGTGAATCCGTGAAAAGAAAGTCAGTTTAAAGACAATGATATCATAGAATAGAACTATGAATAATCACTTTATAATTGTCTATGTATAAAAAATGGATCACATGCAATAACAACCCTCTGTGAGTTTTGACCCATAATTATAGAATGACATGATAGCAAAATAAGTCATTTTATTTGGAGAAAATAAATATTTGGCTTCAGCATAATAACTTTTTTTCGAGAGAAATCTAAAAATATTTTGTTGAAACAGTCCTTGACTTCTTAAAGCAATATGTTTCTGAACAGTATTTGAAATGAAACAGTGATTTTACTGTGAAATTCTTGGTAACAGAAACCAAATAGACAGTGTGTGCCAGGTACGTATGTAGGATCTTTGAGATGACCTGGAGTTGGCTGACTTCAGAAAATCAGTGAGCATAAAAAGTACATCAGATAACTTCTTAGAGCAGATGGATTTCAGATTACCTTGAAAGTAGGTACAATTCATGCAAGTATTCATTAAAAATATTTACTTGACCATTGTGTGTTTATATGCAGAGGCCTGGGGTTTTCTGTTCAACTAATATTGGGCAGTAATGTTATTTGTAATATATTGACCTGTTTCTTCTCAAACAATCAATAAGGCAGCACACTGGAAGCCTTCTAGCTTATCTGAGGGAAACAACATTTAAAAGAAATCCTAATTCTTCACTAGTCAAAATTCTAAAAAAAAATTATCGATGACTTTATGTTCTGCAATAAAGCTTCCCTGGAAAGGAAGCACATGGTATTATAGTAATATGATGATCAAATGTTTGACTCTGCTTTACTTTCAATTTTCAGGTTTATTTTTAATGAACTTTGGAAAGATACACTGGCAGAATAAAACTCAAGTACCTAATGTTATAATTTTATGTCAGGCATCTAAAATATGCTGAAGCAAAAAAATATGACAGAAACCTGTGTAGAAAAGCCTGAGCTAGCTTTAAACTAACTGAATGAAGTTAATAACAGTAAACATGCAAGAGGCTGCAGCTTTGCATGCGAGATAAAATAGACCTGGGAAAAAGCATCAATACTTAGGAAATTAGTCCACCATAAAAGCGGATGTATTAAAAGTGCACTTTAATTGGTAACTGATTTTATGTATTTTTGACGTAAATATAAATACACAAACCAGAGTATGTTCTCTGTATTCTTGTATGCCGGTTTATAATAGGGTGTATAGAGTTGATTAAAATTGTATCATTGATTTTTTTTCCCTCTTTTGGTGATGGATCACAAGCACTGAGATATTTATAAGATCTCAGTACTTAACATTGTTGTAATACAAAATTGGATGAGAAAGCTTACTGTTATTTGTACTTCGTCTTGTTGTAATATGTGATATATCATGGATATGTGGCATATGGATATGTGTCTTGTGAGTATGGGCTTCTGCAGAGTTTTTGTCAGAACTAAGATACTATATATCACTACATGAAACAAGCTTTAAAAAAGCAAAAGGGTATTCTTATTTCACATGTACTTTCAAAGTAGATGATCTGGTGTATTTTGTAATTTTAAAGAACTGCGTGTTTTATATTGAGTATTTACAGGTTTTAAGGAGATCTCCAGCTTGGAGAGTCAATCCAGTAGAAAGAAAGTCAAGAAATAGAAAATAAAAACAGTTCAGTCTCTGTCATTATAAACTTTTATTTTGTTATTTTTCAGATGTGATGAAATATTGTCACCATACCTAGGAGTAAATTTTTTACAGTACTGAGTGCAATGCAGTAGCAGTGAAATTGTAGCTGTATGAGATGTCACTAGTGTCTTTCTATGCAATCTCAGTTGAAAAAAATAAACCTAGATCATAGTTTGTTTTGTGTATGAAATATGGAGTATTGTGGTATCACTGGAGTGAGGTTTAGCCAAGGTTTTTTACTATTACAATTGAACTACTTTATGTATCTAAACACCTTATGAAAAAAAGAGTCATTTCCAACACAAAACCAATGTCCCAGATTTGGCACCCCTGAGAAGAAGCCAATGGGACAAAACCACTAGTCCTCCATCAGAAAGGTGTTGTTCTGAACCAATGAATAAGGTTAAATATTTCCACCTGTGAAGGTTGAAACCTTTCCACTGTATTCTCTGCCCACACAGTAACTTTGCTGTAGAAACACAGCTGCCTGCAGAAGCAAATGGCAGAGACATGTGCCATTTTGCAAATGGCAAACCCAATTGCTTAAACTGTGAAATACTAGCAGGAGACATATAACTGCAGGGGGAGTGGTGGGGTGGGAATGGCCAAAACTGAACTTTCAAGCCGCCTGCTGCTTGCTATGTACAACTGGTATGCCCAGGTTGTAAACTGTTATAGTACCCAGATTAAGCAAAAGCGGCATGCTTTGAATCCTCCTATTAATAAAGAAATGTGAATCAGCACCAACAATTGCAAGGCTGTACTTCAGCACATAGACTGTTTAGATTGGGAAAATTGGGGATCCCAGAAAGAAGAGGGGATGAAAAAGAAGGAAGGGAGGTGAAAAGAATAAGATGAAGATTCTGACACAAGAAAAGATGCTGGAAGTGGAGGACAATCCTGGACACTGGGGACATGCACAGAGACAGATGCCAAGGGACAGCCAGGCACTTTCACTAATGCCCAAAACTAGTAGCTGCAAACATTGCCACAGTGGGAAGCAGCATGACTTTCTGATTGACCTCCAAAGGGGGCCAGGGAACCAACTCCCAGTCCTCATAAACTGAAGGCACTGCTGAATGCCAGAATAATTTTTGTAGAGACCACGTGCAGTCTACTGCACTTTAATTATCCTGTGGAGTTGACTGACTCGGTGTACCTGCAGTGTACTATCTCTCTGACATTGTAGACAATGATACTGAATCATTTGCCTTTCCTATAAATGTAGTCAAACTCAATTGAAGAATGCCTCTTTTTATGTCCTAGTATATTATGGAACATAGTTTATCCCATCTGAGTCTGCAGTTTAAGGGTAAATGCAAAAGCGAGATAACTCACTATCATACCCACAGCAGAACATTTCCTCTACATATCCCTGATAGGATTTAAATTCACTTAATTTACTTTTGTGTAAGCTTTGCCCTTCATTTCATTCTTTGTGGTATGAATTATTACTGACATTTAAGAACCCCATTTTATAGCTGTGATCAAAATGGAATGCAGGTAAATAAAAAGTGACATTATACATACACAATATAGAAGGCTATAAAAAAATGCAAATTGTAGGAGCTCATCCATGCTCATATTTAAGGCCATTGAAAGTATTAGAACATCCCATGAAATGAGAACTAACGCCTACTTGCCTATGGTAGAGAGAATAGGAAAGAGAAAATAATTAAGTTATAAATCGTTGGTCTGATCCTGAACAGTGGTCTCTGATCTTGAGTGCAGTACCCTCCTGTAAGTCCGTATCAAGCCAAGTATTAATAGAAAATTCTGGAAAAAATAAAACAGATTAACATTTATGTCAAGAAGGAATTTATAGTATGAAGTAAAACTTACCTATTATCCAAATCCATATAAAATGGAAGAAAACTTCTAGTTTTGATGAGTTTTCTTGGTCTTTCATATCTAATTAAAGCACAAAATAAAATCTTGGAGGTTTACCTGGGACACTGCATGCAAAGTCTAATACCATACTGAAAACTAATAGAACCCTGACTGGAAATAACTTTGATTTAAAACTGGATTAGGATATTAGAACTCCTGTGAATGAATATGTTTTCCCAGTTCATCTCAGGTTTAATTTTTCTGGTGCTTTTTGAGTTTGAGCTTTTGGAGTTTTTGGTTTGGAAGAAGGGGAGATTTTTGGCGGGTTTTTTTCTTAGTTGTTACCAAATTTACCAGTTTTGTGGTTAAGAATTAATTACTTGGTCTTCACAAGACTTAAGTTTTTATTATGGACTTTGTTGTTTTTTTCACTTTTTACAATATTGCCATTGAAGAATATATGTGGCCTTAAGAACAGCTAAGTCACAGTTATCTACTAGGTAAAGAGGAATAAGGACTTAGCAACAAGTCTTGAATGCATAAATTTTTAAATAAATGTGAATAGCTACTAGGAAGTAGATAATTGCCAAGGTCTAAATCAAAGCTGAATTTAATTCTGTGAGAGACTTTCACCATGTAAATTCTCCACCATGTGAAGTAATCAATTGCATTCACACACACTTTAGAACATTAATGATCGTTAATGACAGTTGAAACTTTAAGTTTTCTTACATGATATGTTACATTCATTGGATGTATTTGATTTTTCAATGCTCAATAACATTGAACTGAACTAATAATTGAAAGCCATACCAGAAAAGTTAGCTTGTTACTTACAGATAATTTGATAATTTTTTCTTGCAGGATTCTAAAAGCTCAGTGACTTCTAATTCTTTCTCTCTTTCTCTTCCTTTCTCCCTTTTTATTATTTGTTTTAAATGCACACACACATAAAAACCACAGCTAGTTTCTATTTTCACTTGCTGTTCACACTTTTTCTTTATAAAATACTTTCAATAACAATGTACTTGATATGATTTTTTTCTATGTTTGCACATATGCATTCATAATGCTATTTGGTCTTCCTCTTAAACACAAGATTTTATCTACATTAAACTGGACTAGTGCATCTTTTTGTCAAAGGATAAACTGATTCTTTTACTGCATCCCACTGATTCTCAAACAAAAGACTTAAAGGTCTATGGACATAAAGTCCATGGTGAATTCTGAACAAAGACAACATATTTTTGTGAATGTATTGTTGGAAAATTCAAAAACGGAAAATTCAGTTTCTAATGTTGCTGTCCTCCCCATTACTGAAAGTGATTACAGTTTCCAACTGTAACGTCATCATCCTATATACTATGCCAGCCTCATTAAAGAGGCTTGAATGAGGCTGAGAATTTTTTATATATCAGCTTAGAAGCAGCTCAGCGGCCTCTAGAAGCGGCTTTTATTGTTTTCCCTAACCAGACATCTACATGAATTGTTCTGATGCCAGTTGTCCAGGGAGATTGCCATATATTCACTATTAGGTGTTTTTCAGAGCCCCTAGGACAAACGTATTCCTCATTCCTCCTACCTTCAAGACTAGATGGTTAGTTAAGGTTTCCTCCACTTTGACTCATTTTTCTGTGATTTCATGGTCATTTTTACATATTTTTATATTAATTCTTCATGGTGAGAAAATGTTTGCCTAAAGGGAAAGCCAGCACATACAAGGATTAAGGGATTGGAAGGTCAAGCTGCTACTGAACCTGAGATGGAACTCAAGGAAATGAGTTTTGTGTCCAGCCTACTAGTCAACAGTTGACCTCACAAATCCCAATATAGAAGGCAGTAGATTTTTATGCCATTTATTCTGATTCTTCAGTCCCTGCATTATTGTACTATGAAAGCATCACTTTCATTAGTTTAGACATAGCCCACTGGGATCCATTTGACCTGCAGTCTTTTCTCTACTTTTTTACATGTATTTATTGATTCCATTGATTAAGGCATCTGTTTTATGTAAAGCCATGATTTGTTCTTGTGAAACACTGTTTAGCAGCTGTTATAGTTCAGACAAGGGGTGGCAGGATAATAATTAAACTAATAGAGAGTAATATTTTACCAACTGGCCTGACAACAGCAATATCAGTGAATCTCACCTTTAGAAAATTAGTGAGTTATATTTTAGTATTTTGACTCTGGTGGCAGTATGAATTGTTCTGCATTTAAGAATAAAGTCTTGAAACTGTAGAAGAATTTTTACACAGCTAGTGACAGTCCTTTATACAGAATATTCCTTATATCTTTATTCAATTAAAAACCTGTTTTCAATCAAAGCTGTGGCTGAGTTTTCCAGATACGTTATGTTAGGTCACTGACAGTTAATATAAGTCTTCATTAACATGTTAATGTATCTAAGAAATTTGAGGGGTTGTTTGCATGTACGTTTAAATTCCATTTAAATGAATAAAGGCAGGAGTAAGTGTTGAGGCCAGCAATTCCAGGGTATTCACAGAACAATTAATAAAACACCTGCTAAAATTACAAAGTGTTCAGGCTGTGGCCAATATCAGATTATTTTGCTTGAGTACAAAGTGTCTCTGCATCTATATGGTTGAGTGTACTTAAGAAATTTTGTACATGAATCCATGTTACTTAAAATACTGTATCTAGTAGCAAGTAAAACATCTGTTAACATGTTTTGATTATACTGTACTGCAGCAACTCTGCAGTCTGCTCAGCAGCTTTGCTATCAATATGCTGGATGAAATAACAGACTATTTTTTTGTCTGGGATCATTTAGGAGTCTTAGAAATTGCTACTGTACCAAAGAATTGTATGGCTTAAGATTAAGAGAACCAGAGTGCTACATACTGTGCTAGTCTTTCAGTTGGAAAATACTGCAGTAAAGTTGTAGTAAAAGCACTGCATCCTCATCTATGTTACTTCACTGAAGAGATTACAAGGCTTCACTTTCTTCAATGGTTTATGTAATCTAACCCTTTCAGTTTTCATATCTCCAAGAAAGATAGACAGGGAATAAAGCAGTTTGGACAATTTACACTAGCTCCAAGCAGGTGCAGATTGGCTATACATGCCAGATGACCCTCATTTTGTATGTCAAGCAATGTATTGAATTTGATACAGAAGAACTGGCAGCAATCTGAATTTCATTTAGTTTAGCTGCTTCTGGTTATCCTTTTATTTTCCACTGCTTTATGGTCTTAACCACTGTTGAGGATGTCAAAAGGATGTAGAAAAGAAGTGTCAGTTTTCAAGTATTAATGACCATTTCAAACAGATGAAAGATTCATATGGGACTGGAAGAAAAGTGATCAAAACTTTTGTCTTTTTTAAGGAGTAGGAATGAAATCCTTTAGGCAGAATTTAGTATTTCTAGGAAATGTCTTAAAGGACCAAGCCCCACCTCTTTTATACTTCTGCAGTAATGTTTGCTCCACGTAGCTGCACAGAATTACAATACCAGCAGATAAACAATGTTTTGTGTGAGAATAAAACGTATATATACCTCCCAAAGCAATAGAAAACATTTCAGTATGTCACATGTTAACTTTGGGTCTTCTGGCTTCCTACAGGAGCTGTCCCTATCAGTGGTGATATGGGTAAGAGACTGTTTCTTAGCTTCCACTCAGCTTTGAACTCAGCAGGAATTATAAACCAGAAGTCACTCTCTCTTGTATATATGCTGTCACACAGCGCTCTATTCCATCTCCCCTCCCTGCTTTTCCTACTCTGTTCTTTGTTACAGTTATAGTAGCTCTTTTATTACCTTCAGGCCTTAAGTAAATAATGTTTGTATTGCAGACTCAAACCTATGCAAATAGAGTCCTCAGAAAATTCAGTAAATTCCAGATTGTAAGCTTGGGATAAATACAAATATGGCCATGCTTGCAAGGTTTTAAATCTCAGATAAATATATCAAAATTTTTTCCACTATCAAGATCTCAAAGTTCCATGAAAATACCAGATTTTATGAAAAATAACACTTCCAGCTCAGGAATAACCAAAGCCAGAGACTGTTGAAGGCTTAGGAGCAGTACTAAGATAATGTCATATATAAGCTGACCACATGCAGTCTTCCTCAGCTAAACAGCACTCATGATTAGGACTCAGACACTGGGGTTGGTGGTATGGCCTTTCTTATTAATAAACTGCAATGAAGGAAAATACACATAGGCTCAAGAATTTGAAGTTACAGGTATTTATAATTAGTCTTATAGATAGCTTCACACATCTATAAGAAGAGCTAGAGTACACAGGAATTTTGCAAAGTTGTAAGAGGTCAGGAAACAGTGTAGAACATTCCCCTCCTACTGCTACCTGCAGAGTGTTTGATTGATCTGCATGAGTTGCCCAAAGATTTTTCGTATTCTGTTAGTATTTCTTATCTTCTGTTATTCTGGAGGCCTTAGAAATGTCCTAATGGCAGCAGGAAAAAAAGTCTATTTTGAACTTACTTAGGAAAAGTGCAAGGTGGAGGAAGAAATTGTTTTCTCAGGCAACTGTCCAGAAGAGGAATAGTTTTCACATATTTGTCTTCTTTTTGAGGTTGTCAGTTGGAGAACACTGAAAAATATTTTGAGAATTTGTGTGCTGATCAGTATCTAGTCCATACCTGCTTCTGAATATCTTTTACTTTCCAAAAAGTCCCAGTCGCCACATGTTTTTCTTGATCCTTTATTTGGTGACTGGACATTTACAGGTTGCTTGCGGACTAACCAGAGGCTAGTCCCCCATGAAAAGAATCTTATGGAGAAAATATAAAATCGTCCTTACTTAAGTAAAACCTCAGTGGAATAGCAGAAATAGAAGGCCTGCATACCTACCTGCTGCAGGCCCAGACAGATATATTTCATACTTTGTTACATTACCTATGAACAGATGAATTTTCAAGGTTTTCTTCTACCAACTTTTGCAACATCTAGAGAGCAATTAACCCTCTCAGTTAAGTTACGAATAAAAAAATTTAAACAAACAAATAAATAAAGGGCTAATTGAAAACCATTTCAATGAGGTAAAACTGGTAGTTCCATTACTGGGTACATTCTGATCATAGCATGACAGAGGCCTTATCCTGAGGATAAAAAATATCCTGAGGACTCACAGCCCATTTATTTAACAGCAGGTAGCTACTAAGTGAAGTTCATACACCTTAACTGGATGGGATGGGAAAATTTAATAAATAATACAGGGGATGAAGGCAGAGGGCAAGATAGGCACCTAGGAATGGCCCCTACAAACATTACACAGATAAAAGCTCACTGAGCAAAACCTACTTAAATCAGCTTTAAATTAGAATAAGAGATGCCTCAAGCAATACTCTTCCATAAAGCCATAGCCTGGACAGGAAAGCACCTGCCTCCTGTTAGTGTTAATAGCAGTGAAAATTCTGCAGAAGTTAGGCTGATATTCTAGTTCTTTCCCAAGAAAAACTTGGGTTTTCTTTTACACAACTCACACAGAAGATAAGTATATACAGTGCAACAGCTGGATCCTTGGAGCAAACAGAGATGACCTTGAAGACAGGTCTCAGAGTGCACTGATTACAAACTAGAATATAATCTCGCACTACCAATATCAGTTTTGTGTGTTCATGCAGGTAGAATAGCTATTGTTCCTATGATTCTGCAGCTTTTGAGTTAGACAGATATTATATGAAAATCCTCAATTTTTCCTCAACTTTTTGTGTGATAACTAGCTTGAAAGATTTTTTTTTCTATTTTACAGGTTTTAATTCCAATATAATGATAGGTTTTGCTTATTCAGTAGGTACTTATAAGAATACATATCTTGCATTACACAATACAATTCACTGTTATGTCTAACATGAGACATTCTTTTGCAATATACTTCTGCAATTTAACTATTTTTTTTCCCTGACCCGTAGACTGAAACTTATTGATATGTGATTTCTGATGGAAAACACTGACAAGGTGGTATGTTCCTATGTGTGTGTGCGCATGCACAAGCAAAGTGAACATATCTGCCAGTATTACAGGACTGCACCATTATCTTAGAAACATTATAAGCTAAAAAGCTACTTGCAGTGCTGAATTTTAACCACAAACACATAATAATTATGCTGATCACGTATGTGACATAAAATTTTCCTCCCTCCCCTCCTTCCTTCCTTCCTTCCTTCCTTCCTTCCTTCCTTCCTTCCTTCCTTCCTTCCTTCCTTCCTTCCTTCCTTCCTTCCTTCCTTCCTTCCTTCCTTCCTTCCTTCCTTCCTTCCTTCCTTCCTTCCTTCCCTCCTTCCCTCCTTCCCTCCTTCCCTCCTTCCCTCCTTCCCTCCTTCCCTCCTTCCCTCCTTCCCTCCTTCCCTCCTTCCCTCCTTCCCTCCTTCCCTCCTTCCCTCCTTCCCTCCTTCCCTCCTTCCCTCCTTCCCTCCTTCCTTCCTTCCTTCCTTCCTTCCTTCCTTCCTTCCTTCCTTCCTTCCTTCCTTCCTTCCTTCCTTCCTTCCTTCCTTCCTTCCTTTTCTTAACTTTCTTTGTTGTTCATGCACATTTCTGTACAAAAGAAAGTCAAGGAGAACAACATTGTTCATTTCCAGTTCCTGCTACTCCTGTTATCTTATAGCTCATTCACACTATTCAATTCAGACAGCAGTGACCTCTGAGTTATACTGCAGCTTACTGGAAATAGGTGCTCATTTTCCCACCTGGAACTCCCAAAATACTGATAATTGCAAACTCAGCTGGCAGTTCTCATCCAGCAACTGAGTTCTGAGTAAGGAGAGTGTGAGGATTTTGGAGCAGTGAATAGGGATGGATAAAAGTCTTAGGGAGGCTCTTCTTGATGAGGCAGCAATAACCTGCAATGGGAGCTTTGGTAATTGTATATCAAGCTGAGTGTCACTTAAAAGTAAGTAAAACAAGACACTGTGCGCATAACAATGCCTGGATTAAGTTATCATCAGCAGAACCTGAACTGTCTGCTCTGCTATGGTCTGGATTTCCTAGATCAGAAATTAAAAGGCTGTTATTTATGTACTAAAAAGGGGAAAAAATTATGACCAGAACATTCTGTGTGATATTTAATAAATACATGCAGTCAGCTTTCTCTTGGTCAGAATGCGTAACTGTGTTGTGAAAGTTTTCAACAGTGAAGTTAAACAGCTATGCAGCTAAGCTAAATATATGACAAGATTTGATCTCCAGAGAAAAAAAGATACTCTGTATTGCCTGTTACTACATAGGAGACCATAGTTGAATTTCCATATATGATGATCATATGGAAAATCAACCTCGTTTATTAGCAATGGGATTTAAAAGTCATGGCCACTTCCTCAGTCTGGATAAGATAAGAAATATAGCTAAAGATTAACATAACCAAAATAAATTCTAAGGTTATGAATAATATCTTATTTACAGTTTTGGTAGAATAGAAATTTATTGTATGGAATCACCTGTTTAAAGTCCTGTCTATTTGCTTTGGTAAAAAATATAATAATATAATGCAAAATTTTCATGCATTTTAATACAAAAATAACAAGCAAGAAAATTTATATGTATGTACATATATATGTGTGTGTGTGTGTGTGTGTCTGGGTGGTCAGGTGCATGTATTTCTAAGTTTTGTGTAACTAAAACCATTTGGTTTTGGCTAGATAAACCCCCACAGGTTTTTGGGTATTAGTTTTTATAATGGGAATGTAAAAGATCTCTTTTTTTTTTCTCGTATGAAAATGAAATCCATCTTAAACAGCTTTAGTAAAATAATTCACTATAAAGACACACAATAATCTAAATTAAGGGACATAATGTACTACATATTCCTTATAGTACAACATCTGCATGACGTCAAACATTAGTTTTTTCCATTCATTATTGTAATAGTAAGATTTTATATATTCTTGCTTTTACAAAACACTGCATAAGCTTGTTATATAGTAGACCGATTGTTATCTGTCATTTGTTAACATTAGATGTTAACAAGGTTGTTTTTTCCAGTGAGATGCGATGTCTTTTCACTCCTAAATTCTGATCATATGGGTACCTCTTAGTCAAAAGCAGAGTGTAATTTGAAAATGTACCTAAATTTAAGCTTGCCCACTAATCTTGATACCAAAAGACACAGCAGAACCATATAAAGTGTCTCTTGGTCTGTGAAGCCAATGTCTTGTATATTTTACTTTGTTCTGTGATATAAAATGTAGTATTACCTAGCACCAAGAAAACAGAAGTACCCAAAAAAGGATAAGAATGCTTTATGACTCCTTCTTTTTGTGTTCTTCTTTGTGCTGTATGAGATGAAAAGTATTCAGCAGCTGTCAGCACAATGTAAACACAATGGTAACAGATTAAGAAGGTTTTAAGTGAAAGGAAAGCACATGAAAACCATATGATGATAAAGAAGGAACCTGCTTTTCTTGTTTATCATTTTTGCCTTGGCAAACAAGCAACAAGAGTTGCCAGAGGAAAGAGGAATGTCATAGCATGTCTTTAAAAAGTGTTTTTTGCTTTTCATTAAAAAAGGGAAAAAGATCTCTTTCTCCGTGTTGCTCTGTTGCTCACTTACATTTTATCAATGTGGCCACTTAGAAAGACCAATCCACCGATTTAAAACACAACACACATGATTATCTATGCCATGGTGTTGAAAATGCTAGCAGGTATTAATCACTTTCTTGAACTTCGTTAGTCTGTACTCAGAATACCCTGGAACAGCTTCTGCAAAAACATTTCTCAGCACCCTCTTTTTTTTCTTTTTTTCATCCTCATTCTGGCTCTGTTGTTATATTTAGCAGGCTCTAGCTCTTCGTTTACCAATATAAATAACAAAAATATTTCATACCTCTGATGAATTGTTTTAAAGTTTGGTGGGGCGGGTTTCTTTCTGAGTTTAACTTCCTGAATCTGCTCTTAATCCCTTACTAAATGTTGTTGGCAAGTATTAGCCAGTAAGATTAACTGTAATGTGTAGGCTTTTTTTAGTATCTGCAAATAGCTGTGAGTAATCCTCACTTAGGCATGGATCTAATACACATGTACTTTTGGAACTGAAGAATAGCATTAGAATGAAAATGAGAATATTTGAGAAATTATTTACATAAAATTAATTGAAAAATAATATCATTACGTAACCCTCTTATTTCAATGCATATTTTAAATTTTATTTGCATGAATATTATTATTCAATATAATAATATTATTCAATAATAGTTCACAGAAGTAATGAAACTAAGGGAGTCATAAAATATACCTGACACTATGCATTTAAGCTTGCATCATTTATTTATATAAATATGTATAATACACATGTAGAAGGAAGTTATTTTCGATATTTTAGCTTAAGTAATTGCCACAGTTTTTTATCTCAGTGATACTGAAGTACTTTTCAAATTACTCATTGGTATCAGCAATAATGTTTTTTCATTCTCTGCTACCTGGAATAAGCAAAAAGTTTTTAATCATTGATAACGATGCACAATAAACAAAGTAATTTAAAGCATAAAAGGTTATAGTTTATAGTTAAATTTGCCTACTCCTTCTTCATGTTTGATAATCTGGATTTATATTGCTACAGCTGTCTAGTACCTGTTCATACAGTATTAATTTCTGACAGCTTGAGGATCTGACTACACCAGAGTCATTAAAACAAAAAAACAAACAAAAAACAAACCCAAATGACCTATTAACTTTATTTCTCTACTGTGTTTGGTTATGGCCCAAGGGAAGCCACAAGCTAACACATTTTCAATGTTTCCATTATTTGGGATCTGAATTCTGCGCAGAGAAATTGAAAGATTTTTAAGTACCTGGACCAATGATCCCTATTTTGGTCACAAAATTAAAGGAGAGTCACATCAAATCTAGATTAAAAATCTTGATTCCTTCTGTTACAGAAAGAATTTGTAATGACATAGTCATTCGATTTCTTTCCCCGAGGATATCAGTTAAGCACCTTTTACCAGATTCAGAACTCATGTAATACTGTATGGGAATTTGAGACTGTGAAATGAATGCCAGACAGCAGAGCAGCGTGACTGTCTGAGGCGTGATCTTTGCTGACTTACACTTTGTGTAGTCATTTACTGTTGTGCAAAGTGGATACAGATTGCTACCAAACTGGATTTTTCCACTGATGTTTCTGTAAACTAAGGAAGTACACAAGGTAAAAGTGACTATATCAGGCAGTAGGGAACGTTGCTAAGTGACCAGCCAGAACATTTGCTTAAGCGCTGTACAGAGATGTGGAAGCTGAATGGTGCATGCAGTTCTGTTGTTCAGGCTTTACAGGCTGTCCAGAGATCATTACTTTTCTTTATAGCTAAGGGTTCAAGGCAAACCTTGGAATTCCTCAGAAACATACTGATTCATCAAGATTCAGCCCACTCCTTGGAGCAAATCTGTGCAAGTAAGAAGTAATAGTTTAAAAAGGGATCACTTGCAGGTTGCTTAATGCTGTATACGTTAGATTATGTGCATATGTACTTTGAAAGCATTGTCTTCAAGTTAATTTAATTAAGTAGCTATGTTAGAGTAGATTAGGAAATATATCTGGCTATGTTTTCATTTAGAATTTGACATCATGTGGGATGTGACGTATTTAGTAAGCAAGTACTACAAAAGGTTCTCCCACTCTTTTTTTTTTTTTTTTTTTAACCTTGATTAACATGAAGTCGTAAGGTTTTAGGCACGAATTGAAGGAAAGAAAATGTTCTATCAGTTCTATATTCTAAAATATCATACATAGAACAATTAAATAATTGGATGCTTTTAAAAACTCAATATTCTCTTTTTCACATAAATCTGAACTATGAAAATGAGACTGAGAACTGTTTGTGGATACTGATTTGTATTAATAAAAGATGTGATCAAACAGTTAAATAACGCCAGTGTGGGAGAAAAGCAGCAAATTCTCTGACTGACGGTTCATAGTACTTGTGGATCCAATTGTAGATTTGTATCACATCTTTGTGCAATGCAGTGTATGAAACCATTTCAAAAGGACTAATAGAAATCCAGATCAAGATACTAATCAGCAAAAAATATAATCTCTATGGATAGGATATTCAGAAACATAAAAAATTACCTTCACTAAAAAAACCTCAAATGTTTTAAAATATTGAGGAAATAGCTTTTTTCTTACATTTAGCAATGCCAGCACTATTTTTGCAGGATTACTGTTGGCTGAAACCTATTTCAGTTTTATCCACTAGGTGGTAATTTTATTTTAATGTACTGAATAGATTTAACACAACCAACATATTTCTCAAAGAAAATATTTTTTTTCCCAAGTCAGAAAACATTAACTGAATTCTTTTTGTCAGTAACAATAAGATTAATATATTTTTTTAAATGCTTAAACACTTTTTAAAAAACAGAAAACCAATCAGTTCCAGAATTCAATGACAGAATTCAATAACAAGTCAATAGTATTTTTGATAATTTGATATGCAGAAATCACAGTTTAAACTACAATAGCTAGCTTAAAATGCAATTACTTTATGCTTATATATCATAAATTAATGCCAGTTCCTTGTACCTGAGCTGCTTTGTATACAGGAACAATTTAATCTAACAGTCATTTCTATTCCACAACTGCCAGTTTTTAAGAGATAGACCCAAAGCCAGGTTACATTTTTATAATTTATTTTATGAATTATTTTAAGGTATATTCACCTTTAAGAGTTCTGTTAATTTTGTGGGATAGTTTTCTTTTGAGTTCAGGCAACTATGCTTTCCATGTGCCAGACTGTTCACTTGAGTGTGACTCCCTGAAGCAATAAATATCAATGATATTCTGATATGTAGAAAAGCAGAGTACTACCATTAAGAAGAAGCTTTGAGATGATAGCTCTGGACTTCCAGCCCCACATTTCTTACTCAGTGACTTATAAGTTTGACTATGTTGTTTTACATGTATGATCCCAGCTAATTCTCTAATAGTACAGTATAATCTTACCAACCTGAAAATTCCTATAATACAAAGAGTCTTTATGGATGGGACTAGGATGACATGTTTCCTTGTGAGAAGGGCATAGCCAGAATAATTTTGGAATGAACTTCATTGGTTCCTTTGTTCCTTCCATTAAACTATTTCAATAAGCAATAAGCAACTCCTGATTCATCAGCTTGTCTTCCTTGTGTTCTATCATTTACACAGCAAGTCAGTCCTTAGGTATCAATCCTAACACTTCTCAGATCAGTCCTGATCCAGTTTTCCTTTTCCAAAGCAGAACACATTCAGCAGCTCAAATTGACCAGTTCATAACCCATCAGTTCCTCTTGGTTATTTTCAAAAGGACTTCAAAGTCTGGACAATACTTGGGATTTCTCTGCTCTCTGGGACAAAATAAATAACTTATCTTTCTTTTAATATATGTTACTCTGAGTAAAAGAAAATAATCACTTTCTTGCCTATCTAGTACATAAAGCAAAATTTTCTGTCTTGTCATGCCTCAGAAAAACCCTGTGCTCTGAAAAAAATGATTTAATGATTTTGGGGGCAGACCAGAAATAGTCACCAATAGTCACTGTGCATTCTCTCTTCTTTGTGAATTAATTATCCTTAAAATCATTGGCTATATTTCAAAATCTTGCCTTAGATTCCTGCCTTTAAAAATAGTGCCTAACTAAGGTATGAGTACCTGTAAGTTCATACAGTCTCTTGCAGATATATATTTGACATCTTTGTACACTGGAATTGAAGAATGCTCTGCATATCAAGACTAATTAAAATTTGTTCTTCATTAAAATAGAGTGGCTAACCAGTTACTACAATTTCTTAAAAAGCCTGGTGGTTATTTCTTTCTACTAGCCCTTTTTTGCTTTGATCATAAAATTCATTCCTACCACTGCACCTTAGTCAAAAAGTATTTGCATATATCTCCTAAGGAGATGTGTCCGTATGATTGACAATTGCATGGCTGAGAGATGAAGAATGAATGGGTTAAGTTACCTACATTATAGTTAAGAACCAATCTCTTATTTTGCAACCTTGTGTTTAATGTGCTTAAATAATTACATGTATTCATTTGAAAGCTCTTCAGTTCCCCCACTTTTTATTTATGCATCTTGATATGACTGCAGATGAAATATCTGTGTCTGGTTATATTTACATCTAATGCCATGTCCTTTTTTTCACTTGTTAATAAGGATGAAACTTGTTGCAACCAGTAGTTCCATTAAAAAAAAAAAAAAAAAAAAAAAAAAAAGGGAAGAGCTTCCATCATCTGATTTAACAAGGATTATAATTTAAGGAATGATAAATGGATTAGTTAAACAATGTATGTTCAAAGATTAAATCCAGAAAAATTTGTCAGCCATATTTGTATGCTTCTATCTTTCTTTCCAGGCAAATATTGAGCATTTTGAGATGATTTATAAATCACAGCCCATTTTATTGGCTAAATTCTTTAGTGGGAGACTGAGAGTGTGGGAAACTATCTTAGAGAAGATCCTGACTTTTAATTTTTTCTCTTCAATTAGAAATGTATTTTATTGTGTCATATTCTTCCTTTACTCAGATTGAGATGTTCCTTATTTCAGAAATAAGAAAGCTAGAAACTCAACTTTTTCAAATGGGGCAGAAAGGTTGGAAAAGAGAGAAGTGAAGGGGGAAAAAGGGGAGAAAACAGTACAAACACTCAGGTCAGAAAAAAAAATAGTGTGAGGGAATACTCAAGGCACTTGGAACAGAGATTCATCTGCAGTCCATGGAGAGGACCACACTGGAGAAGATATCCACAGTGCAGCCCATGGAGAACCCTCCTTTGGAACAGCTGGATATTTTCTGAAAGAACTTGAGCACATGAGGAGCCCATGCTGGAGCACACTGTTTTCCCAAAAAAAAACCGGAGAGGACCCACACTGGACCGGGGGAAAAGTATGAAAAGTGTTAGGTACTATGTGGTGGTTTGGCCCTGGCTAGAGGCCAAATGCACACCAGATCCACTTGCTCACTCCCCTTTTCAGCTGAAAAAGGGAGAAAATATATTTTGGGAGGCTTAGGAGCCAAAATAAGGACAGAGAGGGATGGCTCTGCAATTAGTGTCGTGGGCAAAACAGACTCAACATGGAATAAAGAAAAGTAATTTATTATACTACAGCTACACACCCAGTGAACCAGAGTCAAGTAATGAGATGTGAGGACAGGTTTTAAAGCACTTTTCCCACCACCCCTCCCTTCTTAGCAGACATAAACTTCATTCACAGTCTTACTCCCTTCTTCCTCCCCCAACACGGCGTGGGGACGGGCAGGGAATGGGGAGTGGGGTTCCGGTCAATTCCTTACAAACTACTTTTCTTCCCAGATCTTAACACTTCTACTTTTTTCTCACCATGCAAATCTATTCTAATTGGCAATCAAATAATATTCTACAAATCAGGTCCATTTTGTCAGTGATAGCACACAGCTAGTGATCTCCCTGTTTGTTTTATCACCAAGATTTCTTTCTATCTTATGTGTGTGTCCCCCTCCACCTGTTGAGGAGGGGTAGGAAGTAGAGCAGCTGGGTCAGTGTCTGTGTTAATCCACCAAAGATTACCATTCACTTTGCACAATTAAAAATCATAATTTGACATCATCATCTTGTTCATTCTACATCTAGGGCCTCCTTAACATGCTGACACAACTTAAAGCATGTAAATAATTTAATCTGAAGTGGATTGCAGTATTTATGTACTGTAAATCACAGAGCATTTAGATCACCTTTTTCAAACTGGGCTTAAAACAAAACATCACAACACTGTCAGAAAATCAAACAACCTGTACAGATCAGATTTTTTGTTTTCAGTCTCCTTATGAGAGGTGAATTTATAGAATTAAAATTATCAGCGTTTATTTTAAGAAACAGTCAAAAAGCACGCCAGTACAAATTCTGAAATATAGCCTAAACAGACATTTGAAATTGGCAATTTTTCTTTTAAGACAGCATCCTCTCTGAAACAAAGACTGCTTACATTGAAATATTCCAAAAGAATATCTGTGAGTCTATATATATTTGATATATCAGATATTTGGATACTAAGATATTTTTCTTCTCACATTTAAATTTATATTTTCATTTCATGTTTTAAAATATATGCTTATTAAAAAAGACACTACACAGCAATGTAGTATACATCATTAACAAGATCAAACAGCATAAAAGAAATATAAGGAAATGATTTAGTGTGGATCATATTTGAGGTATAGCAGTCTTCCTTAGATAAAAAGCCCATAGTTATCTGAGTTCTAAAGATTGACAGTACTATTTCAGTAAAGTTTATTGTTCATAGTACACCATTACAAAATGTAGTAAGAGATAGAACAAATTTGATTTTGAAGTTGACTTTTTTGTGCTTAGAGCATGTGATGAGGGGCAATGTTCTGACAGCTCAAGCTTACTCAAGCTTAATGACTGATCTAAATTGGAGCTTGGAGATAAAAGAAATTCTTTAGTGATGCCTCAGTTGTCATTGATTGCTATGAGCAATTTTAGAGCTATTCAAGATGAGAATTGCCAGCTTGGTTCTGAAGGAGGAGAAAGTGGTACAGAAGATTGGAAGCTGGTGCAAATGCTACCACATTAGGAAAAAAAAAAAAGTAAAGGAAAAAATAAAAGGTTTATATTACTTGTATATGTAGGTGATAATCACAACTAGGTATAGTGTTATACATCATCAGGGAAAGAGGGAATCTACAGGGTGCAATGTAAGCAGTAGCTGTGACAGGAAAGACAAAAATGAAAGGCTGGGCACATTATACATAGCAGCAGCAGCCAGATGACTGGAAACAAAATGTTCTAGACTAAAGACAATAAGGAAGTTAAGTGCAGAGCAGAAGTTCCTCTTCTGAGTATTTCTCTCTGAAAAAAATATCCTTATTTTTGCACATAGCACAAAATGTCTTCTATCTAAACTACTATGATTAGAACAGCAAGTATTTAAGCCATAATAGCGATAGGGCAAGAAAAAATCATACACATCCATAACTTCCTAGGTGTGGAGAGGAACTTTTATTTCATTAAATTGCCTGGTAAAGTGTTAGATCATAATATGGACAGAGGCTTGTGTTTGGGTGAAAAATGGTTTTAACTGCTCTGTTCTTTCAGAAGTTTTGGTAGCAGCGTATATCTTCAGTATTGTTATACCTTCTGAAAAGCTCACTTCAAATCGAAAAAGTTGTCCTCTTGAGCAGAGTATCCAGAGCCAACGGGCATACTTAAGCACATGGGTTTCACACAGCGAGGAACATCCTCCAGCAATGTTTGAATCTCACTGAGGCTTACAGTCTTTTTCAGAGAGCAAACCTGGTCTTCACAACGTCTTCAGAAAAGCCTTCAAAAGACAACGTAATTTTTTTCTGCTGATGTAAATGGACTTTCTACTTATGGTGGCATGGATAGTGACTGTGAGCAAAAATTTTTTGCAGAAAATAGTTTGGTGATTAGTCCTTTCTTGTAACCAAGAGATCTGGGTAGCATGGGCTTCTTTCTGATAATTTTATTAAGTGTGAGATCAAATGTAGCCTTCGTTAATATTTTCAGGCTTGAAAGATACTACATCGTAATTTTAAGAAAACTTTTTGACTGCAGTTTCTGTTAATGTTTGTGTTTATTTTATGTTCTTTTGATTAATTCAGGTAAGTAATATGTTAGGTATAAGATGGTACAACTGAAAGAATAATATAGGAATGTTGTCAGGGCCTGTAGGGACGTGACTAAGAAGGCTAAAGCCCACTTGGAGATGAAACTGGCAAGGGACATAAAGGATAATAAAAAGAACTTTTTTAGATAAGTAAATAGTGAGAGGATGACCAGGGATAGTGTGGGTCCCCTGCTGAATGAGGCAGGTGTCCTGGTTATGGAGGATGATGAGAAGGTGGAGATACTGAACGCCTTCTTTGCTTCGGTCTTCACTTCAAAGGCCCCTCGGGAACCCATGGGCACTGAAAGTAAGAGAGTTTGGGAAATTAAGAGCTTCTCTCTGGTTGAGGTGGGGATGGTCCAGGAGCATCTCAAAGGGATTAATGCACACAAATCCATGGGCCCGAATGGGCTCCCTCACGTGTGCTGAGGGAGCTGGCAGAAGTGATTGCTGAGCCGCTATCATCTTCAACAGGTCTTGGCGAACAGGAGAAGTGCCTGAAGACTGGAGGATAGCCAATGTCACTCTGGTCTTCAAAGAGGGCAAGAAGGAGGAACCAAGCAACTATAGGCCAGTCAGCCTCACTTCTCAGTCCCTGGAAAGGTGATGGAACAGCTTGTTCTGGATGCGATCTCCAACCAACTGGAAGAGAAGAAGGTCATAAGGGTAGTCAGCCCATTGGATTCCACAAGGGGAGATTGTGCTCGACCAATCTCATAGCCTTCTATGATGTCATCACCAGCTGGGTAGATGGAGGGAGAGCAGTGGGTGTCATCTACCTTTACTTCAGCAAGGCTTTTGATACTGTCTCCCCTGACATCCTGTTAGCAAAGCTGACAGAGCATGGAATAGATGAGTGGACAGTGAGGTGGGTTGAGAATTGGCTGTCGGACCGAACTCAGAGGGTGGTGGTCGGTGGAGCAGAATTGGACTGGAGACCTGTGACTAGCGGTGTTCCCCAGGGCTCAGTGTTGGGTCCAGTCCTGTTTAATATCTTCATTGACAACCTTGATGAGGGAATAGCATCCACCCTTAGCAAGTACACCGATGATACAAAGCTGGGAGGGGTGGCTGACACACAGGAACACTGCGCTGCCATTCAGTGAGACCTGGACAGGCTGGAAAGCTGGGCAGGGAGAAACCAAATGAAGTTCAATAAAAGCAAGTGTAAAGTCTTGCCCCTGGGAAGGAATAACTGCTTGAATCAGTACAGGCTGGAGGTTGACCTGCTGGAGAAGAGCTCTGTGGAGAAGGACTTGGGAGTCCTGGTAGATGACAGGTTGATCATGAGCCAGCAGTGTGCCCTGGTGGCTAAGAGAGCCAATGGGATCCTGGGGTACATCAGGAGTGTGGCCAGCAGGTCCAAGGAGGTGATCCTCCTCCTCTACTCTGCCCTGGTCAGGCCCCACCTGGAGTACTGTGTCCAGTTCTGGGCTCCCTGGCATAAAAAAGACAGGGATCTCCTGGAGAGAGTCCAAAGAAGAGCTACAAATATGATTAAGGGCCTGGAGCATCTCCCCTATGAGGAAAGGCTGGGTGAGCTGGGACTGTTCAGTCTGGAGAAAAGAAGACGAAGAGGGGACCTTATTAATGTTTATAAATATCTTAATATGGGATGCAAGGGGAAATGGCCAGCCCCTTTTCAGTGGTCTGTGGGGACAGGACAAGGGACAATGGCTGCAAGTTAGAGCATAGGAAGTTCCACACCAACATGCAGAGGAACCTTTTCCCAGAGAGGGTGACAGAGCATTGGGACAGGCTGCCCAGGGAGGTGGTGGAGTCTCCTTCTCTGGAGATATTCAAAACCCGTCTGGAAGCCTATCTGTGCAATATGAGCTAGGGAGCTGCTTTTGCAGGGTGGTTGGACCCGATGACCTCTCGAAGTCCCTTCCAACCCCTATGATTCTATGATTCTATGAAATCATATGTTTTATCTTTGTTGAAAATAAATTAGTGTATTTATATTATTTGCAGATATCTGCAGGAAGATTTTTTGTGTTTATTGAACATTTTCTGAACAAATATCACATGAGTTTTCTGTACCTATTCTTTTCTTTTATGCAGCTGTTCTTTATCTGAGATGTAAATATATTGCAAAGAGTATAGTTTCCAAAATAACCCCAAATTTCCAAATGATCTATTTAAAATGTTGTTTTGAGTTTGCGTGGCAAGGTTTTGGTAGTGGTGGTGGGGCTGCAGGAGTGACTTCTGCGAGAAGCTGCTAGAAGCTTCTCCTAGGTCCAACACTGCCAATACCAGCTAGCTCAAGGATGGACC
Organism: Laterallus jamaicensis coturniculus; assembly: GCA_022605575.1. Classification (NCBI taxonomy): domain Eukaryota; kingdom Metazoa; phylum Chordata; class Aves; order Gruiformes; family Rallidae; genus Laterallus; species Laterallus jamaicensis. Next base: position 1,977,476 of record JAKCOX010000045.1, on the reverse strand, counting down.
TGCTGCTGAGCAAGGCTGAACCAATCAGCTATGGTAGTAATGTCTCTCTGATATTTAAGAAGAAAAAAACAAACCACAAGTGGTCATTTTTGCCACCAGAGAAGGGAGTGAGATGATGGAAGAAATTTTGCGGACACCGAGGTCAGTGAAGAAGTGGGGGGAGAAGGCATGCCAGGCACTGGAGGAGAGATTGCCCTGCCTGTGGAGTAGACCATGGTGAAGCAGGCTGTCCCCTGCAGCCCATGGAAGATTATGGGGAGAAGAAATTCCATCTACAGCCCATGGAGGACCCCATAGTAGAGCAGGTGGAGACACATGAAGGATGCTGTGACCTGGTGGGAAGCCAGTGCTGGAGCAAGTTCCTGTCAGGACCTGCAGCCTATGGAGAGAGGAGCCCACGCTAGAGCAGGTTTGCTGGAGGGAATTGTGACTCTGTGGGGGACCATGCTGGAGCAGTCTGTTGCTTAAGGTCTGCACCCCATGAGAGCCATGCTGGGATGGTTCGTGAAGAACTGAAGTCCCTGTGAGAAGGACTAACATTGGAGAAGTTCATGGAAGAGTCTCCCGTGAGAGGGACTGCATGCTAGAGCAGGGGAAGAGTGTGAGGAGTCCTCCCCCTGAGAAGGGAGGAGCAGCAGAGACAACTCCTGATGAACTGACCACAACCCCCATTCCCTGTCTCCCTCTTCCCCTCAGGGGAAGGAGATAGAGAAATCATTAATAAAGTTAAGCCTGGGAAGAAGGGAAGGGTGGGGGGACGTGTTTTAAAGATTTGGTTTTATTTCTCATTATCCTACTCTGTTTGGATTGTGCAATATATTAGGTGCATTTTATTATTAAATCTGTTTTGCCCATGATGATAACTGCTAAATGAAGTTCTATGGATGCCTTCTTATCTCTCTCTTCACTTACAGTTGAACTTGGACAATTCCAACTCCATATCATTGGTTTCCTGTTTTGTTTGTTCTTTACATAACTGTGAGAAATTGAATCTCTGTGTAGGATGAACGTAAGTCTTCTGTCAGCCAGAGCAGCAGTGATTATCTTCTTAACTGACCATTTAGACTTTGGCAACTTGGAAATGAAATGAAATTAAAAAAAACCCACTCTCAGAAAACTTCAATAAAGCAATTCCACAAACACTTGGATTCCCCAGATGAGAAGCTGTTCAAATAACTGAATTCTTTTACAAGAGATCCACAGGGATATAAGATCAATAGAATCATTCTTAAAAACAAAGGAAATGGTTGAAAAATTTATTTCTCAACTCTCAGATATTTATTAGCGAGCTAATTATGATTTTAGATATATTATTCAACAGATATTTAGATATTTAAGGCATTGCATTTTGAGACAAAGGAATTCACCTTGACTTACATACTCGTATTTGAATATATCCCATTAGCTTTGTAAATACCCAGGAAAGAAACCCCAAACCCTCAGCTTTCTCATCTTTACCCCAGTTAGACCCCTGCTGCTAGCTGACATCTGCCTTTTTCCTTCTAGTTACAGTTCAATAACTGTAATAGCAATTTTGGTAGGTCTAGAAGTTCTAGCTATTCTTTTTATTTATTGATTCATTTTGTGTCTATGTATCTCTCTGATTTTCCATGAGGCCTAGTTTTGCATTTTGTGCTTGAAGATACCTGTTTTACCCATGGTGTCATATGAGGAATGGGCAGCGTGAACAAGTTCCATGCGATAGGCTGCTTCCCAGCACCTTTTAACTAAGGACGTGCAACTTGTATGGATGTTTTCAGGATTCAAGAAAGCAGCTGCTCTGGGCTTTCACAATGGCCAAAACATTTTGCCTAAATCACCTTCTCTTCTTTTGGCACAGCACAAACAAAACTTACCTGACCGTTCTTAAGTACAAAAATGGCACTTTTTTCTTTTTTTTTTTTTTTTAAGATTTCACTTGCTAAGTGCCACCTTCTACTTATTAGGAATTATTCTATCTTACTCAATGGCTCCTAATATTTTCCTAAATTTTAGGCAGCAGCTGAATTACTTATTCTGGACTAAACATCTAAATTTTCTATATAGTCAGTGGAGAAAGAAAAGACATCTTTAAAGAGTCTGCAAAAAGTTATTCTAATTTGCATCCTAGCCAGTATGCCATCTGGAAATCTTAAGTCCTCAGATGACATTTAGACATATAATATAATATTCTGCAATATATTTATTTGCTGTAGGAATGGCTTGCATAACATATAATTGACATTACCCTAAAATGTCAAATTTAAGAACAAACCAAATATTTTTCTGTCATACTCATTATCAAGTAATCATTCTTTCCCTTTTAAAAATTCTGATGAATTTTCAGCAATATTTTTCTTCTATTCAACTGACTTCTCTCTGACTGATAAGTTAAAACATATCATTCTGTTGCCTTTTTTCCACCTCCTAAGCTAGTGTATTCATTTTTTGTAAAGCAGATTTAAACAAAATCCCTTAAAAAGGGTAATAACTTATCTGTATTAGTCCAGCTACTTAAAATGAAATTAAAAAATACTGATTTGGGTTGCCAGAGTTGAAAAACAAATAATCTCTACTGAGGGTACCTTAAATTCTGTATCTAATGAGGTATTTTGGGGGTTTTTTTTAGTAGATACATTGTACTTTCATAAGTATACTAAGATATTTTTATATCCATCTATGGAGATCAAAAAGAAGTAAGGAAAAAACCTCTGAAGCTTTCAGACTAGTTTGTAAAATTTTTGGAAAACCATGTCCTACATTTATGCATAAAAATCTGATTTGTAATCTAGACAAATTACTTTGATAATAACCGGTGGAAGTTTTCTTCCTTTGTTTTCTGATAAATACAGATCACAATTTCCCAGAATCAGAAGATACACACATATTTTAATTGTGACCATTCAGAATATGAAAAACCTCTCCAAAGTTATAAATCTTAGAATACCTTTCATGAATGCACTTTATAAAGCACAGCAAAATGCAGTTATAGTGACAGCATAACATAATATGTTTATCCAAATGATCTTTTTTATCCATAAAGGATTTAAATAGCAATAAGATACATTCCTTTCCTAATATAAAGAACAAGAATAATGTTCACAAAATAGAATAAATCCACCGGAAAAATGTTGGAAATAGTAATATATGTTCTTATCGTATCATGAAGCTAATATAATTTGTTATGCTAAATTTAACTTGACTGTTTCTCATTTATTTTAATTAAACAAGATTTGCAAAAGTGTATGCCAAATGACAAGTAATTTATATAGTCTGAAAGGACAAAGAAGATGTTTCCTGTATAACTGCCTAACACTGTTGTCTTAATCTCACCATTGATCTCTATCAATCTCTTTTTTTTTGGTTTTTGGTTGGTTGGTTTTGGTTTTTTGTGGTGTGTTTTTGTGTTTGGCTTTTTTGTTTTTTAAACATTTGTGAGGAATAAGCTGAGGTTTGCGGTTTTGGAAAATGTTAATGCCTTAGGACAAATCCAAAATTCAGAATTGATCCTGGGCCATGGAAAAGCTAGTTTTGAATCTCCAATGAACTTCAGGAATATTTTTCATTGATGTATTGTTTCTTTTAACCAAACAGTGATTTTTATAAAAAAATACTAAGTATTATTCAAGCTGTGTGGTTTTCTATGAGTTTCTCATTTATCAGAGAGCACAGCATGGTAGGATTATTCTATTATACACAGGTATTTGCATATTATATTCATGACTATGAGCTTCCTCCAGTAGTCTAGAAGCAGGACTAGACACTTATTTGTTTTCTGACTATCTTGACCATGGCAAGAGTGCCTTGTTTCTTTTTTATTGTTTTTTTTTTCTTTATATGTTACCTAATGTTGGAAAGTACTGACTGCAGTGCACCTTGCAATTGAAATTTGAAAACTCCAAGAACTCTTTAACATACTGGCCCTTGATTTTGAAATCTATGTAAACTCACTGCTGGGAAAGAAGGTAGACTCTATATTCTCTTTGTGGATCACCCCCCAGGGAAAAAACAGTGGTCCTCCTGCCATAATGTAAGGATTGTTTGTGTTCACCCTTTTTGCATCACTGTAGACACTCTACTGGGAAGTTGGCTTTGATATCCTCTGGACATCAAGTAGGGCCCCTTGATCTAAATATTTTTTGTGTGAAGCAGGAAGGAGACGCGGAGGCAAATAAATGTGTGTGCACCATGGAAATTTGGGGTAGTCAGACCCTGAAATAAAGCAGGAAATAAAATTGAGGTTATGAAAAATTAGATCAGTTTGGTTAGTGACTGAAGTTAATTTTTTCCAAACATACTGTATGTCTCCAGGTCAGCCAAGAGGTGGAGAAGACTTGCATGGAAAAGGCCAAATACTTGTCTTCCAGAATGAAGTATTGTAGTTTTGTGGATGCTACTGTGGAAGAGCTCAGCATCAACAAGGAAATCTACATTACTCCTAAACTATTAGAAGTGTCTAGTGGATCTTATCTTCACTCAGTGTATATTACTGGTACCCAGACAAGGACTGGTCAATTTAAGTAGCGCTGACTATGGTGGCAGATCCAGAATATATAAGTGGTAGGCATTTTTATACTTTTTTGTCTCTCTAACAGCTAACATATATAGCCAAATGACCCTGTAAGCCTATAGTTCAGATCAGAAATTTTGCATATCTGACATCATTAAAGTCTATAAATTCTTGGGAGATTGTACAATCCTCCATCAACGTGTTCTTTCCCTTACAAGATGAGGTCTATTTCTGAGGGTTACAGTAACCATGAAATAATATAGATATCTGCAAATTTCAAGCAAGGGCTAATACAAATTTCCAGGGCTGTGCAGGCTCAGAAAATATTATATAAATGCAGAAAAATATTTTTGAGCTTTTCTAAGTCCTTTAACAGTTGTTATTGTATCTTATTTTTTTTATAATAAAAATTTCTTATACAGAAATCATAATACTTCTGTGGCTGGACTTTACTTAAATGCCATTTCATCCTAAGCTCTTTTTAAGTATACACACTACTTAAGAACATTTTACAATACCAAATGTTGAGCTATTCATTAAATTAAAGAAACTGCATACCCTTTCATTTTCTAATTTGAGTTAAACTATAATATATCTTGGTCTAGTACATATGTACATAAACCACCAAGTAAGCTAAGTACCAGCAATGTAAAAGGGTCCTTACTATTTCATTTCACTTTCAATCACATTCTAAAAGAAAATAAAATTCAAATGAAGAGAAAATTATTTCATATGTCAATATCAATGCTGGCAAAATTCTAAATAAAGTAAAACTAAAAAGCATTAGTCTTATAATACTTCTGCTCCTATCCTGTGGTCTGCATTATACCTATCCCCTTGCAGCAGCTGTTCTTATATAAGTTTTAGTATGACAAGGCAAAGAAGACCTCACAGAGCCGTTATATTTCCCCTGCAAACTTAGTTAATGAAGTGGCCTGACAATAACTGGACCCTCAGCCTTTGAATGTACTAGTCTATATAACCTGACTGATTCATCAAGAAAATCTTGCTGTGCCATGAAAAATAAGGGTGTATCACATTGCCTCCTTCTTGCAGTGAAGGAAGAAAGAGAATAACTGAAACTTGGAGGGGGAAGTGAGGTACAGGGTTGGGAAAAAAAAGTAACTTATTCTTCCCTATTCCATATTTTTTTTACAAGTTACATCTTGTCTCCCTGGGCTCCTTATGTAGTCAATGGAGGGATATATGGTCCTTCAGAGGGCTGTTCAGAGCATCTAAGTCAGAACTAGAGTATGTCACTGTGCCAGATGCTGTGAGTTTCCTGCTGAGCAACAATCTTCCTGCCAGCTACAATATATTGTGTTGATTTTTGTCCAGACTAGATTGTGTGCTCATAACTGAGGGCCCCCTAGATATTGTTCCATTCCTTTTTTTTTCTGAGAAAGGTATCATATGTCATTGCTTAATTTAAGAAAGAATGAGTGAAGTAGTATTTCAACAACTCATTAACTGGCTGATCCAGTAGCCTGTTCCTGTACTTCCCCATTCCACAGATCTGCTTATTCTGCCTCCTGTCTCCTACATCTCTTAGCTCTCTCATTTCTCCCAGACCAGCAACCAGTCAGTTATAAATGCGTTTACTAGTGCACCCTATTTTGCCTTACGAAAGAAAAAAGAAGACAGGGAAGAAAGAAAACTTGATTTCTTTCCTTTTCAGTACTTTTTTAAAAAGTAGTACTAAAAAAAAAAACAAAGCACAACATGAGCCTATTAGTTTAACTTACTCTAGGCTTTTTTAAGGAACTTGAAGCAATACACATAGCAGTTTATTCTGTGTTATAAAATAAGTTACAGAGCTGTTTTATTTCTGGTTTTGAGTGACAAATACTAGACCAGCCACTTTAAGGCATACAGTTAGCCCTCATATGCTGTAGTATAAATAATGGTACACATCAGGCCTTGTCCTGCAATTTTCACAGATCAAAAATTTTGATGCCTATTAAAGCACATTTTTGATCTGTGAAAGATTTAGTTTCTCAGGTAAATGGAATAAGCACCACTTCTGCTATTTCATGAGGCTTTCAAGGTTATAGGAACACTCTCATTTTAGGTTTCCATTGAGGGAAAACAAATGACTGGTAATCTGTAGTATTCAAAATGGAAAGCAAAGGGGTTTTTAAATAGAATTTTTTTAAAAGCACTGTGATTGGACTGAATGCTATTCTTAAAATGGTTCTTAATTTAATAGACAGGGTTTAAAGAAGAAAAAGATACGTTGTTAGCTGAAAAACAGAAGACAGAAAAATAAATAGGAACAAGAAAGGAGTAAGCACATGGACTTAATTACTGTACTATATGTGGACATTCTTATTTTTATTTTGATTTAAAGCTTTTTTTTTTTTTTTAAAGGAATAGAACTAGAATAGGTGATAGACTCAGAAGTGTTTTAATACAGAAAAAGGTGCAACTTTAAAAACAATTCAGTCCCGGATATACAGCAGTTCAGGAATTAGTGTATACAGGAAATTCAAAGAAACCATTAGTACAACATAGTAAAACATGTAGGGCACAAAATAAATTTATAAACCCCACAAGAAATGATGGTGTGGAAAAACCAAAAGAAGAGATAAGGTAAATTATAAGAGAAAGAAGGATTCAATTAAGTAGATTAGCATGCATTATAAAAGAAACTTGTAATCCTAAAACCTCCTTTCTCTCACACATAACTTATAGCAAACATCTGCATTTTAGGCTAGAAGTCCAAAATATAATGTGAAGCCAAATGGAATAAAGTTACTAGAATAAATTCTGAATAATTAAGCTATTCATAGAAATAGAATCTCTTCCACTCCATAAAGTATGAATGTAAAATAACAGATGATTAGAAACATTTTTCTTTTTGTAGACAGAAGTTGTATACAGGACACATTTACAACAGCAAAACAGAGTCTGCAATAGATTTCAAGCTAGCTCAAACTTTATTTAGTCCCATACTTCATCCCTGCTCCAGTAAAGTCAATTGGAGCTTTGCCCTTGAGTTTGATAGAGGCAAGCAAAGACTTTAAGTTTGTAACTTTATATTGTAGGTGGCATGAAAGCTTGTTTGCCTACTGTCTATCAGCAAAATCAACACTGATAGCAGAAAGCATTCTTAAATTAAATAATTGCTTTCCCTGGGGGAAGATTTGTGTCATTTCCTTAGATCACTTGGAAATTTTGCCACTTTGTCTTTAATTATATGTTCCTAAGATGCCCTGCATAATATTGAACAGTTTGCCAAACTAAATTAGCTTGGAATATCGGTTACTTTATTTTGCTTTCAAAAATACCTACCAACACACTTTTCCCAGGAATTGAGTACAAAAACATTGCTGGAATTACACCTGATATTCTAGACTCTGAAAAAATGAAAAATTAATGTTTATACCACAACATATCACTTTTTTATGTGTGTTTTTGAATGTGTGTGCATCCCTAAAAACATACATGCCTGAAAATGTCTATATTTTTACCGCATGAAACAGAGAACACTTATAAAATGTGCAGCATAGCAGTTTTCCTCACCTTTCTCAATCGCACCTGTTACTAGCTTCTGCTCCATCCCCACGGTTCATTACTGCCTCCTTTCTTTCTTCCTTATTTCTCCAGCAATGTTGGCCAAATGCCCAAACCAATAATGGAAGTTGAATTCTCCTGTCTCAGTCCAAAGTTATAGGATATCTCAGCACCGTGCTCCATAGGCTTGTGTTTCCTTATATACATAGTCCAGAATGAATGAAGACGACCTACCACCATGTCAGGAATGATGGAAGAGACATCAATACCCGGGCTCCAAACCATTCTGTCTTGTCTGGAACCCAATTGTACTTCAGTACTGACACATATAGCACTGTTTGAGGTCTGTTTTAAAAAGACGCAGTAATGAGGTGGTTTAATCTTGGCTAGAGGCCAAATGCCCACCAAGCCGCTCACTCACTCCCCTTTTCAGCAGAAAAAGGGAGAAAACATATATTTGGGAGGTTTAGGATTCAAGTTGAGGACAGAGGGATCACCATCCAATTAGCGCAATGGGCAAAACAGACTCAGCGCAGAATAAAAGTGATTTATTACTACTACAACTATACAGCCAGTGAACCAGAGTTGGGTAATGAGAATTTCGAACAGGTCTTAAAGCACCTTCCCCCCACCCCTACCTCCTTAGCAGACTTAAACTTCTTTACAATTTTACTCCCTTCTTCCCCCCTCAACGTGGCGTGGGGAATGGCAGGGAATGGGGAGTGGGGATCTGGCAACTCCTCACAAGCTGCTTTCTTCCTCCAGATCTTAACACTTCTACTTCCCCCTACCCTTCCCTTCTTCACAGACTTTACTTGTAATCATAAATTTGCTCCCTTATTCTCTCCTTTCATGGCATGGGGAGGGACAGGGAATGGGGAATGGGGATTTTCAGTCCGTTCCTCCCAAGTTGTCTTCTGTCCTAGGTGGGGAGGGGGGCATTCCACACACAAACACACAACCTCCCTATTGGGGAGTTGCCTCCTCATCACGTGTCTTAGCAGGGCTCCCTTCCGTGGAGTACTGACCTTTGGGCCCAGACTGCTCTGGCCTGGTCCCTCACAGAGTCACAAGTCCCCTGGTAAACCTGCTGTGGGGTGGATCAATCTCTTCACAAGCCGTAGGTGTCTCTGCTCCCCGTTCTTATCCATGGGCTGCAAGGGGATACCCACTCCACCATGGTCTTCTCCATGGGCTGCAAGGGAATCTCTGGCACCTGGAGGGCCTCATTCTTCACCCCCACCCTCCTTTGGGCCTAGCCTTGGTGTCCACACAGCTTGTTACATCTTCTTGCTCCTTTCTCGAGTGGCAAAATGCATCTGCCTGCAGGTTTTTTTCTCCTATATGTGATTCATAGAAGCGCAGTGACCATCTCCGATTGGAATGGCCCTGGACAGCAGCAACTTTGGCCTTGAATTGGCCAATGTTTACTTTCTGGGGCCTGCAGAGAGCTTCTAGCTGCTGCTTGCAGCACAGCTGTGCAAAACAGCACAGCTTAGCAAAAGTTAGCAGCACAGCTGTGCAAAACTGCGAGAAATAAAAAAAACTTTTCCTGTATTTCTTGAATAACTCAGTCACAGTAATGTTACTTTAAATTTTAACTATATACCAAGATGTTGCAAGCATCTTACATTTTACAATAAATATAAAGCATTCAAATAAATAAACTGTATGTTCGTTTTAGTTTCCTGTTTTTCCACAGTTCTTATGTATGGAAAATTTTAAAAACCAGAACATGATTAAAGAATGTAAATGTGATGTTCAATGCAGTGTCATTTGGATTATTTAGCAGACCCAGATGTACTGTTATTACAATAAAAGCATCTGACATCTTAATTCTAAATTTGCTTCTCTTTCAGCCAGCATAGGACATTATTTTTGCTAAATCTTTATTATATTGCTCAGAAGTAACTAAAAAGCAACCCACAACCTAAAAATACTATATGTACTGCTTTCTTTGCTTCCAAGAACTTCTTTCATAAATCTTCCAAGCACTGTGCTCCAAGTGGGAACACTCTAAAAGATATAGAACACAAAACATGAACAGCATCTCAAACAATGTGTATTGTGTTGAGGCCTTGCACTCTAAAATTTTGTATTGCAACAGTGACTAATACGTAACTAATCCTGTCTGCTCATTCAAAGATGGTACAGCAGAACTACACAGTAAGAGAGAGCCCCAGAATTGCAGTGTTTTGTCTTTCTTTTTTAAACAAATCAAATCTTTCTGTATGTTAAAGCTAACTTAACAATTATTGAAACTTTATTCTAAATTTCAAATAATGTATGATCAAAATAAATCATGAAGATTCTTGCACTGATTCTTTATTTCCAGTTACAATAAAGAGGAGTGAGGGAGATACAGTGGAATTGAAGAGTTGGAGTAGAAAAGATGTTGATACAGTTGCAAAAACATTTTATTAGCGGGCGAGAGATTTGAAGTCTCTCTTTGTAGAACTAAGCTGGGTTACTAAATGTGTAGAAATTTCCTGTCCTCACTAACAGATCAAAAGGGATGGGTGATGTTTGGAGAGCTGAAATTTGTAGAATTCCTTCTGAGGAACCAGACTTCCATTGTGTTTTGGATTTTGTGGTGATGGTGGCAGTGGATGCTGAGGAAATCTATTTCCACATGGGGTGGTAAATAGAGAGACCCTCACCTTTTCCAGTTTCAGACATTGACTTTTGTTTGTTTGGTTTCCAGAACCGCAATCAGTAAAAAACTCTCCCCCTTCTTAAAGGCCCAAGGTTCAGTTTATGTACATATAATCCAAAATATTTCATTTCCTAGAAATCACCTTCTAGTAACACATTAGGGCAGCAATTACACTTCACAACAGCAAGTTGTAATGGGAGAACAGATGCTCTTATCAGTCCATGCAAGACTGACATTCCTGAGTTGCCATTCTTCTCCTTCCACCCTTCTCCTTAACCCATTCAATACATATCTCTGCTGCTGTAAAACAATCAACTATGATGAAATCTAAGTGCTGTATTAATGATTTAGGATTTTTTATGACATTCTCTTATGCTGAACTCTGAAAAGCACTAAAAGGCAAATGTCTTTTAATTCCAGGTCCCAAATGATGAAAGGTTTGTGAAAAGTAATCTCTCATGCCTGTCGTATAGGTACCTATCACTGTAGAGTTACCTGGTGCCCAGCCTCAGACTGCTGTTTTTTGAGAACTCTCCTCAGTGACCATATTGCTTTCCAGATTTTTTGGTGCATGGGGCGTAAGAAGGTGCAGAACATCAATATCCAAGGCACAAGTGCAGCAGGGAATTCTGACAAGGAAGATGAATGACTGAACCATTGCACAAGAACAGAGAAAAAGCAGAGAGTGGTGATGGGCATAAAAGGAGACTAGCCTAGAAAGGAGATGGATACATCATCAAGAAAAGTGCTTGGCAGTCTAAAGAGATGCCTTCTGAGTATAAGGGTGTTAGCTGTGTGACCATGTGACAACACAGCTAGAATACAGGGGGACATATGGAGTTGAGGGTGGGATAAGAATACATTCTTCCTTGGTAAATAAGAAGTGAATAATTTAGAATATCACCCACACTGATAAGAGTAAATGTATTGAGTAGTAAATAATTTTTTTTTTATAATTACTTTAGGATGCAGTAGTTATAATTAAGGGGCAGAAGAATTTATATTATCCAAGAAGAATTCATATTATCCAATAAATACTCAGAAAATGAAACATGCATTTGATTCATTCTCCATCATTATGGCAGTCTTGCTCCATTTTCAGTTGCTATGTATCAGTGTAGGTCCTATTTAAGAAGGCATAAAAAATATTCCAGGTAAAGAGCTTTTCCTATAGTTTATAAGACTTAAATGCAGTTTAATTCTGTCATTATACCATCCCTATAAAGTGTTCTTAGGAACAGTTTAATGAAATATCGGAGCTTTGATAACTTGGCTCACTTTGACAACAGTAGTTGCAGGAGTGACCACAGGAACAGCTTAGCTGGCTGGCCCAAGAGGACAGTTATTCTCAGAAGAGAGATGCTGACTAACGCATGTGAGAAGGAAACAGCTGAAGCAAGCATAGCTGAAAAAGACATATGCATATATTTTCATACCTCTACATAGATGAGTTTAGGCTAATTGAAACCCCACTAAGATGATTTAAACTAACCTGGCTTCATACAAAAGTGGATTAGGATTGTCCACACAATCTGCTAACAACATCCAGCTATTAATCCACTTGAGCTGACAGGTTAGTATCAACCAATTTTGCATTACACTGTATTAGTGGAAAGCTCCAAATCCTTGTGATTATTTACTTAATTGGATAAAAACACTGTATCAGATGTTCTGGGACCTTAATGAATCACAAGATGCAGACACAAGACACAGGTAAAAGTGGCAATCAAATTGTAGAACTGATGTACCTATTAAAAATAATTTGTCTGCACATGCAAATCCTATTCCCCAATAACACTTCTTTTTGCATCTGGTGCTTGAAATACAGGTAATATTTTGATTTTTGGTGCTAATACAGTATGCTACTAATGTCCAAAGAAATTTGAAAATCAAGCCATTGACAATTTTAATCTAATCATAAATGGCTTAGGTGGTAAAGAAAAATCTTGAGACATAAAAAGATATTACACTGTTTCAAGAGTGTGAAAGAAAAAAATCAATAACTTTAGCTCCTTAAAATCAATACAGATAAAAACAAATCAAAAACTATAGAAATAGTATCCCTATTATGCATTTTTATGCTAGGATATTGCACACATTGCTGGAATGGTAGAACACTGGCAGGACTCTACATTCCATGAAGCATAAAAACCAGAAAAAAACCCAGCAAGAATGATTGGGTAGAAAAATGGAATTAAAGTTTATTAGTGGAAGCCTGTGATGCATAAGCTAAAAAAACCCAATCAAAAATTCTTTGTTCTTACAACTACTTTATCTGCAGCACTCTCCACTTAGTGATTTGCAAATAATGATGCAGACTAGGGAAAAAAATTCTAAGTACTGCAGTGCTACTGTGGGATGAAATAAATCTTAAATGCAAGTTCTTATTTCATTGGTGAAATTTACACAATTTAGTTCTTACAACTAACTGAAAAGGAATCAGGCTTTTTATTATTTGAAAAGCTGTCATGGAAAAAAGAAAGATTGATATTACTTGTTCAAAAAATGCCATGGCCTTGTTGTTCAACTAGAATATTGGTAAGGTCAATAAATGCAGTCTTACTAAGCTCACCATAAGTAATTAAAAAAAAACAAACAACCAAACAAACAAAATCAAACTCTTTCATAGAAGTTTTCCAGTTCTGTACTTCCGATGTACTTGTGTAATTCATGTGCCTCTGCTACCTTTTGTTCGGTTTGTAACCAGATAGTTCTAAGAGCCTTGCCACTTTTTCCTTTTTAGAGCTTTCAAATCATAAATATGCTAGAAAAAATATAATTAGAGGGGACATTACTGGAAAGTTTCTTCATGATGCAGAATCATTAAGCTCCAGTGCTAGACTTCAGATACCCAAAAAGGATACAATAATGTCTTCCTCTGTTTTGGGTGTAGGGTGGGTGATTTTGTTGTTTGGGTTTTTTTCATTGGACCATGAACATAACACAGGAAAAAAGTTTTTCAAATTACTTTAAATGCTTGGCAAATTGTTTCACAGAGAAAACAAAAAATGTATAAATGATACTCATCAAGGTGCTTTTTTTTCTACTTCAGCTCCCATCTGCATTTTTCAGCAAGAGGAAAAATGTAGTTCTAAGAGAAGTGAATCTTAACAGCACCTGAGCTCTCTCTCCGAGTGGCAGAGAGCACTACTCTCTAGTACAGATTGCAAAGATTACCGAAGCTATTTGACATGGCTGCAAACTATTTGTGTTTCAGTTTCTTGCTAAACTGTTCCCCTCCTAGGATCTAAGCTATATCCCAGAGGGACAGTTTCATTAATTTTAATGGGTGCTAAAGAGGTACAGCTTTTAAAAGGCTTTAAGAAGGCAAACACAACTCATCTAAAAGTACTAGGATGTCCTTTTGAAACAGTAAATTTCCATTAAGTTATCTAAATTAAATGGGTAAAAGCATGTAGTGCTGCAGAGAAAAGTCGAAGTGAAAAAGTTGGCTAAGAGAAGATTAAAAAATAGAAATGAAAATTACCATGTCATCAAAAAAGATAATGAAGTTTAAAAGAAATATAAAAAAGTAATTTCATTGAACACTTTATAGAAAATGTAGTGTAACTCAAGCGATAACAACAAAGAAAGATTTTGAATAAGAGCTGTTACTAATTAGATATTGTTAGAGGCGAAATTAACATTTGAGTTTTATGATCTGACAAATAAAACCCCAAAAAACCAGCTCTCTTAGCATTGCCTGATTTTATCAGCAATAAGGATCCAATAGTAGAGCAAAACTGCACTCTATTTTCCAGTCATCAGTCCAGAAGCAATTACAGTCTTGAATCATGCATGGACATCTTTATTAAAAAGGAATTTAGTATCCCTGATGCATATGCCACAAACATGCTTTTACACATCTGGGACATGACAGGCTTGCAGGCAACACCCCTGGAACCTGTGTAACATGCCTGGAAACTGACACGGAGAGTGTGGCTGGGCAACCACAGTTCAGTTCTAGCAGTTCCTTTTCCTGCAATTCAAGAACTGTCCATTCAGTCATTGCCAGGCGAAGGTTCTGAGTCTACAAACTCTTGATCACACCAGTAGCTTCCTTAACGTCAGTAAAGGTATTTGTCTGATTAAGCAATGGGAATGACAGAGTTCCTTGCTCCCTTTCGGCAAGTATTATTAAATGTCTAGAAGAACAGGATGGAAAGCTATTATAGATGCTTTCCAGGTATATTTTCATGACTCACAAATGCTCACTTAGTTATTAGAAATATCTCTACCATAGAAATTAAAAATAACAGCATTTAAAAAGTAGAGTATATAATCATAAAACTCCTTTCTGTTTTCAAGTGCTACCAATGCTCTCAATAAGATATATATATATATATACATATATATATATGTAGCCTTTCACCCAAGGAGATTGTCATCACAGATGACAGAGAATAGTTTGGAGCACATTTTGATGGACCCATTGATACGGATGGGGAGAATGCCATTTGAAACCTGTGAGATAAGTTTTCCATGCCAAATATTGTCTCAAATAAATTGTTTTCTCTTCCTGTACCATCACCACCCCCTGCCTCCAACCCCCTTGGTAAATTATTAAAAAGACTTTGTGGAAAATTCCATATTGGGAGGATTAGAATTAAAAATTATATGGTTTTGGATGATTTCCCCCTCTTACAGTTTGACATTGAGTATGGTTCGCTCATACAACTGGGATATATTCAAAGAACATACATACAATAAGATATGCATATCCAATAAATTAAAGCACATCCAATTCAGAAAAGGCATATTAAATTATCTAATATTAAACATTAGCACAAATAGATGGTAAAAAATTAGGAATGGGGAAAGACAATAAAAAATAAGGATGGCAACAAAGTCTGATATCTTACGGGCCATGGAAGACACAAAGGTAATATCCTTGTTTGTTATACGTCACTAAATACCTCAGTAAGCTTTCAGCATTGGTGAAGTAGCAGAATAACTATTAAGCTGATAAAAACTTTCCAAAAGAAGAACAAACAACTACCATTAGGAATTTTATTGAAAATCTGAAACAGCTGACTGATGAAAAATATAGCCATCAAAAATAAAATGTAGCTTAAATCCCTCATTTACCTAAGCTTGTAGGAAATGAGAAACTTCCACAATTGAAATGTCAACTAATGACGACATTTATATAGCCTGTGTGTGACTAAGTGCAAACAGAGGGTCTCCATGTTCATTCCTTATTTCACAGTTTACTAATCTGTGCTGATAACAATACTAAAGCTCACAAGGAAAATGCAATTTATTTGAAGAAGTAGGGTTTTTTTCTATTTGAATGATCCATTGCAATTTTGAGCTTTAACTTCACTGTAAAATAGAGTATTATTCCTATTTTTCTCCATAACATTGCAAAATACACTCTAGGGTGTTATTTCCCATTCCTAATTTCTTCTCTGAAAGACTATTTAAGAAATGTTTTAAACATACAAGGTGATCTCTCCCTGAGTTTTATGACAGTTACACATGTCGCGGCTTTTTGATGCAAAAAGAAACTATTCTTTCTTAATGACAGATCTTTCATGTGCCTAAGGTACATGCTGTAATTTGAGAGAACTTGTGCCTTCTGCTCATGCAGGATGAAAGCTGGACAATCATGCTATGCTGCTCTGGGAATTTCATGCAACAGAGTTAAGCCGTGCATAATGGAGGTGAAAGGATGTGGTTCATGCAGAGGGCACATATGAGGTTACTCTCGGAGCCTAGCACTCTCAGGGAATCCTCTTGTGAGCTTAGAGGTGGTGTTTTCAGGGCACCCAGAGGGGACCACTAAGCTCTATATAGTCTGAATGGTCTGGTGATGTCCTAAGGGAACATCTGAGAATGCTGTAATTGGGCAGAGTAGATGCAGTCATTATCACTCTGCATAATAACCAGCAGCATTACGTCATGCTGCCCTGCTATTCACAGTCTGATTAAAAGGCCTAGTGACAAGTGAGAGGACAAACCAGTGGCCACCTTCCTTAATATTCTATACCAGCTTGCTATTTTGGTCTGCTGTTGTGACCAGACAGCACTCATCACTTACATTCTTTCACATGATCTCTGACCATTAAATAACAGATATGATTGTACTAGGAAGCCCTACTGCCCCTGCCTCACCCCCCAACCCCCACCCCCCCCCACCCCCCAACAAAAAGGAAACGGAAGGGAAGGGAAGGGAAGGGAAGGGAAGGGAAGGGAAGGGAAGGGAAGGGAAGGGAAGGGAAGGGAAGGGAAGGGAAGGGAAGGGAAGGGAAGGGAAGGGAAGGGAAGGGAAGGGAAGGGAAGGGAAAAAGGAAGGGAAGGGAAAAAGGAAGGGAAGGGAAAAAGGAAAGGAAGGGAAAAAGGAAGGGAAAGGAAAGGGAAAGGAAAGGGAAAGGAAAGGAAAGGGAAAGGAAAGGAAAGGAAAGGAAAGGAAAGGAAAGGAAAGGAAAGGAAAGGAAAGGAAAGGAAAGGAAAGGAAAGGAAAGGAAAGGAAAGGAAAGGAAAGGAAAGGAAAGGAAAGGAAAGGAAAGGAAAGGAAAGGAAAGGAAAGGAAAGGAAAGGAAAGGAAAGGAAAGGAAAGGAAAGGAAAGGAAAGGAAAGGAAAGGAAAGGAAAGGAAAAGGAAAGGAAAGGAA
The DNA here is from genome assembly GCA_022605575.1 of Laterallus jamaicensis coturniculus. Classification (NCBI taxonomy): domain Eukaryota; kingdom Metazoa; phylum Chordata; class Aves; order Gruiformes; family Rallidae; genus Laterallus; species Laterallus jamaicensis. Next base: position 1,960,199 of record JAKCOX010000045.1, on the reverse strand, counting down.
AGGAAAGGAAAGGAAAGGAAAGGAAAGGAAAGAGTAATATTCTTGAAGATTACATATTGGGTCATTCATATACTTTTCTCGAAGAAAGTGGCTTCCTCTGAAATTTTCAGTTATTTAAGTTTCTTTGTGATCTGTTTCTTTGTCTCACAATCTCAGCCAATTCATGCCATGAATTTGTATGCAGAACTGTGTGTAACACTGTTATTTTTATTTCCATATATAGACTGGTGAAGAAAACACTTATTGCCATTAATAATTTCTATTTGTCTAGAAAAGCTAATCTTTAAATCCCATTTTGAGGGCTGGTCTATAAGCTACTGCATTAAGGAAACCTTTAGTGCTTCCACTTTATTCTGGCTGTTTCTTTGGTGCTATTCAAAGTCTCAATGAAAAGCTGCTCTTGCAGTTCTGCAGTTAAAACAACAAAGCACTGCCTATGTTTCTTCTTTAACACAGCTCTAAGGATTTATTCTTTGCTCCTTTATTCTTCCTTTTTCTGAAGTTTGCTTGTCCTTTTCCCCTTTAAAATCTCTTTATCTAAAGCTGAATTAGTTGTCACAGCTGGTTGGCAAACTGCCATCTTTTTCTGCTCTGACACTTATTTGTCAATTTCCAGTTGCCTTCAAACTTTTTACTTTTCTTAGCTTCTATTTCTTTTTCCTCTCTCACAGTTTCACTGATTCGAGTTTTTGTTGTTTTAATAGAAAAAGAGAGAAAAATCCCTCCTGGGAGGGAGAAAAGGAGCCATTCTCTACAGTGACAAAGAGAAAGCAAAAATACTATGAGATTTACCCACTGAAGCCTTTGAAAGAACAAACTGCTCTCTACAGATACTTATATTCTGATCCTACTCTCAGGAAGGTAGCAGGTAAATCTGCTATGGTATTTATGTTCTACCCTAACATACAAGAATTTTGTAGATCCTTTTTTTTTAATATTTTTTTTTACTTTTCACAGACTATTATTTTGATATATTCCATTTTAGAGAGTTCACTGTAGGTTTTTTTTTTTAAATGAGGATTAAAGATTTGTTTATTTATCTTTAACAGTTCTGCAGCTTAATTTCTCAACTCAGGGTGCATATAGAAATTGCTAACCTCCATCTTAGGTTTCTACTCATAAACATATTAAAACAATTTGACAACCTTTATTTAGGATATATTATAGGTTAATACATTTCAATGAAAAATAGAAAATCAGAAATTTTTTTTTTATTATTTATTTTATTCTTTGAAATTTAACAGAACTTTTTATGTGTAGTTTACTACAGGTGTTGCATTTCAAACATCTCATAGGGTTTTGTACCTGCAGAGATAGAGGGAGATAGAGATCCTATGAATAATACCGCCTTCCTAGATATTGAATATCAGTATAGTGGCTTACATAGGCACTGTGCAGCCATTATTCTGCCCACTCAAATCATAAGAATAGAATATTTATAAAAGAGTCAAGGAATAAGTGCCCAAATACCACATCTTTATTTTCTGTTCTTCAGTGTTCAGTTTTTAATGTCTTGAGCACAAGGAATAGGCAGCATAAAGCTTCCCCATCAGACCAAGCCCTCTCTGCTGTGACTACTATAGAATTATTATTACAATTACTGTAACTAATAATTACTATACTAATTATAAATTACTATTATATGGGCACTGCACACTCCCTTTCTTTGAAAGTGGAATAGAATATTTCTTATGCTGCCAGAACGCAAACAGTAGGTGTTTTAACCATCCCTATAGCCACAGCTTAGTGGAGTGAGTTACAGTGCTGCATACATTGTCACATCTTGGCAGTCTGAATAGAGCTAAAGCAGATAAAAAGAAAGGCCATATGTAAGGAAGAGAAAACCAGGGTTACAACCTTTAGGTAGCCTTTCTTGTATGTGAGGTCCTAGAAATTGTCTGGACTGACTGTGGTGAATACTGGCAGCAGATGTCCAGTAAGTGGAAATGTAAGTAACGATTACCCTTGCGGTCTGAGTTACTGCAGGGCAGTTCCCAGCTGACTTAAATTGTTAAAAGTTACAGTCTAATTAAACCTCACATCTTGGATCAAAGATTTCTTTCTGTGTATCTGAGACAATGTCTCATGTGTCTATTCTTATTTGTTCACTGCTGTTCTACACATACAGTATCATGCCTTTTTGTTTTTAATTCCTTCTAGTTCTGTGCATAGACAAATCTTCTCAAACACATAGAATGAAAGTATTTCACATACGAATGAAATCATATTTAAAGGCAGACCTTTAAAGCTGAATTAGGTGAAGAATCCGGGCCAATAGCTTACCTTTAATCTATTTCTAAAATTAGATTAACTTAAAATGGACCTTTTTGTAAAAGAACTGAGTCATAAAAAATAATATTAAAATTAGACTTAGTGCATCATATGTATCTGGTATATTATTAGGCATTCAAAATACTAACTTCAGAGCAGTGATATGTTATTTCATTCCATTACAGACTGGTGAAACAATAGTTTCAACTAGTTTAATTTTATTTTTTTTTACATCATATTAAGATGTTTTGAACTACCTTCAACTGGTGTCAGTTTTTTTTAAGTTTTAGCATAATAAAGTTAATTAAATGCATTTAATGCATCATTAAAGTCACAGTAAAGCAGTATGAAATGAATATAAAAAGCTTTAAAATACTCCGATACTTTGAAATAATTTTAAAGTTCTTACATGAAATAACTGTATTGAGATTAGAAATTATTCCCCTTAAATAAGATGTTTGAAAAAAGTTATTAGAAATTACCGTCATTTTGACTCATTTGCAGTCTTCAGTAGTCTAGGTGAAATTTACCATTCTCCAATACACTCATTTGCTTTATTTCAAATTAATCTTTCAATTGAGGTGTAAATAATTAGGAAAACACATTTAGATTTGAGAATATAGAAGCTTTAAGTATGTTAGTTCATATTTCATGCCATTTTTTGTAGACTTGAAGAAAATATATTTTAATGACATATGTAATTTTATATATTTTGAGGTTTAATTTAATCCATACGTACAATAACAGCTGCTGGCTGTTATTTTTTGTGGAAATACAGGACAACACCATCTAGTAAAGAGCAGTACCAGAATATTTTTGTCTGGAAAAGGGGAGAATGGAAATATAAATTTGTTAGGTAACAGCCATAATATAGACTAGATCTGGTTGCTTCAGCCTGAAGCCCTAATATCTTTTTAATGTGTTATTTCTTAGGTCATTTTATATATTTTTTCCTTAGTGTAAAACAGGAAAGAAATCACATTTTGTGATTTTAAGCAATAATGTAACAGTAAGTATTAGGCTGGTAAAATCTTTATTGCTTTAATTTCTCCATCCAAAATCAGTTTCTTTTGTCCTCGCTCTTCACACTTCTCTCTCTTTAATCATTTCTTTATAAAGCCTCCCAAAGTTTTCTAATCCCAGTTTGTCTTACAATGTCTTACAATTTTCACTGTATAATCTTTCCTGCTCCAACTCCTTATGCAGCTTATTCAGTCTCTGTTGATTTCAGAATTTTGCAGGTCAGCTGACACCATTCATTGTGCTAACTCATTCCATCTTCTACCCTTTAATTTTCCAATCACACAGCACTCTTACCCCATTACTCTTTTGTTCAGTCTCACACTTCTTACCCTACATGATCCCATTCTTAGCTATTTTTGCTTGGAGCATCATTGATTATAGCCAGTGGAGCCTCTTGATTAAAATTCAAATCTGTAGCACATTTCTGGAAGAGTAAAAAGAAATATTTGCAAAGATTATAGATAATCCATTATGAACTCGGTATTTTCTGGAAAAATCAGTTTGTTTGCTTGAAAATGGTCTGCTCTTTTCATCTCTTTTGTTGAGGGGAAAGCAGACTTAAGGCATTACTATTGTGATTCTGGTGTTGACAGCAGAAATAATTCTAGAATTTACAGGTGCCAACAAAAATGTCCAACCACGTATAAAAGTATCAACAAAACACTGTCAACACAGACAGACTCTAAAATACGTAATATCGCCAAGAAACGTTTTCCAGATTTTGAAATATCACATAATAAAAATGTCTTCCTGATGAAGTACTGCTCTAAAATATGAGATTTTACTTCCATTTTTTACACCCTGGACAACTCTTCCAACAAATAAAGTAGCTTCTCTGAGTCCTCACCCCCACACCCCCCACACTCCCCTTCTGAAGTAGTCTGTCCAGAATATATAAAAAAGAAGTTTATTTGTGTAATCAAGTCACAGTATCATCAGTCTCATTGTAAAGGAGGATATAGATTTCTCAGTGAATTTTTCTACATGATCTGGGATGAAACTAGAGAAATAAGAAATAAGAAGGCATTCTGACCTCTTTTCGTCTCAGGTGGGAAGAAAAATCCTGTAGAAGACAGAGCAGAGAAAGGCAGAAGGATTCTCATGAAAACCTATGCTTAAGAAAGCAAGCATGTACACAACTTAGATATCTTTTGGTTTATCTGAGCTATAATGTTTGCAGAATTATCTACTAAGAAAAAGGAAGTTGTACACTATGGTGTATCTTCCTCAGAAAGGTTTTAAGTTCATTTTGAGTAAGAGAAGCTGAGATAATGGCTGGTTTAGGGCCAAACCATTAAAATGTTGATGGAAACACAACATTTTCTATCTGAAATAAAGCACTGATAAAGAAACATCTATTCCCATTAGAGAATGTTTCAAATGAAGTAGCTAAGTAATTTATGCTCAAAAGTCTCAAAGGAACTAGTGAATCATTGCAAATTTTTAACTTATCTTGGAAAACGGGGAAACAGTAGAATTTGCAAATGTAGCATTATCCAGAGAAAGATATAACACAGAATAATGAATTAGCTAACTTGACCTTCATTTCAGGTACAATAATGGATTTGTTACCTTGGAACTTTGCTGGTAATGAACTAGAGACCAAAATTATTTTCTGCTAGTCAGTTTATTTGTGACATTTCTTTTTGTTTGGTTTTGACTGGAGTATGGCTGTAGTAAACAAATTGTGTACATATACAGATTTAATTTATGTACTACAGACAGTGAAGGTTTTTTTGATTGAAAAGCATTTTATGAAATTCACAGGTATTAGTTAGAGGGATTAGAAACTGTTCTTTTAGTGATATTAGGATCTTTGGGATTTTATTCTATTTTCTAGTTCTAACCTCTGGCTGCATATATTTTATGGCCTTCAGAGTATGGTTTATGGATCCTTGAAGGGGCTGTACAGGGAAAGTTTATGTATAAATTGTTTGTAAGAGTAACTTGAAAAAATAAAATTATTTAGTTTAGATTTGTTACATGATAATTCTTATTTCCACTGTGAAACTGGGAACTGGGGAGTGCAAGGTATGAGAACTGTTGAAGAATGCTTGGCTTTATCAGTGTATATTTTATACCATTTGAGAATTATCCAGAGATTGGTAGGCTGTTAAAAAGTAAGGGGCTAATTGTTATTTTGGTGATCTAAATCAGGTTATTAGCATCCAGAAAAAATTATTTAATAAAATGAAATTAAGAGGAATATGCTTTGAATTAAAGAAAACAGTTTCTATAGAATGGTAGAAGTTGTCTAAAAAAATTACTAAGTTAGGGTTTAAGTATTATTGTAGATTACACCTCAACCTGAGCTTTCTATACTTCTGTGAGAAATGAGCTGACAAAATCTTTGAATGGATGATAAAAGGGAATGGAGGTGGGAAATGCTGGACATGATATTCCAAAAAAATGCAGCTACCTCAAAACCAAGATCACATAGCTGAGAATCTTGTATTAAGGTGTGAAGTGTAAGCAAAAAAATGTATCTGTTATATTGAAAGGGAGTTTATGAGATAGGTTGATAAACGAGTCAAAGTATTTAAACATGGGAATTATAAGCATGGGAATTATATCTAACAGTGTAGAGCTTTTTGATCTTGCTGTCAGAAATAGAACACAAGCTAATTGCGGGGAATCAAAATTAAGATAATTGTTCTAGAAATAATACACAAAATTATTGGGAGACATAAAGAGATCATGATTCCCTTAAAACAATATTAGATGCATTTTCATATAGCTTGCAGAAGACATCCTACTAGTGGGCAGTATAAAGAGCCATGTTGAGTAAATACAGTGTCCTTTTTGTTTTTTGGGGATAAGACTCAGTCCCCTCACATTTATGGGCTTGGGAGGTAAAGCAAACAAATTTTTAAAATAATCCCTTGCTCTCCACAATCTCATTTTTGTACCTCAGAGCAGGGCTGTAGGTATAATAGTATGTCATAATTTAAGCCTTAAAATAATTGCCTGCAAATTAAAGATGCTTTTGTTTCACCTGATGTAAATCTGCATTAACGTATTGTGAACTTTGTGATTTTCCTCTCTAGAGCACAGAAGGGGTGATAAAGGACCACAGATAGCATACTGTGAAAAAGAACTGAAATTCAATGTTTTCTTGGTTTAATTTTGTAAAAATTTATTCCCACCTTGCTTTGCAGAGCATTCTGGGGGTTCACTTTCCTTCTAATCATGTATACAGTTCACCTACTCATATATAGTACAACTGATTGTTTTTCCTTCATGAAGCTGGGTGCTGAAAATTAAAGTGAAAATTTTATGAGTTATTACGTCAGGCTAGGTGATCTCGCATGTTTTTGGCACATATAGAAGATATTAAAATGTGTAAAACAAATAGGTAATCTATCTGCATCATTGGGAAAAAAGTATATAAATATGGTCTTATTTTATAAGAAGGTAAGCAGAAATATTTTAAGATTATTTTACACAAGATGTTCTTCACTGTTTTTTCAGTGATAAGATTTTTAAGTATCATTTGATAAGCTTTCCCTCTGTTGTGACAGGATTACTTCTGCACTTCTAGAAGTAAACTACAAAAAGGCTTCTTAAAAAAAAAAAGAAGTCTGAGAACTCATTTCTCGAATGTCAAAGAAAGAAACCTATAGATGTGACACGGGAATTCAGTGACAATGCAAAAGCCCCTTTTTATCTGGGAACCTTTTCCTCCTTTTCTTTTTGAACCTTAGATGGTGTGTCCTGGCCTTTGGTGACATATGCAGAAATTGAAAGAGCAGAACTGAATAGTAGTCCACCAAAACTATTACCCAGAAACTGATAATGAAAAACCAGTGTCATCAGAAAGGTGCAGCTATCTCTGCTGGCAATATCCACAAAGGAATCCTTTCCTAATCTTATACAATGATTTTTTTAGAGCATGAAGCAAGATGTTTTATAGTATTTATGATTCCTCACACTATTATGTAAGTTCTTATAAAAGAAAACCTTATTTGCAATCTCTTTGAAATGCATTCAGTTCAAGTCCTTTTTCAGATGAGATCTCAACCTCATTTAATAGTAGAGGCTGTAGAGGCTTTATGAAATTTATGTCCCTTACCTCATAAAAATTGATGTTTCTGCTGTTACCTTGCTAGTCTTACTGGACAACAGTTCTGGCATTGGACAGAAGATACAGTCTATTGTTCACTTGCATTCTGGCCTCTGTATTTGTTTCCAAACAAAGGGAGAGGATCTTATTAAGAGCTACCCAAGCACCTATTATGTAAGTCAGAGGGCCACAGGAAAGCCACAGACTTCCCATTCCCAGCCTTGTTGTTCAACAGTGTGTGGAAAGCTTTCTTTAGCTGTTGCCTTGGATATGTCATTTAAACATTTGACCAAAACTTTATAAGGTATGTGGTACATATTAAAAGCTTGAGAAAAACCACAAATTTGTGTCTTTGTCTTTTTTTTTCCAATGTGCCCTGTTTATACTTTCAACCATGGTTATTTAGTGGCTGGTTTTTAATCTAGCTATTTAAGATATTAAAATTATTTTGTGTGGCCTGTGAAGTATGATTGTCTACACAGGAAGATTCTTGTCACCTGTGACACATCAATGGATGGTATCTTGGTCTAACATAGAACTGGTGCAATACTTGCAAGATGCAGGAAAGATGATAATGATGTCAGTTGCAAAAGAGCAGTCTAGAAGCACAACTTGATTTGATGACTTCACACTGGCAGTCTTTAATTTCTCCTTCATCAAGCTTCCATTCAATAATCCTGTGAACCAAGAACTCCTGATAGTTTAAGCACCCCAGAAAACCTCCTTATCAATGTATTACGGCTATGCTAAAACAATAGCTATGCCTTCTTGGAGAAAAGAAAGATTATTTTGTTTGCAAACACTTTTATCCAGACATCATATGCTCCTGTTATAAACATTTCATAAATAAGCTATAACATCTGATTTTGTGAAGTATGAATTTAAGATTTTTTATCCCAAGCATAACACTGATAAACTGTACTACTTTCCTGACCATATTATTTCTAGTAGAAAATGGATTTCTCAACAAGAAAAGTGCAGTGCCTTAATATAAAATTTATTTTTTCCTTAACATTGCAGGTCATATAATACTGTTCAATGTTATTCTCCAAAGGAAATTTTTTCACTGTTATGAAGTCACCAGTGTTTTCTTCTATAAGGCATAACCCTTTTTGTGATAATCATACTATTGCATGCTGGAACTAGCTACCAACCTTATGCCTTACTATGTGCCTGGGGTGGACTGTTATCACACAAAACACTTATGTTCCCTCTTGCACATTTTACTCAGACAATCTTGTAAAAAAATAAATTTGTGAAAATTTACACACATCCAACAAAAAAATTAATTTTAGGAGCCTATTTCTGTATCATGTACGTGTGGAATTTTGATAGATATTTAAAATAAACAGTCAATTGAATAACAATATATTTAAATCCCTTCAATACACCAGAAGCAAAATCGTTGCTCTGTTATTAAAAAGGAGAATTAATTGCTTATGTCTTACATAATCTTCCTGTCCTAAGTTCTTGGCACATAACCAATTCTATTAATAAATTACTATACTATGTTTTAATGAAATAATTCCAGAAACATTGATATTCATCCCTATTAAAATCCCTGGTCAATTAAACTGTTAGTATTCTTGAGAATCAACAAGTTCCTTGATTATGGGACTGTGGACAGTGAGAATGAATACTTTAGTTAAGGTCCTCACAGTGCGATTGCCCTGTAAAAGGACCCTAGAAATGGTACCACTCTGGGTAGTGGTGTTCCCTTGTTCCTGCAGAGACAAGGTTCTGATTAAAATGTTAATCTTTGAAAAATAGGTCAGCTGCAGGATTCATAAGCTCTAAGGCACACATGGTCATCCAGACCAAATGTTTAAACTGAGTCCAGGAAGACAATTAAGGCAAATGTTATCTCTGGAGCCCATCAGGTCCATCCTGCACCACACAAAACACTTCTGCATGTTATTCTGGGGTTTCCCCAAAACAGTAGTAGTCTCACAGAATGGTTTCCCCATTTAGTAACTTAACCAGAGATTTATGGTTTTTATTTATCAAGGTGTTATTATAATACATATACATATTGTTATATCATATTTTATATTCTAATACATATGATGCGATAAATATTGCTCTAAGTAATAGCGTTTATTATTATTTAATATTTGGATGTAGGGTATTTATTTAATTTTTTTTTTAGCCTTCTAAAAGGAAAGCACTAGTTCTAAATTAACCAGGTACGTCTCCTTTCTAGAGAAACTTGTACCTATATGTACCTATATTTACCTATATGTACCTACATGTACCTATAAGATTTCCTCCATCTCTCACAGGCACTTTTAGAAGGCGACTCATGCAGTCCTATTTACCTGCAGTGAAAGTAGGGTCAATGCAAACAACATTGCATGAGTCTACAAACCTAGCTTTTAAGTGGCTGAAGTGATATGTGATGAATCCTTTGCCAATTTGAAATGCAGCTTTTTCTTTTCCTCCTCTAATATTTACTTGTGGGAGTATGTAAAGTGAGCCTGAAAATGAGGATGCTGGGTTTGAAAACATTTCATGTTAACTTAATAGTATTCATGTCAGGGATATGTTGTTTTTTAAATAAATATCACAAATTATAATCAATGTGTCAAAAGAGTGCAGAAGAACTGTATTTTCAACAAAGAAAAAGAAAATTTACCATGCTGGAAACAAAAAAAATAATTTGCAGATGTGTGTTGTTATTAACGCTTGTATCTACAGACCCACACCAACTGCACGGAGACATCCTGAGCCTATATGAAAACTTAAGTGTGCTGTAGAGTTTAGACACTTGTCTTTTAAGTGGATGTACTTATGACTAGATAAATGGTTTCTTCACTGAGAAGTTATTTACCACTAGAGGGCTCAAAATTGCTGTGCTTTTTTATGTATGAATACATGCATAAACATACACATGCACTTATAGACACACACACATGATGTATGATATGTGCACATCATTTGTGTGCGTGTGTTTTACTTCTGTGTACACAGGTATAAACACACAAGTATGCACATACATATGCATGCATTTTAATAGATGGTCTATTTTTTACTTTCTTTTAAAGGTTTTGAACATTTAAGTGCAATTCAAATCTTAAAGTTTTTGAAGATAGCTGTAGTTCATCATATAAAGGTGAACTTTTTTTAAGTTCATGAAATAAATACAATTTTTCACTTTTTCCCCCAGATAGCTAAATTTACACAGAATGTTCATTTCATCAAATGAATATAGAAAACATTAAAATAGAGTTCGAACTTCCATGACCAATGCCTACTGATGTCACAGGTTTTATTAAGATACCTAGATGACACCGAATAAAAGGGGCATAGTTCATTTTTTCATAACTGACTTTCCACAGAATGCAACAGTGTTGCAGAATCCATCATGCAAAGCATTTTTGCTTGATTATATGACATACTCTCCTGGGAAATCTTAGAGGCTCTAAATAAATAAAATGTTCCTGCAAAGCTGAGTGTTTTCTTTCACTAATGTGACAATTGTAATGAGGGAAAAAATGGCTTTCAACAATTTTTAAGGAATACATAATCTTTGCAGATAGTGCAACCCAGTTCCTCTACAGTATGACAATGTGCTAATGAATGATTTACCTGTGCAGCCCAAAAGATAATTAACCTAATATTTTCAGTCAGACTTGACATACACAAAGGTTTGAAGTATCAATGTTTCCTAAATGCTAGCAAAGTTATATTCATCTAAGTATAAGAAATCTGGTCAAGATACCAGTTTTTCAAGAATAATTTTCAGATTATTTCGATTAATACTAATGTATGTTGTTATAGAAGTAGGAATAGAGACACCAAAATATTTTTCAGGCATTTACTACTGTACATAATATTTAATTTTGAACAGAGTTTCTTTGGATTTTTTCCTATATAGAGAACTGTGGAAAAGCACAAGGAAACAGAAGACGCTTCCTCTGCAACGTTTCAGTGTTTTGATTGTTTGCAAAAAAATTGTGTTGAATATGACCATGTGCATGAATAAAGATGATTAAAGTGAATCAGCATTTGCATAACTGAACCAACTCTTTCAGACTTTGATACAGAATAGCATGTTTGAATTTGGCTGGACTTCATCTGATTACTGCCTGCATTATCACAATTACAGTTAGATACTAACAATTGAATAAAGCTTTAACATATACATTTTATATCATCTTTTTATGTATGTTTTCTCAAATAGTTAAAATCCCTGTCAGGTATTTCACCACCACAAAACAGTAAATTCTTCAAAATGCACAATAAAATACTTGGGAGAGGTGAAGTTTAGAGAAAATAGTGAAGTAGGCTGGAAATACAATTCCATCACTATATACACTTAGTTAAAATTTAAAAGTGCAGCTTGCTATAGTCTCATTTCTGTTAACACATTTATGTTAAAATGAAATATATGTGCAGCTAAACCAGAATATTTTTGCTTAACAATTTTAACTCTTGCATGTTTTGCATTAAAAAAAATAGCTTTGCTGATTTTGCATGACATTAGACCTATAATCTTCAAATTAAAGTTTTTCGTATTTTGTCTACTTTTTCTTATATGTAATGCATTCTTAATTTGCTAGTCTGTTATGTGAACTTGGAAAACAACCTAACACATTGGATGATAGATATTAAAATTGGTTTTGTTACTGATAGGGTTGGCTGGCATATTCATCACATCACCTTTGGTTCCAGGAGTAAATCATCCTAAAATCAATAGACTGAAATGTATTGAAACTACATTTATTAGAGAATAATTACAGGTTTTATAAATTTAAAATACATTACCTGTATTACTGGAAGATCAATTTCCTGAACCATAGTCTACTGAAGTCAATGAAATTATAGAAGGAATAAGGTTCTATCCATATGGAGTTAGTTGTTCCATTAGAATCCTAAGGAAAGAATTAACCATTCTATCATATCGTATCACCACCATACAAATTAGCTATTCTGATTTGACAGTTATATTAGGATTCTCAATAAAAGCTGGACATCAAACTACTAGAGTGTCCAGAGGAGGGTAACCAAAATAGTGAAAGGCCTCAAGGGAAAGACTTATGAGGAGCATCTGATGCCTCTTGGTTTATTCAGCTTGGAGAAAGCTGAAGAGTAATCTAAACTCATCGCAGTCTGAAACTGAAGTAGGAGCAGTGGACGGGGAGGTGCTGATCTCCTCTCTCTGGCAAAAAGCAATAGGACATGAGGCAATGTAATGGAGCTGCCTCAGAGGAAATACAGATCAGATATTAGGAAAAGGTTCTTCATGGAGATGATGATAGGTCACTGGAACAGGGTCCTCAGTGAAGTCATGGTACCAAGCCTGGAACGTGCTCTGTCATACAGTTTAGTTTTAAGTAGTCCTGCAAGGAGCAGGGAGTTGGACTCAATGATCCACATGTGTCCTTTCAACCTCAAAATATTCCATGATTCTATCATTCTACTTCTGTAATACGCCAGTTCAAGTTTGTCACTCTTGAAACAAGTAAGAGTTAACTGGTCACATTAGCTACATCTGTTATTTTCTTAATATTTGGTACACTATTACTATCTTATGTCTCAGCAACCTTTATAGGGGAAAAGACAATCTGAGTTAATGGTGTATAAATATTTATTACTAACCATAATAATATGAAAATAGCAGGGATTATTCACAAGGATCTCATATGCCACAAGATTTGTACTGGGTAAAAGGAACTGCAAATATGAAAATTCTTGCAAGACTCAGGATTAGAATTCTTAACTAAATAGATACGTTTTTTACCACCTTCAAATGAAGCAAGAGACAATCATCAGTGTTTTACACTTTATTTGTAGTAGCTATGCTAATTTGGTGTATTTCACAGTTAACACTTGCAACTTTTCAGCTACAGGGATTACAGCTGAATAGGTTGCTTGTTAGTTTCATCTGCAAGCTATATTCTATTCTATAGAGAAACCTCTAGAAACAAATTTTAGAGTAATAAAAATTTCAATTCATAGAATGGAAAGAGTGAGGTAATATTACACTACATTGGTGATGACTTTCAAAGTCATTTTGAGTTGTTTTCTCAATACATATGTATATGTTAAGGATTTTCTCTTCTTTATAAGAAAGTAAGAAAAAAACCAAATTATTCCGTGCTATGTCCTTTCATTTGCTTTACCCATTTTAAGGGAACTTTGTTTCTATGGCTATTGAATTACAACAGAACTGAATACGTCTCATTATTTGGAGAAAAAGAATGCTATCTTCATTTAATCCAGATGAGGTGAATATATTCTAATTCTATTTTTTGTGCACTATCCACCAAGCATCTTCTCCATCAAGCTTTAGGCATTTTATTAGCCAAAATATGGTCCCTTTTCCACCAATGGAGAAAGTTCTCATTGTTGCCTTTGCTTAGACAGAGCTCTTTAATGTAGTTTATTTCAGGTACGATTTGATATACACAAAGATGGAAGTGGCAAAGATGAAAGAGTTTAAATTTTAGTTTCAGTAAATTATTTTTAATCTGATGGCAACAATGAGTTTTCTGGTGGGATAGGATATGATAGTTTTAATCAACTTTTTCCTAATTGGAAAATATTTTGCTTTTAATCTCTATGAACTATTCACATAACCTCACAAGTGACTGGTAGTCATATATTATCTATGTATCTGTCATATCAGTCTTCTAAAATACAAACTTTTCTTCTATATTGGATGTTACAAGTACATTACAGATGTGCAAGTTGCCAAGTCTTTTTATTACAAACATGACATTTTTAGTTCAGTGGCTGTTGGTACTCTATGCTTCTCCTCATCCATAAATATGTTCTGTAATATAACTGCCATGCCTCCTTATTGAGTTAAGAAATGCCAGGCATTAACCAGATTTAACTGGCTAAACTGGAAAATGCAAGCTATCAGACTGAACACAGCTTTTTATAAACTTTATTTAAAAAAAAAAACAACACATGTGAAATATGGGGTTTAAGGGATTAAAAACCATTGTTATAAACGCATACAAAGATTAGAGTTAATTTCCATTTTAAATACTTACTAACAGGCATACCAAGTGGGGTAAACATGTAGGACAAGATCCCAGGGCTCGGGATTACAGGGATCTAACAGCAGTCAATCCAAAGCAATGACAGCGTGTGACAGAGGCAGGAGGTCCACTTATAAATACCTTTGTTGTGAGCCATGATGAATCTATAAGCATTTTTGCACAATGATCTTGTTTCAATTTTTTGGTGATTTTTACTTTTTTAGGGGCATTCATATCATTTGCAATGACTCAGTTTTGCAATAATTTTATTTTCCTGTTTCAAGATGTGATTTTTTTTTTCTGTTCCAGAGCAAAGAGTTTAAATCTTCAAATGAAAATAAGAACAAGAAGAATACAAATATTTAGATATTTTGTAAACAGGAGTCTTCCTACATGGCTAAAATATTACAAACAAAATACTAGACTGAATATTTACAGGAAACACAATCAGACTTTTTGATACATAATGTATAACTTTCTGTAACATCATATTTTTGTTTATTATCAACACAAACAACAGATATGTAAAGATTTTCCTCTTAACTTGTGATTTTTAATTACTGAATATGTCTTCTAGTTTTCAGTTTTGTAACTGCCAAATCTTAATTTATACAGTAGCTGTTATGTTGTTTACCTACAATTCATTAGAAACAATAAATTATATATTCTTAAAAAATCTTTGTATATATTCCTATTACATATCTAAAAATATTTCTACACAAAATTTATTCAGATTGCCCATCACTAGAATATGAAAAGAATCTTCTTGCATGAATGCTTTGCAGTTTATCTTAATATATTTTATGTAGTTTCTTTCCTCTCCATTATTCTTCCTGTAAGTATTTTATATTGAATGACTTAAACCCTCTTTAAGTCAGTTAAACTATTTACATCCAGTAGGTCTATGCATGTTTATCTTTTATCTGAAGGGCCTACTTAAAAGCAGACAAACAAATAAAAGTTTTTAAACTTGATCTATGCATGTGAAACAATTAAAGCAATTAGTAAATTCTGTAAAAAATAATCAAAACAAGACAAAAAGTTTTAAAGTCCACATGTTCAGAGAAATGACTGGGGCTGCAGTAGAAAGATTCCCATTGAGGAATGCTTGTAGGAGATTTAGTGGCCTAAATCTGCAATACTGCAGGAATGCAACTCACTCCCACTGAATTGTTAACAAATGAAGCATTAATTCAGCAGGTAGATAAGCATATGCTTTACTTTGACCATATGAACTGTTCCATTCACATTGGTTGGAGTCATGCACCCACTTGCAAACATACTTGGCAACACCATAATATAAGTCTTAGTGAATGTAAATCAAAACTAGATATATTTTGCAACTAGCATTAAAATGGAAGTGACTCTGCATCTTATAAGTCATTAAAGTAAAAATGGTCTCATATTTCGGTATCTCTTCATGTTTCCAGTACTGCTTCAGTTAAACAAAATAACTAGAGGAATAATCAGCCACCACTTCCTTCTGGCTCAAAATGCTAATTAAATAATTTAGATAGACTTCTACTACTTATGAGCTGTCTGTTTTAACCTCACTGCACTAAGGAATACCCTTTGTCTCAAATAGGAGGCATTATGTCTAATCCCCATGCTTTTTTGGGGGGCCAGACAGCCTTTGTGTGCAGCTGACACACAGATACATGTTTTCATGGCAAACTCTGAGGATATGTGCCAAATCATTATGGCCAATTTATCCTGACAGTAAGTTTTATACATTAACCCTCCACCCCCAGAAGGAGATTTCCCAACTCAGAGGGATTTTGTAGTAATTGATTTCAATTGGGTAGAAATATAAAGCACTGCAATCATTATTTTTGTTGGTGAATTTATTCAAGAACAAACTCTAAAGGATTTGCTAAAGTCTAGGGAAGAATTGGTTGAAGTGCCCAGTGTATCTTTGTATTCCTAATGAAAATAACTATTGCTTAAAACCTTGCTGTGCTTAAAATTGATTTGTAATCTACTGTGTATACATTTCTATATAGAAGCCCTTAAAAATATTTTAAAGATCTCTAGTTCTCTACTACAAACAATTACTACTGAAATAATATTGGAGATATTTTTATTACCTTTCTTTTGGCAAAAATCCCACCTTTATAATGGTACTATACTTGCAAAAAATATTTTTGCTGGAACAGCTTATTATTTGGAAGTTGACTACAAATTACACAGGAAAAAAGTGGGATTTATTGGTGGTTAACAGTAGAATCATTTACTAATATAATTTTACTAGGAAACACTTGTCTTTAATGATTGTTCGTGAAGAACTGTAGCCTGTGGGTGCGATTCATGTTTGAGAAGCTCATGTAAGAGGGTCTCCTGTGAGAGGGACACCACACTGAAGCAGGGGAAGAGTGTGAGGAGTCCTCCCCGTGAGGAGGAAGAAGCAGCAGAGACAAGATGAACTGACTGCAACCCCCATTCCCCATCCCTCTGTGCTTCCTGGGAGGGGGAGGAGACAGAGAATTTGGGAAGAGAGATGTTTTAAGGTTTGGTTTTATTTCTCATCGCTTTACTCTGTGTTCCTTTCCTAATAAACTAGATTATTTTTTTTTCATGTTGATTCTTTTTTTGCCTGTTATGGTAATTAGTGAACAATCTCACCCTGTCCTTTTTCCAACCCATGAGTCTCATTATATCTTCTCTCTTCTGTCCAGCTGAGGACGGGAGTGATAGTGCAGCTTTGGTGGGCACCTAGCCTTCAGCTAGGGTCAACCGATCACACCAGCAGGATGCCTGATCTCCATTAAAAAATTTACATTTGTCAGCTGAACTTTAGCAAATTTCCAGGCTTCAAAAATCCTGAGTAATTTCTTGTACCATAAGACTACATTTAAAAGTACAATCTTTTTTTCCTAGTGTTAATTTCTGAGAACAACCAAGACTGTGATAGTCTCTTTGGAAGCATGAATGAGCTCTAGTAGAGATGTCCTTATGACCACTTATGGAATGCTGCATTTTTTTAGGTCTTTTGGTTCACAGGAAGGGGACTAGTTTTGACAACAGAATCAAAGAAACTAAGTTTGCTGTTAATGTCTCTTTTTTCATATTTCAGTTACTCCAAAGTGACAACATTTCAAACAGGTAAGATAGATAGTTGGTGGTGCATGGGCAAAATGAGGCATAAAATAATGTTATTTCTTGCTTCTAAAGCAAGTATAGTAACAGAGATTGGAACATTTGCTAATTCCTTGAAAAATACCCTGTTCACCATACTGCTAGAGGAATACATCCTGAAAGGACCTGGAATGATAGCTGGCTGAATTCAGTTTGTAGAACAGACGCTTCACCAACGTTTTTTATAAGACAGAGGTACACAAGCGGTAACACTGTAAACTGACACAAGCTACAGAAGGTGATCCTGCTATTTCTCATGTTACATCATTGTTTCATTACAATGGAATTATTCCTAGTTTGGAACAGTTTAAATCCCTAAATTATCAACTTTCCTATTTAAAAACAAAGAAACAAACAAACAAACAAAAAGCCTTGAGAAGATACTACTATTATTGGAAAGCGATTGGAATCAAGTCTTCAGTTTTTCATTCTGAGAAAAAAAAGGTCTTTAAATTACTGTACAGATAGATTACTATGGAGGTGCTTTTTTGGATTAAGTGTCTAGCAACTGGATCCATGTAGTCAATTCCTTGGGAGGGATGAAAAATTATCTTGTCCCGAGACTACCTTATTTTTTTACACTGAGGTCTGGATAGGTCCTCAGGTAACCCCAAGATATAAAGAACACAAGAACATCTTATAAATCTCATCTACAGAATGAGGAATTGGGAAGAATTTGGTTCTGTAGTGCTGAAGAAAAGTTAAAAAAACAAAAAAAACTTCTGCAAATTTTCATTAGTATTGTGGAAGGAGGCAGCTGAGAGAGCAGAAATGGACATTGATTTCCTACATGCACTCTCTCCCTCCACCACTTGAAAGGGAGCTTTGGCCAATATATTCATTTTGTGATAAAGAGTATGGTCAAATTATTTCCAATTTTAAGTCACTGTCCTCAGATTACTGGAAAAACAAAACTGCTACACAGTAATGGTCTACAAAATGAAAGGGTTTAACATTTGTCTGCACTCCTTTTGATGAAGATTACAACTATAAACACTTTTAGTTTGGCAATGCATGTAATATAGGTGTAGATAATAAAAGGTATATAAATATGGGAAAATAGTCAAGTCACTTTATAATATGTGCTAAGCTTTTTTTCTTTCAAAGCCTTGGTTTGATTTTCTTAAGGATAATATTGCTGCAATCTCAGAGATGTTACACTGAAACTTACATTTTTTTACTGGTGAACAACTTCTACATATATAAAAAAGCAACAACTGGATAATTTAATCAATAAGAATAATAGTTTGTTATATTATTGGAGGAAATAATTTTTATAAACAGAAGGTGGAAGTTAAAGACTTGAAAGAGACTTCTGAGTCCATCATAAACTGCAATTTTAGTAAAGCCAAATTTTACCAGGAATCACAGCAATCATTCAGTAACAAAAACCTGCCACTTGTAGCAGCATTATTTTGGACAAAGACTGTATCTGCTTTCTTTTGCCTAGCCAAGATATTTAAGAGGCATAATTTTTCATTTAATTGTTATTGGGCTCTGTCATATATCCCATAAGGAAAAACCAAAATGTTAATTCTGTTATGCAGGGAAAAATATCCATCACCTCTAGAAGAAACAGGTCTTGCTGAAGTTACAGAATACATTAGCTGGTATTTTTTTCATGACTGAAAGAAACAGGGAATCAAGATCCCACAGTGGTTGAACAACCAACCTCTGGCTCAAACCGCTGGTCTAGAGCTGGCTGAAAAAGAAAACTGAGCAACATATCACAGATGTGGAAAAAGATGAAAACTCTGCTGATACAGACTTTATTCTTTTTCCATCAGTCCTTCCTCCATAGAAATCATGACAGAGTGGGATCAGGGGGCAGATCTCCACAACTATTTTCGCTTGTGCCTCAGACCATGAACAATGTGGGAGGCTGCTGTATGGCAGGGCAGTGTCCTAGGTTGCTTGTGTTTTGCTAAAAATCGTTTAATTGCCCCCCACTCATGGCAAAAACACAGCTTGCCCTTGAGTCCCAGTGACCGCTACCACTAGAGGGCTGTGTTTTTTGCGATATGCACCCCCTCCCCGCCCCCGACCTCAGTATCACTGCTCCACACAGTGAAAGAAATAGGCATATTCTGAAGCACATCTGTAATAATTAATATTTCATTAATATTAAACCAATATTTGTTGACATGTTCATTATCTGCAGCTATTTGCTCAGTTAAATAGAACTGCTACTGAGGAACTAGCTGAGGGGCTAGTTTTAGCTAAATTCTTCAAAGTCTCTTAAATTGTGAAAAACCCTACTTAGAGGTACCAGAAAAATTGAAAAGGCTTATCTTAGTGGGACTGGGAGACAACATATCGGGAAATTATAAACAAAAGACATTCTGTAGAGACAAGGGGAGGCACTTGTGAAACAGCTGTTGGTAAAGAAACAGACTAGCACGGGACAGACATCTGCTGAGTCTGAGGAAATTAGGTTTCAGGATTACCACTTTTTCCTCTCAGTTTACGGAAGATAGATACACAAACAACATACACACAGCTTATCATGTTAAAACTCTTTTTTTTTTTATTCTACACATTAATATTCTTATTGCTAGGATGGAGCAATACTTTTCTTTAAAGAACGCAATCAAGTAAATGTTTTATAAGCTAATTGAAGCTCCCAAAGTGCAGACTTGCAGGTGCTGAATCCAATCAGATCTGCCACATAATTAAAATTGGTGCAGGGGGCACAGTAAAACAGATGTGGTCTTAAAACAAGAGAATTGTTTGATTCAATGTTACTACAGATGAATGGGACATAGTCAGTGAGATAAAGGGAGCAGTGTCATAATTTATCCAGTTCCACTGCGGAAATTGACTCAAGATGGCTTCATTCAAACATTGTGAGTTTTTTTTTCTTAAAATTTTTCTATAAGTCATTTGGTTAGTTTACAAATAAAAAGAGGCTTCTTAGGACTGATGACCCTCCAAACTGGACCTGAGATTTTCAAGTCACACTGTGCTCTTTCTGGCTCAAATACTAATTAATTCTTCAACTGGAACTTAGTAAAGAAATGGGAAGAGCTAGAACCAGTCCCTAGCTTGCTGTACCATAATTGTGTCAGCAACTGCCAAAGTAACAGAAGCCTAAAATTTTATTTCAGTCAGTAAAGTAAGCAATTATGAGTCAGAGTATCTTAGATAAAAAGGGTATATGATGAGTAAGAAAGTTCCATTTTTATACAATAATTTTTCTGACCATATATGTTATCAAACTGTTACTGAATCTGCCATGTCTATTTCATCTGCCTGTGAGGAGGCTAGACATTGCATTCCTGGGACACAATTCCCTAAGAAGTCATTGAAAGTTTCCTGTGTGCAGCGCTGGATCAGTTCTTGATTTGTGAATGCTTTCAGGCAGGAGCCTGTTTAGATGTTAAAAGTGTCCACGTTTTAATATCCTATAATGCATTACGTATCTGGCTTTTTATAAGTAGAGGCAATGTGCTGTATTATATATTATACATGAAATATGTAATTTAAGAACTAAAAGTTGTTTGGGGCAGTATTAATGATAAGTGATTACTAAAAGTAAGGCCGAGCTGCGCAGGGAGCTTAGGACAGGAATTAGAATTCATCCACAGCCAGGTTTTAAGCTTGCATAGTAGTCAAGTCAGCAGCCATTCTGCACGCATACGTATCAGTATGAATTAGGAAGAGAGCACAGTCTAATGCAATAAACACACACTTCTAAATTCCGTACAGAATTGATACTCTCCTACTGACCGCTGCTGTCAGAGTTATGTCAGGTTGCGGAGTATTTCCAAGGCAATGAGTAAATTACACAGTGAAAAGCCGGGTAAAAACGCTTTTATAGCACACAGGCAATCCCCCCGAGCCCTCCCATTCCCACCCCTGCACCTTACAACGCTTTAAAGCCTCGAGATGAGTAATTTGAGATTCGTACGCAAAAATAACCCTCGCCGCAGGGAAACGTCTTTGAATTTCCTTCGGAATATTTACATAAGAACTGCCGCTGTGTCACGTAACTCCAGCTAGCCCGGCTATTACAGTATAAAAATCGTATCTTTATTATTTTTGTTTTTTTCCTACAAGCCTGCGCGGCGCAGCCCGGCGCGTCCGAGGCTCCCGGCGAGGAGCGGCAGCGCTGACCCCGCCCGGGAAGGGCCCCCATCCACAGCGGCCGGGTCGCGTCGCGTCGCGTCGCGCTGAGGTGGTGCAGCCGGCCTCAACGAGGACACGTCCCCGCTATCCCACAGCCTCCTCGAGCAATCTCAGCCGTCCTCCCACGCAGCTGCAGGCCTATGAGGCGCAGTGTGTAACCCAGGTGACGCCGCATCACGGCGGGGACCCTCCTGGGCCGGGAGGCGGCCTCCACACACGCCCTCCCCGCCGTCGTCGTCGTCGTCGTCGTCGTCGTCGTCGTCGTTGTCGTCGTCCCCCCGCCGGCCGCCGCAGAGGTTAACCCACCCCCGCCTCCCCCACAACGGCTCTTTCACTTGCGGCCAGTGATTGGATATAGTTTTCAATCCCAGTCTTGCTTTCTTTTGTTCCGATTGGACGGATCTCCCGCTTGTCTTTGCTGGAAGCCACGCCCTTCTTTATCCCGCCCCCCCGCCCTCTCTACGCTCCCCCACCCACGCCTGTCCCCCCTTCCCCCTCCCGCACTTGTACCCCCTCCCGCGGCGCTAACCTCTCCTGCCTTTTTGGTGTCTGCGGTGCAGCCGATGGTGGCTGCCCCCAGCCCAAGGCCGGTCGGTCAGCCAGCCCGCTGCCTGTGCGCTCGGTGGTAGTGCTGGGGCGAGACCGGAGCAGCGCCGCGCGGGCAGCGATCCCCCCTTGCCGTCCCTGTGCACGCGAGCCCGTCAGTGAGGGAGGGCACAGGATCCCGAGAGCGCCGGGCAGCCGAGCCGCAGCGCCAGGCTCGGCACTAGGGCAGGCAGGGACGAAAGGGGCTCGGAGGCAGCGTGAATCATCTCCCACTCACTCCCTCGCCCACCATTTACACCGCTCGCTCCCTCCCTCCCTCTTTCTACCCCCCTCCTTCTCCGCCGCCTCAGCCTCACTCGTTCTCTCTCCCCTCCTCTCTCCCACTCACTCTCTCCCCTCCTCTCCTCTCCCACTCACTCTGTCCTCTCCTCCTCCCGTCTCACTCTTTTCATTCTTTCCCCTCCTCCCCTCTCCCCCTTTCTCTTTCCTCGCGCCCCCCTCATTCCCCTGTCTCCCTTCTCCTCATCTCCTCCTGACACTGCACTGCAGCTGCTCCTTCAGCCCAGTCCTGCCCGCTTCCCTCCCTCCTTTCCCTTCCCTCCCCCTGGGTGCCAGATAAACAAGGCGCGCAGCATCCTCGACAATCCCGAGCTTGGCTCTACATTTTCGAAAAGGACAAGAGAACGGGACGAGCCCACTCCCCTCCTTCTCCTCCCCCTTCCTCCTCCTCCTCCTCCTCTCCTCCTCCTCCTCCCCCCTTCCCTCCCTGCCCCCCCACCACAGAAGGGAAGAGACAATTCTCCTCCGAGCAGCAGCAAACATGATGGCGGCAGCTCCCATCCAGCAGAACGGGACCCACACCGGGGTTCCCATAGACCTGGACCCGCCGGACTCACGGAAAAGACCGCTTGAAGCCCCCCCCGAAGCCGGCAGCACCAAGAGGACCAACACGGGCGGTGGGTATATCCTCTGTCACCTCCCGCCCCCCCCCCCCCCCCCCCCCGCCCAACCCACCCACCTCTCCGCTTCCCTACCTGCCTGCCTCCCCCCCCTTCCCCCCCCAAACATTCCCATTTCTCTAATGTTATCATTCATCAAAATGGCGTCGGTTTTCAGCATCTACCGGTCTTTTTATTTAATATCCACGCCGGGGCTGCACAGCCGTGACCCTACGGAGACTAGGAGGGAGCACAAGGGGCTTCTGCAGCCCAGCCATCTCCCTCGCCCGTTTAACGATGGGCAAAAATAAATGGCAGCTGGAAGGAGACGGCAAACGCACTTTCCTCCTTGCACATCCCCTGGGTTGCAAGTTGAATTTCAGCCTTGCCGAGCGTTTTCCTCCTCCTTGGCCTCACTTCTATTGTCAGCGCATACACGGCGTGTGTTTGTCGTGCTGGGGGCGAGGGCTGGCCGGTGGCGGGGGGAGCCTCCTCTCGGCTGCGGGTACTCGCTAGTTAACATCCTGCTCTTCCTGGAGATGAGTTATAACGGGACCAGCATCTCTATCCGTTTGCACTGGAGTCGTCATAACAATGCACCGTGGCAGAGGTGAATTTATTTGCCCAATATTGAGAGCAGCGGGCAAGCTGCACATAGTGCGTGGTTCAGCCAGCTATGTGAATACGGGTGGGCACGGCTGTCACACACGGGCACTTCTTGAGACGCTGATAGTCTCGAATAAGGGAAGTGAGGTGAACTGGGATCCTTCCTTCTGCTTAGGGGAAAAGGAAAAACAGAACACACACAAAAAAGAAAGAAAACCCAACTTCGCGAAACAGGTTTCACGATAAAAATCCTTATGGCCATGCCAATGGGACGTTGCCTTAATTACAAGCAGAGTCTAAGCCTGGGGAACCAGCAGACCCTTATTGTCTTGCACTTTTTAGGAGCCGGTTACAGAAGGTCCTTAGCCTTCAGTGTAACTCGATTTAGCTGTGGGGTGAAGGCACAAGGCAATTGTGCAGTTGCCGAATCTGACTGGGAATCCTTTTTTATCTTCTCCCTCTATTCATTAAATGTGTTTTTTTCATCTTCCGATTGTGTGCTTTTAACACTAGTGGTGGGTAGAAGACTGGTATTGTCTATCTGGTCACCTTTTAAGTGTATTTAAAATAAGTGACTTAGGCTTTTGATCAATTGGGAAAAATTCTTCTTAATGTCCTTTAATTAATGAGCTTGAAAGAGATCATTGTCGCTTAAGAAGTGCTAAAGGAATCATCAGGATTACTTAGGCAAGTGATTTTACCCGCACCAACGTTGAGTTGTTTTCTTGGCAGTGGCTGAAATGCTTGGAATAAAACCCCACATTTTGGGTGGGTTATTTGGTAGCAGAGTAGTCGTTTTGCTCACTTAAGAAGAATGCAGGCAATAGCTAATTGCTATTCTCGTGTGTTTGCTAATGACAAACAAATAGCCCATCAGAATTTACAATTCATTCCTTCTTAGTTTTGGCATTTCTTTTGCAGAATTTTCAAGTAAGGTTGTAGTTGTCGCTAGGCACGTTTTCGTGCAGGGCTTCATTTTTTTTTTTTAAAGGGGTCCGATCATTTCTGCATGTTGTAGGTAGCATTGGGGAAGAAAAAAAATTAGCTACCTTTGATAATATAATTTGGATATTATTCTTTCATTGAATTAAGAAGTCCATGCTGGTTCTTCAATTTTCTCGGAATAAGCATACACATTTTAAAAATCAAAGGTCTAGCCTAACCATGTCTTGTAGAATGACGCAACTGGTTAGGTGTAAATGCATGAATTACTGGATGAGTTTAAAGATGTAACGTTTTGTTTATTTGTGGGTCTGGGGAGGAAAAATCAAGCTATGTAAGCCATATTAACTATGCATATCTCAATTTTTCAGAGGATGGCCAGTATTTTCTAAAGGTCCTCATACCTAGTTATGCTGCTGGATCTATAATTGGGAAGGGAGGACAGACAATTGTTCAGTTGCAGAAAGAGACTGGGGCCACCATCAAGCTGTCTAAATCCAAAGATTTTTACCCAGGTAGGTGCAAAAATTAGCCAATTCTTTATTTTTAAATCCCACGGGATGTATGTACATGTCAGTATGTTTCATATATTGACTAAGCTTCCAGTGCAGCTGGAAGCCTTATGTCTCAGAAAAGTATGTTTCAGAGTGCAACAGTGAATAAAAATGTTCTATATGGAACGGACTGGGCGCTAACTACTTGAAATATGTTTAAAGATGTTTGCAACGTTTCTGCAAAAGAATATTTTCATTAACATTTTGATTGCTTTGTTTTTTTAGTTTAAAATAAAAATAAATCCAGCTTTAAGGAACGAACTTGCCAGCTGGTGTAAAAATAATTGTTCGTTTGAAGTTTCCAGACATTGTAATGACAATTAAGCTAGAATGAGTAAAAATGAGAGGCGCCTCTTAAAGAATGGGCCATTTACTTTAAATCCATTATGTACCTTCTTTCTGCTTCACTGCTTTGTTCACTGGCTCTGGAGTGAAGAGGACAAGTGCTGCTCTTTAGATATTCTTTATGTTTGTCGTGGTGGTGGAAGCAAACTCTTATTATAGAAGTGAGATACTTTTGATGAATAAAGAAATAAGGGTTTTATATCAACTGCATTAATGCGTAAGAAAAGTTTTTTTAAAATTTGCATATAACAAAAATAAATGACAGAGTTAGAATTTCTCCTTTATAAGATTTCTTAAGAGGGACACTTTCATAATGATATACAAGATTTTAGCTTCTGCAATTGAAGACTCATTTTTTCTAAAGACAAACAAATCAGAATTCTGTAAAGTTTGTTCTGGAGGACTTTAAAAAGTGAGCAAAATAATAGCATATCTGACACACTTTTGATTTTCTTATTTTGAAGAATAACTGGTGACTTCAAGTTCAGTTGACTAGCTCTCACTGACTCTTCTGTTGGAAAAATGAGCTGCTTTGCATTTGGTCTTGTTTAACAAAATGACTGAGTTTTACAAAATAGTAAAGACAGTTGGTATGGATGTAAATAGAAACTAACACTGGAGCATTTAGTTTTCTTATCCTCGAACTTCAGTGTCAGGCAGAAGTGGATCATTTTTTTATTGATGGAGAGATTGTGGTCTATTTAATATGATGATTTTTGATGTGGAAACTTTAATGCACCTGTTGTACATCTCCTTCATAAATCTAGTTTATAATACAAGAATGCCAAAGGTTATGGTGATGCATGTAGATTTTTCCTGTTGAAAGATACAGCTTGTGATTAGATGCTTGTTGTCCTTCTATTTATTTTTATTTTCTTTAGAAAGTTAGAAGAAATGGTCTTTTGGGTTTTTTTAAAGGTATGTTAGGGTGGGGGAAATAAAATCAATGTAGAATTGTGGAAACTCTTGGAAGAAATAAAAGCATTCAAAAGAGCCTGATTGCAGAATTAATAACATAATCTGGGTAAAGAGCCGCAATAGTAAATTAAATTCACTGTCAATAGATGAAAATGAAATAGATTTTCTGCATTATACATGAGGTGGTATCAGATATGCAAGGATGTTACAGAAAATTGGTGTTTATGAAGAATAATCCAAATACCAAATTACAAGTCTTTTCATTTTACTAGAGTTTATTTACACTCACTCGGAAAGGACGCTCAAAAGATTAGATCTTTTGTTCCCTGCTCTTGCATAGGTCTTCTGTGTTCTGATTAAATCAGAATTACATACTTTTTTGTGTAGCAAATTGTAAAGATACAGTAGTGGTAGCAGTAGAACCTCTGAAAAATTTAGCAAGCTGGAATGATGTGAGTAAACCGCTTGTGGCAAACGCATTGTCTCTTAAAATCAGTAGCAATAATATAAATAACTAGGGCAGTGAGGCTCAAGCAGTTTCACTGTAACAGGTGCAAATGAAGTTCCAGTCTGCTTTGAATTCGCAATTGCGTTGTGCTGTATAAAAAAAAGATGAGTGTTTTAAGGAAGTTGTTGACTGATACCTGCTAGAGCATCAAACGGGGATGAGAAATGGGTTCCAGCATGGCTAGCTCTTGTTAGTCTTTCTGTTTGCGTTTGACCACCAGCCCATGGAATTTTTGGAGGTCCTGGCATTCCCTGTGCTGATGGCTTTTGGGTTTCTTCCAGATTCTCATATTCATATGGCTTTAAGGAATACAAACCTTGTGAAGTTGCTAATATAAAGATACATTTTATTTTTCTTACAAAGTTTCTTCAACAATGATTCTGTTTCCTTATAGAAGTTATTTAGTCCATGCATCTGATGCTTCTGACTATGAGTGTGTTTAATGTATATTTTGCTATGGAATGTTCTCTCGCAGAAGCTTTGTGAAACTTTTCTGTATTTCTGAAAAGTTCTAGCACAGTCTGGGAAAGTTCCTGTTTGGAAAGGAGGAAGTTGGTTGTAATACAGAAGTCATGAGTAGTTTCTATGATCTAATAGTGTTCTTTTTTTTTTTCCCCTCTGTGATATAGGACTTCAGTATGCAGACTGATTTCTGTTGGAATTATTTTTGTGCATCAAAAGGTGACATAATTACTGAAGAATTAAATTGCAGCCTCTAATTACAAGAAATTGAAGCATAAACCAGTTTTGTGCTGAACATTTTAGTTTACAAAATAAGCAGTAGTATATAAATACTTCACTGTCCACTACAGTCTCATTTTTTGAGTATACAATTTACTGTTCTCTTTTCAGGTTACCAGCTGACTTTTTATAATTGTTTGGACTTCTGCAATTTGACTATGGTTATTGTGCTTAGAATATCCCTGATTCTTTTTGGTCAGGCTTGTCCCCATAGATTAGTGGAAAAGAAATTAAAATGGCAAAAGATGCCCTACTTTTAAACTTAATGGTGCCTGATCCTTTCTGCGGAGAACTGCAGAGTGTATATTGACTAGTAGGTTCTGGTCAAAATTTTAAATACAGATGTAGCCATGCTACTTTAATGAAGTAAATTTCATTTAAAAAAGTGGTTGTTCTGTGAAGCTCTTTTACTGTATGCTTTTATTTTGGATAATATTAAGATAGAGTCAGCATTTCTGTTCTAATAAGCACTCATTGTCTTCTCCGTTTCTCATTTCTGAATTGTTGTGAGCACTGGACTGAAAACTACTCTGGACATATGTATTTTTTTCCATTGCAAATGCTGGCGTGCACTGTCGCTTGTTTGCTTTCTCTCTAACCCACTCTGGCTCTCCTTTTCTGTGCTCCTGCCCCAGTCTGTCACATACACACACGTGCACACACACACAAAATTGTTATATCACATCGTGTTGTTTATCTTGCAACAGGATCTTGCCTGGTCTGAACTTGGTGCTTGAGTGAATTTGAGCTCGGTCAGTGTTTTTCAGTTTCTTGGAATATGAAGTCATATGTGTACTGAAATTAGATCATATTAAGAGGAGAGATTAATAAAAACATAATGAAATGGGGATAAGGTTTTGCTGCTTTTAACAATAGGTTAGCTATGCTGTTTTTATAGCAGATTTCTAATCAGTAGTGATCTAAATGTTTGGGGAATACAAAATATGGGAGTTTCCTATCTTGTGTAGACAGTGTATGATGTGTTGCGTGGCTATGTTATTTTTACAAAGTGACTTGTATTTGAGATGTTTTATGCTTGAATATCAGGCTTTTTTTAAACATTCATGTATTACGGGAAGACAAGCTAGTCTTTGTACACGTGCCTTTTTGAAAATTCTCTTATTCTGACTCTTAAAAATGTTTCAAATGCATTGGATGTGTACGTAACACGTTTACAGGAATTTATAATTAATAAGTTCACTTTCTAACTTCATTGTTCCTATTAAATTGTTAGGAAGGGGAAAGGTGTAATATATCAAGCTTAGTTCAGCATTACTATTATTTCCTTTAGATAACTCTTAAAAACGTTGAAGTCTAGTAGGAAAAATAATCTATTTTAAAAATCAACACCTGAAACAATGTGGAAGTGAAATACTGTTTAATTATGGAAGAGAAAAAAGTTAATGGAGTTAAAAAGCAAGAATGGTGATGGGTTGTCATGCTTCTTTGAGGGTGGTTTGTCATATATCAATATATGCATGTTGCTTTTATTCTTGATACTTTTTTCCTAAAGTGTTAGTTTCAGATAATTGAGATCTCTTTAAGTATATATCTAAGATTTTCAGATTCTATTGTAAACATTTACTTATATGAGTAACTTTGGGGATAGTGGCACTGAGGAAATGATTAAATAGTGAGTAGAGATTTCAGAGGTGGAACCCAGAGCTGTGGAGGCTTGTAAAATAATCACTGGAATTACTGATCTTTCTACTAGTTTAAAAAAAAAAAAAAAAAAAAAAGACCAACCACTAAAACCCCCCAAGTGTTGATTGCCAGCTGTTCAGAGAGATAATTCTCAGTTGGACAGTTGTCTGTTGCCTGGTTACTGGAACAGAATAAAAAAAGTTAGCTTGTTAGCCAAAAGATCCTCAGTATTTTACATTTAAAAGGAAGTTGAAACTGAATATGTAACTCGATACAATCTTGAGATTCTTAAATATCCAACTCACCCAGTGTACTATTGCTTCTCATTTAGTAGGCTTATAGCAATTTTGAGTGGAATTTTAGCTAGAAATTCTGGACTGCTTTCTTCTACATGTAAGGATCTATTCATGTAAAGTGAATCAACTTTAACAAGTGTTGTGTCTTTGTTTTGTATAAGAAAAGCTTAAAACAATTTATGATAGATTTGGAATTGCTAGTCTAATGTTAATAAATGATACAGACCAATTATATAACTTACAAAGTAAGGATGGAAATGCCATATTTAATAATTTTCAACTACTTCTTGTCCTTTGTTTTGTATAGTTTTCAGTATAATTGAAAACCAAATGATTCTCAGTAGATTAGAAAGCTTATGTAGATGAAGGTGCTTCTAGTAGGAGTACTGGGGTGGGTTTTTTTTTTAATGAAGTTGGGATTTCTGTAATTTTTCATCAAGAATACCTATTTTCTTGACTCATACATTTTGGAAAAAAGAGACAGCAAAACATAACAAAAATCGCTGAAGATGGTATGCAATGAAAATTTCGTATTTTTGTCGTTGACAGTTCAAAATTTCCATAGAATACATTGATGGTATTTTGCAGATAGGAGCTAATATTTAAAAAATATAAACAGGCAATATCTGAATCTTTTAATTGTTTTCATTTCTCCCTTGCACAGTAAAGGAAACATGGTCTTGCTTTTCTTAACGGTTGTAACCTGTAACAAGCAGTAGCTTTTTCAAATACTCTGATTTTGTTTGTTCTTTAATTGCATTAATTTAGATATTGTCCCCAGTAGCTGACCACAGGATTTATTTTGTCAGTGATTGATAGCTCTTCATCCAGGGAACAAGGTCTTGGATTTAGTGAATGTGCCAGACTGGCTTTTAGAAATGGAGCACAGGGGGATTTGGGAGCAGAGCTTGCTCCTGATTTCTGTCTTATTTCTGTCTTTGGACACTGCCCTAGTACAAAGTTAAGCAACATCTGTAAAGATTTGACTGGCAAACATCTCTCTGGGACTCATCATTGAATCCTGCAGCAGGTGCAGTCAGCTTTGCAGTCCATCTTAAAAGAGGTTAGTTTGCGTTTTAACATTTATCAGTATGCCGGTAGGAGTTAATGACTTGATAAGGGGTATGGTAGTTTTCAGTTGTCCAGTGTTGGAATGCTGCAGGTAATTGGGCTAGACTGGTGAGAGCTGTGGCAGTGTACTTCTCACGTTGCACTGCAGCTGCTGTTGATCTTAATTAATCTGACCCTCAGAGGCTGCAGCGTCATGGTATAAAACGCAATACATACTGGAAATGGAAAGGCTGCTTTTTTGACTCTTATTGATGGTCATGTTCCTAGGTAGGCCTTTTGGTTTTGTAATTGGATTTGTTTGACACTAGTCTAAAATTCTTAATGTACTTCAATCTAAAACTGTAATATGTTTTTTCCTGTTTATCAAATATATCTGTGTGGTAATGAAGCTGATAAATGTGTTTTTGAAATGTTACCATTGTAATGGACTTAGCAAAAATATTTGTGTTTATTTCGACAAGAAATACAATTGTCTGTAAATGAAAAGTTATATTGTTCGTGCCTGGTATGAATTTCTGTTGTACCATAGTATATGCTCTGTAGTGAGGTATGCTTGGTGCTCATGCTGGCTAGTGTGGTCATGTGACTCTTTTAAGGATTTCTAGTAACATTGGAACAGATAAAGTAGGAATTTTGGTATTTGGTGCTTGGAATAAATGTGTGCTCTGTGTGTGTGAGACTATTAATGTACTGTAGATAGACAGCTATCTTCTTCCTGATTGCATGACACTGCTTCAGGAAAGTATCAGGATCTTTACATTTGCCCTGGTATTCGGGGCCATTCTGTTTTTTCATACCTCCAAGGGAATATCAAACAGGAGTTTAGCCTAGAGATGTTTTAAATGTTGCATTAGACTTGTAAAATTCTATCCCATCCTATTTTTGTTTCGGTTTCAGAGGTGTCTGCATTCCAGTTTGTGATTATTCATAGTATTATAAGGATCAACTACATTGGCTGATTTAAAAATAAAGAAATTATTGTCAGGATACTGTTTTATATTTCCCCTAATTTTTATAGACATACTAAATATTTTAACACATAATACGCTAAGTTCCTATCCCACCATATTAACTTGTTTTTACTTTAACGTGTTTGATAATTAGTTATGGTTGAATCTGATTGGGGTTTACTTAATATTAAGCGTGCTGTTCTTGATTATAGCCAAGAATTAAAATTTACTTGCAAGTACTTAACTGGTCTGATTGAACTGTCAGCTTAAGACAGGATTTGGAAGCATGTCTATGGAAGTCAGCTCCCAAGTTTTCAATGCTAGTATGCCTTTGTAACTTTTGAATATGAATTTATCAGTCTTTGGTTGAGCTAGTTATGAGCAATGCTCTTCTTGACTTGTGAATTGCAATGCATATTCTGTAAGCTTTCATTTCCTGCTTAATTGATGGACAAAATTGTCTCCATAAAAGGCTAGAGAACGTAGGTTGATGTATGACAAAGCTGATGTAAATAAGTAGTTATACGACCAGAGGGCACTTGAAAGAATAATATATTAGGGACCTGGTTTAAAGTTATATGCTAGTGATATGAATAGTCTGGGGTCAGATTCTTGTAAGTGAGGAAGAGATAACCTTGTCTACTTGTGCTAGCATCTTTTTGGATATAAACCAGCATCAATCTCAGACAAAATTTCATGTTTGCCTGGTCTTGTAGGTTTTGATTGTGAAAGACTAAACATCTGTTTTTCATCATTGATCTCTCACTGCATCCTGCAGGGCCTGTCATCTCAGCATTGACAGGATCAGATGAAAAATACAATCGATGTGTTGACATTTTTTTGAGAATCACTCAGGTAAGATTACTTGTTATAAAGAACTACAGTGAAATTCATGGCTGCTGCTAATGTTTCACCAGTTGGAGCCTTTGCATTCTCAATCATTAATTAAATTAGATACTGAGGTTCTCTGCATGTTCCCTTGTTTCTATTTTAAAAGCACTTTTTGTGCCTTGCTCAGTGCCATTTAACTCTCTTGTAAGTTCCCACATAAAGAGCTTCACACATTTGTACTATTTTCCCCCACTTCATAGAGTGGCACCTGTTTGCTTGAATCAAGAACCATAGTGCACACCTCCAAAGCTTTTGGAAGATTTGTATGTACGTGTATTTAATTTTACTCTCAAGTAATGAGTTTAGGTCTTTTTAGAGTCTTCATTGACAACATGGGGAAGAAAATTTTTTTGTAGAGAACCTGATAATCAGAGGCAGCAGCAATTTATCACCTTCTAGTGTGTTCTAAACACTGATTTTCAAACTGTACATGAAAAATTGCAAGTACTTAACTGAATATACAATGGTGGCGACTTTCTTTTTGTAAAATAAATTATTGAAAACATTTCTGTGAAGTGATGCACTGGAAAAGTAGGAAATGGCACATTTCCATTCAGTTGGCTTCGTTGAACATCCAATATGCTTATGGAATTAAAACTATCAGAGTGTATGTCCAAAGAATTGGGCGGTGAAATGTCATAGCTGTGAGGGAAGGGAGAGGAAAGACCGGTTGGGCCATATGCTGAGATTAAGCCTCAGATAGATCAAGATCACATTTTGTCCTCATCTCTGTAATCCTGCATTTCCTAATGCCAGAGTGTAGGTAGAATAGTATGTAGCAGTAGCAGGAGCAGCAGTTCAGGTGCTGCAGCAGGTATTGAGCAGCCATTTTGGCAGCAGTATTGAGCTGGAGTTATAGAATACTTATGCTTTATTGTAATCTGGCAGCCTACCAATCATTTTTCCCAAGGAAAACACCAAAAAAAAAAAAGGTGGACTTTTAGCAGTTTATTGACCTGGATTTGAATAAAACTTCTATGGAAGGCTCTTCCAGCATTCTGTCTGTGTTGATTTTCAAAGGTCTGCTATGAAACGCTGCTACTGGATGCCTTAAAGCTTCATAGAAAATTGAGTTGTTGTAATGAGCAGTGTTAGACATAGAACATGTATGGGATTTGTTTT
The DNA here is from genome assembly GCA_022605575.1 of Laterallus jamaicensis coturniculus. Classification (NCBI taxonomy): domain Eukaryota; kingdom Metazoa; phylum Chordata; class Aves; order Gruiformes; family Rallidae; genus Laterallus; species Laterallus jamaicensis. The sequence goes on along the minus strand of JAKCOX010000045.1, from coordinate 1,926,515 downwards.
CTGTCTTGCATGTGTCTGCACACTTCATTCTTTGTATGTCTTCTACTTACTATATTAGATGAACACTTGGCAACTCTGTCAATTTAATGTAAAAACCAGGTCCCCCAGGAACTCCTTATATCACTTCCTAACTTCTGAGTGTTTTACTGTGCAGTGTATCACACCTAAGCCTGCCAGTTTGTTGAGAATACTCTTCTGCAATTGATACATGATTTCTAGTGTAGTGAAATGCTCAAAATAGAAAAAAAGGAAGTGTTAACTTTGCATGTTTTTTTTTTTTTCCAGGGTTGTAAGTTATTGTGGTTTTGTTTAGGTTGGTAATGCCAAGTGCTCATCTAGTATTTGCACTGCTTTTAACAACAATAAAATATGTACTTTATAGTTTTAAGCTGTCTAGTTCTGAATGGATCTACATTTATGACTGTTCTAGCTATTCTAGTAAGTGCCAACCTGATACATTAATATTTTAATTTTTTTCTGATGGTTTCATCCCAGATGAAATTTTGTGTGATGAGCAGATAAACTCTTAGGATCGAACAGGAAAGAGTGTCTATAAAAAGGAAGTCACCTTGTGTAGCCAGTAGCTCTTCATTTTACTTAAGTTCATTGTGAGTTCTTTCCTTTAGAAGAAGGAAACAAATGGTTCCTTGTCTAGTCAGATTTTAAATTAGGTTGTTAAAGCCAGTATTTTTATGTATATGTAAAACTCCACAGTGAATTGCTATCCTCAGAGTTTTAGTCTTGCATATTCTTGATGAGAAAATCAATGAAATGGTCTGCTATATTTTTCTTCCTTTAGGTTTCCTGTACCTCTTAAAACCCCTCAAACCCTCATTTTATGCAAATGTTTTATAACCGTCCAGTTGTAGAGACACAGAGTGGGAAGCACTAGCAAGGTGAATGTTTGAATTAGAAGTTAGCTAGGTATAAAAATATTATTTTAATTTTAAATGGTACTTTGGTGATCAGCAACTAATCATTCTCTTGTTTCTGTATTATCTTTTCCAGAGGCTTATGGTTTTGATAGCACTTACTATTTGAAAGAACTTGGCTTTTGATGTTCAGAAGTAGTTCCAGTTCTGTCCTTCACACTCTGTTAGCTTAGCACTTTCTGATTTGGAGGGTGCAGACATGAGAAGGACACAAAATTTAGTCTTCCATAATTGTAAAATAAGTACCTTGATTTTTCCCTTCTCCAGCACACATTTATGCTTAGAATGAGAAAAAATAAATTCGTCATTATTTAATCTACTTTTTGTCCTTTTTTGACATAATAACTTACTAAGATGGTACGTAAATGACTGCCATGCTTTCAGTATTGGCTAGTCCAGGAATTTAAATTTCATCTTATGGAAAATTCTTTTTGTGTGTTTTCTTCTGTAAAGAAAACTCTGCTTGTAAATTTTGGCAACTTTACATTGGCTGTCTGGAAGTAATTGATTTTTTTTTCATTATTTATTTCTCTTTAAGTATTTGGCTTTTTACTAGAAAGGCCAGTTGTCATTTAAATGCCTGGATTCTCCCAATACAAACTTTTGGAAATGTTGACAGCAATATAGTCAGAGTTGAAGTATGTCAACTGCCACTGAAATGTAATGACCTTTTCCTGAAAATATGCATATACTTAAATAGGCTCCTAAGATAATACAGGCATTTTTTTTTTTCTGTGAAGTTTTACTGTGTAGGAGATCAGAATAGGTGATTGTAATCCTCTTGGTAGTTGTAAACATCAAGGTGTCCTAATTTGGATGGCTTTTCCTTGGCAAAGATTCTATAAAGACAAAACTAAGAAAGTATGCAGGGGTTTTAGTGTAAACTAATATATTTGTTACTAGCACTGGATTTGTATGAAGAGGTTTTTCTATTGTAAAGCGTGCTTAATTAGGAGTTGCAGATAAACTGAGGAGTTGCAGATAAACTGATGATGGCTGTCTGCTAAGTCAAGTGTGCTTAAAAATAAAAACATTTCAAGAACTATTATAAATTTTATATTCTTAGTATGACCTACTTCAGTAGGTCTAGGAAGAGGTGTAATATTGCAATACTAATTTAAAGGAAAGAGTGGTGTTAGTAGTTATCCACTGAATTGTAATGCAATTTCTTGGCAAACCCAAGGAGAAGGAGAATGATGGCATATTTTATGGGAATTGATCCTGGTTTATAAAGAAACAGATGTGTGAACTGTAGAGCAGACTCAGATACGTAGGTATTCTGGAATCCTCATAGGTAAGTTTATGTAGAGGGGAAAATCAAGATGCCTTAGGACATTTGAGTAGACTATCGCTGCATATTGAATATTTTTTAATGTTTCACTCTGCATTAAATAGGTTCCGGTGTGTTTAACCCTTTAGAGTGGAGCAATTTTCACATAGAATTTAAATGCTGGATTCTAAGGGGATTATCGCTTCTCTGATTTCTTCTCTTGCTCAAAGCAAAAGATGCGCTTCATATTGGATTTCTCTGTCAATGCTTGTGAGGAGAAATAACTTACTGGTGACATCTGCTTCTAGGTGTGGGAAATGCCCTATGTTTGCCCCCTTCTACAGGGGAAATAGAGGAATCTTGCTGGATAGGCCATCTTAAAAATATTTAAGGCCATTAGAAAAAAATATATCTCATCCCAAAAATATGATATGTATTCTCTTTGCTTGGGAGACAGTGGTGCAGTCTCAGCAAACATTACATTTCAATTTTTAATATTAAAGTTATTTTTAAAATATTGAAGTTTTTCTCTCTGCAAACCGCTATATTCTGAATCCTAGTTGTTCAGCATGTTCTGAACTACTCTTATACTTCTGCTTTTACACTTCATGTTCAAAATGGAAGTTCTGTCAGTAAAATATAACTATTGCTCTGGTGAGTTCAGATTTTATGTTAAGTAAAATGTCTCATTTTTAGATAGGGTCAATATTTTTGGTGGTAATCAAACCCGATGAATTGTGTCCCATGGTTTATATTGCTTGAGATCAAATGTTCCACTAAAGTTAAACATTTCTTATAGATGTCCAAATTATTTAAGTATGTGGATTAGTACAGTGAGATACATTTTTATTTTTTTTCATCTTTCCACTCTTGATGTTCTATTACTTTCAGCAAAAAGGAATACAAATTCTTTTTATTGTCTCTCAAGCATAAAAACTTAAAACGAGAATTGCTTTCCTATTTGGTACTGCCTCCCAAGAAAGTAAGTGGAGACACTCCTATGAAGGCAGCAAAATTGTCAGCAGTTTCTGTATACAAACATCACATTCAGGGAAGTACTCAATTTATGCAAGGTTGAATATATATCCAATCTACAAAATCCCGTATTCGTATGATTTTACATAGGGGTAGATTAATAGTAGTGTATATTTAAAAAAAATAAATCTGTATGATTCAGTCTTAGGTCTTTTGTTAAAAGATTTCTTTAATTCTAATGGTATTACTCTTTCCAGCTAAAGAGTGGTTTTGTTTTTTCATGGTGCTCAACTATGGTAGCTAACATTTACTGCAGCCTTTCCTTTTGAGGGATATGTTCTCACAATTTTCTACCCTTGCAAACAATTGCAATTGAACGTCAGAACTTCTTTCTTCCTGGATTTGTTTTTTTTTAATATAGTTAAGTAAATGATGAATACAGAAATAATGGATGTGCTTTAGTGAAATCCTGTAGGATGCCTTTTCTGTTATAAAAATATGTTTATCAAAAAAAGATATATAATATGGTATAAACTTGCCAAATATACATATACATATAGTTTTTTTTCAGTTCATAGTCTCATTGCAAGAAAAAAATTACACTAGGTTGACAGTTAATTTCTTAATGAAGAAATACAACCCTTAACTAATCGCAAAAGCAGGGCAAATTTTAAAAAATTAGTGTATATAATCAACAATATTTTGTAATTGTCTTATTCTTTGGCTTTGCTCAAAATGCAACTGGATTTTCTGATATTAAAAACCAATTCTGCATCTTTAGGTATTGATGGGTTTTTAATGTATTTGTAAATCTGTTTGGTAATTCCATGTAGGAAAACATGGGCTTTACGCTAATGAATGCCATTCTTGCTAAAAGGTCCATTTTAACAGAGAAATGTTAGATTTAATCCTGATTCAGTCACAAATCCTCTGCAAACTAAACATTTTCTAGAACATGCTTCTATTTGCAAATAATTGCTCTTTCTACAGAAATGGTATTTTTTTGTTCCAACATACTTTAAGTGTGGAACTGATTGAATTATCAAAAGTTATCTAAGCAATTAGTGCGAAGAGTTCCATAATTAAAGTTCTAATCTAAAATGTTAAGGAAGGCACGGGTAAACTTGAAGTCCAGCTATCCTAATTCTTTATTATAAAATGCTTTGAGTCCTTTTTTAGAAGGATCATTTGGACTTTTTATCTGGGAGCAGACTGACCAAATATGTATGGAAGAAATCAAATTATACATACTGTTCTGCTTTCGAGTATGGAAAAAAGTTAGAATACTTCAGATTTTCCTGGATAGTCAAGTTGTTAGACAAGCCTTTATTCTTTTAAAGTTTTTTTACTTATTTAAAGTTAGAATCTTAAAAAAAGACAACTGGTGGTTTTAGTGTTCAAAAATTAGTGCCTTTCAAATAATTTACTTGAAAAATTAAACATTATTTTTTCATGTGTTTAATTCTGCACTTCTTGTGAGCCTTCTGTAAAGGTAGTTGTGGATACAAGGACTTGATACTTATTTAATTTCTTTTCTGTTTTTTTCCCCCATTTCTTTTTCAACTCTTGGATGTTCTTAATGCAATCTCTTCTTTTTGAATGAGTACATTAAAGTATATTTTGATATGTACTTCACAGTTTGTGACAACTAGGGGAGACACTGGAAAATGCAGTTGGTGACTAAGTGGTGTATCTTTACTGTTATTTTGTTCTGAGTAAGAACCAAGCGTATTTGGAATGGCTGCTGCCTAGTAATTTGGTTACTAAGGTGTTAACGATTTCCATAGATATTTTTATTTTATTGTATAATAATACATGTTCCTATTTGAGTTGCAAAAGGAGAGACTAAGATTATGTAATGTTTCATGGTAATTATGCGTGAGCTCTTTGCTTATTTATGCAAAGAAACATTAAAAAATAATTCCTCTGAACAGCTGAAGGGACACCAGGCACCAGCTGGGGAATCTGAAGTCAAATATTTTAGGCCATGATTTGTATTGAACTGCAATTAGAATGTACGATTCTGCAATAAGGATTGTTCTGAGTGAGGTCAAATTCCACATGAAGCAATAACACAAGTGAGGTCTGTCTTCACTACAACTGATGTCTGCACACGTGCTATTTCACAGTATTTTTTTAATCAGATGCAAAACTGGGAGAATGACTCATTTAATTGTTTTATTTGTCCATTGTCAGTTAATTAGTCTATTTCAATAGGTGAAATAAGACTTGAAAAATAAAAATGGGAAATGTTAACATTGAGAAACATTCTTAATATTATAATAAATTTTGCACCTTAGCATTTGACTGATAAAATGTGAAAAATTGCTAAAACATGAGACTTGTTCTAATATTTTCTCTCTCATTTTTGTTTTTTTACATGTATGCTTCGTGTTAAAAATACGATACTGACCTACTGCTTTTATAAAGGATAGCATTTCCTGTTTTCAGATTAAAGGGTGCATTTGACACATTGTTTAAAAACTAGAACAGTTCTGCATATGAAAACACAAACTGTGATAATTAGATAGATATGCCATATGTGGTAGTTTAAGTTGGCATATATCTCAAATGGCATGTTTAATGTGCTGTATTGCTGGAATTAGTAATTTTACAGCTGAAAGCTGTTAATTCTGTTATACTGACTTCCTCTTATGAACCTGTAGGTAATGATGGCAGACCTTTTTCTTTGCAAAGCCCTTCTTCTGGTAACTTAAAAGGTGGCGTCAATAGCTGTATTTTCAGTGCAATATTTGACTAATGTGTATTACACATACTATTTTAGATGTCTCTAACAGCTCAGAATACTAAGACTTTTTTTGAATAATGATACAGTGTTGAGAGCTGGTCAGAATGTTGCTTTAAGTTATTATATATAGTGAGGAAAGAAGGAAGGAAGGTCTCTTCCTGCCTCCCCCAGCCTGTTTTTCCCAGTGCAGAACTTACCTTAGTTTTTAAAAGTAAGACCAAAAAAAAAAGTCAACCCAAAGCATTTGAGAATTGTTAACTGTAGTTAAAATCCTCACACCTTTCCTTTTCACACTGTGTAGCTAAATAAAAATTACTGGTCACATAGTCACACATAACAGACTGGTCAAGAGAGAAAAGCAAGACTTCTGAGTACAGCTGGGTATGGCTGAGATGGAGTTTAATTTGTTCCTTAGCAGCTTCTCCCACTAGATTTTAAATTTCTGCCCAAGAAAGTGTTGACAACCCACTTGACTTTTTAAACTTGCTGAACAGTGTTTTCATGGTGGGAAGGCCTTCTTTGTTTTGACTCTACTACTCCCTGGAGGGAGGCACAATAAGTGTGTACAAGAAGTTGAGAGGGAACGTTACCTGGCAGATTATCTGAAGCTGTTCCATACCATGTAACTTTGTCCTAGCTACACAATGTAGGGGAAGGGGTTTTATGCACCAGTTTTGCACAGAGAGTAGATGGACAGTTGTCTACCTGTGGGAGGTGGTGGGTTTTTTCTTATTACTATTAGTAGTAATATTCCTCTTTTCCTTCAGCTAGTAAAATATTTTTACATTGACCCATGATTTTTCTTGCTTTTGCTCTTTCTGTTTCCTTTGTTCATCCTGCTGGGGTGGTGGTAGGTTGAGCAAACAGCTTTGTGAGTTCAGCTACTAGCCAGGGGGAGCCCACCATAGGGAATATTAACCTTTTTATGTTCATGTTTTGCCTTTCAAAAAATCACTGTAGAAACCCCAATATTTCACTCTGTTTTGTCTTAGTATACTGGCAGACACTGGTAAGAGTTACAGAAATGGCTCTGGATGTTGGTTAGATCATGATCCATGTTCACTTCCCTAGACAATTCTTGGGGTGCTTCTGGGTTAAGCATTCATTAGGAACCGTAAAGAAGGCAACTGAGAGCTTTCAGAAGCTAATTAAGTGAATTACTAGAAAGTACGTGTGGAAAGGATTTTGTAGATTAGGGAATCCAGTTCTCTACTGTCCTTGCAGTCAAAGCCATCAAATCTCAAAATCATACCCTTTTAAGGTCCCCCCCTAATCTGTCCCAAAATTGAGGTGATGCTGCAGGTTCCAAGCTCCTCCACAAGGGAAATGGAAAAGTTCTTCAGCATCTTTCCTCATGAATAGATGTCCTAAATGAAGTAGGATGAGGATGACAAAGGAAAATGTGCCATATGAACTTGGTGCTTATTTCTATGAGCACAACACAAGTTGGTGGGAAGGCAAAACTTTTATAGCAAAGTAAATGGGCCATTTCTTTTTCTTTCATAAGTTTAATGAATGAGAAGTGCTATCCTTTCTTTGACAGAAGTATTAATGGGACATCATACTCATACAAACATACTCTTGGGTTATTAAGCCTAACTTTTTTTTTTAATAGGTAGCTATAATTCATAACCCCAGTCTATGGAAATGCTTTTTGAGACGAATAGGAAATTCTGAAATTTTGTGTTTTAATTCTCATTGAGATTTGTTGCTCAATCAGTAACCTTTATTCTTGAAAGCATGCATGGTTCCTTTAACAAAAATGGCTAGTATTCAACTAATTTTTATCTGTGACAATTTGTAATGTAAGAGTCAAGTGACTCTGAGCATAGTGTCACATGAATAGCTGATCAAGCTCATAAATTAATAGTGTGAGCTGAAAATCAGCTTGGTTGGTAATGAAAATTTTGTTGGAATTAAACGTGGCGTTCTAGACATTTCACTATTAGTCTTAAACCAAGCATGCTTTCTGCTAGTTTGTATGAGGTTGCAGTTGTATTTTCATTCATGTTGTATATGCCTCATCCATTTTTAGGCAGTAGTCTCTTCTGTGTTTTTCATCATAATAAAAAGTTGTACGTGAAAAATACAACTGATTGTCTCTGCCCCCCACCAGCCTAAATTGAAAGAATGAAATTTCCAAGTCAGGTAGCTGAAAGGCTTCATAATTTTCTGTTGTTAATTGTACCTCTGTTTTACATGGAAAGGCTGTCCAAACTGGTATGCGATCTTGTGACTTGGTGCTGATAGTTGAGTGTGAACAGATTGGTGAGGAGAGGAGCATTTACTAGGGGGGGTGTTTCAAGATTGTGTTCAGCTCTTACCTTCATTGATTTGTAGCTACTTTGTAACTTGGTAATTGCTTCTATGGTATGTACTATTGCCGCTGTTTTATCAGCATGGACGGGTGTGTGTGTTTTAGATTTGTTGCAGTGTTTTTGTGAAGACAGACAGGAGATGAAACCTTGTTTCTTCAGCTCTAAACTTTCTGACACATTTGGAAATGTTTTCATGGGGTAAAATAGCTGCTTCCTCAGCTCAGTCTCTGAGCTTTATAATTGGGCTTTAAGCATTATCCCCAGTAGCCTTTATAAAATGGGAGAGAATTTTTATATTGGGATGGCTGTTACAAATGTCTGTGCAAATGTATTAGGTCATTTCAAAGATGTATGTGCCCATGTGTATGCAGTATGATGCTATGTTAGATACATCATACCTTTTCACTCTAGAGTTCTTCTATCACTTCCTTGTTGTTTCAGTATCCTTTGCCTTTTCTTACTTGTTCAAAATTATTGTATTTTTGGTAGGACCAACTCTGAAATTCAGGGTTTGACTAAATTGCAGGCTGATGATTTCTAGAAATGGGACAAAAATATGGAATTGTAAATGTTCAGTAATTCGATCTCGAAGCTCCTTGGCTAAAAATTTGGGAAAAGTTAGAAACTTCTAAATTGGAGTTTTAAGGAATTCTGTGTAACCTCAGGGACGTTTGTGCTTGCTCTGAGCCCATGATAAGTGTTGTTTCATTAAACGTGAGGACTGGGGAAAGTTTAGGTTTTAGACTACTTTAATATGTTAGTGATAATTGTTATGTTTTAGATTTGTTGCCAACAACCAGATTCCTGCCTATTTCCTGAAGAATTTTTTTTTTAATCTTAGCTATTCTCATATTCTGTCTCCTGTAGAAATGCAGAACGTAAATCTGTCCTTTACTACAAGGAATTTACCTCCTCATGTACTGCTCGTGAATGAGAACAGTTTTGGAATTAACTTCATGTAGGATCATGATATGAATATTTTATGTACACACCACGTATATGTATTGGCATTATACTGGATGAACCTTTAGAAACATAAAATGCTATCCTTACAGGTATAGTTTTCTAAATGAAAGTTTAAGGCAGTTGCATAATTTTTTGTCATGAAAACTTGTCTTGTGCTGAATTGTAGTAAGTTGTCTTTTTTGAAGAACCTACCAAAATAATGAAAACTTTACAGTCATTAGGGGTGTGTGTGCAGTGCATATGTTTTAAACACTTTAATTTTTAGTTTTTAATCAACAATCAGAGTAAGCAATTACTCAGATGGTGGAGTGTTTTTGTGGCTATCACATAATCTTACCAGAATTTAAAAGCTTTTTTTAATGATGGTTGCAAGATATTTTAAAGCATTGTAGACCTAAAGATCTCAAGTCCATTAGAAAAATAATTTAAAAAAAAAAGGTATTGATGTGGGAAAAGACTACCTTTTAAATACAACTGAAAGTGGGGTCTTTTTTTTTCTTAAGTTTTCCTAGAAACCTTACCAAAACAATACTCTATCCTCTCTTTTACCCATTCTCTTTTCTTCATCACAGTTTAGTATGATGTAACAGCCAACATTTTACTTACTAGAAAAAACTTTCAGTCAAAGTTGAAAACAGTGGGCATGTTATGCTCTAAATTTCTTGCTTGTACACCAGCATATATATGTTCAGTGGCCTGTTAATATTTCCTATAAAAGTGCTAAACAGAATTGTCTTTCTAAAAAAGTGAGCTGATCCCCATTGCCCTAAAATCAGCAGTGGTACTTTTTGCAATTGTGGTACCATGTTTTTCATGCCACCTTCTTCTCTCTTTTGATAACTTTGAAGAACTTTTCCACCTCTCTGTGAAAACTAGATGCAATTACAAGTAGAGAATGGTTCTGAATTTAAAATAATCCATTTCAGAAGCAATTTCTTAATTAAAGTGTACATTTTATGTAGTTGGTCATGAAGAACTTATTTATGAGCAGGGAGAAGGTTATGTAAATAGCAGACAAAAATAATGTACAGAATAGTATAGCAAATTTGCATGTTGTGAATAAAAAGAATACTTTCATTTAAATATCAAAGTATTTTGTTTCTAGTTTGAAGTGGTACTAGTAGATTATCTGTCCTAAGTATTGTCTTCATTTTCACATTCTGCTATTAAAAGGAATTGCATTTGTACCAGTACTGTATTTAGTTTATTTTTCTATATTATTGGTTTATGATCCAGCTTTGAACTAGTAGTACTTACTGTTTTTTAAGCAGTAGAATTGAAGAGCTATAAATAAAATTTGGCCGTCTATCATATTCAGAGTGTTTGTAAGCTTAGCAATTACATCAACCATTGTTAGTGTAAATTTGATGTGACTGAAACCTAGGATATGAGCTGTAAGGATTCTTGTGTTGCAGTGCAGGAATATTTATTGGTACCTACTACTTATCTAATATTTGCTTAACATCCCATATTCTAATTTGCATAACGTGATGCAAATGTATACTGTAAGACCGAAGTACCACAAAAGTTTAAAATATATTAAAAAAATTAAACTGATATTTAGTAAAATTAAATGCATATTCAGTGATACTTCAAAAGGCTCGACCTCTATTGTTTGATGTGAGAAGTGTGTCTATACTATTTTAGTGTAACTGGGAAAAGAAAGAGTGGATCATCAGTCCTGCTAACCTTTTGTGCAACATTCCTATTTTTTGTGCATATTTTTATTCCCAATCTCACAATATTTAGGACAGTTTATGCTGTTCTAACTGAAGTAGCACCAAATCTTACGCTGTAATGAGCTAAATTCAATTTAGAGTTTAATTCCAATTTAGAAATAAAATGAGCAAAGAGTATATCAGTTTGTACAGCTCAATACAAGTTGTATTCACAAGTGTACATTAGCGGTAACATATTCTTTGAAATAGGATTTCACATACCTAAGTGAAACACAGCAAAGAAAAAGGCATGTTTTAGAAACACAGGAAACTATTCTAGTAGAACAGATGAAAGCCAAGCCAAAAAAGCTTCCCAATGCTCAGATCTTATAGATCTAGAAAATCCCAGGCACTTTTAATTATGTAGTTACAAAATAGATCTGAACAAGCTGTGAACATCTATACCAAAAAAGTTGAAATGCAGTTGAACAACTAATTAACAAAATAAGATTCAACTGGACCCCTTGATGCCAAAATTTCTCAAATTATGTAGAAAAAAATTGAAGTCCTTTATTTGAATGAAAGATATTATTCATAAATTTACCTTGTTTAAATAAAGACATTGGAGATGTTAGAGATGCCTTTTCCTGACCATAGTAAATTAAATCCTAGTATGGGATAAAAAAATGCATATTTTTAAAAATAAGGCAGGAATATAGAGCCTTTTCTCCCTTATCAGGCATTTATTGCAACTGCTAGTGAATGATTGTTGTACAGTGTGTTTCAATAGGCAGTAAGTACATTTAGGTCAGTGGGAGGATTTCTTGGCTTCAGAGAGCCTGTCTTCAGGCTTTCCTCTTTTCCTCCCATTTTTAGTTTTCATTTGGTAGAAAATTTGGATGTGGATGGGAAGGAACTATATTCTAAAAAATATTTTCATTGAATTGATCATGGAAGATCAGAATGATAGGAGCTGTATATAGAGTGCACCTCCCTTGTTTGATAAACATGCCTATTATGTGAGCTGCTGAGCACTGGGATGATATACTGGGGAAAGATCTTTCTGTAATAATTATTTCTTCTTTTTTCATTTCAGAATAGTTTTTTTGATCCATCACAGTGCTTAATACATTTTTAATATCAATGCAAATATTTCAATCAGTAGCACTGGAAATCAGAAAAATGTATCCAAACAGTTAGTTATCTGTGCTAAATCTAATGGTGGTCCTCTTATGGCTGAAGTTTTTTTTTTTTTATATCTCCAAATGGATTGGTGTGTTAATTAAACAGATGGTTAATTGTACAGGTTCATTTCTTCTGTTGCTTAAATAGGGCAGAATAACCATTTGTTTTGTCACTCTTGAATATAAGAATGTTATTGGTGTTTGAAGTTAATGTTTCTGGCAGACAGAAGGGGGACAATGTATCATTGACTTTTCCTTCAAGCAAATGGTTGCACCATCTTTGGGTTTGAACGCTGACATTGATTAAATGGGAGAGTACTTGCTGTTACTTCTCTGGTAGTCTATCCAGAAAGGTTTCAAATCTGCTGATAGAATTGTGTATTTTAGGTACTGGAAATCTCACAATTTTCTCACTGTTTTCCTTCCTCAGTTTTACTGCTTAAGATTGTAGAGTCTAATTTTCAGTTTTATGGTTATTCAGTTTGAGGTTTTATGCTCAGTGTGGTGCTGGGTTCAAAAAGCAGACATCTTTCTTTGATGTCTGTAAAGCAGTGGGTACCTATGGTACTTTCAACTTTATATGTTTGTAATACATGTGAGCTGGAATCTTGTACATTTGCTTGTAGCTCATGTTGTGGCCTATATGGCTAAATAGTGTTTGCAGACGGAATGAGAAGAAAATCACCTTATGAAAATTAAAGACTATACAATAATTTGATAGGCTAAGGAATGATGTATAGCTATGTACATGTATATATAAAAAAAAATTGATAATATATGTCTTTAAAACATGTAACAATTTAAAGATCATTTTGGTGCCAGTAAAATGGTCATCACTCCTTTGTACAGAAAAATAAATAAATGCAAATATAAATAGGAGAGCAGCCTTATTTTCTATAATTGTGTTTTGAAATGCTTAATAATTTTGTCCAATTTTTGTAACACTGAATGGACATAATAGTCTCTTATTTGTTACTGCATTCCTCTTACCTTTTAAACTTCTCTTGGCTGTTTTTGTTTACAGTTTAGATGGGTGGAAAGTCATGTAGTGAGAGAGGAGATGAGACATGGTTGTCATTGTACATATGTGAGAAGTCAACTTCTGTGTGGTCACTTTCTAATTTTCTGATATGGAACAGAGGCACCATTGAAAGTAAAGAAGTGCATGAAAAATAATTCAAAGTAATTTTTTGGTGGTATTTAGCTAATGACTTGGACATCACTAATGATGGTAAATACATACTGAATGGGTAGTTAAGCTCTTTTTCACGTTGTGCTGCCCTACATTTTATTTATCCCTAACTTAAAAAGCATGCATGGAATAGGGTGTTATTGATTGCTTTTTTTTTTTTTTTTTTAATTCTCTTTTTCTCAGTAGTTGTTATTTATTTGTATTTATACACTACTTCAGCATCCTTCAAGTGTAAGATGTGCTGTTGTCCCTAGGTTTTTTGGGGGGGTAAAAGGAATTGACTGGAGAGCTAGAGCTGAATTTTATTTAAACATTGAGTATCCAGTTTGAACTGCAGAATTCTTGTTCAGGATATGTAAAATTTCGTGTAGTTCCACATATTGTTCATGGATGGTTTGACTTACTGCTTGCCAGTTAAATTGCTCTCGTTTAAAACTGGACGCTTAAATCATGCCCAAAATGATCATATGTGAAAAGTTAGACTGAACTGAATTTATAAGCATTGTACTGAAGTGTTCTTAGGTATTTAGTTTTATCAGTTAGCATTAATTTCTGAATGAGCAAACTCCTCCTTCTGTCATCTACCCCACCAAAGTTAGCCCTGTTTCTTTACCAGGGTTTTTCACTGTCAGGTTACATCATCTAGGTCTTTCATGTTTAATTTCAGTTCTGTTGTACAACTTAATTTGTCTCTTGGATTTTGGTATTTACCATAACAGCAAATCACAGTTACTAGGAAAAGCAATTGAAAGAGGAGTTATGCCAAACTTTTAAAAACATGAAGTAAGGCACCCAGTCATGTTCCAAAATGAGTGCCTTGGTAAGGATGGCATGTAGGAGTTCTGTGGGAACAGAGAATTACTTCTTTGGGTAATTTTTTCTTTTGATTCCTGATCTTGGCTTATTTCAGTTGTTCAGGGACTTCCAATTTAACTGTGTTTGATTTGGCGGCAATGGTATCGGGGGAGGGCTGGTGAAAAGCATTCCTCTCACACTTGTAAGTATGAGATTTTCTGGAATAGCAGAAGCATACTTAACATAGGGAAATGACGTCATTTTTCATAGTTCTAATAGAAGTCACTGGCTCACTTACTGTAACGTGGAAAAAGTATATAACCAACCAACTGAAGGCAGGCATATTAAAAGGTTTGGATAAGCACCGCTTTGGCAAATGGAAAGCTTAGTGCAGATAGAGGAATTATTATTTATAAATGACGTTATGTGTTAGGCAAAGTTAATTTTAAAGGAAAAGCATCAATATTATTGTTAATTTTCAGTCAAATGATCAAGTAATTTCTAGAAAACTATTCTGGGAAGTTTAAGAACAATTGCTTGAGTTTTGTAGCGTTTTTTTCAGAAACTGAAGAATCTTACTGTTTCTAAATTCACTAGCTCTTATTCAGATGCTTCAAATTAAATTGCAAACAAATATATGCTTCTTGTTCATTGAAGGTTGTTTTTTTTGGGGGGGAGGCTGGGTGGAGGTTTTTTATGGTTGTTTTGTTTGTTTGTTTTACTTGCAGTAAATTGCCACACTGAGTTTCTTCCAGATTGTTTGTTGATGTGACAAACCAAATCTGACTGGTGTATGAAACAAATTTCTTATGCTAGGAGGACTATCTTTAATAACATATGAAAAAGGGTTGTGGTAATTGTGGCTTCCTGAGATTACAGGGATATGGCCTTGGTTGTATGCATTTGGTTTTCTTTTAAAATTTAGAACTACCACTAACTATAATGTACAGTTTCCCAGGGAAATTACATTTAATATGTGGCTTAAAAAGTTTTTTTTCTGTAAATACTTGTGGTTTTAAGTTCCCTCTATTTTTGGTTAACTGTATATGTTCATTTATTCCATTGCAGTTTTTGGAACCACAAAAATGAAAAGCTTTTAGCTTTAGGTTTCTTGATTTACTATTATTTTTTCTTCACCCCCTTCCCCTGATTTGTATAATGCAATTCTTATTTTACTGTGCCCTTAAAATAGAAGGGAGTCTTTTGAGCAGTGTACTCCATTCAAGGGTTTAAGTTGTGGTTATTTGTAGAGGCAAAAAAAAAAAGAAGAAAAAAAAGACTGACCTTCGGAGTAACATAAAGCCTAATCTTTTAAGTAATAGCTTTTAGCTGTTTAATAGCTTTTTTTTTTTTCCTAGCTACTGAAAGCCCCACAAATCTTTACTTGTATTAATTGATATTTTATGGCCAGAAGTCATAATGAAGGTTAAAACTGTAATAAGGAAGGCAGCTCTGGGGATGTCGTATTTCCACTTTGAGTGTAATACAACTTAAAGCAGAATCAACTTTGAAAAACTAAATGCAAATAAAATTAGTTTGTCAAGTCTATTATTTACAGGGTTATCTTGAAGATATACTTCTCATATTTTGAGAAAATAAAGTTGATTGTCTAGTAGGATCAAAGATGATGCTCTTGTCTGTCTTGATCCTTCTTTTCACTTTCTGTGTAACACCTATTGAAACATCTCTGTTTTTCCTAGCTGGACAGGTAGAAAGAAGATGGTGCACTGACTTGAGACACTTTCTTTTCAGTCTTAGTTGTGAGTTCACATGATGAAAGACTCAATTTCTTTTTAAAAGAAATTATGTGTTATAGATTTTATATATTTATATAGTTTCATATATTTTTAAAATTCTCTAAATGTTAAACCATCAGTATAGTAAATTACTGTTTTGTGTATATATAAGGAATGAGGAAATAACTTCGAAAAAACCACATTCCTGTCTTGGAAAAAATACTCTCAGTAAACATTCCTTTTTTGGAATACATTAAAACATTTCTCTGAACTCTTTCTAGATTTTCAGTGTAACAATCTGTAGTGGTTTTTAATTGTGTAAGTTTTTTATCACGATTAGACTTATAGGTTGCTGTAATGTAATCAGAAGAGCAATGCAGAACTTGTCTTTAATCGCTTGAAACTTTTACTTTGTTTTAACTTAAATATTTTCTGCATATCTGTCTGCTCAGAAGTTTGGTGGGTAACTTTCACTATATGTACCCATGCAAGTTTGGCCATACAGTTAAGACAATATAGCTTCAAGAAAGGCGGTTATACTGAAATGCAGAGGTGTCTTACTCTGGTCATCAGATCCACCAGTCTGCTCTGTTTAGCACCTTCTGTTGCTTGGCCCTGTGCCGATGCAGTGCCCTTGACCTGGCTTTCAGATCATTTATTTATAAGGACAGCTCCTTGCTTATTTAACCACTCTAGGTAATGCTGGAAAATCCCAAAACATTAAATATTCCTTTAGGTCCTCTATCGATCCCTTTGTTCCCATTAAGAAAGTAAAATTCTTCTAGTACCTTTCTAGCAACAGCTTAACTTTTTTTTTTTTTTGTGGATGATTCAATGCCTTCTACTATGTCAAATGCCCTTTATAGATGGCCACATTGCGGGTAGTTTCTGCCTGTTGCCAAGTCCATATGGCCACACCTCCATGTGACATAAGGCAAATAAAGCCTTTTACTGTCCCATAAGGTATTATTTGCCATCCAAAGAGAAGTAAGCAGAGGAGAAGTCCACTTGAACTAAATCTTCTGGATCCCTTTAGTCAGTAAAACCAAATATCATATGTGCTGACTTGCTGGTGACATTCTGTGAATTGCTTATTCAGAAGAGATTTTGAACTTTCTGGCAAGCATTTATTATAAATTTAAACAGATTTGATGAGGGAATATTGACATGGTGTGGATATAGCTGTAGTATATTATGGTTGTTGCATTTCATTATTATTAAATTGTAGTTGGGTGTGTCTTTATGACAACAGCTTAAGTTTTTGGATTTTAAATGTGGTTTTAATGTATAATTTTTGAAGTACAACTTCATAATACTAAATGCTAACATTTAGGCAAATGTTGCTATTTCAGTTCTGAGTAGCATCACAATTTTCATGATGAATGACCCAGTTTTATGACCAGGAAAATAGGAGCAATTTCATCAGACCATTAGTTTACCACATGCAGTATCTATCCTCATGTCAGCTGTTAGCTTCAAACCATTCCTGTAGGATTTTCAACACTTAAGTAGGAATTTTTCTTTCAGAATGAGCGAAGTGAGGTGTTGTCAGGGAATGGTGTGTACCTTTGCATATGAAAGAAAGCAGTAATCTTCCCTCTCCTCACCTCCAGTCCTACTCTCTAAAAACACATGATGTGTCTTTTTGATAACTCTGATCAACTGAAACATTTAAAATGTCAAGAATGTAAAGAATGGCCTTTTTTTTAATATAAGGTTTAAAAGTTCCTAAAAGGGAAAAAAATGCAGTTTGAATTCTAAGTTCATAAAGAAAAGGCGTAGGCTGTAACATCTTTTACAAAGAGAACTTTTCCTCCCAGAGGGATAAGTAGTATTTGAAATGTATTTAGGTTAATTGCAAATTAAAAAAAGAACAAAGTTTTAAATGGTCTAGTGGTCTGAATTTAAAAAAAAAAAAAGTTTTCTGTATCAGTTTTTATTTAGTCATTCCTGTCATGATTTTATTAGTGTTGCAGTCCTTCAACAGAATCTTCTGAGAATACTGGGATAGCCAAGACCTAAATTTTTAATTTGGAGAATTGTGTCAGACATTCCCCTTCCACTCTTACTGAGGTTTTTTGGGTTTTGTTTCTTTTTTGTTAAGCCTACTTTCCGTAGGTAAATGAGGTTTATGAGGCTGTGGTGTGTCCCTTCTGACCTGTTCATTTCAACCGCACAGAAGGATTAGGGTTTCAATGGTACATATTTTTTAAGATCTCCTGTGTTTTGTGAAAATGGGCAACAATTTGCCAGTTGAGAGAAAAGGCCCGTAATCAGCAAAGCCCTCAATGTTTGTTGACTTTTACTTAGTAGTACATAAACTTCTCAAATGCTAGAAAGATTTCTTAAGTGTACTCAGCTTCAGCATACAGAAGTACCAACTTTAATACTGATTAAATACTGATGGTGTTTAGCCTGGAGGAAGCTAAAGGGAGACCTTATCACTGCCTAGGGTTACCTGAAAGGAGGTTGTAGAGGGATGGGTGTTGGTCTCTTCACCCAATCTGCAAGTGAAAGGACAAGCTGGACCTGGACAGGTTCAGATTATACATTAGGAAAAAAATCTTTACTGAAAGGCCTATCAGGCATTGCAACAGGCTGCCCAGGGAGGTGGTTGTCACGAACCCTGGCTGTATTTAAAAGACAGCCAGATGAGGTGCTTACGGATATGGTTTAGTAGAGGACAGGTATGGTTGGATTCAATGATCTCAAAGGTCTTTTCCAACCTGGTGATTCTGTAAAGTAAAATAGCTATGTATATTTACCTTGCATGTCTGATGTATAAGCTCAGCATGAGCTAGCGATGTATGCTGGCAGCTCAGGCATTCAGCCATGTCCTGGGCTGCATCAAGAGCAGTGGGGCCAGCAGATCAATGGAAGTGATTCTGCCCTTCTACCCTGCTTTTGTGAGACTTCATCTGGATAACGTTACCAGCTCCAGGGTCCCCACAACAGGAAAGAGCTGTTGGAGTGAGTCCAGAGGGCCACAAAGTTGATCAGAAGGTTGGAGCACTATTCCAGTGAAGGCAGACTGAGAGACTTTGGCTTGTTCAGCGTGGAGACCTAACTGTAGTCTGCCAGTGCTTAAACAGTCCCTTTCCCGCTTTCCTGTGGGCCCCATTTATCAGGGAGTATAGTGATAGTACAAGGGCTAATGGCTTCAAGCTGAAAGAGGGGAGGTTTAGATTACATGTTAGGAAGAAATTCTTTACTATGAGGGTGGTGAGGCACTGGAACAGGTTGCCCAGAGAGATTGTGGAAGCCCCATTTCTGGAAATGTTCAAGGCCAGGTTGGATGGGGTTTGGGCAACCTCATTCAGTGGAGGGAGTCCCCCCCACCCCATGCCAGAGTGGGGTTGGAACTAGCTGATCTTTGAGGTCTCTTCTAATCCAAACTGTTCTATGTTTCAGAGATTCTTCATAAGTAGTTACTGTTGTCACATTTTTCACAGAGGTTAGAGTTAATCTGAAAATCCAATCAAACTTAATTCAGTGAAAGTAAAATTAAGATAGGTGTTTTCAATCATAAATGCATTATTCCTGCAAGGCAGAAATGGATATTCCTTTAAAGTTTACTGGGATTAGTGCTTTAAAATAGCATAACTTTTATAGGCAAATGCCTGCTTTGCATATGTTATCGTAGTAATATTCAGTATTTAAGTTAGGAATCATTATTAGTCATAGGGCTATTCATGTTTTTTCTGGATTTAGGTAGTCTGTGTCCAGTTAACCCAGAAATACTAAATATAGTTCTGCCTTTTACAATAGCCTTTAATTTCTGAATCATTAAGGATTGTGGTAAGTATAGATAGAAGGCATTTCAGACACCATCTTGCAAAGAAGCAACAGTATTTTTAACGTAGATGCTATGAAAGCCTGTTTTTAGTCTCTGTGCTTGAGGAATACTTTGTGATGTTAACATTGCTTATAACAAGATAATAAACACATATATTTTGGTTTCCCTGATCTAGACTTGTTTGAAATTTGAGTTGAAATCAAGTTGAAGAAAATGGTGGCAACATAACATGCTGCAATAATAAATAGGATTCAATGTACATTTCTACAATGAAATTATTGTATGCATAACAATATAATCCACAAAAAGCAAGAAAAAACCAAAAACAAACCCTTTTATCCGGGTTTGAATTAGCTGAGATATGCTCTCCCTTCTCACTTTTTTTTTAATACAGAATACATTTCTATCAGAATTTCATATTTATGTTTTTTCTTTATTTTAACCTACAGAGGTTCTAAATAGATTAATATCTATTTATAATTTTGTATGTAACCTATATTCTGAAGCATTCGTTCTTTTAATTGTGCCAGACTAGAAATATTGGCTTATGGAAAAAAGTGTATGGAGATTTGTCAGTGATGAAGGAATTTGTTAGGGGAAGGTTTACCTTTATAAATTTGGAAAAAATGCAGCCCTCTTTTTTTTTTTTTTTAAAAAAAAAAAAAAAAAGGACAGTTCAATTTCTCAGTGATTGTCTGCTACAGCTGCAGATATTTTGAATGTCATCTTTCTTCCTCCACCATCCGACTTCTTTCTGCAGAGTCGTGCAGTGAAGTCATAATCCTGTGTTTCACATCCATCTGTTACCATAGAAATGATTGTAATAACCTAAATTTAGCACGATGTCTTTCCTGCAGGATCAAGCAGGAGGATTGAATGGGTTGTATGTGAAAGAATCTCTGTGAAAATCAGAATATATTAGCAAAATCTAAATGCTGTGATAAATTTACATGACAAAAAATTAAATCTCAAATAAAATATCTGCAGAATTTTTCAGCTGGTTTTACATTATTTAAATAATCATATATATACTGCCACACACTGTGCAAACAACTTAAATCGCAGTAATTGTTTTTTTTATCCTAACAGGAGCTATTACAACATACAACATTAATTGGCAGATACATATATTAATCTGATGAAAACTATTTTTTTGAGAATGTTATCAAAATATTTACTAGGCTCTATATATGTTATAATGCAGAGGGATGAGCTTGGAATTTACTATGACCATTTCTTCATATTTAAAAATGCAAACCAAACTTTTAAGAAGTTACTTTATAGAAATTGAGATGAAATGAATTTTACCTTCTTAGGAGAAACAGAACAGTTTCTCACTGTTTGTTGAAAGCAGTGAGTTCTTTATTGCATACCTTAAGACCTCCCTTTCTGCATTTATGTCTTCTGGATAGCCAGTTGCACGTGCACAGGATCTTGCCACTGTTACATGTTTTTCTGTCCCAAAGAGTGACAAAAAGAGAACCTGTTATGAAATGTCTAGAAAAGCTGCATAATCAGAACTTTGAAATTAGGAGATGACTATACTACTCCCTACATACTTTCATTGTGAGAAATTGATTGGATGTATTATTGTGTGTTGTTATAAACACAGGACTCCAGGACATACACATAAAGGATGCTATCTGGTCATATATCTGCATGACCACCTATTCAATACATTTTTTTATCATTGGTCAGCAAGCAGCTGCCTGAATTATTTACTTTGTGTTAATTTTACTTCCAAATTGATAATTTCCTTGTGGTCCTTATGGAGTCTTTGAGCTACATGCACAATTTGAATCACTCTGTAGTATTGCAGCATTAATATTATCATTTTATAGATAGAGAAATGAGGCACAGAGGGATTCAGATCAAAAGTATCTATAATTTTGAGTGTGATATTTGAGTTATTTACAAAATAATTTTTAAAGTACTTAGTATTTAGTATTATGAAACATTAAATATGTTCAAACCATAGCTTTCATTAACATGGTTAAATGGTGAATGCTAAGCATTTATGTAAAATAGGTCTTAAGATATCAAATCAGACACTCAGAGAACAGGGTTTCTGCTTTCTTTCTCTCTCCCCACCATTGCACAGGCTCTCACTTGCTTTCCCTATTCTGCTTTGTCTCAGTGGGATGAATAAATCTGTTTATAAAGAGAAACTGTTCTGCAATTTACTTCCTTGTTTTGTGCACATCTTTCAACTTTGCAGCAAACCAGACAAGACTTTCTACTATCACACGTGTAAGACAGGCACTGATCACTTAGTGCTTAGCTGATAAGTTTACTCCTGACCTGTAGTGGGTCAGAAAATAGCATATAAATCCAAAGAAAGCCAGTATGATTTATTTTTTACAGGGAACTAATATATAATTCATATTTTTAGATTATTTTTTTAATGAGGTGATACAATATGCATATGCTCTCAAAATAGTGGTTTCTGCAGCATTTATACCCTGCAAACTGTTTTGATTAGTGCTGATGTGGGTAGTAATAAATTTGAGAGCCCTGCTCTGATACTCTCTAACCTCCTGGCCAACCATCTTTGTTAATTTAAATATTGGAAATCATAGCTGTTGATCTGCGGAAATGTTTTTTTTTTACGCTATTAGGACCAAAGTCTGTCCACATTTTTAGGTGGTAGAATGTAAAAAAAAAACCAACACAGAAAAAACGAACCACCAGGATCTTTTATGCTTTATTGATATATTACTGGTTCTGCAGACAAAGAAGATTGAAGTTTACTTGGTAGTTTCTTCATTTCACTGAAATATATGCATTAGACTAGAGAAATATCAAGTGGTTTTGGTTTTTTCTTCATATATGACTGATACAAGTGTTGGTAAAAAATAGTAACTTTTGCCTTTGTGTTAAAACTTGTACTGGCGATTATCTTACTAAAGAAAAGTGCTCAAGCTGATTCTACAACAATTTTGTTGCTTTTTGGCTCATTGTTATGTCTGTAGGTCCCATCGATTTGAACAAAAGGTGCCAAGGGCTGATGCAATGCCTTTTCCAGAGAAGCTGACATATTTTAATTTCCTTACTGAAAAATCTCTTTACAGTCAATCATCATGCAAAACTCTCTTTTTATCATTATTTCCCCTTTGGGTTTCTTTGATTTTATTTTTTTTAAGGTATTTTTTAATGTCTGTTTTTTATGGGTTAAGCAACAATATATTGTCAATGAGTAGATGAAGGTGTAAAACTATGGTAATTTTTATAGTACTGCTAATGATTAAATGTGTTAGTCTTCATATTTTTAAGTTAGGTGATAACACAGTGCAAAGTAGTACAACTGAACTATTGTCTGGTTCATAAACTTGTCTGAATCTGCCTTAGAGTTGGAATAATAATTGAACACACAATCTTGACTTGCATTTAAGGAATTACTACAACAAAGACTTTACATCATAATATGGTTTGGTTGTCTTTTTGAAAAACAGGCTGTTGAAGGTACATATCTTTAGATTGAATTTTGCAAGTGTTTTCTGTGATAAAATGAAAGGTGCTTCATTTCATACCTTTCAATATTCTTTTTCATGAGTACATGTGCAGATGTAGCAAAACCTCGTTTGTAATTTATGAATGGAATGGTATTAAGACATACTTGGCTCAAATGTAGAGATATGTGAATTAATATCAGCACCATGACTTTGTACAGGTTCGTGTAATTAATGGTGAGAATACTACATTTTTACACAGAAATATGTCCATTCTATGGCTACAGTCACACTAAACTACCTTTAATTACAGGTGTTTATGCTTTAAAAGCAGCTTTATTTGCTTTGATGGAGTTTGAATTTCCTACTCCACTATAAGTTTGTTTGCAGTTGAAATTCCTGCAAAATATTCAATAAGAATAGTTTTTAAAGGTGGACATACAAAAGCAGCTGAGTGTGAGCTTGGGGTTTTCTGGGGGTTTCATTTTGGGTTTGGCTTTTTTTTTTTTTTTGCTAGACCTGTGTGAAGGCTCTTTCCTTTGAATCTGCATTTGTATATATTTTACTTATCCAGTAAGTCATTTCTCTTTCTCTCTTGAAAAAAACCAGCTTTTTGTTCACGTTCTAATGACATACTCTGTCATTACATCATACAGGTAAGCTTCTTACCTCATAAATAGTTCAGATGGTGTCTTCTAAATACAGCATGCATGAATTTTTTGTCATGCCATGGTAGGTGTATGTTCTGTCTTTCCTTATGAAGTTAGAGAATTGCCTTTTTACTCAATTACTGGATTTTAGCTGGTTTAGGGACATTGTATTCATAGTGATCAACAAGGGTTCATGATGAAGTTTGTGTTTTTATAGAGCTGTATATTACAGGTTTGTTCTCCACTGTAGTGAAATGCCAGCCAAAAGTATAATAATGAAATGTAAATTCTGCTTGTGCCTGATAGCGATCAAATGTAGCATTTATTTGTTGCTTTCATATATCGATAGGGAGCAGCACAACTATCAAAATTGGAGGTCATGTAGATGCTGTTTGAAGGCTTAGAAAATTATAATACTTCAGCTCAGTGTTGTAGTATATTGGCTAGACACTTGTATCAGAAGGGTCAAGTGGTTGGTGTTTGTCAATTACGAGAAAGTATTCCTAGCTCTTAATGACCAGGTATTTAAGCAAATGATAACTTGTACTATCCTGTTTCTAGAACCATATGTTATGGTAAAGGACAATGTTTGCTGAGAGGGGGGGAAGAAAAACCAAAACAAAACCAACAAAACCCAGTGTGCTTCTATCCAAATAATACAACTATGTGTAAAATGTAAAACTCAAAAAACATTCCAGAATTTATATGCTTGATTATATCCATTGGGAAACGAGATTGAGTTGGACATAGTCCCATCTGGCCATTATATGAGAGAATTTCTTTCATGGAAGTAAGAAAATGGACTAATAATAGTGATCATCTGGTTTAGCCCTTAAGCGAAGCTGAGATATGACTGGATAGATTGTTGGTTTAGGGGCTCAAGTGCTTTACTGGGTAGCTCAGGTTTCTCTAGATTCGGTATTTCCATTCAGAGAGTTTAAACAAGATAAATGGTTTGCGGAGGTATAATTGGAGGATCTGACTACTACTGCTTCATATTAATTTCCAGAGGTTTCTTACTGTTTTTAGCACAGGCTATGGAGAAATACATCAGATAAGTTCTGATGCAACTATTTTTAGAATATAATTTTCCTTTTTTAAACTGAGGAAGTGGTGAACTAAAACTGAATCTCAGAATTCCAAAATACTGAAAAATAGCTAAATAGAAATAAGATATAAGGTTGTATAGTTTGGGTCTTATGTACAAGAGGAGTCTAAATTTACCTTAACTAGGTAGGGAAACTTAGATATTACAGTTAAAAACTGTAAGTAGTTTCAGAAATGGATAAGGTGGGTTGAAAGAAATCTGTATTGATTTTCAGTAGAAAGTTAAGTGATCAATTTCTGATTTAATTGTGGTGACAGATTTATATCTGTGTTAAATCTTTAGGCAAGAGGCAAACAAATGACACTCAGCCACATAGGGTTTATAAGGAGAATCACTGCTTAAATAGAAGGTTCTTATCTAATGCTTTATTTTAAAAACTTATGACTGGTTTTGGGGGGGGGGGGGGGGGTTATTGCTTTTGGAGGGTCTAAAAGTGAATATTGAATAAATAAAATCCTTACACAGAATATTTTCTAAGCACAGTACTGCATAAAGCTTTTACTCTTCTTGAATGTTATGACAAGCTCTGTATACCAACTCTGTGAGGATGTTTACATGTAACTTAATATACTACATAATATCCTAGCAACTGGAATGCCTCCTGTATGTGTTGAAAGCAAGTGTAGCTAGTTATACAGCTAGATTTATTTCTTACATAGCCTGTGTGCTAGATTTTAACTATTAACAATGTTTGATTTACAGGTTAAGAATGCCAATAATGGTAAACAGTTTTTTCTTGTCTGTTTTTTCTTAGTTTATACTTGGTAGAATGAAATAGTGTGGGAAAACCTCACAGGTGGCCAAAAGACGGAATTCTGTTTGATTTTTACAAGTTCTCTGATTCTGTTTCAACATTACTTACCAGAAAAGTTTTCCATACACCTCTTAATAATACTAAGCAAAATAAAAAACTATTTTAAAATATTGAAAGTTTACTCAGTGGTCATCAATTTTTTTTCATTTTAATTTGGACTACATTGTATTTATTTGCTCATGTTTAAAAATGGTGAATTTCATCTCCTTTATATATTGTAATTAAAAACCCAAGATGTCCTTTTCATCTGAGGTTGTGTGGCCTTCCTTCCTTGCCTTTTATGCCAGAATCTGTTACACAGTAATTTGATTTTAGGCTCAGTGAGTCCTAAATTATAATGAACGTTTAAGGAATTATCCTAGAATTGTTATTTGCATTTATATTAGAAGTGGTTAGTTTTTCTTGGGCTTTTTGTTTGTTTTGGGTTTTTTTTCTGTTTTCTAGGAAAAAAAAGAAAAAAGTTTGTGGCTGTCACCACTGTATAATTTTTTAGAATGATAAGAAAGAACTCTCAGTGTTTTTTTCAGTCACAGATCAAGAGCTACCCCATTGCGATTCTCTTCACTCCCCTCTCTCCCCCAAATTTCTGCATTTGTGTATCAATGAGAGCAGAGAGTTTACAGTACTTCTAATTACACAGAGAATTTATGAGAGGCATGTAATGTTTTTGTTTATTTGATTATTAACCCTCATCTCCCACCCCCAGTTGTTTTAAATATGTACAGCAGGTTAATATAACCCAAAGTCAACAGTTTGCTGTTGCATAGAAATAGCTGTTAAGTGCAAAAGCTCTTGACGCTTCCATAGGTAATTCTTTAGCATGAGGCCTACATTTTCCAAAGAAGTAATTTGATGGTTTGCCCACGCTATTCTAAGACATCCTTAGTTTTAATATCCAATTTGCTGAAGTCCAGTTTGGGCATCTGACTCTAACCTTGTTGCCATTTTGACCACATGTTTCCTATAAATAAATAAATAAATATTCTATTTCTACAAAGTAATCAGCAAGAGGTTTGGGTTGTTTGTTTTTCAAAAATCAACTTTCAAAGTATATGGTTTAGATTCTGCTTTTTTTGAGAATTCAGTGGAATTTGTATAATCTGATACCCCATTTGGACAAGGTGGATTAAAAGTGAAAATGTTAGTACGTTTCTGCAGAGTATCGCATAGAATCTCAATATAAGATCCCTATTAAATAATTTTTTTTTCTATAAAACTTCAACTTAAGCTTGCATTTTAAAAGCTCTGCTGAAATTATTTTGTAAAATATTAGAAGAAACAGAAAGATTCTTACCTTATTTACTATTGTTTACTAATGACTCTAGAAATCTAGAAACCAAACAGTTTTAGGTCATAGATGTAAATATTCTGTCACTAGAAATTTAAAGTGTGGATTTGGTGTGATTGCCTCTTGGGCTGCCATTCTAGTTTTACTGAATTGAAGGCATTCATTTTCCAGGCAAAATAGGTGGAACATTGACTATTTCTAGGCCTCCAGCCAAAGGTGCTCTTCTGGAATCAGTATTATTTTTACAAACATCCTTTTTTTTATTGCTGTTACTCGTACCTTGACATCCTGTCTGACACCATCTGAACCAATTGTTTTCAAGCTATATGTGCTTCATGATCTGTGCAGTTAGGAGGACCCTAAAGCAAAAAAGTGCTTGCCAGAAGTTCATCCTCATCCTAGATATATTTTTGAAAGTATTTAAAAGTTGCATATCTTTAAAATTCATGAAAAGTACTGAGTGTCTTGAGAAACACTTTATCTGAGGAGTAGGAAGTGTTCTGTGTGGACATTGACAAAGGTTTTTGTGCTTCCTCTTTCCCTTACACCTTTTCAATCTGTGATGTTGTATACACTCTGGAAAAAAATAGTACTGTGACAGTTTTGTTGGAAGGCAGTCTGTTTTGTCCTATGGGGTGCTTTATGTAGTTGTGGTTATTGTACTTTCACGTGTCTTGTGTGCTACAGTTATTCAGGTAGGAGAACCAGCAACTGAATTGGTTGAAAACCCCGGATAATTGTGATAGGTATTAAATGAATTAAGTCTTGTTTCATTTCTGAATACTTGAATTCTATATATATATTTAAAAAGAAAAAAGTCTCAGATAATTTCAGAGGTCATAATTGAATGCAGTCTTTACACCATTCTTTCACAATTTCTGTTGGATTGGGAAATAAAGCATAGAAAAACATGTAGTAGAATTCCATTGCTCCAATGTGTCATGACTTTACAGAGAAGTTTTTGGCTTACCTGCTTTTCCAAGCAAACTACCTTGATAAGTGACCATATATTTGTTGGTGACCAAGCTCATTTGCATAGAAGAGTAGAAAATTTTAATCATCTAGGGGACATATTTTCAAGGGACTGGATAGATGATTAAAATGTGGTTATAAACCCTAGGGAGAATAGAATTTAGGGAAGTTGAGCTATTTAGAGGTAATTGGTAA
This sequence comes from Laterallus jamaicensis coturniculus, assembly GCA_022605575.1. Classification (NCBI taxonomy): domain Eukaryota; kingdom Metazoa; phylum Chordata; class Aves; order Gruiformes; family Rallidae; genus Laterallus; species Laterallus jamaicensis. Next base: position 1,898,468 of record JAKCOX010000045.1, on the reverse strand, counting down.
CAAAGCTGGAATTCAGCAGAAATTTTCAAATGCTACCCCCCAGGAAATGCAAATATTTTGTTTATCTGGTAGAAGAAATAACCAAATGGCTGTGTTTTTCACTATGCTGTAAGTTTCAGGAATAGATCACATTATGTATTTAATTTTATTTAAAAATGAGCATTATCAGTATCAGAAAAAAATATGTAAAAATTAATAGAAGGAATTTACAACAGTTCCAAAACTGTCCTGGAACAGTTCCTTTTCTTTATCTATAACTCCTTTCTATGTATTTTTCATACACTGATTTATATGAGATCATCTTTTTCTTAGAAAAACACATAGTTAATGTTGGTAGGCACTGTTAAATAGCTTTTGAAGTCTAAGCCATTTCTTAATATTTCCATATTTAAGATGTTTGGAGTGGCTCAATTCCAACAATTTAAAAAAAAAAAAATTCTCAGAGAAAAGTCAGAGTATAGATTTGGAAACTATTCTGAGAACTACATATTAAAGACTAATATGAACAATTCTGAGAGGTTATTTAGAAGGTTAATACTTGGGCAATAATATCAGTAATGCTCACAAGGAGTGTAGCTTAGACAATGTAGTTGTTTATCTTAGAACAATGTGATTTCCAACTAAATAAAAAATTCTGTATAATATGGGTTTGAAATGAATAGGAAGAGATAACACGTTCTGTAATCTGGAATTAAAAAATTGGTTTTGGCCACTGTAGGATGAAGCTGTGCTGCATCATGGAAAATCCTTCTATTTCTCTGGCAAAATCATGGGAGAATTTCTCTGGATCACTATCAGCATGAATTGCATAACCTTAAGTTCCTACATTCCTTGGCCATTTTGAGATATATTTTCCCTTCTCTTATACCAGGTAAAGATGTGTCTGAGAGGTCCATCTCAGTTAAGATTTAGTTTAAAAAAAACCCTGTAAATTGGCATAAAGATAGTACAATATTTTGACAGAATCAGTATTTGGAATTTTTTCTTTCACATGTCCTTGTCTTTATGTGTTAAAGACAGCATGGTTAAGTTAAATAGTTCTTAATTTATATTTATTTTATGTAATTTTTTTGGTGTTTACTTCACTAATTTATTGCTTATCATCTTCCTGTTTTATTCAATTTACATTGAATATCCTATACTTTTTTCTAGACCTCCCCCTCCTAAGCTCTAAATTAAGATTGTGATGCAAAGTTGAGAAATCATAGAACGGTTTGGATTAGAAGGGACCTCAAAGATCAGGTAGTTCCAACCCCCCTCTGGCATGGGCTGGAATACCCTCCACTGAATGAGGTTGCCCAAAGCCCCATCCAACCTGTCCTTTAAACACTTCCAGGAATGGGGCTTCCACAATCTCTCTGGGCCACCTGTTCCAGTGCTTCATCAGCCTCATAGTAAAGAATTTCTTCCTAACATGTAATCTAAACCTCCCCTCTTTCAGCTTGAAGCCATTACTCCTTGTTCTATCACTATACTCCCTGATAAACAGTCCCTCTCCCACTTTACTGTGGGCCCCATTTAAGTATTGGCAGACTGCAGTTAGGTCTCCCTGGAGCCTTCTCTTCTCTAGGCTGAACAAGCCGAAGTCTCTCAGCCTGTCTTTACAGGAAAGGTGCTCCAGCCTTCTGATGAACTTTGTTGCCTTCTGGACTCACTGCAACAGATCTGTCTTTCCTGTACCCAGGTGGGATCAAAGGAGAGTAGAGTAGAGGGACAGAATCATCTCCACTGACCTGCTAGCCACACTGTTTTTGATGCAGCCCAGGACACAGTTATCTTTCTGAGCTACTAGTGCACGCTGCCAGCTCCTATTAAACTTGTTGTCAATCAGCACCCCTAAGTCCTTCTCCTCTGGGCTGCTCTCAATCCTTTCTCTGCCCAGCCTGTAGTTTTGTTTAGGATTGTGCTGACCCGTGTACAGGATCTTGCACTTAGCATTGCTGAACTTAATGCAGTTTTTGTGTGGGTCCACCTCTGCAGCCTGTCAAGGTTCTTCTTCATGGCATGCCTTGTCTCCAGTGTGTTTACCTCGCCATACTGCTTGGTGTTGCCAGGAAACTTGCTGTGTTAGAATTGAGCTTACTCATAGAAACTTAATTTAGTTGCCTTCGCCAGAGACAGTTGTTCATTCATGTGTATTTTGGATGAGAGTCTTGCTAGTTCTTCAGACTTGTAAACATACTTACTTGTGCTAACAAAATCAAATTCAGTCAGATGAAGATAGTTTGCCAATTTATGCATTAAGAGTTGCAACTATCCTTCCTTATACTATTTTGTTGTATTCAAATACCTATTAAGTTTGACACATGGCTCTACTTATAGTATCACAGAGATTTGAGGTTGGGAAGGGTCATCTGGATGCCCTCATGTCCTAGTGCCAGTTACCCAGGATGGTAATATAGAGGTCACAGAATGAGAAAGGAACTGGAGCATGTTGACAGTAGCTGGAAATAGTGTGGAAGGATAGCTCATGCAGCTTGTAGCCAGTTTTCTATCAGTGCTGAAAAGTAAAAGCTATGGGCTCAGCGAGTTCTGACAACCAAGAATTAGTCTCCATGTTGTGAGGTTCACTGCCTTTGATTTAAAACTCCATGCTCAGTTTAAATGTTCTTGTGTTTGTTCCCCCCTACCTCTGAAGAAGTTAACATTGCAGAAGAGCATACTTAAGAGCTGTTTGTACTTACTTTAATACCACTCAAGCTACTAAACAGTGATAATTTCATGGGGTGAAACCCTAGCTCTTTTGTCATGTCAGTTGCTGTTGTAGTGGGGGTGAAAATTCACCCAATCTAACGTCTGTGGAAGGTAAAAAATCAAACTCAATTGCTTTATGTGCCAAATAAAATGAAATTAGAAGGTAATCTCATTCTTAAAACTTCTGGGTTCATAGTTAGATTTTTCTTTTCTGTTATGCAAAGGATATAGACATTGACGTTCTCTTTTTACTTTAAAGAATGAAAGACTTTCAGGAGTTTAAGCCGCTCTTATATATAATTTAACTTTTAATTCCAATAAAGCATAATTACAGTTGGTAAACAAGACGTTGCACAGTGTAGTGTCAATTAGTTTTACAGCATCTAATTAACATTTCTGGTATCTACCTGTTGTCATTCCCATGACAGATTCTGAAATAAAATTGCTGAAAGAAAGTGCAAGCTCTGGACCTACTTTCACATGTTGAAAAATTCATATCATTGTAGTTTCTCCTCATGCATTGTGATGAGAGAGGTTGTATTAGCACATTTTTCTTGTTTGGTAGACAGAATTGTAGTGTGTCACAATCTCTTGTGAGAGTGAAACTTAATTTAAAAACAAATTTGAACCCCAAGATAATTACATATGACTATTTTAGTGCCACTAGAGAAATTGAGGTAGTTTTAAATGCTAAGTTTAATAGCAATATTTAAAGTTATTCTTCATTTTGCTTCATATATCTATCTGCTTTGTACTACTGACCAGGAACAAAACTATAGTCCAGGATTTACATTTCTATTATAGTTGATTATCTTAAGAAAATGTAACATTATACATGGATTTTATTGAGCAAAACATTTTTCCTGTAATTTTTTTGTTTTTAATGGGAACTGTGTTATGTAGCAACTGCTTTGCCATATAGCAAAATGTGTTTTGATTTTTACAGATTTTAAAGAGCTGAAAAATCATTTCAAGCTTAAGTAAATTTTTTAGGACACAACAGTTTTGAGTAAATTTAATACTGATGGACTTCCTAAAGAGACTGCTGTTAAGTAACAAATCTGATGAATATGGGCTTCTCTGTACAGAAGCACTTTTGCTTTGATGACTGTAACTAAACAGGTACAGAATAAGTATTTTGAATTTGCCCTATAAAATAAAAAATAATAATTCTAATTTATATTTTTGTTGTAGAGACATTTTCCAAGCCAAAGTTTGGGTGTTTTTTTTAATCTTTGAATTAAATAATGCTGATACATTTTCAGATATAATTCCATTTATAAGAGGACTTGTCCTCAGTGTCTTCTGAGATTCTTATGACAGTTTTCTGTGGATGTTTTGAAGTTCTGGTTTAGCTAACATACCTAGCTGGATACTAATGGTGAGATAGACTGCTTTGTATTTTTACTAAGGTTATATTTGCTGCCATAAAAGGAATTATGCTACTTATTACATTATGAGAAGAGAGTTCTGTGAGCCTTTTGGATGCTCTCAACCTTAGTTTCAATTAGATATTCCTACTATATATGTGAGAGTAACATTTCATATAATTTCGTTAGATAAAAAGGAAATAAACAGGCTATGCATAGTCTTAACTCTTTTTTTCATTTAAATTCAATTACTTTTTCCTAACATTTTTTCTTTGTGTAAAATCCCCAAAGATGAGATCCTAGTATGTTAATCATTATGCAAAGCTCTTTCTACCTTTTAATTTATAAATAGTGTGTATTTAGGACATGAAACCTTAAAAGAGAAAGATCAAGCCAACTGCCAAATCTGTCTCACTCCATATTTTAAAACACCATTAAGGTCATCACCAAAATCTTTTTCATAAATAGTACTAGAGTGCTAAGGACCCAATGATCCAGTGGATACTGGTATTTTGTATTTTTCAGGAGCACAGTGGAGCTGAGCTGATCCTGACAACTTCCTCTACGTTTTCTGGGACCATGAAAGAACTGGCAACCCTACCTTTTAATACTGTCTTATTTTTAGCTCATTTCTGTAAACTTAATTAAATCCCAAGATCAGACAAAAATTTGTAAAGACAGTTTTAAAGAGGAGCTAAAATGACATTCAGGCACTGAGATTTTTATTTGCTATTGTACTTGCATCAGTTTCACAAATATTTTTGATGCTTGAATGCTAACAGGGAAGCATAAAGACTCAAGAGTGAAAAATCAGGTCTCTAGGACATCCTGCTTTCAAAAGACCTGTTCTCTTAAGGAAATCACTCTGGCTTTCTGTAAAAATAATGGTCGGAAATTGTATAGAAATATTGTAGTTAACTTTTGTATTTTATGTATTTGTTAATTTGATTTCAACTCTTAGAGCATATAAGTGCCATTTTAAATATCTTAACATTTGTAACTGATATAGCTCACCTTGATTTGTAAGGTGCATGCAATTTAATTTTTCACAATTTATCAGACATTTTTAGTTCTATTGAGATTAACTCTGTTTTTGCACAACTGCACTTAGAACCCATTCTTCTCTGACTAATAAGAACCTTTCACGTGCTTTCAGTGGGAGCTAGATTCTTATGCTTATGGCACTGCATTCTTCTCTTGCACTGCGTATGGACTGGACCACCAATAAATCTGTAACTGCTTTGATGTTAGTGGCTTGGGATTCTACCAGACAATGCTGGTTGTTGTGAGGTTTTTTTGTTGGTGGTGGTGTTTTGTTGTTGTTTTTTTTAACAAAACTCATAAACTAACTTGTGTTGGGATTTGGAGGCAATGACCTGCTTGTGTGAATAAATAGGAGTAAGAACGACAGTCTCTCATCCCACACATCCATGTTCAATCTTTAATGAGATCAGGCAGTGGGGTATAAATTTGAGAGATTGATGGGGTTTTGTTTTTTTTTTTTATGGGAATGATATAGGGTAGAGGATTTTCATGGTATTCTATTGACGGCTTCAAGGAATAAGTAGCAAGTCAGAAGAAATCCATTGTATATGAAAACTCCCTGAATGTTATCTTGGACTCACTTGTGTGTGGAGTCCTTAGACTCCACTGTGTAGTTCTGATATTAATTAAATTCTTTCTGCATTTAAAAAGTAGTTTGAAGAAAATGCTTTTATGAAGTCAGTAAGAAATGATTTTGCATTTGCTGATATTTTTGGTTTAGTTTCAGAGAGGACATTAATGTATACTTTTGTGTAGCATGCTGTGTTTAGAATTTTGCTCTTTCAGTAATTATTGTTAATATACCTTTTCCTTTATGCTTATGCAACTTGCAAGTGTTTTTTCCATACAGTCTCCCTCTTAGATACAAATGCATGTGCTCTGTCTTGCGTTCTTTTCCATACACACATGGATGCATGTGCAGGATAAGATGCAGCTTTGATTTAAGTTTATTATATTGAGTAGGTATGTCCGTATCTGAAGTTTGATACAGAAATCTTTACTGTTTAATGGTTTCTGTTGTGACTTAAGATCATTTATTCTCAAGTAGTTATAAGTTTTCAAAATTAAAACCAGTAACATGTTCATGCATTGAGTAATAATGATAATCTGATGTAAAAGTTAAATCTTAGTTTTAGGAACTCCTCTATGTTCCTGATTTTTAAATTATTCACATGCATAGAGATTATGAATCTTTAATTCCTGATTGTGTTTTCTTATATATTTGATTTATGTTCTTATTAAAATATGCATATTTAGTATGTACTTATTTACAAAAGCAGGAGCTAGTGTGTTTTCTTCATGGATAACTTTGGTCCCCACTAGCTGATTTGCAGTACTCTATAGATGTTTTTCTAAAAGTAGGCTTCAGCAATTTTAAAAACAATATGCAATTGGTTAAGGTTTTCAGAATGATAGATAATTTTACTTAATTATGAGGAGACAGTTCTTGCATCAGAGTTTCATTCTGAAAATTAGCTCACAAAAACAAGATGAAGAGGGACAAACCATACAGTGAAAAGTAACATTTTAGTTAAAAGTGTGTTTCAAAACCATAGCCTGAACATTATTGGTTCTGCCGAATGAGCTGTATCCAATCCAGAACAACAATTAAATCATGGGAAAGCCCTCTTACTATATGTATAGTCTCAAATTGCTTCAAAAAATTAAGTTAAAAGTTTTAATCCTCAGGGGTAGATGCGGTATGCTTATTTATGAAGTGAATGGGCTGTAGATGCAGAGCCGTTTGAAGAACCTTGCTATTAGAGTCCCCCTGGAGATGTTCAGAGGCTGTTACATTGCTTAAAATAGGAAAACTGTTTCCTTTACAGACGGAGAATTAAATGCAAAATTCTTTCTGGTAACTTTAATATATTGTTAATCTGTTGTTGAGTACAAGCAATAAATGTTAGATGTCTGATAGAAAATGTAGAAAATCACAGCATAAAAAGGGAATTATGAAATCTTATAGCCAAGGCTGCATAGAGACAGTCGAATCGCTGTAGAAGAGGAAGATCAGCTATAGGAGTAATATAATTTCTGAATATCTGAAGGAAGAGGAAGATATTGTACACTCTTCTGTTCCTTCCCCACACATTGTCACTTGACTGTCTTTCCTTCTGAAATTGTCTGTTTTCTCTGTGTGGGTTCTTTAATGTTGCTTAAGAACTTGTCAAATTCTAGCAGCAAGCAGTATGTATTTAAGTATGTAAAAGTACCTACTTCACCAGCAAAGTTGCTAAACAAGACTTGAAAATTTTAAATTGACAATCATTTTTCTATTTCAGAAACTCGTACTTAGAAATATTAAATACATTCTATATTGATATTGAGGCAACCAGGCTATCATAAAAGAAAATGTGCCAGAGTGCCTCTGTTTTGGAAGATGAGCCAATGCCCTGACTCATAACTTTTTACGATACTGTATGGGTCAGTTCTTGCTGGGAGTCCCCACTTCAACTTTAACATCCTCACTTCATGGTCATTATGGTATGTGTTTTCTATTGGTCCTGTAGTATATTGTGAAGAACCCCTTTGCCCACGAGTATTGATAGTTTCACAATTACATATACAAATTCTTTTTATGATGGTTGTTAAAAATCATGGTCATTTGATAAGCAACTGACAGAAGACCAATGCATCAATAGTGAAAGATAGTAGGGAGAGAAATAAATTCAGCAAATTCAACTTCTTAGCCCAGTGCAGCATAATTTTTACATTGCAAGTGTTACTGAGAAAAACCTACAGCACCAAAATATTCTGTAAGGTCTGTGGATAATGGACCAAATTTTCATTAATTAAACTTGAGATTTAAGTTAAATTTTATTGTGAAAACCTTTCCATATGTCTCCCTGGAAATACTGAACAGACATACTAATTTGGATTTCTGGAGTGGTGACAGAGGTCTGAAACTGTTCTGCCTTCTGTGGCTAACTCATCCTGCTTTGATCAATTAAATCTTTGGAATGTTGAAGTTATACTTCACTTTGTCTTGGCCAGTGCACATAACAGAATTTATTTAGACTTGATAGAGGTATACTAATGGTTCTCTCTTTGAAGACTCTCTTATTCATCAGTGCTGTAAACCCATGTTAAAATGTATTTTTATATTAAAGGCCAAAATAGGTACATAATTTCTATTTTTGTGGAAAGTTACCTGATAACTTGAATGTTAGCATTTTTATCTGGTTAGGTCATTCTGTCTCGCCTTTCCATCTTTGGCCTTTTAGGGAAAATACTTGCTTTAGGTGTTTGACTTATCACATATTTTGAACCCCAGTGTCTGCTCTAGTATTTACTGAAATGAAGATGTGGTTTGGACCAACCTGATCTTTATCACAGGTTAATTAACCTTGTTCTTAATAACATGGAAGATGAGATGTAATTTTAAAGTTTTGTCTAGGATAAGCGACCAGACTTTCACTTCATCCAGTTTTTTTAATTCTCCTGTGCTAACTAGAATACTTCTATTTTCTACCCAATAGTTGTTACTGTTGTCTTTGATCTTCCTTGCAGTCATCTAATCGTATATAAAAACAATACTGGAATTACCAGTAATGAGGCTATTCATTAAATAGTCTAAATAAATTCTGCTTCAGAAGTTATTAGAAAAGTAGTATAGGATCATCATTAAAAAAAAGAAATATCTCAAGTTTTCATTTTTGAAGCGGCAATTTTGTGGGTTTCATTGTCTGCTTTTTGTTTCTTGATTTCTTAGTTGGTGACAAACATTACAACTATTTGCTGTTGAGTTATTGTGATCCTTTTGCTTAACTCCACAAGGAAAAAAAACCCTGAAAGTAAGCTTTTCTTCACTTCTTTCCATCCAAATATGACTATACTAAGTGTTCAACATGTGTAAAGTCTGTTTTATTGTAACTTTGAGCCTGAGCTATCACAGAATTACAAACTTAGAAAAGACATTTAAGATAAAGTCCAACCATACCCGTCCTAAGCTAAGCCATATTCCTAAGTACCCGATCTACTCTTTTTTAAACACATCCTGGGATGGTGACTCAACCCCCTCCCTGGGCAGCCTGTTCCAGGCCCTGCTAACTCTTTCAGTAAATTTTTTTTCCGAAATTCTAATTTGAACCTAAGGTTAGCAAGAGTGAATTAGGCTTTTTTTTTTTTTTTTTTTTTTTTTTTTTTTCAATGAGGCTCCATTTTGTCTGCCAAACCTGGTTATCTGCTTGACACTTGCGGGAAAAACATTGAAGAGATAAGTAGCTTAAAAATTTCAAAGGGATTGGATGTAAGGCCTGTGAACTTGAATTCGACTATCTATATGAAGTAAAGTCAGTGTAGAAAGTTGTGTCATCAGGGTAACATGTTTATAGCTTCTTGTGTTTGTGAAGAGACTTGTAGATTTCATAATAAATAATATGCTAATTATCTCAATTTTGTAAACTACAGTAACAAGTATGATGGCTGTGTATGGAATGCTATGGTTTAGTGTGTGGTGTAACCCTACTGGTGGAAGCAAGAGTCTTGAAAATTTTATGTTTCCTCTTAACTCTTCCTGAATGTAAATGATCTAGCCAGGGCATCCTTGGATGTGCACCACAAGCTTACATTTGATTAGTGAAATTGGGTGACTCTTTGTTTTTTAAAAGGCGAACCTGTTTTCTCCAGTTAAGCTTCATTATCTTGCAATAATGAAATCATTTGGTTTTGTTGTTTTGAAAGAACAACAAAAACCCCTGTCTTAAAAATGTCAGAAAAATAGATTTATTAAAATTTTGCTTTCAAAATTAAAATGTTATTTCTGCTTATAAATGAAGAGACTCATTCAAAATGTTATGTTTTTATATCCTGAATTAAATATTATTGACAAGGTTGTCCTTCAGAGGGTTGTAATACAGTATTTAATTATCAAGTCTAGTTTCCTTTAATAGCCTCTGTAACAAGATCATAATTATCTCACGTATAATCATTGGCTGATACACTTAGCCCATCTATGATTCATTCTTTGCAATTACTCACACTTTATAGCCTCAAGACATAAAGTCCATGCTTTTCTTGACAATTAAGTATCGTTAATGGTTAAAGGTATTCTAATTTTTCCCATTCTACTTTGACAATGTCCTTGAATCTAGTTATGAGGGGCATCTTATAAACTGTGTGTGTGATCAGTCTCAAATAACCGAATGGTTATTTGGTACTTGAGTTTTCTCTCTGCTGTCCAATTAATAACAAGAAGTTGGATGTTGTACATGGGAACCAAATTGTGCTAATTAGAAAGTTATCTAAATGCCAGATAAGCCAATTAGGAAGATAGGACTACTTTTCAGTTTAGAGAAAGTATTTTAGATAACAATATATAATAATGAAGTCTTCAAAGCATTAGCAGTATGAGTTTTTTCAGCTTGAACTGCAACAAGATCAGCTCTTACCTACTAATGATAAACTAATGATAGTCTGAGTTCACTATGTAATAGAATATTGAATTTGATTTTAGTGAGCAGAGGCTGGCAGTTTCTTAGTTCTTGTGGCTAGCGGAAAATGATGTAAGTCCAAGCACTCTCCTAGCCTTCTGTTTATTATTATGCATGTGCAGTAAAGTTGTAAAGACAAACATTTGATATAGGATAACTTTGGTTTTGTGACTGTTAAAATTTAAACTGTTAAAAGCTAAAAAAACACCACAGTTTAAATTTTTGTAATTAGCACTATTTATATGCTTTTACTTTTAATATCTCCATGTTGATCGTAGTAAATTACCATATTTCACTTCTCCATGTGCAGCTGGATAATTTTAAAGTGTTTGGAATTTACTTTTTAATAAAATCTTTGCTTATTTTAATATGTTGGAAAAAGTCCGGTGGTCAGTTTGGGTTACCATGCTACCTAGTATTTGATGAAAAACTGTGTGTTTATAATAATTTTGTCTGTTACCTTTTCTGGATAGAACAAACTCCTATGAAATACCAATATAACAAAGCAAGAATATTGCAATTGGAAATCAAAACAGAATTATTTAGAAAATATTTTTAGATTAACTAAATTGATGGCTTCTTACTATTTAGAAATGTACAAGCGTGGGTATTTTGAATGCTTTCTGTTGATAGTATGCTTTCTTACTAATGAAATTTCTGAAGTGTGATATAGTTTAGCTCATCACAATCTTACCATCTTCCAGATACATTACCATTATCTCCTGACTTGAAATTTTTCATTCATATTAGTGTTTACTTTGAGATAGTTGAACTTGTCTAAACATTAGTCTGCTTTTTATGAAGTCCATATATTCATCTTTTGTTAAAATATTTTTTTCTCAAAATTCATTAAGTTTCTTTACCACTAAGGAAAGCTGATTGTCAGCCACTAGCAATTGAAACTACATAACTTTCAGGTATCTGAGTGGGATATAGCTTTGACATTTTAAACAAGAAAAATTGTCTACCCCTGTTCTCACTTTAACAGCATCCTCCAATCAACATTTGGCTAAATAAAAGGCTCTTCCCCAAATCCACCGAACAGGGTGGTTTTTTAGGCTTTTTGCCATATCAGCTGAGACCACTTCTGATCTGTTTAGTATTATAAGTAGCCACTAGCTGTCACTAGGAAAAAAAACAAACAAAAACAAACCACAAGGAGACAAACTGTTTATGGATCCTGGTGTTAAAACCAGAAGCATTTTTACATAGCCATTTTGTGTTTGTGCTTCGTAAAGCTTGTGCATTTCCTAAATCCTGTAGTCTATGTAGCGATGTGCTAAGTTTAGTGGTGTTCTGATTTGTGATCTATTTATAGATCTGGGTTTTTTTAATCTTTGTTGTGAATTTTATAGGGATGCAGAACTTGCTTTGGATATACTTTGCGAAGGAGTCACTGTTTCACTGAGAGGATTTTAGACTCTATAGCAGGAAAATAAAAAGATTTTGGAGCAGCAGAGGACTAAGTCACCAAGTCCTGACATAAACAAGGATGCCTTATGAGGCTTTAAAGTGTTGACTTTTGCTGCCCTGACAATCTGTCTCTCAGCTTGGATTTAAGGATGGGCAACATCTACCTTATAGTTGCATTTGCCTCAGTTACATTTTGGTTTATTTTCTGTATCATGCAGGCTTCCATGCACTTTCTTGCTCTGAAAGTTTACTCTTGTATAAGCATATGATGTGTACTTTATGGATGATATTAATTCCTGAATATTTTGTTGGAGTATCTTTTAGTTGGAAATACAAGCACTTCTTACTTAAAAAGCACCTTTTTTATGATAGGCATGTTTTAGTAGAACAAAAAAGCAACTTTTTTGGTAGATTTAGTCTTCAACTGAATGTCTCGTTTGCCAGTATTTAGGATGCATCATTCTGGAGAATAATAGCGTGTTAGTGCTCGCCTTCCTCTGGATCTTAAGTATATGATAAAAGTCTTGAAATACATAATCACTAGTATTTTTAACGCAATACAGAGGACTACAATGCAAAGTAATACTAGAGGGAGAATTTTTATTAATATATGTTTAAAAACATACCCTTGCCACATTATTATAAATCTAGTTCTACAGCGTTGTGTTTTAATGAGGATATTTTGTCATGTTAGAGTGGTAAAACAAAGCAGTTATTGTCAGGTTATCTAAGACAGATTACAAATGAACATGCTGGATGTGTCTTGCATTCTGGAAGAGTAGTCGTATAATTTATTTTTTGCTTTCAAAACACTGAGCAAGTGTTTGACGTTCTTCTGTTCTACTTCTACTATACTTCTACTTCTACTTTTACTGTTAAGATAAGTAAATTTCCTACTTCAGTTTTAGTTATACAATTTAGACAATTTAATTTTGTATTTAAACTTAATTATCTTAGACAACTAAGTTTAAAATTTTTACTTTTAGTTTACAAGGTTTACTGAAATGCCTTTCCAAAACCAGATGAAATTTTATACAGATGTATGTGTTTATATAAAAATACATATAAAAGTAAGGGTACCATTGTAAACTAGGTGCTTTTGAACTTGCTTGTATAGAATTTTGGAGGACTTTGTTCAAAAAGTGTACCATTTTTGTATCCAGTGATATTTTTATTTGTGAAACTTTCTTTATCGCTGCACCATATTTTTTCTCCCTTTCTCTTTTCATGTGTGTAAGAGCAGACAGATTAAGTAATTTGTAACGTATGTGGACCTTGTCTTCTATAAATTACTTCCTCTGTTTCAATTTCAGAAGTTGAAAATCAGGAAATACTGCACAGTTGATCTTTGTTATTGAAGTAGGAAGCAAACACGAGAAGAAAATCAGGATAATTAAAACATTTTAAAATGCATTTGTGTCTTTTATACTGAACTTTACTTCCTTAAAAAAAAAAGTGAATGCACATGAACTGCCACTACTGCATGATTGTGAATATTTGCATTCTATTCCTTACTAAATTTCAGTTCAGCGATCTAAGTCGTAGGGTGATGCTTTGGATGAGAAGTCATTGATGCAATATTTATGTTAAGGAACTCATCTGAAATATGAATTAAGGGGGACCAATATATCGGCTGCTAGTTCTTTCTTGATAGGTTAATCAACCGATGTTTGTGAGTTTAAATATTCTCATTGAGTAGAATTCTGAAAAAGTGCGGATACACAAAATATCCTGCTACATTCTTCTTTCTGAACTCTTGATTGGATTCTTCCTTCTGTTGTTCGTAACCGATGTATGTTCTTAAAGAATGATGCACGTTCGTGTCCCCTGTCTTGTCTTATCTTTTTTACAGGTGTACTGGATTTTTAGTGTGACTTTTTAAAACAACAAATTAAAACCCTCAGTGTAGACATTGACCCTTAATAGAGGTAAAACTACTACCTCTGTGAAAGTATCTCAGGTTTAGGAAGGATTTTTGTTGATTGTTCTATTCAAAATCTTCTTTTCATATTAAAAAAACTCCCACCTCCAATTGCATCTAAATATTGTATACTGAATTATAAAGAACTCTGAAGTCTTTCTTAAAAGAAAAATTTGAGAATTGAAATAGTAAAAAAGACTGTAGAGTGTCTTTGCTACTTTTCATTTTTATGTTAATCTTAAAAAAGATTGCCAAGGAGATGAGCAGTCATCTGTTTCCAAATACCTGGTGCCAATTACAAAAATAGAGATATTTTCACTTCTATAAAACAATGCTTAGGGTGGGAAAAATAAATATTTTTAGATGTCATGTACTGTGATTGATATATTGCAAAATATTACTCAAGACTGTGAAAGTATATGATACATAACCAATCAAGCACATCCACTCATTTATACAGCAGTGGGAAATAAGAGAGTAAATGGAAATAATCAGAGAATTAGAAACTTTCTGATTAAGTGTGTACGTATCTAATTTTACTTTTTTTTTTTTAAGTTAAATATATTATTTTTAAAATTTTATGGAAATTGTCTTCCAATAAAACCAAGAACTTCAATCTCTCTTAAAATGATGCAAAGGATGTATAAACATACAACTCTAACAACCAAAGTTTGTTTGTGGCTATGTGTAGAAAAGGGAGAAGCTACTCATTCAGCAGTCTAGGTGGTTTCACTTTTACCTACATGCTTTGCTAAAAATAAGTAAAGCCACATCATTTCATATGTTTTCTTGATACATTAATTGTTATGAGTTTTTGGAATATTTTACTTGTCTCATGAGTAGCTCAATTTCTATTGCTATTATGGCAGTAGCATTCTTGTATAGATATAATGCTTGGACAGTTGCCATTTCTTGCAAAACTTTGAAATTTGAAGAAGTGTCTGATCGCTACTGATTGCTTACTTAAAAAGAAAATGTACAGAATCAGAATCCCTATTTCTAGGAGAATGAAGTCTGTGAGGATTTTAGTACAAGTCAAAATGTCTTAGAGGATTCGCTGAAGAACATGCTCAGCGATAAGGATCCTATGCTAGGATGTGCAAGTGCCCTGTTCTGTTTGCCTGTTTTGGATATACACAGATATCTCAGTACAAAATTTTGTGACTTCTACAAAAAAATTTTTCCTGCTTTTTAAGTCTTGCATTGTTTTCTTGTATTCTTTAGGATAAGTGCAGTTTTTAATTGTTCACAAGATTCAAGACTGCAGATACAAATCTAAAATTTTTTGTAATTTCTATTCTCCAGTTTTGTCAGGGATATTTTGTAGGGCTTCTGCTTTTAAGGGATTGTTTTCCATTGTGGAATCAGATTTTACCTTTAAGTCCTCCTGTGGCAGCTCTGTTCAAACTTTTGTTTCAATTTCTCTTACATTTTCTCTAATACATGAATCCTCTACATCAGTTTTGTTGTGGATGAACAATTAGTAAGGTGTAAAAATCAAAGACTTTGATTGTTATCTAGTTGAAGAGTGCATTGAAAGTCAAGGACTTCGTTTCTCTTTAGTAAGGATATTGTAGTTAAACTTTGCTTAAAAGCAAAGGTGGCATGTTTTTTCCAGAGAAATGGATACAGAATTAGAGGTTTTTCTGGTCCTCACTAGTTTTTAAAATGAGCTGCAATGCTTGTTAGTCCATACATACATTCCTTAAAACCTGAGCTATTTTAGACTTTGAGAACTAGTTCAAATCTGATGTTTGTTAGAGAGGAGACAGCATATAAGAACTTGTAGTCATTGCACAGGCAAAAAAGCAGATACCTCAGTTCAGAAATCTGCAGAGCAGTGACATGGCATTCCATTCAATTTTTTACCAGATATCACAGACTGGAAATGTGAGCTTTGGCTGATACTGCTGGGAAGGAGAGTGCGGCAGGCAGCTGTAATTCCCATCCTGTAAAGGTACTGATACTTACAGTCTCTGTAGTCCAAATTGGTAAACAAAAATACTAAAAGGTTGAATTTGGACCTTAGATCAATTTTCAAAGTTCCTTTTCTGCCAACGATTCCTAGATGTGCTGTGGATATATTTGCAATTTTTTGCTTTTTAGATATGAGTAAGGAGAAGATACTTGCAGGTTACTTCCTGAAATACTGTCTTAAAAAAACCTCAGACAACACTGTGTGGATTGCAGTTCTAGTGTTTTCCTAGGGCTTGACTTGAAAAACAGATTTCTTAAATCAATGATATTCAGTTGATTTAAATTAGGCCAAAATTTTATTCCCTGTACTCATAGCTTGGTTGCTTAAAAATCAAGCCATCTCTCCTCATAATTTTTTTTTCTGCTTTAGAAAATGTGACTCAATTTTGAGTCTTATTTTTTAAAAAAGAGATTTTTCTAGTTATAAGAGTGATTAAGTGTGACGTTGTTGAAAGGTATTTCAGTGCAGGGCACTCTGCAGACAGTTGTTCTAGCATATTCATTGACCATGTCTTGGTAGCATCAAGTTTGTCTGCAGTCCTATAATAACTACAATTATGGTTCATATAGGGAAGAATCATAGCAAAAAGTAAATATATTTGTGGAATAAGATTTTTTTTTTTTTTTTTTTGGCTAGGAATCATAAAGCCTAGAGAGTAACTGAACATTAACATGACTCCATCTACTGTCAAACCCATTCCGTTTTATATATTTTCAGGGAGTATGGAGTGGCACAGGAAGGAAATGGCATATCGCTGGAAAGTTGCTCTAATTCAGCACAGGATTCTTGTGAGAAATTCCTTCTAATATTACATCATACAATTCTGTTTTCACAGTCTATTTTCTTCATTTTTATGCCACTTTTGTTCATATCAATAACCACATTAAAATACGGTTCACAGATTAAATAGGCTTTCAGTGTCAGCAATGCACAGCTGATGGTGTGACAATTTAGTACTATACATTTTGTCATACTGTGCTATGTGAGGGCTTATGGGTTTGGTAATAAAATTATTTTTCCTTTTTAACAAGGTTTGCTATTTTTTAACATCACATTTCACTGGGTCACGTGAGATTCAACAAACAAAAAGAAGTCTCAGCTGCTTCCACTCCAGTGAATGTGTCTGACAATAATTTAAGTAGCACTCCAGTAGAGAAAAAAAATCCTTTTGCAAAAAATGAAAAAAGGAGTGAAAAAAGGCAATTTAATAGTTACTGCAGTTATATGGCAAGATTTTATTTTTCATCGATTCTGTTTTCTTTTGCCTGAGCTTACTATCTTTGCCAAATTTATGATCCCTTATCAAACTTTGTAGCTCAAAGGAAAGTACTTTGCTTTTTCCTGTTCTATAATGTCAAAGAAGAGTATGAAGGATTTTTTATTTTTATAGGTTCTGACTTAAGGTCAGTAGTGACACTAACAAAACACATGCTTGCAGGTACAGTAGCAAACAAATTCTGTAAAACTATCCAAAATATGAAAAATTAATAAGATTAGGTTTTCATCATAGATGAAGAAAGAAGTATGTGTAACACGAATATCTCTTTAATTAAGAAACTGTTTCATACTGCTATTTTTTACTTGAGGTATTTGACATTTGTAGATAATTCACTAACTAGATGAGCATGATAAATTGTGGTCAGCTTTATAACCTTTTATTGAACTCCCTGTGTGGATTCATAAATGTAATGTCAGATGGAAGATACCAGTGCAATTTTTCTCCTACCTACATTCCCAAGAAACAAAGTATTTTTCTATATGTCATTTTTTGTTTGGCAAACATAACCTTGTGTTTTTTCTGCATTTTTAATGCATTTTGTACAAAGCAGTCCTATAAACCTATTTGGTTACATCGTATTTATATCAGTATTGAGTTAATCCTATCTTCCTTTTCTTTGAAGTTCATCCATTCCAGCTTTTGTTCTATTAGTTAGTGATTTCCTCTTGTTAAAACTGTATGACTCTACTGTTTCTAACTCCTTCTCTGTTCTTCTTCCTGAACCACTTAGGTACATGATTTGTTCACACTCATTTCAGTTACTGAATATGGGTTGGTAGTCATGATGAACTAAAAGAAACTGTTGTCCATTTGTGGCTTTGTCTTCAAACATCTCATATTATTTAGTAGATTGCCTGCTGTCATCTCATTTCAGTCTGTGTGCCAGAGATTTGCTTCCTAAAATTCTTTACTTTTTTAATATAAGCGAACTTGCACATGGATTTGGTCAAGATAGTGTTTTTTGTTTCTTGACTCTCATACCTAGTTTTCCTGTCCCTGATTCCTAGGACATCTTGTCTTGTCTGTGCTTATCTTCTCATAGATACTCTACTTGGAACTTAAATAAATTTTAAAGTTGATCTCTGTTCTTTTCACAGACACTTCTTTCTTACCTATTTTTGTTTACTGAAGATAATCTACCCTTTCTTTTCAAGACTAATTTGTGTGTCAAATTGCATAGCCAATCTTTGAAATTTCAGATTGCATGTGTCTAAATTTTGCTGTTTGTAAAAACCTTCAAATGCTTGTTCTTCTTTACAGGTTACCACAGCCCCTATCTAAGTTCTTAAACTTTGTCTCTTTAAAAAGCTACTTCCAAAGTCATTTGACTAAGATCTTTCTCTGATCACACCACTTCAATGTCACCGCTTTCTAATTCTATGTCATATCAAATGCAACATTGTTCCTGCTCATAAGAGTTTTCTATGCTCGAACTCCTTTTGCTAGAAAGAACTTTATCATGTTGGACTTCACAGCCTTTGTTAATAACTGTAATTATCCCAAACTCTGTGATTCTTTGCATGAGGAAACCTCTGAGCTTCTATATTTTCCAAGCCTATTCATAGAATCTGTCTCAACTGTGAATTTATAAGTTTCAAAGATTATAGGTGGAGAGATGCTCTACCTTGAGTTAATACCACTTTCCCTTTCCTTGTTTAAAAACACACAAAAATAAAGACAAAATTAGACTCAGAGCTCTGAATACTTTTTCATTAAGTGTATGTATTTACTTTCGCTCTACACACCAAAACCTTTCTTCTGTTGCTTTAAGTATCTTGTGACATGTCTCTTGCAAGAGCATAGGTTAATGTGTTTCCATTAGTATCTGCTGCCATGAGGCTCAGTTGTGAGTTCCCTTCAGTGGGAGGGAAGGGGAAAGAATCTTGTAATGAATACAGGCAGCTAATTATAAAATCAACAGAAAGCTAGAATAAACTAGTTAAACTCATCAGTAAAACTGAACCTTTCAGTACAAAGCAGTACATTTTTTTCCCTGTTGCTGACTTTTTTTCCCCGTTGCTCTAATTGTGTAGAAGATTTAATAATAAGGATTACTTGGTGTACGCACTTTAAATATCATTATATTGTGGTTATGTAATAGAATTTTTAAGTGTACAGAAAGCTCATGATACTTCTTTTTTTTTTTTTTTATAAGGTATTACTAATCACATACAATAATTATGCTATGCTTCTGAAAGCTATGCTTTGTGGACTTCTGTTGAGTTTTGTGCATTAATAACTGCCATATGATGAAATTGTGAAAATGGCTTTTCAGCACATAAAATCAGATACCTTCTCTTCTTTATAAGAGGTGAAAATTCTCATGCTCAAATGTTTTAGTTTTAAATTGTCTTGGTAATGTTAAAAATGAAAGTATTTTTTATGTTTGTATGGAAAATAATTGAGGTTTAGTTTAAAAATACACCTATATATGAATATCAGGTATATACAAATAGTTTATATTCTGTATTTTTGTACATTTAAATTTAGTTTGCAAGTATTTAGAATACATTTCTAGAAATGTACAGAGCTTTCATAGTGTGAAAGAAGTGTTTCAGTATACAGTAACCTTTCTTTCCTTCTGCTGTGTGACTTATAATAGTTATTTTATGCTGATTTAATGTGTTCCTTGAGAATACTTTCAAGGACATCTTTGATTAAATTGATCAGACTTAATGAATATGTATATGTATTGGACTGAATTGTAGGTTGCATTTAAAAATAAACTGTCCTGTGTGTCTCATATTATAGCAGATTGCAGGGAAAAAAATGGGGCCATCCATTCTTAATGTCAGATTAAGTAACTTTAGCTTAACTATCTTTTAAAGTATTTTGGAAGTTAAATCTATAATTCAAAAATTGTCATTCATTCCAAAATTTGAAGCTAACCTATGTGTTACTTAGAAATATACTTTTTTCTTGCCTTTTTTTTTTTTTCTCTAGGAAAAAAAAAAGGCAAGAAAAAAGAAGTTGTAAGCTCTGTATGGCTTAAAGGTGAACTTTTAGACAAAACAGGCCTGGACATTAGGGGACAGGTGTTTTAAATACAAGTCAAATAAAATGTGTATGCATCTGCTCTGTCAATTTGTTGCCAGTTGATACACAAAGAGTTTTTCTTGAAAATATGGGAAGGTAAGCACTGAAAAGTTGTAGAAGGAACATCCTGCTTTTAGACCGTACTTTAGTAATGCAAGAACTTTTCTAACAGTCTGTCTGGTATTGTGCAGTGTGAGATGGTAATCGTATGTGTTTAACTGACAATCATGGCAGTTTTACTGAAAGAGCTCTTCCTCCTTTCTAATGCCTTTTTACATCCCACTTCAAAATATTTGTGCTTCAAAAGTACTGTCGAGCACTATACTGACAGATGGCATTGTGAAATGACTTTATCAGATTTGCATAGTCTCTGTTTTTTTGAAGTTTGTTTTCTATCTGTCATTCCTGAAAACCAAGTATGGCTTTAAAGACTCAGTTGTTAAAGTTAAAAAAATAAAATGTTCCCTAGCACGAATTAAGGCTCATTATACAATTTACGGATTAATTAATTATAAAGCGTACTTTTTTCACAAATTCTGCTCTGAGCAATATTTCTGCAGCTTTCAATAAGGCTTAATTTGTTGATATTTATTGAGCAAGTCTATTCTGGATGAACAGGCAAGAATGTTTTTTCAGCTGTGTAATTACTTCAGGATGGACAGAAATAAGAGTAAGAAAAAATCTGTATATCAAATCACTTCTTTAAGATCTAGTATATAGAAACCAGACTTGCTTTGTGGAGATTAAGGGTTTACTCCAGTGTGAATTCTCATTGTGGATACAGTTTAAACAGACATTAAAACTTGAAACGGAAAAGGAAGATGCCATTTATCAAGGGCAATTCCATAGTTATAAAACCCTTCTAGTGGTTTATTATTAATTCATGCAACAAAACATTATTGAATTATTTTAAGGTAATGCATTTCAATAATATTGTCACTTTTGAAGCTAAATTCACTTCTATTACAGATAACTGCAAAATTAATTGTATAATCAGGTTGAGAAGATAGGCTTCGCCAAAATATTAGTGAACTGAGACTTTTACAACAAGCATTCAAGTGTAGTTTTTTCATCATCCCACCTGAAGATACGTTAAAAAACATTCAACAGTTAAATAACATTTTGTTCTTTTTATAAAAGTCAAATCCAAAGGATAGTACTTGTACTGTAGGATTTATAACATTAGTGTATGTGTTTGCTTAGATTTTGGAGTTCCCAGATCATTTACTGTAGCTAAGGTAATCAAGGCAGCAGGATCATATAGAAGTAATCAATATAACCCAAAAAATCTTATATGTATGTGTGTATGAGTGAGAATGAGAAAATTAATTAGGAAATAAGTTGACTGCAGGAAAATGCTTTTGAAGGTGTTGGCAGCAACAGGTTTATTGTTCTCATCAAAGAATTTCAACCTAAAATAAACTGACTGTTGTATTAGTAATTGTTGTACATTTATAAACCAGACTAATGTTTTTATCATTATGTAACACTGGACGGATGTATTTTTGTGAAGATGATGGGATCTGATAACAAAAGGCTCATAACCTATTACACATAGAAAATCTAGTCATGCATCTACTAGTTTCATACGTTGTGTTGTAAATTATATCAAACATATATTTTAAGTATCAATTCTACTAGGAAATTATATCTTTTATCATTTCCATACAAAGTTTTAACAGATTTCCTTAACTTCAAAATGGAAATGCTACTTTGAGTGTTTTGTAATAGATTTGAAAATTATTTTTCCATTCTTTTTTTGTGCATTGGTAAATTAGTAGCTATATTTATAATTGAATATTTTAAATTTTGGTATCAGTGCTTTTATGCAACTTAACAAAAAAGTTTGCACACAATTATGATGCTCAGACTTTCTTTCAAGGTCAGTGTACTTGAATAATTATTGAATCATTAACTCTATGTGTAAATTACTGGGCTTTGTGGATTACAAATGAATATATATTTGCTAAACTTTGCTTTTGGATAACCTCAGATAGTTCACTTTCAATAATATTCATCGCTTGGCTGAAAATTAGTGGTTTTAATTTTCTTGATCTGTTAAATCTATTTCTATTTTAAAGTATGACTTAGGTTTAACTTCCTTTAAATTCAGGATAGCTTCATGACAGTCAGAAATTTTTGCTAGACAACTGGGAAGAAAGAACCTGCCTGTACTACATAAGTGGATAGCACTTGGGTTCTCTTTGCACGCTTTACATTCTCTTTCTTCTGCTACTGCGATATATCTTGATCTTTCTATCTTCTTGTGTAATGACTTAGAAGATATAATGTCTGTGCTGATCAATTTTGCAATGACCTTGTACTGATTAATGAAATCTGATGTTATTCCTTATTATAATTGTCCTGTGAATTACACTTCGTATGTTGAGTTATGTTTTTAATGCAAAGTCTGGCAATGTGTAAAATAGAAATGGTATTTCGATAATAGCTTACTCAGGCTCTATAGTAATTGCTGCTTTCCTAAGCCACAGTTGAGAAAAAAATCTCCATGTTCAGGAAGGACAATACCATGTATTGAACTTGAAAACTTGTATTGCATGTATGTCAATAAAGTTGAATACATATGCAGACTGTTCTGCTGAAGTCTGTGGTTAAGGCATTCTGCATTACTATGAGTGTTTGCAGATTTTCATGCTCAGAAATACACCCATTACAAGCCCATTTGTGACAAAGTGAAATGTATACAAAGGTGCCAGATACTCTGCTTAGTATTGCATACTTACAAAAGAACCACCATGTCCTTTTATTTATTTTTGGACCTTACTCCATCAAGTGTCTAGTTCTTGTATTAGAAGAAAGGATTAATCAGTCCCCTTTCCTGTGCCTTCGTGATTTTGCAGACGACTGACATTCAGCTCAAGTCATTTCCAGACTTTGAGTGTAAGCTTACATTAATTCCTTTACTAGAAGCCGTCCTATAGCTTTAACTGCCCTTTTGGCCTCCTCTGAATCCTTTCCAGCTCAAACACATCCTTCAGAGACAAAGGGACTGAAGTTGAATACAGTTTAAACATAAGAACAAACTTTTATGTCATATGTTGTGTCATCCTCTTCTGGTTTATATACCTTCCTTAGAAATTCATAACATTTTATTTTGTCTTTGACTATTAACACTGAGACAACACTTTTGTGGATATCATATTCCAAAATTTCACTCTTAAGTGTGTGAAATAATGGTCAGTTCAGAGCCCATTATTTTTCTGTGTGAAGGTAGGATATTTTTTTCCTTTGTGCATTGCATTTGTATACATAGAATGTCATTTGCCATTCTTTTACTCAGTCACTTAGTCCTGAGACCTTTCTGTACTCACTGTGATACATATCCTTAATGCCTGAAAATCATAATTCAAATAACAGAATCCTTGTGCTGATGTCTCCTCATTTTCCAGATCCTTCACTGCATATTGCTATATAATGCTGTGATAGTTTTATATAGTGAGAATAGATAGTTTAGTCTTTCACTCTTTCTATTTGATTCGTTAACTTTTTAATGTAAGGAGCTTTCTTCTTATTCTGTAGTAGCTTTGTTTCTTAATAAGCTTTTGGAAAGGACATTATTGAAAACCATTTGGAAAAGAGGCAGTAAAGGCTATCTGTTCTCTTATAATTAGAACATAACCTTTCACAGTCTCCTTCATATAACTTGTTCAGACATTTTTCTTTAATCTACCATTTCATCATTGAATCTTTAAATTTTAATTAATTAGGTTATTAGAAAATAATTTAGAATATGTATTTGGCACTCTATGACACATTCTTCATATCATTTACATTGTGGTGCAACTTTGTTGTCTTCTAATATATGACTCATGTGTTACTACTATATGTTACAAAAGTCTGTAGTCAGAAACCATTCATGTTTTAGTATATCTTACATGATTCTCACCTTGTTACTACTATGGTATAGATTCTGTTCAAATGTAACAATTCTCCCTTGTAGTGTCTACATGGTAATCTTACAATCTTTCCTAGAATCATTCCTATACGTATTTAAATTTATCTAATTTTTCCTGTTAATTCTGATTATAAAATCTATAAAAACTGTGTAAGATGGAATATAGAAAAAATAGTACTGTGTAATACCAAAGTAAAGTTAGCTTTGAAAGGCTAATGTTTCTATCTCAATATTGAAGGGA
Organism: Laterallus jamaicensis coturniculus; assembly: GCA_022605575.1. Lineage (NCBI taxonomy): Eukaryota > Metazoa > Chordata > Aves > Gruiformes > Rallidae > Laterallus > Laterallus jamaicensis. The sequence continues at coordinate 1,874,141 of JAKCOX010000045.1, read as the reverse complement.
AATACAGAAGTGCTTCTATATCATAAGGCTTGTAAAATAAGTTTTGTATTTCGTACTCTGTGTATGAGTAAATATTCTTTTTACCGTATCTTCTGTAACTAGTATAATGACCTTTTCAAATACTGATTCTTTTAAAATCATTGTTTACCTATTTTCATGTAAAATGATACTAAATTTTTATAAATGTTGTACAGTGTATTTAAGATATGCCAATTAGGAAACTTGATGGGCTTATGGTCCTATTTTATAGCTCTTTATTGTGTTACTGTATCTATAGCTTTTTTGAAACTATGCATCTAGACTTTTTTTAGTATTAAGTTTTTGATCTTGACTTTTTGTAGTATTGCCTGTATAAGAGGAAGTTGCCAAAATAAAACTTAACATTTATATAATAGCATATAACTTAAAATACTCTGTTTTTCCTATCATATACCTGCCATATGGACATTTCTTTCAACTATTTCCTCATTAAGAATATATTTAATTGACAGTGACAACTAGGTTTGTTTCCAGATCGTCTTTTAATAATCTTTAAGTACCTTAAAAGTAGTTCAGATTCTGTGTATTGCCTAGCACTTTTTTAGTTTGAGTTTTATCTTTGTTGTTAATTAAATACCTTTGTATCGATATAAATGCTATTTTTTTACAGTGCTCAGCTAAAAGTACTGAGAGATGTCAAATTGTTTAACATTATTTCTGGATACTTTTCAACACTATATTTGCACAGCTAAAAAAGGAAGATTGATAGCCTGAGTTCCTAATGATAATCAGTCTCGCAGATCGCATGTGTATCCCGATACTATGAAAAAAAACTTTGCACTGTAGATGAGGGAGAGGTTGTATCAATATATAGCAAGACAGACTGCTGCAATACATTATGTTTTCATTAGAAAATGTAGGGATGATGGTGCAACAAACACTAAATCCATGCAAGGCAAAATTTAAAATAAAGATTGAAGAAAACTTTAAAATGGAATGATAGAACATTTCCGTTTGGGATGTGTATCAATTGATCTCTAGTCCAAATTACTCCTTCATGCAGGGTCAGCTGTGCAGGCAGACCAGATTACTGATGGATTTACCTTGTTGCACAGCTTCTCTCTAACCAGTTTTCCGCAAGACAGTCCTCACAATTTTTTTTTCTTTCCTTATGTCTGATCTGAACCTCTTCTTTCAATGGATGTCCATGGTCTATTGTCTTCCCACTACACACACTGGAAAGAGCATAGGTTAATCATCTTGATGACCTTATAGGTATTAAGGAGCTGCTTTTGGGTCCTCCTAAAGATGCCTATTCTCTGGGCTGATGAAAGAGTTACATCAGCTTCCATTTTTAAAAAGGCAGATACTCCATACTTATGATTTAGTGGTACTCCACTGAATTTGCTTCAGCTTATGTTGGGGGATCAAAACCTGGGCTTAGTACTTTAAAAGCAGTCTAACCGCTGCCAAATTGAGGCAAATGAATCTACTCCATACCTTCCCATTAGTCAGTATAGTTCATCTGAAGTGCAGAGAGCTAAGGCATGTTGAAATATTTTTGTTAATTCATAAATCTAAATTCTGTTGCTTCAGATTCTGTAATTTTTAAGTATAAGATGTCTACCCGAGATGCATCCCTGTGACAGGAAGTCACATGGCCACATGGTGGAAGGAAAATGGTGGAAATTCTAGATGTAGAGTGAAAGAGAATACACGGAAATTCAGAAGCTTGTCAGTTTTAATTAAATCTGTATATCCTGTATTGTTTGTAATTGTAAACAAATACTTAACTTTGTACCTTGAATTTCTTGCTCTATTATTTCTTGTCAGTTCAGACACATTCTTAGATCTTTGTGAAGCTGGTACTTGTTTATTGCCATATTAGGCTTTGCTAGTGAACTAGGATGAAACTGTTGCCCTGAAGGTAAAAACTGAGTGAACTCTGAGTCATGGTCATAATAGCTGTGGCTGGACGGATTTTTTTGATCTTTCTGATTTATTTTTTTTTTTTAGTGTGTGTACGTATAGAAAGAAAGGAAAAAAACCCCACAAAAACCCACTTAAAATGCCAGCACCACCACTAAATTTTAAAGTCACTGCTATTACTGATATTTCTAACCCTTCATCTTAAGCATGAGTTTGTGGATTTGTTTGAGTCTTATTTATTCTGAGTTCATGTAGTTCTCGGTGGTATCCACATGTGAAATTCTTCAGTGCTTTTGCTTATCTACAAATGTTTCTTTTGGATATTGTCAGTGTTCCATAGCAGAAGTAAACAATTCCATATGTTTTTTTTACAGGTCACAGTGTGGTGGTTTCTGTTTTAAACAGAGGTTCTTGTTCTAAAAATGAGTAATAATTAATCAGAGTTGGCAACTGAAACTGGTACAGCAGAAAGTGTTACCATAATGGTAGGAGGCAGTGTGTTAATACATTAGATGAAACGTGCTTGACTATTTTATGTAGAGATACCCCAGTAAGCATAGCTGTATGAATCAGGAAAATTACAATTGCATTCTGGAAGGGAGAGAGGAATCTACACCTTTCATTTAGGAAGAAGTTTAAACCTTAACTTTTCTTAATTTAATGTTGAAAAGAATTAAATAGGTTTTTACTATAATTTTCTTTACATCTTATAGTAACTGTCCAGGTGGTTACTGTTTTGCTCATGTCAACAAAGAATGCCTATTTCATTTACTGTAGTGAAGAGAAACAAATACTAATGGCATTACAGAAATATTGCTATCCTAAGAACCAGAAGAAAAGGTAATAAGTAGTAACATAATAGTGATAGCCCTTTTGGGAAGAAAGGAAAGGTTTCGGTGCTTTGAAATTCATTATTAAACAGGATTGTGTTAATCTTTGAATAGCTCAGCTTTCAGAAATCTTAAGTTTCACTGCAGATGGCATTCCAAAAGTGGGAAAGGAAACCCATAATCCTAAGAGTTAAAATACAATGACAGTGATAGGGGAGGAAATGAATCCATTTTGGAGGTCTTGTTATTACAATACTGAATGCCTATCTAAAGACCTAAAGAAAACAAATGTCCTTTGTGTATTGAGGGTTCTGAAATGTAAGGAACTGACAGTTTTATTTTGGAATCGTAGTAGTGATCCCTAGTGAAAGATCTCGAGAAAAGTTAGAGGAAGTCAAGGCCACAGAACTGACTGTTGTATATATTATTTCATAAAGGTACATGCCAAATACGTGAATCCCCAAATAAATGGGTATGAACAAAAATAACATCAAGAACCTCAACATCATAGAGAACTGCTGAGATAGTCCCCTTTACAGTTAAAAAAAGAAGGAAGGGGGATGGGGGAGTCTTTGGCTGTGTATCTCTACAAATTCAAACATACCTGAGTGCATCCTTGGGCACTGAAGCGTGTGTAGCTCTGCTACTTAACTGGTAGTTGTTTCTGCCAGAGTGTTCTGTTCCAGCAGCAGCAGCCCCTGAACAATTTATGGCACAGCCCAGCTGCTAGGACATTGCAAGGCTTATGTACATCAGCCAATTTGAATGTGGCGTCTTGTTTTGGTAACTGAAAACACCTAACTAGCACAAAGGGTTTTTATCAGCTGATCTTGATGACCAAGAACAGCTCACTAGTTGAGGCTGTGGTCTTCATATTTACAAATTCTGTCTAATAAAGGTTGTTTAGTGTATCAGTTCAGAAGAGGGAATAGGTTGGGTATCTGTGTAGCTAAACATGTCCTTATTCTGTGGTCTGGCTTATGAGTGGTATATATCTTAGAAAAAGATTTTTCTTCATAAGTCATGTAGCTGTATCCATGGCTAATAAGATATTCGTGGGCATCCTCATGCTGATATGAAGGCATATTCTTTGTTGTGGAGTGAGGTTTTTTGTCCCACACACGCTTCTTTTTTTTGAGGAGCACGTCAAGTGTGATACTGAACAAGTCCATGATAGATTTAGGGATTTTATTGTTCCATATCTCCAACACTTGCATGGTTTGGTTCGTGCTGTTGTCAGCAGCTATGAAAGGTGTTGTAGAAAGTGAGGTTAGTCAGCTAGACTTAAGGCACATTGGAGAGCCCTAATAAGGCAGTTTTCCTCTTCTTAAAGGTATATTAATGATATTCAACTTAGTCATTATGTTGTGATGTTCGACACTTCCTTTTCTGCAGCAGTACTGTTGACTATTATGAGACACTTTGTCAGTAAACTTCAGAAAAAAAGATTGGAAACTGAGGCACACTGTTCTTCCCTCTTGCTACCTTTTAATTGTCCCTGAGAATGTGACAAAATGAGGATTTCTGAATTTTTTTCACTTTTTTACCATGTGTTACATGGTTTTCAGTGTCTTCTGTGACATTTGAGTTAGGAGCTGAATTGTGGATCTGTTCTAGTAGTGTATGTCTGGTATAATTCTGTCTGGACTCTGACAATGTAGATAAAATTGTGCTATCCATTGAAGTAATCAAAATGCTGGAAAAAAAAATTCTCACACAGTTGCATTCCTCTGCTTCCTCCTTCCCCCACTAGCATGGCAGTAAAATATGTCCATTTTTAATTCTTCTCAAAGTAAGTATAGTATGTCCTTCATTCAGAAGTGTAACTATAAGTAAAATTTTATATTTCATTTGCAGGGTATTAAGAAAGTACTTTGATTACAAGATTGTGCAGTACTCACTAGTATTTATTTTCTTTTTTGTTTTATTAAATTTTAATTTTGTGTTCTTTGTGACATTCAGGAGTTCAAGAGGGTGGTAATATTAAAGCCCATGATATGATAACTTTTTCTGATCCTATCTTGGTTCCACCCTTTTGTTTTTAATGAAGTCCAAATAATAATGCTTACCACAGCCCAATGTCAACTGAAGTAAAATATAAATTGAAGTTAAACCATCATAAATGGTCTTCTACAGTGGATTTATTCTAGGTTTGTTTATTGTCTTGTGCTCATTTTGGTCAGAACACCTTTTTCATTGCCAACCTGAACTGTTTTTTCCACCATCTGTATGTCTTTGGAGAGTTTCCTTTCCTATCTCGTACCTTTGGACTCTGAGGAGTGGAGCCTGTTAACTAGAATTCCTGTGAGCATTTGCTGCTTAGAAATCTGTTGGTGCATTTTCTAAGGAACCTGCAGCATTGATTTCCATAGTTAAAGTCTCATTTTGGGGTTTTCACCATGTGGAAATCCTATTGTTGTGTTTATTAAAAAAATCCTTAGAGATATTATCGAATTTTCACCTGCGATCCATTGGGTCTTAAATAATAATTTACCTTATTCTGTGCTCCATAGGATCTTTTGTAAAGTTTATGCCTAAAGTAACACTTTGATTTTTTGTGGCTTGTGAAACTTACCAATGCACTTCAGAGGAAAGGTAAAAAACAAACAAGCCTTCATCAGAATAAAACTTGCAACTGGGCAAAATTAAGCTTGTCCTGCTTCTGATTCTGTGTTGCATAGACAGTATTTTTTAATGCATTTTCTGAAACTTCCATTCAAGGAATTTGAATCTTTTTTTCATGCTCACCCAAATATGAAGACTGTTAGCACTACCTGTTCTGTTGCCATTACTGTTTCTCTAAAGACAGGAAGAATGACACATGCCACTTCCAGTCTGTCCATTGCTCTTCCGTGAAAATGAGGTGAAAGAAATCTTTCCTTTGTCAGAACAAATATGAGTATGCTGGCATCAGGTGTCTTCTGTATTCCTAACATTTTATAAAGCCAGCCGAACAAAGATGCAGACTGTCTTCAATCTGCTTGTCCTTTAAAAAGAACCTCATGTCATTCACTAAAGGTGACAGCTTCTGAATTTCACAGTACATGTCATACTGTAATGATATCTGCAATCAAAATACTGATTTCTAGACCTTGTCTTTAGTGAAGACATAGAAATCTCAGTAACGTTAAGCTTATTCGTCACAGCAAAGTCATTGTGCTTCATTTTTCCCAATGACTTGTCAAGCTGTTAATCATATTCTGAAGCTGAAGAATCATTAGAGCATGTAATCTCTTCTAAACACAAGCTCTCCAATACTAAAAATAATATAGATGTAATTTAAAGCTATGCTATATATATCACTACTAACAGGAGTTCCTTTGGGGCATTCAGTAATTTGTCTAGATAACTTGGATCTCTAGTTTAAAAAACAAAACAAACTCAAACTAAACCAACCAAGACAGCTTCACTTCTGTTTTGGTGTCATTATGGCTTCTAAAGTGTACAATAATAGTATGTAGTGAGGGCAAAAAACATTTGTGAGGACTGGAGAAAAAAAAATAGGCTGTCAAAAATTCTTCAGTTCTATAAAGATATTCAGTGATACTCTGAAATAAAATTTAAATAGTTTCTCATTCATACCTAAACCTTGCTTTGTTCTTAATACCATGTTTCCCCACATGTAAACCTTTCACAGTATCCTATGAAGTGTATCTTGTATATGTGTATCTTGATTAATTTTCTCTAGGTTTTTTCTTTAGAAATTCCTCCTACCCATTTTTAAAGGGTAGAGTGTAGAGGGATCATACTTGTTCTGGAGCTTTAGAATCTTTCTTAATTTAGATCTTCAGAATCACTCATTTTAAACCTCTAACAGATATAATAGTTGAATGAGAAGGGACATATCACCCCATGAGCCTCTGTGCTGTGGCATATGCATCCTGTAAATTTAAGCATTATTACTCTATTAAAAAATACTTTTCCCTAAATATTCACCTGCCAGTATTCACTGTAAGTGTGGAAAGCTATGTAGAACTTGCTGCTATTTCTAGTGTGTTGTGAGTAATAAGATTGTGAGTGAGACATGCTATGTAAAATAGTACTAAATTATATGGAATTGGGAATTATGAGGTTTTATATCTGATTTAGCCTGAAGCCTAAATGTTGATCTGAATGTTTTTTTTTATTTTAGTCTCCAGTGGGTTGTGAACACATACCATGTTCTTGGTTCCAACAAGAAATGGCTGGTTTACACATCTTACTAGTTTTGTTCCTGATCAAGGCAGCGAAATATGTTTAAGTCAGAAGAATAAACTCTGACAAAGCTTCTGAAAGCTTCTAGACTATTGATCTTTACTCAAGTGTGTTATATTATGCTGGAAGAAATTCAGGAGACAATCAAGCTCTAGGGCTTTATTTTTGCCCAATTTTGCCTCATTTTCTCTATCATTTACACATTTGTTTTTTAAAAATTTACAGATGTTGTTTCTGGTTTTTTAATATAATTTATCATTTGTCATGTAAATATTCAAATACAGGGTATCTTTCTATTTCAGCGCTGCATAGATGTGAGCAGCTAAAATATGGTAGTGCCAAGTTCTGAAAAAGTATCTTGGCTACTTTCCAATAGCTCTTGACCAGCAGGTACTCTTACTCCAGTAGCTCTCATGGCTAAAAGTTCCAAATGTCATTGTCTAGCTGCTTGTCCTAACTTCTGCATATTTCCTCCTATCCGGTTGATACTATAGGTCTATACTCCACTAACCATATTTCATGTAATCCCTTTCTTTTGGAAGAGAAGTCAGGTCTTTGATTTTGTTTATCAACTCTTGAGGACAAAAGGCACTTAAGCTTTGGACATTTGTTTTAAAACCATGTTTCATTTTCATTTTTAGTAACATAGCTATGCAGATGTGTGTCTGAACTTTATAAAAATTTTTTTCCCACTTGCTAGTGACATTCTTTGTCTATATAGTATGCTTAGGATGCCTTGGGTTCTACAGCAGGACATTTTAGCATGCTAGAACTGTTTTTATTTAAAAAGTGGGGTAGTTTCTATGATTAGTTATATGAGAGGAAATTTAGAAGAGTATCTATAAAAATCAAGAAAACTGCCACTGCCAGAAGTTTTGTTTGTTGTTGAGTTCTTTTTAGTATATTTTATTTTTTAATTTCTGAGGTAGTTATCTCTATGCAGAGCCCTAGTGAAACCAGGGCTCTAAATTTTTTGGGTTGTCAACATCTAGTACAAGAAAATCCCTGTAGTGTTGTAAAGCTGGTGATTATGGCAAGCTGCTACAATAATTTAAAAAAAATTTAAAAGAAATTTTACTTTAAAATGTCATCTTGAAATTAAGCACAGACCTTTAATTGCAGTGAGGACTGAAGTCTTACACAGTCTTTTAGTCTTTTGACTAGAACAATACGTGCTGCTCATTTATGGTTGTTTTTTCTTTGCCAAAGGAAAGACAACATTCCTCTGTGGTTTGTAATAAAATGTCTGTGAGTGAGGAACTATTATTTCCAATAGATGATGATGTTTTCCTATAAACAAAATTCAGTGTGAGAACAAAACAAATTGTGTAGTGACAACCATTTAAATTGACTTTAGCGACACTAGTCAGAGTCATAATATTAAAACAGTTTGTCCATATCGCTGTATGATTGCAGTATTGATTTGGGCTTTCTAATGGATATATTGTCAGCATTGTTTGTGATAACCACTGAAGGTTAATTACCTGTATTTCATGCTGTTTCCTTACTACTTGTTTTCGTACGGTGTAACAGAGCAGTGTAGGTTATTGCAGTTTGAACCCTGCCAGTTAGGACAGAGCAACCTTAACATTCTCACATGGTTGCTTTTCTGTCTTCCTAGCTACAGTATGTGTTAGTGATTATTTGGGTGGAAAACCTCATCCAAGGGAATACTTACAGAGGAATTTTCCCTAAAATAGCTGTATATTTGATAATGATTTACGTTCAGACACTGCAGTTGGCATTACATTTTTGGAAGCATAAATTCAATTTAAAAACTACCTTAAGACTGTCAAAAAACCTGGAGTATTCTTTCAGTAGAATTTGTCTCAGTTTCATATTTGCTTGTCTTCTTCCGAATAATCTTCCTATAAAAACAAAAGCATCTGTTCTTTGATTATAAAATTAAATGTGTTTTTCTGTGTTGAAGGTAGGCTGAGTAACATGGACTCAAGTTTTCTATTGTAACTACTACTTGCCAAAATTAGATCTACTTTTCTACAGTTTTCATAATATTCTTAAAAATGGGAATTTAGTGTGCCCATGGCATTTAGAAGAACTTTAACTAGGATATACTCTTTTACTCTTTAAAAAGCAAACTAGAGTAGCTTTTATGTATAATCTTTTAATATCTTATTAAATATTTTATGAAACAATATTAAAAAATTTTAGATCTTTGTAACTTTCTTGAAAGATCAAAGCAGTTGGCATAAGCCAAAATCTGTTAAGTTTTGTTTCTGTTTATGGCTTAAATTAAAACTATCAAGAATGTGGTTTGACCTAAATCTGATTTATTGCTTTACGTGGCCCAGCTTCAGGATGGTTGTGGTTTTTCATTCCTGTTTCTAGTAGAGTATTCATATGTTTTGATTTCAAATCCTTGCATAGACGGCTGCTCTTTATCTGGGTCGTAAAAACATTCTCTGGTGGGTCTTTACTATAACACATTGATACTGGGCTTTTTGGGTTTTTTATTATTGTTGCTCATTATTTTTGTTTAAACTGAGATTAAACTGTGCATGCAAAATAATGCATTTTTGTATTATAATTTAAATTTGAAGTTTATATGTGGTAGCTTATTTTTTAGTGAAGACATTTTCCAGATAAAATCAGTACAGGAAGGACATGTAATTAGAACCATGATCAGTTTCCTATGGATAAATCATCATGGATGACAAAGTATAGATGAAAGGAAGACTGCACTAGTTCTTTATTTCTTTTATATAAATTTAAATCATGCTTCTTAATGAAGAAACTTTGTTTATGCTCAACTTTAAAATGTATAATCAGTAACTAGTTTCAGTTTTTCACCGGATTTCAGTTTTTCACCCACATGACAGGGTTTGTGAATAATCTTTCTTCTTTCCAAAGCTGGCAGACCTTGTAAAAGGAGAACGCTCTCCACTTTTTTTTTTTAAAGTTATTCATCTTTCATATATACAGACATGAATATATGTCTGTGTATGCATAAGTGTGTCTCTGGGAGTGAGGGGATTGTAATAAGCATGATTATTCAGTATTCTCCAGTTTTACACTGTTTTGTATTTCTTCACTAATGGACGATTTTATCAAAGTTCTTAAGATGTTTATCATAGGTGTGTGTATATAAATATATGTAACTAAAAAAATGAGAAAAGTACACAGTTACCTGCAAGAGGGAAGGTTATCGTTGTATATGGTTTTATTTTTTGTGTCAATAATCTTTGCTGTAATCCTGATTTGCCCTGTGATTTGGTTATTAAAGAAGCTGCAAGGGTTACCTGAGTTGCTTCACAGTGGTATGGCATGAAGGTATAGCACAAGTACACAAAAATAATTTTAGTACTAAATAAACTGAGTCATTTGATTTAAACTTAATCTCTTAGGACAGTGGTGGTGGGATTTGTTAGCTGGTTTTGTTATTAAGACTAGTGATTAACAGTCTGTAATTAGACATACTGTTTAATGCAGAGTCCTCTGAACTCATTAGAAGAGTTCTGTTTTGGATTATGCTTTAGCTGTGCTTACCCATTCAAACATCCCTTAGATTAAATCGTCGATGGAGAAATGCTGATGTTGGAGATTTGTTGTCTCAAATTGATAACAAATGGGAGGCTCTGAAACAAGGATACCATTCTTTGACCCCTTTTAAGAAAATATCTTGCAGTGCTTATCCATGTTACGATGCTCCCATAAGACCCAACCAAAGCACGATATTCCAGACAGTTGTGATTAATATTGGCTCCAATTCAATTGAGATTGAATTCTCAGTTTAAATTATAAACAAAATACGGATGAATGATCCTGGAGTAGGTGGGAAAAGAAGACAGTAAGAGATGAGAAGATAATTTTAGACAGGTGTTTATGTATAAATTAGCCATGACATGTGTCACAAAAGGACACATTAACAGGTAGCAAGAATTATGGTAATGCAGATATTTAATTCATGTTAAGGTGTTAATTTTGTTAAGTTTTTTCAGAGCATGAAAGATAAAATTCGAAGGAATACACAGGTGCTTATGGTATAAGCAAATGCGCGAGTGTTTGAGTCTGGAAGTAGAAGGCCAGGATGGTAATGCAAAACAAATTACGCAGAGAAAGGTACTTAATTTGGTATAGTAAAGAAAATGAAGGAAACACTCATAAAAGAAGTGAAGAAGTTTGGGAAAGGGCTGAGTAGAATAAGAAATTAAAGAAGTAGAGGCAGCATTTAAATGGCTATAAAAGCAGCAAAGGCAGAGAATGAAAGCTAAAGGGGTGTCTGATTCAGAGCTATATCACGAGACTGCAAACTTTCAGAATTACTTTGGTTGTATACATTAAGCAGAAAATGTTGTGGCTTTGAGATGTTACACAGAGATAATGAAATGTAAATGCAGCCTGAATATGAGTCAAAGATTTATCCACAGTATTAATTTTCCTAGAAGAATAGAAAGAAAAAAAGTTACAGTTCTGTTTTTCTGTTATTTTTAATAACGCATCAGTGTACAGTTCTTCAGTTCACAACAAGTTCATTTTAGAAGTGACAGGTGCATTATTATGTTATAGAAAACTAATTCCAGGTACATGAAAGTACTGTTGTGGGGGTCAAATATGAATGAATAAAAATGCTTTTTTTTTTTTTTATTTCACCCCCCCTCCCCCTTTTTTTTTTTTTTTTTTTGTTATCAGGGACACATATGTAAAAGGCAATTGTAACTTAAAGTAAGATTAGTTATTTCATTGTGCAAGTGATGGTCTGTTTTGAAGACTTCATCTTTAAATTAATTAACCAAATAGCCCATTCTGAAATGAACAAGGCCTTATTTTTAAAAAAAAGACAGGACTGACATAGGAATCCTGCTGGAGCTGATACTGCTTGAGCAGGGGATTGGTCCAGATGATCTCCGGAGATACCTTCCAGCCTCTGCCGTTCTGTGATTCTGTGAAATCTATATATGTGGTGAAAAACAAAATGCTATAAATAGAAACATATGTATGATGAACATGTGATTCCAGCAGCAGTGTTTGCCAGTTACATAGTAATCAGTTGTGTGTATTTGGATATATTTTTTTCCCTACCTTGGAAAAGAAGCTTGCACACTTTTTTTTTTAAAATTGAGTCACATCATATTCAGTGGGAGGACTCAATAGAATAACGTGTACTCATGTGAGTAAATATTTGAAAGACTGAGGACATTAATTAGTTACTGTTGCTCCTTGGCAGTATTTTTTCCTTCATTGCTGAGCCGAAATGGCATTTATATCTCCTCGGTTTTATCACAGTTGTGTGCTTGTTTCCATGGTAATTCTTCTTGCACTGTGCTTCAAAGGAACCAGAGGATTCGGTGAGGTTTTCTATTATTATTTGTTTATTGTGTGAAAACCTAACTGAATATGCTTTTCTGTAAAAATTCTCAAATAACTCTCTCAATTGTAAGAGCAAGTGTAGCTTTTTAACTATTAAGGCATTATGATTATATCTTCTGACTTTTTTAGCTATAGTCCAGTTTTTATACTTATTTCATATTCAACAAAAATTGTCTCTACTTATTCTGCAATATTCCTAAATTATATTTTATGCTATCAGAATAATGTCAAATTGTTGAAGACAATCTGCAAATGCTTGAAGTCATATCTGATAATCTCATTTCCCTACAAGTCACACTAAGTGCAATATTGAGCATGCACAAAAATTTAGAATTTATTACTTTTTTCCGCAGGTCCAAAAGGTTAATATTCCACCTACTGTTAATCAGAATCAAGCTTACTCTGTTGAAATGGCATACTCATAGTGCATCACTCTGATATGCCTGAACACCAGAGTTCTCCTCCTGGGCTCCTGCAAGAGCTTTTTTGAACTGTACATTTTATATTTCCAAGTAAGCTTTTTTATGACGCAGTATGGATGAGATTCTCTCTACCCTGAGAATAAATGGAATTGTGAATAATCTTTATTGCTTTCTTTACTTTTAGGTAGGTGAGACATTGAGAGAATTCAAGTAGGACTGGTCAGAATAGTAATTAACACTTCATCGTTTTGTAGAGAGAGTCATAAAAAGCACTTAAAGAACTGAAACTGAGGGTTTTATCCCCACAGGCTTAGTGGTGTGGTTTCATAGTTGTCTGACATTAATTTAAATGTCACTGCCAAAAAGGTAGTCTTGCCCCAAGCCATGCATTTCAGTGCTTTCTTTGCATCAGCAGTAGCATCTGACCAGCTTTGCAGTAGGTCTCATCAACTCGCTCATCCATTTGATTTTTTTTTTTTTTTTTAAAAGGAGTTAGGAGGATTAATTTGCAAGCCGATCACTGAGCTTATCTAATTCATTTTACAGCCACTGGAATACTTGTGCTGGTGTAAAAGAGGTATCCTAAACACCTGGTATGGGCAGGAGAAAGGAGGTGTGCATTCCCCATGGAGCTGAATGAGTCCATCCCTAGCTGTTGCTGACTATTTGTCTTCTGGAAAATATTTTATTCTCACAGGTGTAATGCTATGTAGTCTCCCTCCCCCTGCACTTGCATGCAATAGAAGATACACTCTATGTTTCTGCCCTTTTTTCTTTTTTTTTTTCCTTAGAAGAGAATATAACAAATTTTAATTAGTAGTTTAAATAGAGGTAAAATGGACCTAATGGCAGAAGCAAATTTAAACAAACAAACAAAAGGCAGAAAATGAGCCTACCTCTATTCACTGTGAGAATACAAGGTGGTTTTTTTCCTGTTTGTTTTGTTTTCCAGTACGATGTTTTCAAGTGCAGACCGTCTGGGTCTGAAAAGGAGTTTGCCCTCTCCCACCTTAAGGTTCCTTCTGGACCAAAGTATAGTGGGCAGGCAACCATCTTCTCTCCCATCCAACAATAACTGTTTCCAGAAACTGCAATACAGAAAACATGCTTTAAACTGAAAATTTCTACATGTGTCATTGGGGGGGAATTACACAAACATGTCTAATGGAAGATAAAGAGGCAATACACATGGGATAGTGTTTTATTAATTCAGGTGGGCAGCATGAAAGTTGAAATATTTTTAAGTTTTACATATGCAGAAGATTGATTTAAGTCCATAAGGAACAAACCTTGAAATTGGAAACCTGAATTTGCAGCTGTTGATAGATGGTGCAGTGCCCTGTGTTTTAGTTTATGTTGGTAAACATCAGGAGACACAAGGGATTGACCTAAGAGGCACGGTAATTATGCATTTGCTACTGGGACTCAGTAAAGTTAAGTATTCTAGAAATTTTGAAAATTTTGAAAAAAACCATCTTTTTAGTATGTTTTGTTGACTTTTCTGGTTGTGAATGCCATTGTTTAATTAGTGTAACAAATATTTGCTACTGCAGCCAATTATTAAAATAGCCTGCTATGTGAGCATATAAAAGCTGTGGAAGAAATTTTAATTTTTCTTGTCTTTTAATTGCATATCATTAATGTTGTATTAAAGTAATTTTTTTGCAAGAATTAATTATTAAAGGAAAATAGTGATTATGAAGTAAATCCATAGACATGAGAGTTAATGCCAGTATTTATGATGGTTTGGGTTTGTTGTTTTTTTTTGCTTTATGATTACCTAGGATTAATTCTAGTAGGATTTAACTGTATATAGTCAGGAAAACACACATCACCATGTTTACCAGTATGTAACAAATTGTGTGGTAACATCTGCCTCTGAAGTTTATTTCTGATCATCCTGACTTTAACTGCTTGCCTTGGCACAGGAATAGGGGAAATCTAGACAGGAAACGGGAACAAAGGACCTTAGAGTGGCCAAAAATAAAATTCCATCTGAATACGTGCTGGAGGAGGGAGCAGCTTGCTGTTTGTTTTTCTGCAGTTATAGGTGTTTTAAATTAGGCTGCCTGACTCTTAAGTTAAATCGCACAGACTTTTTGCATTGAGATTTTTTTTGAGGTTTTTTTTCATCCGTCGTATTGTACTCCTGCCATTTGGATTAAACAGCACTTTATTTTAAAATATACTTGTGTAGGTTACTGTACTCACTGTAATAAAAACATTTCCGAAAGGAAGGTATGTCAGAAGTTGAATCTGTTTAGACCTGCTGCATGATTGTCGTCGATACGGTGATATGGCACTTGAACGCTGTGGGAATCCCGTTGAGGAGCAGCAGAATTGCCATGCAGGTGGTGGGAAAAGATTAGTGCTTAATGTGCACAAACAGGAAGCAGGTTTCAAAAGCGGGAAGCTAGTCCTGAGCTGTGATAAACATAATTGCTGCTTCTCCTAGAGCTGCTGAGCTTCCACTTACGCTAGTTACCGTTAGGATGACGTCGAACGTCTGTGGGCTGTGTGCTGAAAGAAAATGTGACAGCAGCTGTGTGCATGAAAGCGGCTGCACAGTTTCTTGACACATGAAAAACTAGACAGCTTATTCTTGAAATACTGAGTTATTTATTTTGTTCAATATAACAAAAAAAAATCTCGAAAGTAACATAGGGACTGTTATACTATGAGGTGGATTAGAATAGGTTCCACCCCACCAATGTATACACAAATCATTCTATCCTCTTGAGATTCTGAAGGCAGTATTTGTCTTTTTATTTGGGGAAATGAAATGCTACACCTTTGAACAAAAAATATTTCTGTACTAAAATATTTTCAAATGAATTCACTTAAAAATCTAGCAACCTGAAATTTCAGTTCTGTTCCACAGCACAAGATAATTGCCATAATCCATTGCCCTGTTCCTTCTCTGATGTCATTTTTTGTTTTTTTTTAAGATAAATTCAACCAACACCTACTTCTGTTAAAAAAATAAATTAAGAAAGGCAGAATTGCAATGGGAAGAGGTGTTGACCAATACTGAGAACATAGCTGTGAAGAAAAGCCAAGTCTTTTTGAGGGAAATTAATGGATTCATTCTTTTAGTTTTTCTGTATAATCAAAAGAAATGTTAAGATAGCATCTAGCTGTGAAGTGTGATAAACACATTTTTAGGAACCGAGTTCTGAATGGAGTTGCTGACACTTGTTAAATCCTACACATTATTTTGCAGGTTTTAGTATATTGGTTGTGTATTTTTTTAGCATATCTACCTATGCAAAGGTGTCTTTGTATTTGTGGTGTCTTGATTTCAGATGCGGTTTGGTAATTGTCCTCAGGGGAGGTAGTCCTCAGCCAGTAGATACCTGATAATTGAGGACATTTTTCACATTTGGTGAACTTTCATAGAGTTCAAGTATGAATAGCTGTAAAATTTGAATGTTGTAATCTTAAGTGCCAAAACATTAATTACTTTTATACTTTCAGGGAACTCTTACTTAAGTCTGCCTTAAATTCAGCATCAATGAAATTCTAAATGATGGCTGTTGCTTGAAAGATACTGATTCACTCATAGTAGAATCTTTAAATGTTTACAGTTAATACATAAATCCTTAAATTAAATTTTAATCACTGAAGATAGAGGGGTAATGTGAGGATTGTTAGGCTTCTTAAATCATTAGTGGTGGCATTTTCAGATCTTGAGTACTCTAGATGGAGCTCTGGCCTGTGTGGATTTGTTTAGGAAAGGAGGGTCTTTCTATGCTGCTGTTCCTAAAGGAAAGGGAGGGTGTCTACTATGTAATTTCAGGGAATTGTGCTTGGTATGTTAATGGTAAGCATTCAGTTTTACTTTACAGACACCTCCTAATAATGACAATTTCAGAAAAGTACAAGAAGGAGAATTCCTTTAAAAAAAAAATATGGATGAAGCAATATCTTGCATTAAGACTGCTCCACACTGCCTGTTTAAAGATGTTGCTTTTAGTTGCCTTTTTTTTTTACACTCTGGCCATAAGTAGCTTTCAGAAACACCTGCCACCTATGCTTAGTCTCATATTTATCAGCACTGATTAGAAAATGGGAAATGCGTAACACTTCTGCCCTTTCTTAGTGTCTAACACAAACAAACCTAATTGAATTGTAGTCATCTGTATCCCTCACCCCTTGAAGGATGAGTGTTGATATTGATAAAAAATATTCTTACAACTTTGTGTGTTTAACAGGGCTAATGAGCCTGACTGGGTAGATACATTAATGCAAGCACATTGTTAGTTGTATTGAAGTTAGCTGTAAGTGACCTAATTCAAATACACTGGAACTTTGTACATTGGCCTGTATGTACGGAGTGTACACTGGGAAAAGAATCCTGTAGGTCTCTCGCTGAACTCCTAGAATGAAAAGATTGTCCCAGATTATGTAATGCATATCATTGGATTGAGGGTAAGGAGGCTTTTCAGAGGGATCTGAACAGACTGGACCGATGGGCTGAGAGCAATGGGATGAAGTTTAACAAGGCCAAGTGTAGAGTGCTGCACATGGGCTATAACCACCCCATGCAGCACTACAGGCTTGGGTGAGACTGGCTGGAGAGCTGTCAGGCAGAAAAGGACCTTGGGGTGTTGGTTGACTGCAGGCTGAATTTGAGTCAGCAGTGTGTCCAGGTGACCAGGAAAGCCAATGGCATCCTGGCTTGTATCAGAAATAATGTGGCCAGGAGGTCTAGGGTGGTGATTGTGCCCCTGTACTCAGCATTGGTGAGGTTGCACCTCGAGTGCCGTGTCCGGTTCTGGGCTCCTCACCGTAAGAAGGACATTGAGGTCCTCAGGCGAGTCCAGAGAAGGGCAACCAAGCTGGTGAAGGGACTGGAGGGCAAATCCTATGTCCATGGCTATCAGTCTGTGGGTTTTGCCACAGAAATAAGGATTGAGGTGATTAATCTTCTCCCTTCTGACCTTAGATCCTCACCTTTTTGTCAATGTAGTATGGGGAAGATGTATGCAGTAATGCACTACACTGTACACAGAGTAAGGCTTGTCTGGGGAAGATAATGTTTGGAATGAGCTGGGGAGCCAGGGAAAGTGCAGCGGGGGGTGCAGGATTGCAGGGGATGGAAAAAATTCTATTATGTGGGAGGAGTAGAGAGAGTGCTTGGGGGCGTGAGCACAAGACAGTGTGAAACTACACCGTATACTCCCCATATTCCAGTGCTGAAATACAGTTGCTTACAGTGGCATGAAAGGGCTTTGTTATGAAGTCCATAAACAAAATGAATCTTTCTTACATATCTCCATATATGTGAGTAGATAGTAGTGTACTGTAACTATTAGTGCCTATTGGAGCTCAAACAACACAAAACCTAAAAAAAAAATCTTCATAGTAACCTGGTTTTGAGACAAGATAATGTAAAAAGAATGACATATCTAGAAAAAGAATTTAAAAAGAAATAAAATTATGAAAACAGAGATCTGCATTTTTAACTAAGATTTAAATATTCTCATGTTTGCAAAACCAGTCTATTAATTAAAATAGCATTAATTTGTGTTTGCCTTATCATTCTAAAGGAATAAGTTAATTTGTTAATAAAAGGGGTTTACATCCTTTTAATAATACCACTACTGAAAGTTCAGTACATAAATTGAATTTTCTCAGGAAAATGGACAAGATAAATAAAAATTCTTATATCTGCTTAAGTCATGTATGTACCAACAAAAAAATAAAGTATCAGATTCCACAGAATCACAGAGTTGTAGGGGTTGGAAGGGACTTCGAGAGATGATCGGGTCCAACCCCCCTGCCAAAGCAGGCTCCCTAGCTCATACTGCACAGATAGGTGTCCAGATGGGTCTTGAATATCTCCAGAGAAGGAGACTCCACCACCTGCCTGGGCAGCCTATTCCAGGGCTCTGTCACCCTCACTGTGAAAAAGTTCTTCTGCATGTTGGTGCGGAACTTCCTGTGCTCCAATTTGCAGCCATTGCCCCTTGTCCTGTCTCCACTGACCAAAAAAAAAGGGGCTGGCCAATTCCCCCTGCACCCCATACTTAAGATAGTTATAAGCATTGATTAGGTCCCCCTTCAGTCTTCTTTTCTCCAGGCTGAACAGACCCAGCTCTCTCAGCCTCTCCTCATAGGATAGATGTTCCAGGCCCTTCATCATCTTTGTAGCCCTTCTCTGGACTCTCTCCAGGAGATCCCTGTCCTTTTTCATACCAGGGAGCCCAGAACTGGACATAATACTCCAGGTGGGGCCTGACCAGGGCAGAGTAGAGGGGGGAGGATCACCTCCTTAGACCTGCTGGACACACTCTTCCTGATGCATCTCAGGATCCCATTGGCTCTCTTAGCCACCAGGGCACACTGCTGGCTCACAGCCAACCTGTCATCAACCAGGACCCCCAGGTCCTTCTCCACTGAGCTCTTCTCCAGCAGGCCATCCCCCAGCCTGTACTGATACATTTGTTTGTTCCTCCCCAGGTGCAAGACTAACTAACTTTGTCCTAGGTGAACAATTAATAACCGTTTAACATCAAGACTGAGCTGGTTTTCCTTTACCTAAAGAATATATGCTATCTAGCTGTGTGCTGAATTATCCATCAAATACTGCTTAGTTGTATGGTGACCTGCTAATTGACACTAGAATATTACAGAACTGGTTTTCATGTATTAATATATTTTCAGTCTATTCTGTTGAGGCAGATAAAAATCCTGGGTTTAATCCTGGTTTTTACTGTTTGAAATCATCTCCGTGTAATTAAAAACATAGCAATTACATAAAATAACATGAATATAGTACTTTTTGCAAAGGTAGTTGCAATCTTAAATAAACTTAAAAACCCTAGTTGGGCACTTGGCTCATTTAATAAGGCATAAAATCATGAAGAAGCCAAATTTTACAGACTGGACACATAGTCACGTATTGCATAAAATTAAAGTCCTTAGCATAGTTGACTTGAAAAATTTTCCTTTAATGTACATTTGAATATGTATGACTAATGAGGGAAATTGCTAAATATTTGAAAAGTAATCTTTTTTTTCTTTGAGGCTCTTTTTACAAAATTAAAATTATTTCTTAATAATTTTAGTTTCCCTAGTATAATCCTTTGTTATAATGAAAAATGTCTAAGTTGGAGAAAGTGTATTGGAATAAGTGAAGTACTGTTTTGTTGTGGCAATGTGATTTTGCTACTTGGTATTTTATGACTGACTGTGGTTGCTAGTTGAAGCTATTGGAGAAAAAAATCACTTGGCATGGTTTTTCTCCATGCTCATCATCAACAAACAAAACCCAGCTTTTTTACCGTGATATATTTCTCGATTTGTTCAGCTGTGATACCTTTGCATTGTCTTGTAGAATTTTACTCCATTTTTCTAGATGCCTGTTTTGAAGAATGTAAAACTTACTGATACCTGCTTGGGATAGGCTTGGGGATATTTTCAGTGAAGCCCAATTAAGTGAGCTCATTTTAATTTTAAGCCTCAGGTAAACTTTGTCTATATTTATATTAGGTGGAACTTCAAATCATAACTTTCTGGTTTTGAATTCAAATACTAAATTTCAGGTTTTAAATTAGTTTTTTTTTAAACAAGGGTGTAATGTTTTAGAAACTCATATTGGTGATACGATGAACTCTACGTGATAAGAGTTAAAGAAGGTTTAAATTTTCCTGTGTAATATGCCCTTCATTTTTCACTTTATTCATTGCCATTGAAGTTGTAACATCTCCTATGCATTATTCTTTGTCATCCAGTGACAGTAACATAAAAATAATTTATTTAGAGACTAGTGTATCTGTTCCTGTTCTCTCCCCCAAGCAGTACCAAGTACGTTAAATTTCATATGACTGGATTTCTCTAATTTATAAAGTGTTCATGTGGACCATAGCATGCTTAAACTGTAAAGAAGACAATACCTGCTTAATTATTTTAAGTGGTTCTTATATTTTTGGGGAGACTTAAAAGGGATCTTTAGCAAAGGGCAAAATGGCTTTTGGCCATACTGTTAAATAAATCGGGAATAATTGCACTTAAATAATGAAATCAGTGCAGAAAAGCTCTTTCCCAGAACCCTCGAATTTTAATAGAAATTAAATCACAGCAGTGATTGGTAATTAATCCTCTGTTGATGTGGAAAAGACCACTAGTTTATATAGAAAATAGGTAAGTTTCCACATATGTGCATAATGTATTATTGCCAAAAATTCAATATGTTTAAGTTCAATATGTGTATATATTTTAGAATCTTTTGAGGTTCTTTCTGACCCCTAATATTCTGTGATTCCGTGACTCACTCTACAATGTACCCTGCCCTTGAAGCTTAAAGGTTAGAAAAAATTCAGAAGCCCTCTGTTTAAAAAACCTAAGCCTTATTAGTCCAAAATTATGCCATGTTTTCAAAAACAATGTAAAGATCATCAACTTAGGAACACTGAGGCAGCTGAAAATAATACTGATTCAAGTAGAACCATTTCTGTTAAGAACAAAGCAAATCAAAACACACAACCCCAAATCTCTGAAAGAAATGGGAAAATACCGTTTGCTGATTGCTACTGCTTTTCACTGGTTTTTTTTTTCTTTTCTGGAAGAAAAAAAAATAACCACTGTTCCTTTAAAAAGAAATTAATATCTCGGTCCATTCAAGGAAACTAGGGCATTTATGAGGTCTGTGTTCATTGTGAATCACTTGAGCATATTGCACTAATCAGATTGCATTTCTTTAATTTACTGATGTGATTTAAAGCTACCTGATTGGTTGAATGCCAGTAGGAAGAGAACTGTAGAATCATACTTATATGAAAATGAAGCTATTTTTAGATATTTTTAGCTACAGTGTTGGTTTTTTTCAGAGCAGAGCTGCTCATATACATTTCTGGGAGATCAAGAATAGCCATTATTTTAAATCAGAACAAATAAGTTTCTATTAAATATAGGGTCTTATCTATTATTTTAAAGTGAAATACAGTTGTACAAAGTTGAGTGTGGTTTGCTTTTGGTTTTATGCGATAGATAAGGCTGGATATGAACACAAAGTAGCACAACAGGAAACATATGCTATAGTAGTTAGTTCACACCTGCTAACTGCTTTGAATAGGCTTCGAGATATTATCAGACAGGGAATGGATTAATTGTTTAGACCATTTAAAGGCTTTCTACAAAATCTGACCCCTTTTCAGTCCTTTCACTACTTGAATTCATCCTGCTTCAGAAAAAAAGGACTGTTGCTGTGGTCATACTTGTACTCAGTGTAGGAGTGTAAGCATCGTCTGTAGTCACTTGTCCTGATCTTCATTTCACAAGAATACTTTTGAGGTTTAAAGATTTAACAGCATTTCTCATCCTAACAAAATTCCAGTTTCAGATACATTTCATAGTGTTAGCTGAGTAAATTTAGATACTAGGGCTAATGCTTTCCAAAATTAGAGTAAGAATAAATAGAAATGAATGGCCCTTGGATAAAGGAGGATGATAAAGTACACAGCAGTAAACTTTGAATAATCTTTCATATGGTAAAGGAATTTTAGTCACAGTTTGCATTGTGTCTAATGTGAGAAACCTAACTGGTAGGAAAAATAAAAAATTACTTGAAAGGGACTGTGGAATAGAGCTTCTGTAATTTAGCTTTTAGTTCTGCTTGCATACGCGTTTTGCACCACAGCTCAACAAACTTTCAAGTCATTCTGAATCTCTCTCCAAAGTTGTAATTTGCTCAAGTTTTGTTGATGACAAATTTAGCATGTGTCAGGTGATAATTTGGGTTTTACATTCTTTTCCAGAAAGCTCCAAAGCCTTTGTTACTACATACAAATATGCCAAAGTCAAAGAATGCTTGTGTTTTGTCGTGAGATAATGAATGTTTAAGTGTGTAGAGAGGGATCTGACTAAGCTACCGTGGCAAGGTAAGCTTTAGTAAAAGAATATGAAATTAAAATCATTGTAATTCATATCTACCTATCAAAGGGTTTTTTTCTACTTTCCATTTAAATGCTTGACACTACTTGTGGGAACAAGGTGCTACTAATTTTTACTCCTATGGTAATTCTTCTATTTCTAATGTTTACACTGATTGTCAGCGCATTTATAATGTTTCTCTCACAGTAAGGCTCTGGCAGATGTGGTCAGGGGTTAAAAAGTAGAAAACTGAAGCTACTGCTGCCTGCAGCCCTGGCAATAGATGTTTCTGTGCTCAAGACAGGAGCATATGATCCACTCGGAAATCAGCTCCTGAACTACCACAGGTTTCAACCCAGCATATTAACGTAAACTAGTTCCTTTTTTGGTTTATCCTGATATGTCAGGCTGAAAACTGGAGGTTCAGGAATTCATTCTAATCTGATCATATGCCATTGTTTTGGGGGCAGCAGCATCTGTTGGAAGGGGGTTGTGTACAACTGGGGTAATGACTGATTTAGCTCCATGTCCCATTTTATTCTCTTTGCACATGTCAGTCAGGACCTTCAATGTCTGCACCTACACACATTATATTTTTGCTTTTCATTATTTGTAAACTCACCAGTGGTCTGATTAATTCCAGTACTGTAAAGCTTCCCTCAGTTTCGGTTTTAATTCACTGTTCTACTTTGTGTAGTAAACACAGATTACCACATCCACAGTATAACAATCCCCTGCTAAGAGCCTGTTTGCCAAGACCTAAGATACTGTTTGTACATAATTGTGACAAAAATAATGATGGTATACAAGATTGGTATTCTCTATTTTGAAATTTAATTCTTTAGAATAGTAAAATGTTAAATTTCTATTATAATGATCTAGTGAAATCCTAATTTTAAAATATTCTAATTCTAGAATTCTAGAAATTCTAATTTCTAGTCTTAGTTATTTCAGTAAAGTGTTTTTGGTGTTTTAATCTCCTGTGTTTGTTAGGAGGGAATAGTGCATAGAGGATAAGGCAGATAAAAATACTATCATTTGGTTTAGGAAATAAATCGACAAACTAGTCAGTTGTATTTTAACTTTGACGGATACTGTATATCATGAATGTAAACAATAAAACAATATAAATAAAATTAATAGTGATGAATCAGAGTAAGAGAGCTTTGAAAAGAATGCCAGAACAACTGTCCATATGTTTCTGACAAGTACCCTTAAGACTATTACCAAAAGTGAATGATTTTAAAAAGAATTTTAACATAACAAACCTGGTTAGATATTAAAATACATTTAGTGTAAGAATCATACTCAAATATTTGCAGTATTTCTTAGCATAAACTGTACTATTTTTCAAAGACAGAAAGAAAAATTAATCATTACTATTGGTTTAACTAATTACTCTTGGTCTGCTAATTATGTAATGTACCACCAAACAAAAATGTAACTGTGTCTCTGTTTAAAAATTGTTGTTACTGTAGAAACAGCTTTAGAAATAGTTTTGTAAAAACTATATCTGATTAAAAAAACCCAACAATATCCAACCAAACAAACCTTTTGTTAAATGAGGCGTAAAAGTAATACTGTCATGTGTACGGGGTGCAATTCTACAATAAGACTAGATAAGTGGTTTTTGTTCCTAGTATATTATAATTTTTGGGCTTGGATGTCTGACTCTCATGGCAAAGTCAGTGAAAATTGAGACCTATCAATAATAGGTGGAATCTGATTGTTTAGTTTTATTTTTTTTCAAGCTATTTCATGTAATTGGGAAAAAAAAAAAGAATTTTGCAAGCCAGCTTGCCTAATCCTTGATGATTAACTACATTCAGCATGATAACTCTTTCTCTGAGCCATTTAAATCACTGTTGTGAGGAAAACTGAATGCACCAGTTACTGTACAAATGTAACTGCTCTTAAAAACTTGTCCCTAGAGTCTGAGGCACTTGGAGGAGCAGAATAGTCCTGTTGCATAAATTGATAGTAGTTGTTGCTTTGCTGTTATGCCCCAGGTGTTTTCTGGGTAATTAAAGATAGGGTTTTTTTAAACTTGCTGGCTTTATGTAAATGCGTATACGCAAGGAAAGTCAATAGCTAACTGGATGGTAATGCATTTGTGCTTGTAAATATATTTACCACTCTTAATGGGATTGTCTTAAAAATATTTACTGTTATGGTTTTATTAATTTTTAGTGATATCTAGTGGGCAGTGATAGTTCATGATGTCTTTAAAAAGTTTATTGCAGAGAAGAGTTAGCATCATCATTGTCTAAATTTTCTAAGTAAATATTTCTGGGGAAGTGATCTACAATAGTTATTGATATTCGTTGTAAAGTTCTGTCTGAAATAATAAAGCAGTATAGCAAATTTTTAACCACCACTCTTTGTATTTGTTAAAAGTGATTTGAGAAGATGATGTGCATATGATATTATAGAAGGTAGGAGGTAATTGATATCTCTAGGTATTTTTGGAGAGTTCTGCCTTCTAGATAAGCATATTCTCAGTGAAAAAAAAAATTATCCTGATCTTGTAGTGGGTTTAGTAGACTGATTTTATTGAGTCTAAATCAATAGTAGGTTTTTGAAATGTGTGTTTATGCATTCAGCCAGACAGCATATGACATCTAAAGCCAATCTCACCTGCTACCTTTGTCTGCTCCTTCTCACCTGCTGCTATTGCCTGCTGTTATTTACTTGACTTTCAAAGAAAGCTAAGGTTGGTGGAACACAATTAAGATTTGATTGGTTGATAGATACTTAGTTAGATTCTTCACTTAAACCCTTACTTTAGTTTCTGAAGTCTGACTGTTACTTTTGAAGCTGGAATTTTGGCTACTAGGGGCTTAGTTGTGCTTATGGATGTTAAAGAAAGAGGGTACTTCTTTATTATCAGCTTTCTCTTCTTTTGCTTCTTTTTCTCCCTTCATGGGTTGGGTTGGGGGTTTTGTTGACCTTTTGGTTAGGGGTTTTTTATTATTTTTCTTCTGATTACAGCTTGCAGTTGCAGAGCAGTCAGTAGCAGTGGGTGGCAGTCATAAATCCATAGATTTTTTTGTCATAGATTTCCATAGCCTGGCTGCCTGCTGGTACAATTACCAGCTTAAAATCAACCGTGGAATTTGACAGTTTGGAGGAGTTTTTTACAGAAATCATGATTTTAAGGAGATATTCATAGCATTTGTAACTCAGTTCTCTCAAAGTCAATGGACTGTGGTCTTTGTAAGCATCAGATAATCTTTCCAAACAACATTTCAATAGCATTTGAGAAATTGTATTGCTTAGGTACCAAAGCAATTATGTTGATACAATAGATACTACACTTCTGCAGCTGAATTAGAGTTTCAGCTGTCAATTGCTAACTTGTCATTACATGAGTTTACTAAAGATGTTAATAACCTGTATGTGATAATACTGATAATATCTGTACTTCAGAACATGGAAACACCTTTTTATGTTTGTATTGTACCTGACTAAAAAGGTCTGGTTCGAAAGGACCAAGGTGGGAAGCAGCTATTCATCGTTCTGGCCACACCCAAAGCTCTGCTGCTTTTGGGACTGACAGATTATTTGCTTCAATCTTTTATGGGCTTTTCTTAACTGAGATTGGCTCTAACTTGTGGCAGACTTCATTATCTCTTCAAGTGCTATCTTTATGTTCTTTTTCTTCACAGGAGCATAAGAAATGACTGAGTCAAGGGCCCCATGGGCTGTCATTTAACTATGAACTCTGCTTCCATCTGCTTTTATTTCAGTTCGAGCAACAAAATTGCGACCTGTACTTTAACTCTTCTCCATCTTGCTTATGCAGCCAAATCCAGGTTGTATCTATGTGAAAAGTTTTTAAAATACCAAGTTTAGGATTGTCTGATATTATACTTGGGGTACATAACACATATATTGGCAATTTTACAGATCTTGCTTGAGGAAAAGCAAGTAGTAAAGGACTGCCATGGGGATCTAATGGTAACACAGGCTGTGCTAGAAGAGAGAACTCTCGTGAATCCTTTCTAAGAATAAGTAGTTGACTATTGTACTACTTGAGTACCTGAGGTAGTATCTCACATTGTTCTTTATTTTAAAAAAAAGGCATTTTAGTCCTAGTTATGACATCATTGATTTAGATCACAAGGCTCAGAATGTTATTTTGAAGTAGGTGGCAGATAACTAAATCTGAATTTTATTTTAATATGATTTTAATAATTAATGTAGCAATCAATAGAGTGTACTTTTCACAGAGATGATTGATTGAAGTATCCTTTAATTGCAGCCTTTAATTAGAATTGATGGCTTACCACCCTAGCTCTTGTCTATTATATTAATAATTACCAAATTGATTTACTTCC
Organism: Laterallus jamaicensis coturniculus; assembly: GCA_022605575.1. Lineage (NCBI taxonomy): Eukaryota > Metazoa > Chordata > Aves > Gruiformes > Rallidae > Laterallus > Laterallus jamaicensis. The sequence goes on along the minus strand of JAKCOX010000045.1, from coordinate 1,847,243 downwards.
ATTTTAATTTTGACCCATTGGGGAGCAATGTGGCTCAAATTCACATCCTTGCAAATGAAGATGATTTGCTGATAGTGATGATATCACATTGCTTCTTGTTTATAAGTGTAAAAATACATGCATGTAAACTATACTTAGTGTAATTCTGTTTAATCGTGTCCTATGCAATTATTTATTTTAGGTGGACTAAAGAAGCAGTGGCAGTTATTAGGCTGTTTTGCTTCTTTTTGTCTTTTTGCCTTTTTTTTGTTATGCTAAACACTTACTAGTCAAAGACAATGACAACAGAACTTTGCAATGGTAGATGCAAAAATGCCTGGTGGTGATACAAGAAGACTTAAGATATTAACATTATCAAAAATGGCTTATTGTTTGGGGTTTTCTTCAAGCTCGCTTTCTCTATTTTTTTTCCCTTTTTAGACCTTTCATATTAAAGATTTAAGAAATTTCAGACAGCACCTCTTTTTGGATTTTACTTACTCTCAAATGCTTTGAGAGAGATATGTATGCATCTATGCATATTTATATAAAAATATCTTCCTTCCCCATGGACAAAAAGAATGCCTTACATTCATCCTTTTTATTTTGGATTGCCCTACTTTCTTTTCCATATCCATTTGCTTTAATAAACCTCCAAGATCTAAAGAATAGTGTTCTTTTTTCTGACACTGAAAAAAAACCCGGCAAACTGTCTGAATCCATTGTGGTGGATTTGCAGCAAGATGTAGTTCACTTTATTATTTTTTTTTTATGCCCTCCAGCTGACCAGTTAGATGAGATACTGTAGTGTTGATTATCAAAGTTAGTGTTATCTTGCATACTGTAAGAAATACTGCAAGCACAAAAGTTACTTCTTATTACTTAAGCAAGTGATGTCTGTGGATGTACCAGAATATGATTTGAATACAGTTGAATTTTGTAGGAAAGATGTCTCTGTCTTGGTATTTTAAAAGGTAAGGAAGAAATAAATTCCCCCAGTAAAAAGCTTGATCTCATTGGTGATCTGGTTGTGAGTTGGTTTTTTTTTTTAATTCTAAAGTTTTATCCTACTGGGTTTATCTTGACTGTTCAGCCATACCATTGCTTAGAACACAGACCATAAGCATGTGAATAGCAACTGACTTAGAAGATATTCTTGAGTAATGTGTGGAGAAATCTTCATAATTTCAGCCTAGATTTGCCTATTCATCTGTAGACCCAGTGAGGAAGTTGGGTGGTTTATGTATGCACATTTCCTAGGAGCTTTGTATGACATCATTGTAGGCAGATATGCATTAGATAATTGAGCAAGATTCAAACTTGTGCTCAGGAAAAATGACCTCTAATCTTCACTAGCACGAGAGTTCTACATCTTAAAATTCCTTGTCAAGTTTTTCAGTCTGACATTAGTTAGGTGGTGTTTTGTCAATTTCTCAAATGAGCATTGGTATTATTTACATGTTACCATTGTAACAATCTCATAGTGACTGCATCAGAGAGGTGGCTGAAGCGTTTAGAAGATTTGATTTGGAGTCAACCTGGAAAGAAATGCAACTAACAGGACACAATAGTAAAAATTGAATACTGAACAGAAAATTTGCATCACTTTGCCAGAATTCTGGAGCAGACTGACTTGTATAAATCTGCAGGATGTGACATTTTAAGTTTGACATCTTAACTTCAATAAAACTACAATTGCAGTTTTTCAATACTTCTACATACATACATTCTAAGCCGGGAGAGGACAAACTTGAAGCACAAAATACAATCTTACATTTCTTTTTTGATACATGCCATGTGAAACAGTCTTTAATAATGTGAGCAATACCTTCTGCAAGTAATCGAATAAAATATTGTGTATTGCTAAAATTTTATCAGAGAGGTAAATCACCTTTAACTTTTAATTAGTGTATGACAGAGATTGTGATGTGACAAATTAGGAAATACAACTTCTAGAGTTGCCTAGTACATGTGTCATCTTCATACTTGTAAGTCTCCTGTATGCTGCCTATATTTTACTTAGCCAAAAAGCAGTTCTCCTGGTGATTGCTCATCACTGTAAATAAATGTAGAACAAAGCCCCAGGCGGCTTTTCTGTCATATTTCTCTGATTTTCACTGCTGCTGTGGAGAACTTCTTTCTGAAGGGTATTAAAATGAAAGGTTCATGACAAGTGGTCAAGAGTGAAAATTCCTTATATTGCCTACTTTAATAATTCTCACCTACCTGAGCTCATGATCTCACAGCAACCCAAATCATATAGTTCTGGGCATTCTACTTTAAGATACCAATTTTCTTAACCAACAGCTTACCCAGCATGCTTATAGTCTTTTCACATTTATTTGCATTTTATGTCTGTCTAGTGCTACTGAAGGAAGTCCCTAGGGTGTCTGCAGAGAAAAGGTGAAACTGCATTTGAATGGAGCCCCTGTCTGATGTGGAAATCTTTAAACTTTTTACTCTGACCTCCTTGAGGATTTTTGTTGCAGGATTTCATGTCACTGGCTAGATCTGGGGGGAAAAGCTACTTTGTAGGAAGGTCCTAAAACCTGTGTGATTTTGTCTTTTGAGAATCTTTCTGTGCTTTAGGAAACAATGCCTTCCAAGGGTAAATTTTTTTAATGAAGAGAAAAAATTCTCTGGGGAAAGGAGGAGGAAAGAGAGAGAAAATGTGAGTCTTGTCTTAGCTTTTGGGCATTGGTAAAGGACTAATATCTTGACCTGGACAGGCTGGAGAGCTGGGCTAGGAGAAATCTAATGAAATTCAACAAGTGCAAGTGTAAACTCTTGCACCTGGGGAGGAATAACCGACTGTATCAGTACAGGCTGGGGGATGACCTGTTGGAAAAGAGCTCTGTGGAGAAGGACCTGGGGGTCCTGGTTGATGACAGGTTGGCTATGAGTCAGCAGTGTGCCCTGGTGGCCAAGAGAGCCAATGGGATCCTGGGATGCATCAGGAAGAGTGTGTCCAGCAGGTCGAAGGAAGTGATCCTCCCCCTCTACTCTGCGTTGGTCAGGCCCCACCTGGAATACTGTGTCCAGTTCTGGGCTCCCTGGTATAGAAAAGACAGGGACCTTCTGGAGAGAGTCCAGAGAAGGGCGACAAAGTTGATTAGGGGTCTGGAACATCTCCCCTATGAGGAAAGGCTGAGTGAGCTGGGTCTGTTCAGCCTGGAAAAAAGAAGACTGAGGGGGGACCTAATTAGTGTTTATAAATATCTTAGGCATGGGTTGCAGGGGGAATTGGCCAGCCCCTCTTCAGTGGTCTGTGGGGATAGGACAAGGGGCAATGGCTGTAAGCTGGAGCATAGGACGTTCCGCACCAACATGCGGAAGAACTTTTTCACAGTGAGGGTGACAGAGCAGTGGAATAGGCTGCCCAGGGAGGTGGTTGAGTCTCCTTCTCTGGAGATATTCAAGTCTCGTCTGGATGCCTATCTATGTAATATGAGATAGGGAGCCTGCTTTGGCAGGGGGGTTGGACCCGATGATCTCTTGAGGTCCCTTCCAACCCCTAAGATTCTGTGATTCTGTGATCTTGTTGGTCCTTAACCTGTGCATTGGACAAGAAACTTTTCTTTAGTATGGCTGTACTCAGGGCTAGGTATTAAGGAGCTGCTGGGAATTAAACTTTCATTGGTATTAGTTGATCATCTTGTCACTGTCCTGCAAGCTTGCTGGCCACGCTTGCTAAGGTCTCACCTAACACAACCAGAATTTTGGACTTTAGTTGCAGGAATGCAGCTTTAGCACTACTTCAGAGAATTTTTGGACTGTTATGATCAGCCCTTTGCACCCTGAATGCTCTCCTAGGACTATAAAATATAGTAACCTACTTTAAAAAGAAACTTGTAGCACAGATATGCAACTGTCCCATTGTATCTGTAAAAAAAATACATTTCATACGTTGCTATCTGTAGATGTTAAGAGACGTCAGATCCGTATGTTTTTGAATGTCTATAAAATCTTCTGTTCGATTTGTTTATAGCTTTATTGGAAGGCATTTCTATAACACCAATAGTAAAAATACTTTATAATTATGGTTTGATTCACTGATAGAAGTTGTTTCGTTTAAATAAATTCTGATGGCAGTGTTGAGTTGCACCTGAACTAATGTAGAATAAAACTTATAATACCAACCTCAAAAGACGCTTGACTGGGTCATGGTTGATAATATATTCTAATTATGTATGTGAGGAGCAAACATTACAATAATAATCAAATACTGATACCTAATCTGCAATGCTAACCTGATGTAAGCTCAGGTGGAATGCTATGGAAAATTGGTCTGGTTTGATTTTAAACTTGGAAGAAAGTAATGAGTAAAAATATTTCTAATACAAAATAGCACTGATTCTGTTATAATTTAATCATTTTGAAAGTTCTGGAAAGTGGCTTTTCAAATTTAATCTTATAACTTCTGTAGCTGTGATGATTGCTTATAAATGAACAGCTGCATCTTCATTGCCACAGGCTTAAATTGAAGTCCCAAAGTCCCATAGGTTTTGAATTCCGTAGCACGTTAGCAGGAAACCTACAAATATAGAAAGGCTCATGTTCTAAGACTGAGCACAATACATGTAATATTCATGATTAGTAAGTCAAACAAAGTACAGCCTTACAGCAAATGCTGCAGTGAAAACCACTGTAGAAATTTAAAAGTACAAAAGAAGGCTTACTATATAATCATCAGAATAATGTGACATATTTTATGCTTATTTTTAATTTAAACCCTTAAATTTTAGATTAAAATGTATTTCTGTACCTCATTTGTATTTCTCATTATTTAGTAATTCAAGCTAAAATAGCTCTTACTGTTTAAGCTCTTGCGTTTTTCCTTCTTTTTGTTCAATTTGGTATCGACTTATAAACACATTATTTCTTTCCTTTGCCATGTATAACTTCTTAGTTATGCCTTGCTAATTTGTTTTCAATTATTTCAATCATTTAATCATATCTGGAACCCTACAGTATGAACTATGCTTTCTTAGGGGTGGTAGAAAAAGCTGTGAGAAATGCAGTGACCGAACGATCATGGTCTCATAAAATTGCATCTCAGAATATAACTGTCACAGATGTAATTCATAGTGATCTTGCTATCAGATTGTGTCATGGCACTCAAAATTTGCCAATGCATTTTGAGCCACAAATGCAAATTCAGTGCATAGGAATGAGATAATAAGAAAATCTGTGCTTTATTTTACAGAAGTAAATATAAATTTTCTACACAACACAGTAGTTAAATCACCCAGTATTTGTTTGCTAATCAAAAAGTTCAACTCAGAAGCTAGCCCTAAGGGGGGATTAGAGTTGCAAGAGTCCCTTCAAAGATATTTGGTTTGCTTCATAAATAGGTTTCTATGGGTGTTACTTGTGACGTAAGAAAAGTTTGTACATTTAATTGAAAGGCAAATTTCAAAATGTTAGTGCTAGTTTATCAAATGCTAGTCCTAGTTTATCAAAAGCATAGAAAAAGCCAAATACACAAAAGCATAATAGATCAAGTATGGGGTTTTTTAGTATATGCACGTATCACTGTCTCTGACTAGATCACTGTTTATGAAGATTTTGAGCAAACAGCTTTATTTGATCAGCCTCAGTGTTACCTATCCTGATGTTTCTGTAAAACAATGTTGAACCCTTTGCTAATACAATCCACATTTGACAAAGTCTGATACCTAAATTCTTAAATACTTGGCAATGGTAAGCTTCTGTGGATTGGATAATGATGCTATGAAAGGCCTCCACTGATGGAAGGCATCAATTTATGCCTGTATTTGCTGTCGTCAGAAAATTGACAGCTCTAGGAAAAGCTTCATTCAAAGTCTGCACTTTCTTACCTTCTTAGACACAAAGGTCCAAGTCTAATAAATACAATTTATTAAATTCAGCCTAATTAAATTATTTGGATTTTTAATGTGTTTTTTATCATTATTCTAATCTTGTTTATTATCAGGAGTGGAGATTTTTAAAAAAAGCTTTTTATATCATGCAGGAGGAAACAATCTATGGATTAAGGTAGGTTGTCAGTGAGAAGATTAAGAAATCTAATTATGCTGGAAAGTTCTTTTTCAAATGGCAAAACCAATTTCCTTGACTTAATGCAGAATCTCATGAATGATCGGAAAATAGGGAATGTACTGCATCTGTTTTTTCCCATTCTACGATGTATAACTTGGTTGTTAAAGGAATTATACACCTTTTAAAATAAACACTTGTTTACTTAGTTTTAAACTATATTTCAAAATTATTAGGAATTTCACTCCTATTTCAGGCTGCTTTATTATTTTGTGGATAGAAACTTAAAACTAGATGTGGAGGAAAGCAGGCATATTTTAAAACCTGACATAATTCTGATATACTTGGTCAATAACAGTGTTGAGAATACTCCCCTTACAATTTCTAAACTATGAAAGCAGAGGATATGCTGTTATCACTGAAGCGTCATTTAGTTCTGAGTATCAACAAATGAAAGTTTCAGAAAAGAGTATTACTATAGGTGTGAAACATAGTCCAAATCAGGTATCAGGGGGCAGTTTTCACTCAGTTTATGTTCTTTCTATCTGTGATTAGAAACTATTTATTGCTTTTTTTTTTTTTTTTGTATTTCTAGACTGGAAGAATTATTTATTGCTAAGTTTTTGCCTTAAAGTAGTACACAACAGTTCCCTGCTGCCCAAGATAAGAAGTTGTATGAGCATCCCTGGATTAGTGTTGGGGAAGGAAACAGATTTAAGATTGTTGGGAAATGGGTCATGCTTGGTAAAGAATTCATACAAGTACTTAGTACAGAACAGTGTTTTCAAAGTTCACATTCTTAATATGTAATTCTGCTCCCATCCTATAAAAATAAGATCTCAGGCAAACAAAAGAGACAATTCGATTTGTATTTGTATCAGTCAAGACTGATTTTGAGAGATGAACTTGTCTTTTTTCTTTGCCTAGTCAGGAGAACTGGTGAAGTTCTTAATTCTGTGAAGCTAGTGTTACTTCACTGCGCACTAAGGCTGTGGAGGAGTATCAGAGCATCAGCAACTTAGGCAGATTCATTAGAAATTGCAGCCCACGGGAGGCTCTCTGGAATAATAGCAGAGGAAAAACTCCTGCATCTTGGAGTCATCAGAGATACAGATTCTTCTTTCCCACTGATTTGTGAGGAGATTTTTTGAGCATGATGCTCAGTTTGTGGTTTAATTTGGAGAGAGATTTACTCTTCAGGCATAAAGAATATACATAGTATATACACATGTAGTTTTATTTCAAATGGGTTTATTTGTTTCATGTTGGTCTATATATGTTTCTTGTGCATTAGGGCAAACATAACTTTAATTCACATGGTTGTTTTGTTCTCATAGCAATGTGACGGTAAATGTTTACTCTGCCTTCCAGGGAAGGTTTTCTAATCACAATGTCAATGTGTGATTAGATTTGATCATCCTGTTTTAACACGACAACTTTTATTATTTTTCATTATCAACTGCTTAATAACCTGAACAATCTCAGAGACAGTACCTTGTATAGATTCATGTTAGAATTTATCATTATTCTTTTTAAGTTACCAAGATCTACGTGTTTTGATATAGCAGAAGTTTAACATGTGTCTGCTAGGTAAATAAGCAGCATATTTAAGGATGTTAAAAGATTTCTGTGTTACAACATACAGAGAATCTTATACCAGAACCTGTCAGAAGAGTATCTCTTTCAGGTTTTTAAGAAGGGAGCAAGAGGGTCTCAGTGGGTTCTTTTGTGTTGTTTTTTTTTTAAGGCGGGGGGAGACGGCACAGATGAAGAAAAATTTAATCTTCAAATAGTTGTAGGTTTGCTATAATGCAAGAAAATTTCTGATCTTTAAGTCTATCTAAAAGAACGTAGGGGCTTATATACTGGCTTAAATTAATGTTCTTAGTACAGAACAAAAATGTCTAGAATAAAACTCAGTAGTATATTCAGTAGGTTAGCAGTATATTCAGGCCAGGTTCTTATCTCACAGTCAGATTTATGTTGCAGACTTATTGTTTGTGAAGTTTCAATTACTTCAGTGGCAATATCCATAGATTTAAGGAGGTGATAATGCTGATGTGGCTGTTAATGTTTTGGATTTATTTATTCCAGATAAATTTTGACACTATTCAGTTTCTAATCAGAAATGCTTGACCCACTCATTCTTCAAAAGCAGGGAAAAAATTTCTTGGGTCCTGTTCTTGATGAATAAAGTTGTATGAGGTAGCTGCCCAGACTTCCTCAAATACAGTTATGTAAACATTGAAATGTGGTAGCATTTGTGTAATCATTAGTCACATTACTCTTTTGTGGAGTTGAAAATACCCTCAAAATGACTAGCTCATAAAAAACGCTCCTGTTTTATGGGAATTTTTCTCTTGTTTTACATACACGGACAGTGTTGTAGGAGATATTTTGTTTACTTCATCCTATTTTCTTTCTGAATGCTGAAAGTGTGCAAAAACTGAAGTAAAAGCAAAGATTCCTAACTTTCTGTCTTTTTCTTTTTGTTTTGGATTTATTTAATTTTCTTTGGGTTTTTTAGATAGTGTAAAAATTAATTTCAGCAAGATTTTTAGGTCATTTTTGATACTGAACTTGCCAAAGTCATTATGTCTGCCTTGACTATTTTAAAGGTAATTTTGTACAAGAGTTAAAATATTTTAGCAAATATCTATGAAGCAGGAATTTTTGAGTGCTTAGAAAAGCTGTGTGATGGCTACAAAAATAAAAAGCAGCTGTCATCCAGTGCAAAAAAAAGTGAAAAAGTTCTATTTAGAAACAGTTCTTCCTGCATAACATTTTCTATTCCCTTTTATTGTTGACTTTTATATCGCAAAATATTTGTGATTTTATATCAATCTGTTGATGGATGGAAATGATTCTGATGTTGGAGGGAAAGATGTCTTTTAATTGACACTTGGCTTTTTACTACATCAAAATCATTTTACATACTGCCTTATTCCTACATCTAGGCAATGCTGTTAATGTAATTTTATCATACTAATAATTAGTGTTTTAGTATTAAGAGTAATTCAACATGTTATAGCTGTGTCTAAAAAGTGGTATAACGTTATGTGTATATATGTAAGAGAGAGTCTTTGAGGAGCCTAGTGTCTAATCTAAGCTAATACTCAGTTAAGGGTGAGTGCTTTGTGTCTTTGGGATGATTTTATCCGTAGGTAGATGGAGTGCACTGTTCATAGATATCCTTGTCTGTCATAAACATCTAGACTGGACTGAATGTGTAAAGTAAGCTAAATTTAGAGGGAGATAAATTCAATTTGTATTTAAACCAACAGGATTATGCTATAAAATGGGTACAGTATATATATGCGCCATATGTACTAGAAATCCACTGATGGGAGAGCAATGAATTTAATTAAACATACAGAAACTAAAATCTTACTATGAGTAGAACATGGATTTGAACTGCCATTTAGAGAGGAAAACAGAAGGAGCAAGGTATGAAAATATATGTGCCTTTGTGTTTATGCATGTCTGTTTGTATGTGTCTCTTCTGTATGCGTGTTGCAATGACTGCATCAAAATCTGAGATCATCCTAATGTGACAAAATTCTTCCTAGTCTGATAACAGCTGTATTGGTCCTTATCTATTTTTGGACCTGGGATGTTGGATAATTATTAGAATACAGATGCTATAGTGTTTTTCTTGATATTTTATTCCTGCTTGAAATTACTTTAGTCTTAATCTTGAACACTACAGATAAAAGTCATTTATTGCAGGATCATGACAAATTAAAATCTATTCAGTAGTTATAAGTGTAGTCTAGTAAAATCATGTTTTCATGAACATCGTCAATATTTACTTGCCTTATATATAAAACTCTACATACATTTGTGAATATTTTGATTTAATCTCTAATTCAAACCTTGATTTACAGCTCACTCATCTGAAACTTGGTATTTGCTTCCTCCAAACATACGTAATAATGAGCAACTGGCTGTATCTAGAAGGATTTTCTAAAGCTTTTCACAGGACTTTAAACTATGGACTTTGAGAAATATTTTTTGAGGAGGATGCTCCCTTGGTTATTTGAACTATTATCACTCTAAGTTATAAGATGTATCAGTTCCTACAATATCTCAAACTGTATTTTACTGCTTAAATGGGTGAGGTTTTTTCCTTTGGTAATTGTATGTGTAGGAGGCTCTATTAACAAAAGTTCATATTACTATAGCATAGCATAAAAGCTGTAATTGCCAACTGAACATTACTTTACATGAAAAATATTCTGAAGTGCTTTTGTTGATATGAAAATTCATTCCAGATATCTTGAAAAATGCATGTAATTTTTTTTTGTACTCTGTGGTTGTCTTCCAAAAATAAGGTCAGCTCTTTCTTTCTCCAAAAGAATTGATCTTTTGATGGTGTTGTGTATGCTTTTTTTTTAATGATTTTGAAAGCTTCTGCTTCTCAGAGCCCTTCATATTTTCATCAGACTTAGGTACTGGATTTTTATTGACATGCTTGTTTCATTTAGGTCCTTACTGTTCACTGATTGGAGAAAAGCACCAAGTATGTAATGTTCCAGGGATTATATGTTCTTAAAAATATATGAATAAGAAAATTATTCTATTACACTATTAGAAAAGACTTATAAACACCATAGAGGCAAGCCTATTTCCTTTTGTAAAAGTATTTATGTCAGTCAGCACCATATTGCTGCCCATCAACCATATTACCTCGACAAGAAAAAAAAAACCAACCAACCAACCAGAAATCGAATCGAACTTCTTTATTCTACCAGAGAATGTCACATAATTTCAGGACCCTAATTAGTTTTTTTTTTAATAGACAGAACTTTTAAATAGCAATTAATAAATTTAAATATTTGGTATTCTGTTTAAGTATTTTGTACTCCCATTGATTTTTAGGAGGGAAGGGAGTGGGTGTTATAGCTTTGTTCTTGAGGTCAGACATCTATAGGAAATGTGTTCACTTTCCATCTTAATGAAACTGAAGATGAAGTGATGACAGTTTAACCTATTTACTGAACTATTTGTGAGGTAAAAGAGAAAATTTATAGGAGGTTGTTTCCCCAAATACTATTTTGAGGAAGTTCTCTAATAGCAAAATGCAAAAAATTTTTCTTGATCTCTTTCTAAACGCTTTTAAAGTTACTTGTTAATGTTATGATTAAATCACGTTGCTTTTGAGTTTTGATTGTTTAAACAGTAGTTGTATGTCATCATTTTAAAAACATAATGACCTCAAACTATAGACAGAAGCACTCATAGATCTAGAGCCTTTATTTTCCGGTAACATCCTAATACATAAATAATCTGTGCTTAATTTCACTTTCATTTTTCATTTTCTCTCTGAATGTTTTTCATCTAAAAATCACTCATTCCTAAAACCAGAGAAAGACAAACTTTCTGGCTTTTGCATTTGGTTTTTTGGCAAATTTACCATTGTTTGTAGTGGACTCTATGGTGTTTTTATCAACAACTCTTTAAGAAAAATAGATATAATTCTTCTTTTCTGTCTTACGTATAACAGTATAACAGTAATTCCTAATTCCTCATCTTTCTTTATATAATTTATATTTTGGAAAATCATCATAGAATCCTTAGCTTATATCCAACAAAATGGTTTATATTCAATGGATTATTTGCTTTGTAAGATAACTCATAAACTCTTCTATGCCTTTAAAAGTTTGGGTTTTCCCTTTTTTTTACATCTTTCTAATTTCCTAGGTTTCTCTCTCACATGAGAAAAAACAATTTCTTCAGAGTCATAACTGTGAATTAAACCTGGATTCATTTAAGTCACTTTTGTGACCAAAGCACAACAGGGTATAAACTTGAAGATTCCACACAGCTCTGAGAACTTGTACAGTTCATACATCTTACAGAATTTAAAATTTGAACAGCTTCAATATCGGAATTCTAGTGATCACTTTAAGCAAAATAAATTGGGATATATGTGAGCGTGAACATGCATGAATCTCCATATGCCACACCTAGACGATGCATTATCAATATGTTATTAATATGTATGAATAGTTTAGCAATGAGTTTCTTCTGCTAGGGTTAGTAAGGCTTCTTGTGAACACCTGATAAAAAAAAAATTACAGGAATGATAATAATACAGGACCCCAAGTTCTTACACGGGTTTTTTAAGATTTCAGCAAGTCACATGCATAGGTGCATGCGCATAGCAATCATCACATCTGCTAATACGTTTCAAGAACTAGACCATTTATTCTATCTTTCTGCTTTTATTAGATGCTTGACTCATGTAAAGTATAATGAAGTTTCAGAAAACATTAATTGTTAGAATTTCAGGTGGAGGGAAACTTTAAAAGGAAAGGTTTCCTTCTCTCTGAAAGAAGAATGCATCTTCAATGAAGCTAAATGCATCCAATCAGTAATCTTGAAATCTAAAATCAAATATAAGGATTCTGTAACAGAGGATTGCCATAAAAATTGCTATTTTAATTTTAGAGTACAGAAAGGTTAAGTTTTACTTCCTGATTGTCTAAGTATTCTTTGCAAACCAATCCAAAACTATTTCATCTGGATGAAAACAAATGCAGAACATCAGTGCTTCAGCATTGGTACTAGCCCTTGTTTTCCTTTCAGTTTCGGAAGTTTATAAGATCACTGAACTTTTCTTTGAGAGAGAAAGATCTTTCTCGCTGTGATGAGTATGTGAACATGCTCTATATTAAGACGAATTAATTCTGTCTCAAGAAACAAAAAACAGGACAGGAGGGAGATAAGGACCTCAGGCGAAAAATGTCTTGTTGAGATTTCTGTGACACTTGGCACACATGTGCGATGTTCTTATTTGTTGCATATAAAGTTGTGTTTGTTTTGTCATTTATGTAACAGAGGTTTTCTGTACCTGTTTAAAGGCATTGTGAAATACTGCTAATGCGTTTGAATAAACCACATTTTTGTTGTCAGACTTGTATTTGTTGAGGTTTTATGCAAACATAGAGAGGAAATAATATATGCAAGGAAGAATTTATCTGATTTTCATGTTCTGTGTTATTGATTATTTTTTACATTGCTTGGGCATGGTGTTAAAGTGCAGTTCAATTTTAGCAAGATCAGGTTTAAACTGAAGCAGTTGGTGGTGCAGTTACAGGAAGTCCCACTATACAGGCCATTTGACCATGGGTTGGAAAAATAAATGTATGGGATGTTAGGGTTAGTAGACTGTTGTAGTGTGGTTTGTCAAATAAAAAGCTAATGTAAGTAAGATGATGAGAGAGCTTGTAGTGCAGCCTTTCATTTAGTTAAGGTTTTAGCTTTGGCTCCTCTGTCAGGTTTTCCCTTTCAGTGTCAAAGAAATTGGCATGGTACACTGGAAAAATATAAGGAGATTTGATTAGTGGATGCATTGGGATTACCCTGTGCTGGTAATCCATTGTGCAATTTAGGTTTTTGAATACTCCTTAAGATTCATGTAAAAGCCCAATGAAATGTATATAGAGTCATACAAATGCCAGACAGTCCTTTCTGAAAGGTACGGGTTCTCCATCTTGGAGAAAAAGCTGGTCGTCTGTTGTTTTGAAGTTTCACAACTACATGTAAAATGTTCTTGATGAAATTTGTGTGAGGTGGTTGCCAAGGATATTTGCCAAAAGTAAAGTTTTAGGTAGTTAAAGGAGATGGAAGGAAAAACAAATTATTAAAGTAACTTGCAGGCTGTTTGGCTTTTAGGCCTAACTTACTGGATTTCAAAACAAGTCTCTCTTTACTTACTTTCAGATTGCGTGATAGATGCTTAGGGCTTCATCTTTCCATGTCCTATGGAACTGAAGAGAAAGTGTATTTTACATATTGTCCTATCTGTTTTCACATTAAAAATCTAGCAATATAGACAGGCATATTTTTGTGCAATTGCATTCTGCCTCTGATAAGAAAAAGTTAAAACATAGATGCACAAATTGAATTTTAATTCTGATATGAGGAAAGAAACCACATTTTACTTGTTGAAAAGTAGAGCACATACAAACACTGAGTAATTTACTTGTGTTCCTTAGAAGAAGTAAACATGAAATTATTGTAGCAATGTCATCAGCAGATGTTTAGATAGTGGATTTTGTATTTTACAAGCACATAACAAATTTCTTTTGTGGATTTCAGTATTATATTGCATAAATGAAAATATTTTTTCTGGGATTTGAATGTAGTGGGACGATGACCATGTACTGCACGCTTGGTCAATTTCTGTGACAGTATTATTCTTTTCTTCTACATGTTTTATCTGTTCCTATGCAAATGAAAACACATGATACATAAACCTAACTCTGATTTGAATTGTAAGTAATTAAAAATGCAGAACAATTTTATATTGGCTGTTTCCATAAAAAAAAAACAAACAACAAGCCACCAAAACCCAAGAAAACTACCTTTTTTGGTTTTTGATGTAAGCAAATCCAGAAAAAAAAACAAATGAACTGATTATTTGGTAATTTGGCTTTGCCAGCTATTTAAAAAATGGGAATGATGTTTTAAGTACATATTTTGAGAAACGTATGCCAAAGTATGTATATAGATGTCTGAACTTTTGTTCAAAAAAGAGTGAACGCAACTGTTAAACAACTGAAAATTATAAAAAAATTCTGACAGTTTACTTTAGATGCTAATGGATCCTAAAAGCTTTTAAAATGTCAGAAATTTCACCAACTTTAGTGATTCATAGGCTTATTTTTGTTATGCAGTTTGGTCATATTACTGGCAGTTTTCTTTTGTGTGACTCTTATAAATTATTGTACTCTGTTAGTGAGTGAAAAGCTATTAGAGTTGTGTGAAGGAATACGACAACATCACTTCAAAAGATTAAAGCAATTCCCAGCTGTACATGTATACAATTTCTCCATGCTTTTTTAATTTATTTTTTCTCTTGATTTAAGCATTGAGGAAAATGTGCTACTGTTTTCATGCACTGATCAACTCTATGTGAAATATGCATTTGCACAATTGTATTTTTTCATGAACAGTGATTTCCATTTACTGTATCCTGGTTTATACAGACAAAAATGTAGTGCATTTGGTCCATAGTGTGACATAAAGTAAACTTTCATTGCACTTTCTAAAATAACAGATTGTAGCATACCCTTTAGTCACTTAGTGTCAGCTCTAATGAAATTCCTATTTAGCATCGACTGTTTTCCTTTCAAATGTTTTGACAGTAGTCATCCCTGTTAAGTGCTTTCTGTATTAGGCTCTGGTAGCTTGGACGAAACCTGATCTGTGTTTTGTTTCAGTGTGTTGTCTGCTGACCTAGAGAACACTTGCATTAGCTGCATTGATCAATCCACATCACATCTCATCATTTAGGAGACAATTAATACTGCAGTGTAAAGACTCCCCAGAGCATTTTCTTAGAGCTGGATTGCTTTACACGGAAACCACAGGAGTTGTTTGCAAAAGAGGGAGGAAGCCAAGTAGGAAGAACAAGCATTAAGAAAGCTTTGACCAGGAACCAAGTTTTCATTTTCTGTGGTGACTTCCACTTATGTCATTTAAACTCCCTTTTGTGATGGAGTGTCTGGAGTATAGGGAAATCAGCTATATTTTGAACCTAATTTGTTGAAAAGACTATAACAAAAAAAGTTTGTTTCTCTTTCTATCAGCTTTGCTTTAGATTTTCTTTCACAAAGTTAAATTTCAGTGTTGCCTGATAGTATTTCTTAGGAAAAGAAAACTTTCAAAGTGTTTAAGTATATATGAATACATTAATGAGAAGTCAGGGGTAGGGGTCTTAGTCTGCTCTTCCATCTTTAGGTAATGAAATGTTTAATCTTTAGACATCATCCACAGAAGTTAAAAAACAACTTTTTCCTGCAGATGACTAAGCTTGCTGTTACAGATTATTCTGTAGTGTTGTAAGGAGCATATCTTAAAATTTATAACAGTAAATTTTACTAAAGTCATACAATTCCTAGGAAGGGAATTTTACCTCCTGGGTAAAAGGTATTGCCTCTGATTCTGTGCAGATTGTGCAATTGTAATGAGACCAACTAATGTGTTGTGAACTGAGAAATCACTGCAAACTTCATATTTAACACATCATTACATTGAAATTTCATTTACATAGGAAGACTGAATGATTTTTTTCGTCACAAAAGGTTCATGTGTGATCATGTTGGTAATATTTACTAGTAATATGTCAATGACAAAATTACTTTTAATTTTGTGGTAATGCTCTGGCTTAAATTCTTTATTTTTCTTCTGCTTCTTTAATCTTGAAGCAAAATGTGCACTGTGTTAAATAGAAATATTTATCTGGCAAATCTCTGCATGGCAGTATTATGTTTTCAGGATTGCACTAATATCGTGATGAAGGTAAAAACCTAGTGATGAAAAAATCCTTAGATTATGTTAAAAATGTACAGAATGTGTGGAAGGAAGTACTACATGAAGGTTTAAATCAATTTTATTTGTACATCTAGGTTGTCTTGATATTTCTGCAGAATGAATGTGGAAACTACAATACTTTAAGTTTTATTTTTCTAACTCCTGTTAGATCTTGGTTTTGATCTGGAAAATATTTAAGTGGTTTGATATATGGGCTGCAGAATGTGGTATGTTTCATTGCAGTCATACTTGTATCCTTAAGATCAATGTTGGGGTTTTTATGTACTTTGTCTATTGAGGGTATATCCTGCTGTAACCTAATCTGTAAAAAAATGCTGTTTGCTATACGATAAAGCCATGCAACATCCTCTAACAACAACCTAGTCACAGAAAACAGTCTTTTTTCCACAATTCTGTATCCATGTTTGGCCATCTTGTAGTTGTTTGTTACTTAAGAAATCAAAGATATAAAGACCGGAGTGTGCTTTGAAGCACAAACAGTGCAGTTTCAGGTGTTATGTGCCAATCTAGGCTTTGACTAAGCCTTTCTAGAGAATTAAAACTAAGTCTGTGGTGGTAAAGCATCCCTCCTCTGCTTCATTATCACCAAAGGCCTAGTATTCTTACACATAGAATAAATTAGGTATTTAATCTATCAGACCTATTTGAAAAGCGTGTGGTGTTTTCCCGTGACTTTGGAACATGGATGGTTAGAATGTAGTCACATGGAGTGTAGATAGCCTGCATGAACAGTATTCAACATAACTCTAAACAGAACTAATTTCTGGGGTATTTGGAACAAGTGTTTGTAATTTCCATCTATGAAATTGAAGTCTGTGTACTCAGTAAATAATTACAGTTATCACAGGGATGCTGTAAGATAGGAGGGTTATAAAAGGTAAAGTGGAATCTCAAGAATGAGATCAGGTGGTCTTGAAAGGTCTTGCTATAACAAGTTTGAAGAAATTATTTAATAACATCTACACTAAATTAATGCATTGGCAGTTCAAGTGTTCATTACCAAAACTTCTTTCAAGTGTCTCTGACATTGGCTATTATATTCAATCTTGGGTTACCTAAAAGTTTCACGATATTTTAGAATAATCTAGAGCTATGGCAAAATAATTTATGAGATCTGTATTGTGCACATACTCATCGTATTAGCTTGTTATCAACACAACCTAGTATTGGTGGTTTCATTGTTCTTTTCCGTTTTATTTTGGTTTGTTGTTTGGCTTCTTTTTTCTAACAGATTATCTGGATTGGCTTGGAAAGTTACGAATTTGTATTTGATCTACCCAAATAGGTGGTTTTCATATCTTCAAGTCATCAGTATGTTATCTTTTGGAAATCTCTCCTTTTATTTGTATGTTTATGCACGTATTGGTAATTGCACGTATTGGTTTTGCAAGGTTGATTTGAGTGCTATCTTTATGCCATAATTGAAGCATTTTGTGGGATCTTGAAGTATCCATTTTATTCACATCAACTTTTGTTATTTGCAGGTACTACGGAGCGGGTGTGTCTGATCCAGGGAACAGTTGAAGCACTAAATGCAGTTCATGGCTTCATTGCAGAGAAGATTCGAGAAATGCCTCAGAATGTGGCCAAGACAGAGCCTGTCAGCATTCTACAGCCTCAGACCACTGTTAATCCAGACCGCATCAAACAAGTGAGTTTTTGGTTGGGAATAGAGTCACAGCAGCTCCTTAGAAGTCTTTAAACTTAAAGGCTGCACAGGCTCAACATAACATGTTCTTTAGGAAAATAGGATTTTTAGCCTTTAGTAATTTGCTGGTCCTCTTTTTCCTTATAACTATGTGCTCCATGTTGCTCAGCAGTTCTTTTAGACAGTTTTATAAGTTTCAGTGCCACAACCTTATGTGTTCCTCTCTTAAACTTTTCTTTAGTGCATGAGAAACACTTCTAGGTTTAGCTAAAGCTTGCTGAATTTTAGCCTTAAACAATAAACCTCTTTGTAAATTTTTAGTGTTACTAAAAATTATAGATTAACTGAATGCTTTCTACTTTTGTGTATATAAAATAAAAACGATACTGTTTTTATACCCTACATTAGATATTTTAAAATCTTACCTGTAAGAATTGAAAATATAATTTACTTGGGATGTTTTCTACAATTTCATTTTATGCTATTTTTGGCATCTTTTTGCCAGTTTTACACCAACATCTTTCAATGCCTATGGATAATTCAAAATAATTTTGTGTGGTGTTATTGGTCTAATGTTATTTAGTTACTTGCATTTTCCTGAAAAAAATCTTAATTTTTAAAGAAATTGTCCTGTAAGGAGGATGTGAAATATGTGTCATACAGGAAGCAAAATTATTTTCCATTGTACTGAATAAGAAAAAAAAAATTATTAGTAAACATTAGTGAAGCTGTCTTGTATCTCTATCCTATATAGGATAGATTTTAGTTTCTCACCTGTCCTATAAGGGAAAAGATTCTTTTGTCCTTCTACACTAGCAAGAGTTAGTGTCCTATAAAGTAATTTGGTAACTGCATACAATTACTTTACTTTGTATATACTGACCTATACAGAATGCCTATATGAATATGTGTTTGAACAGGATGAGTTTGGAATGATCAGACTGCTTTAGATGGATGAAACTGTGCATAAGATATTGTATATGATTTCTAATATTTACTGTTATATAATTTTTTTTCTGTATATGCAATGCTTTTACATAAAAAAATACTCTAATTCATAATGCAAAAAAGAAAAGCCCCAAATTGATAGGATTAGACATGAAATATGTACTTTAAGTGGCTTTTCTACTTGTAAAATTTTAGATTTATGTCAGTATTATTAACCCAATAAGAAATTAGTGTTCCTTATTACAAAAAGTGATTTACCCTTTGCAATGAAATGAAGCTAATTTTTAGGTAAGTCAGTAAGCTCCTGAAAAAATAAATTACAGAGCTGTTTATTGACCTGCTTAAATACTTCCTGTTTTATAAATGAAGTTTGATACAGCCTGTCCACAGTACTTGTCCAGAAAACTTACTTGTAAAGTTTTTGAGGTGGTGGGGTTTTTTTCCAATTTGTTGTTAGTTTTTTGTTTGGGGATATTTTACTTTTTTTTGTTTCGAGGGGGGTGGGGAGAAGGGGTGTTATTTAGTTTGGTTTGGGGTTTGTTGTTTGATGTTTTTTTAAATGCAATTCCATGTTTGGAATGTTAAATTCTGGGCAGATGGATTAATGAACAGACCCACTGCCAGTGAAATTAAGACACAGCCTAAATACACTAAATGCATTGTATAACTTGCAAGACTGTTATTTACTGAATGGCTCTACATCTTAAAATTTCAATATATTACCCATATATATGTAGGTGCATAATAATATGACTGCAAATATTTGGAGATATGCATACGCATATGATGAACAGTTTTAACTGCAATTAATTGTTTTCTTCTACATACATTAACTCAATAAATCTAAAATCCATTATTTTCATCAAGAAATTATTAGTTTAGTTCTTCAAGCTTGCAGTGAAGTAATGTGTCCTCCAATGACAGAATATCCTGTAACTTAATGAAAGATAAAATACCTTTATTTTAGAAAATAAAGGATAATATTTTGTAGCAGGTAATAATGATGTAAAACTCCAGCGTTGCTATTTTTTTTTTAATGGCAGACAGGTCACAATTTATATTAAAATTATCAGGATAAATTATAATACAAGTAATCTTGAACTTGGCAAAAAATAAACCTTATGGATTACAATTTCTTCTTTTACACAGACTTTTATAGAGTACTATCCAAGAACTTTGACTCTGAATGTATTATGTTGCAGATGGAAGAAAGTAGACATGATTTGAGATTGAGATTGATTTTAAATAATAAATTTTACTTTCATTAGGAACTTTGAAGATATGTCTGTTTTCTAGCTGTTTCTACCAAAAAAGCAAAGATACTTTTCTCCCTGTGAATGAAGATACCTGCAGTTGAAGCCATGCATGCCACCTTTGTCTGTATGGGTGTGCAGCTGTCATTTCTCTATTGTGGTTTCTTTGTCCTGGGCTGCTTTACTGACACTTGTCCCAGAGAAGTGAGCTAAGAAAGGACATATCTTCTTGCTACAGTTTCAATAAAATATGACTGTAGGCAAACCCTTTGCTGACTGCTTGAGTTTCATCATTTTCTGTCTTCAGGAAAGGCATGGTTATGCATGGAGGCTGAGTCTGGCCTGGATTTCTCCTTACTAATAGAAGTCACTATTCAAACATTCTGGTCTCTCTAACTTAAGCTTTTTTCAGCTTCAGAAGATTTTCAAAGAAGTATGTCTGGTTCCTTTTGAGCCTTCTCAACTGCATTTTTCCACATTGAATCCTGTGGACTTATTAGTATATAGCAGGTAGTTCTCTCCTCCAAGCAGGTCTGATAAATACTTGACAGATATTTGCATCTTTTATTTCTATGTAACATAAGCAATCTCTTCATAGATGGCAGCTATCTGCTGTTTCTAGGTATCATTTGGCTATAGCCAACTGACCTCTGTGCCTGTTTACTTCCTAGAAACTGCTATGAACACCTAACCTCCCTTTTCTCTCTTTATTAATTGAAGTGTCACACCAGCTTTTTCATACCATATCGTAACCCAGGGGAACAGAATAGTCTTCAAAAAGTGATCAGGAGCCTCAGCTGTTTCAGCTATGTAATTAGCATACAAAAGTTTAAATTAATAGAAGTTCCTGTGAACAATGGAATAGGCTCCACAATGTGGTCTTACCACATTATGTTCTTCAGAAAGTATTTCAGGTGACTTGCTGAATTTTCCTTCCAGCTTTCAGTTGTTTTACAGGTAGCTGGTGATGTAGCATCCTGTCCAGGAAACACATGGAATCAGAGACAGCAATTAGAGAATTGTACATTATATAGAAGGAAAGATGTGTGCAGTGTGATAGCTAACTCTGCTGTAAACAGGAGTTCGCAGTATTTGGCCTTCTAAGGTCCCTTCCAGCCCAAATCATTCTTCGATTTTATGAAATGCTTCCCTACCAAAACATGGACAAGGTTTTAGAAATCTTCTTTCAAAATCTAGAGTAAAACTTTCATATATAGAATTCATAATTAATGTTTTTATTGAAGCCACTTTCATTTCAGCTTTTTTCAGTAGATAATCTCTCATGAGTCTTCTAGTGCAAATTACTACTTTTACTTCAGAAATGGTGACAAACAAAAACGAAAAGTTCAAGGCCAGGCTGGATGGAGCTTTGACCAGCCTGTTCCTGTGGGAAGTGTACTTGCCTGTAGCATGGGGGTTGAAACAAGATCATCTCTAAGACCCCTTCCAAACCAAACCATTCTATGATTATATGATAATTTTTAAATGAAGTTTTACTTCTAAGTGCTTAAATATAACTTGACATTAGGAATTCAGATCTGAAAACCTTGAGTTCTTCAGACTATAAAGATGATAGACATCATTGAATGTTTTAGGTTGGAAGGGACCTAGTTTTAACCCCTTTGCCATGGACAGAGGCACCCTTCACTAGACCAGGTTGCCCAAAGCCCCATCCAGTCTGGCCTTGGACACTTCCATATAGGGGGCACCCACGGTGTCTCTGGGCAATCTGTTCCAGTGTCTCACCATGCTCAGAGTAAAGAATTTCTTCCTAATATCTAATCTAAATCTACCTCTTTCAGTCTAAAACTTACCCCAATCCTATCACTGTGCTCCCTGATAAAGAGCCTGTCCCCATCTTTCCTGTAGGCCCCCTTTCAGGTACTGGAAGGCTGCTATAAGGTCTCCTCGGAGCCTTCTCTTCAAGCGGAACAACCCCAACTCTCTCCGCCTGTCCTCATAAGAGAGGTGTTCCAGCCCTCTGATCATCTTCATGGCCCTCCTTTGGACCTGCTTGAACAGGTCCATATCTGTCTTGTACTGAAGACCCCAGAGCTGGACGCTGCTCTCCAGGTGGAGTCTCATTGGAGCAGAGTAGAGGGGAAGAATCACCTCTCAACCTGCTGGTCACACTTCTTTTGATGCAGCCCAGGATACCACTGGATTTCTGGGCTCTGAGTGCAGATTTCCAGCTCATGTTCCGTTTTTCATCCACCAATACCCCCAAGTCCTTCCTTCCTTCCTTAAGAAATGACTTGAGAGATAATCTTTCTTTTATATCATACTGAGTACATGTTTCTCCTTTTTCAAAGACAAGTCCCAAGAGCTCATAAATGACTATAAATTTCTTTCATTAAGCATCTATATATAAGTGTTCCATCTGTATATACTAGCTTTCATAGTACTTTGTCTTGCCCTATGTTCTGTGTATTCTTCTTCACAAAAGCAAAACCGAATGCAAAGAGGATGAAATATCCTCAGAATGTATTTTATTTGTTCTTTACAGAACTGAAAAGTTATCAAGTATAATTAGATACCTGAGGTCATCAAAATTAGGATTTTCATAATGTGGATTGTAAATAAATTACTATTCCTTAATTATTTCTTTTTCAAATTGTATTTTTGAAATGTGTTTTGTGTTTATATAGTCATTGCTGTATGATTGAGAATCATTTCCCAAAGTTGCAGATGAAAGGAGTTCACAGCAGATGAAAGGAAGACTTGATATGTTTAGTAAAGCAAGTGGTCTGTGTAGAAAGTCTTATCCTTGATACTGTTAAAAGTATCAATCTTTTATGTTATTCAATGAATTGGGGCCTTGCAGTGCTCTCTGTTTCTCATTATAGTGTCAGAAGGTATTGAAATATTTAATACAGTTCAAAAAATATATCACCTTTTCTTAAAGTGCATTAAAATATTGGCTTAAGAAAGTCAGTTTTGTCATCACATGAAATGCATTGATTTAAAAGCACCAAAATTAATATATGCAAGTCTGAAACTTAGAATTAGCTTAGTATGAATTGTAATTTAATGTAATATCATTACCAAGATTTCCTTTGTTTGTCAAGTCGTGTAGTGAAAAACTAGAAATTTGTAAGCTCTAAATTCAGTTTCATCTTCACATGTAAATTATATCTTTATATGCTTTTACTTCTCTAACCCTGTTTTCGAATGGTATTTCATTTTCTGCCTTTTCTTCCTACTCTTCTGTATATAAACATACTAAGATACTGAGAATTAACTGTCTCAGTACAATATTTATTACTTAGGGTGTAAAAATTCACTTTTTTAGTGTGCGTGTTTATATAATTGTGTGACTACTGTCATTTGTGTATTTAGTCAATTCATGAAGTCTTTGAAAGTGGGCTCAGAGACCTTTTGGAACATTGTGCACACAGAGTTATATGTACTGCTGTGATACAGCTGTATCTTCAGTCTCTTACTCAAAAATATGAAGCATGGAATTATTATGCTTTGACCATTTTTCTGCTCCCTTTACTATGTTGTGTAGCCTGAGAGCAGTCTCCCATAATATAACCAGTTGTGAGCAACACAAGGAAGAAGTGTTTTAATAGAATTTCAGGAAATACTACAACACAAATATGGCTCAAAAGAAATGTTATTTCTAAACCTAAGGTCCATTATTCTTCCATTCATTGTCTCATAATGAGTAGGAAAGGAAATAGTATTTGAGAAACCAAAGACAACAACATTCACCATGGCTTGGGCTATGCTAGTCAAGATACAGCTGAGAAAAGCCACATGAGTCTTAGGAGTGGTGTGTGGTAGAAATTTTGACTGGCTTTTTATCATTAATCTTGCCAGCAGTCAACAGGAAAGCTTCAGTTATAGTATTCATGATTCAGTCTCAAAAATTGAAACTGTGTAATGTTAATTCATCTTATGATTTCTAATCACTTTATACATATCATTTCCAGAAGCCTAATAACTACTAAATTCAAGTGCTTGCCTAATGCAAAACACTTGCCAAATTTTTAAAAATATATTCTATGCTGCTTAATAAATCAGAATTTTTGAGCTCTGTCCAACTTTCTTTAAGAAGTAATTTTGCTAAAAAGTTCTTGCAAAGCAGTTGAGGGTGTATCAATAAATTACCAGTCAATGGAAATTCAACACAAAATCCAAATCCTTGTGTTTCTTTTTTATTATTTTCGAGAAATTTATGTTACTTCAAAATCAAATAAAGAAATAGGTGTAATAAATGGGTCTTCAGAGTTATACAGAAGCATGAAAAGGCAGGGATATTTAGCAAATGCTGAATATAGGGGTTTTCAGTATATAAATATACTTTTTAATATGTATATATGTATATATATAAAAAAGATAAAGCCAGTCCCATCAGCAAAGTAAGAGAGATTAAGCCTCAAGCACAAACAAGCTGATATACAAAGAAAAAAGACCAAAATCACAAAACAAAATGCGTTGTTGCTATTTTCAGTATTTTGTCATTGGCATGTATATTTGGGGAAAAAATGGATATGCTCGTATTCTTGGTTGTTAATACAGTTGTTTTGCTTTTAAATGTTTTTATCTTTTTTCCCCACTGTATTTTGAACAAGCTTTTGCTAAAATGGAGTAGCGAAATGCTTCTGCTTAATAGGTGTCATAGTTCAACAGTCACCAGAATATTTTTATTACAGCTATACATTTCTCTGCTATAGGAAGGTTTATATTAATTGAAAACTGAGATGCTTCTAGTTTCTTCAATGATTTGTGGTATCAGTGATTAGGTCATTATTTAGTTCTGAAGTATTCTATGTATTTTCTTATAAATCCAGTATTTATATTTAGTACCACCTGTGAAGAACAAACTATTTTTCCCTTTACTAAGTAGTCTAGTATACTAAAACAATACAGTATGTATGCCCTAGTTAGCAGTGGTGCTGATCACACAAACCATCAGATGTCTGAAACATTTTAATTTTGCTGTAGAAAATTTTTTTGTTGGTTGGGTGTTTTTTGTTTGTTTGGAATGAGAGTTTAATATGCAGCTATAATAAAGAAAACCTATTGAGATAATTTACATTCTGGTTTGAGGTTTTGTTTGGTTTGTGTTTTGTTTTCTTTTTTCCCCCCTCATGAATTTCTTTTAAATAATGAAAAACAGTTCATTGCAATTTCGGACTTCAGTAAGAGAGATACTTCATCATCCCACTACAATCAGAAGTATATTTCTATAATTGAATAGGGTTGGCCCTGTACTGTTGTAGAATTTCTTTTTCTAAATAATTCTAGCCCCTTATGAACCAACACATGTTCTGTACAGAGAGAAATGGGAGAACCTCTCTAATTGTCTTCCTTTTTCACAAGGTAGAGCATCTGCTGACAACATTTTGACAAGCTACATGGCCTTTTTTATAATACCCTCTACATAGTAGTATTTTTCAGTTATGTCTCTTGAAAGGGCCCTAGTTCATGCTTCTGCTGTATATATTATATTTTTGGGTTTTATTGTTTCATAACATGAGTTACAAGTTGGAAACACAACATAAAATATTTTCTTCCTGTGTTGGCTGTTTGTTTATGTAAAAAATATGGAAAGAAATAATATTCATATTGCTTAACATACAGCTAAAATATTTGTGTGTGCATATGTACAAGCCCATATTTTGCTAATACACAACTTTATGCATTCACAGTGTCCCAGCTTTCTCATATGCATTAAGAGTTTTAGTGCAAAAGTATGTATACCTATTTTATGAGGGACTGTCAATGATTGTAAGTAACAGAACTGCTGAAAGTGTGAAGTTTTGCTCATTTATTTCTAGATTTGGTTAGTAATTATATGATCATATGATAATTGCATTGTATAGCATTTTGATATTTACTAAAGTAAAAGTAGTATAATTTTGGCTAATTTATAATATTTATATATATTCCAGAAATGTCAAAAAACATTCTTTCAATAAGTATTGTATGTTATGTCTTGAAAATTTGAACTTTACATTTTCATTACATTTACAAAAAGAAGAGTTATTCTGTCAGGATCTAATACTTTTAAAAAGAGAAATGTATATATAAAAATATTAAACAGAGCAGTGCTTTTTTTATATGTTCAAGAATTAATGTTAAGCGCATGTATATTATTTAGAGAACATGATCAATAAATATGACTCTTAATTCTTTTTTGTGTTTATTTTGAACACAGGCCTGATGATACATTATTAACTTTTGCTCAACTAAATGAACCTTTTTAACGCTAATCATAAATATATTATAGTAATTTGTTGAGAAGGTATTAGTTGCATGTTCATCCATCATGAGATTGATGTTTACATTTTGTCACCTTTCTTTTGATTAAAAAGATAAATGGATATTTTAGCAGTTAGTATTTTGCTAAAAAAGTAGCTTCAGTGTAATTGTTGTAAGGTACGGAACACAGTTTGCTGGCTACAGTCCGTGCGATAGAATGGTGCGTTATAAGGTGCCACAGTAAATGTCTCTAACTTCTTTCAGACATTGGCCCTGTTTGTTTGTAGACTGATAACTGTTTCTAGTGTGCTCATTGAACTTGCTGGAATTTGTGTTTACTATAGTCTTCATTTTCCCCAAGAGGAGGAGAGAGGAAAGAATATATTCCTCATGTGGTCAGCATATTTTTGAGTATTTATGTGAGTTCACCATCTTGATTTCAAGTCATTAATTTGTTTTTACATGCATAAGCATGCATATTTACATGCATTATTTATCTGATTGACTTTAAATTCCATTAAGTTCCAATGAGTAGGAGAAAGATTTTTGTCTTAGGCATTTTTTATTTATTTTAATTTTCTAGTTATGTTACTTTTGGTTTATTTATTTTTTTAACTGTTAAGTCTAAGGCTTGTAAAGGTTGATTTGCTCCTGAACTGCTTTGTTCCCAGACATTGCCATCTTCCCCAACTACCACCAAGTCCTCTCCATCTGATCCCATGACCACCTCCAGAGCCAATCAGGTACAGTATCATCCTACCATCTACACCATACTTTTCACGGGTGACAGCTTGCAAACTGGAGAAAAAGATATGGTGGGTTAAGGATTTATTCGTTCATTCACATATATACACCCATAACCATAGATATCTAACTCTTGTTAGAAATTGGTAAATTGATTGGAAAAGATTTTTCTTTTTTTTTGTTGTGTTTTTTAAATCTGATGAAAGCAAATTATCTTGTAAAGCAATCTTTTAAAATTTTCATTTAATAGCAAGGATACATGCTGGTGTGTTTGTAGACAGACTAACTCTTGAAATATGTATGTTTATGTATATATGCACACACGTATTTACTTCCTGGTTTGTTTATAAATTATAATGGAATTACCCTAAAAACATGTTTAATTAGTTGGATATCAACCTAGAAATGGCAAACAGACTTCTTTGTTTATTTACTTACTTTAAGAATTTTGAAATGTATTTGTGGACAATAACATAGGGGCATTATTTAAATAGTGAATGTAATTAAAAAAAATCTGAAATAAAAATGTATTGATTAAAAATGAAGTAAAATTAAGTCTCTCTAAAAATACACTAAACACATCTAAGTAAGTTTAAGTCTTGTCTAATTTTAAAATGCATAAATTGTGCTTTTAGCAGTATTTTAATTATTCTCTTTATTTCTCTTTTAACTGGAAAGAAAAACCTGTCCAGTTCATGATGTCCACAAATCGTAACACTGTGTATCATTTTGCCTTCTCTTTGAAAATTGTTAGTTTCTTCATACTATGCTTTTTAGAACTGATTCATACTTAATAAATACCTTAGGTTTTTTAATGTACTATTAAACTTGCTATACTTTGTGTTTAAATAATGTAAGTATTCAGAATGTGCTAATAGTCTTTATCACATAATGTTGAGGTTTTTTAAGTTAGCTGAATGTTTCTATCAGATCTTGCACAAATTAGATCAAATACCTGAAAAAGTTTTCTTTACAACAAGCTAATTTTCCCTGGAAATTAACAATGTTACTAATTAGTGATCTTCTGATATCTTGTGACCCACTTAGAATTTGCTGGCTGTATGAAAAAAAAAATTTAACATAGAACAGGACACAGGCATGTTAAAGCTATAAATGACATTTCTGATCAACACTTGACTGTTGAAAGGGACATCTAATATAGAGAGTAATGAAATTTAGAGAAAAGTTGTACATACAGAAGAATTAAGAAAAGTATAAATTGCAGTATCCCTCCCTTCAATTCGAAAGACTTCATCAGCCGACTTGCATTCCAGCAACATTTATTTGGCTTCATCATCACTAAAAGACATCAGTTAGAGGTATTTTATGAACACTTTGTTCAGCCCTTATTCTCTCGGTTTTAGTATTTTGTGGTTTTTAATTAGAAGGTTTTGGAAATGTGGAGACCACAGATATTTTGTAAAATGTACTTAGTACTTTTCTGTTGTCTTCCTACTTTTTTGGGTTTGAGTATACCCCGATGATCGTTATTTAGATAAAAAGGAAGAGGTGCTTTTATTTACAGGAAATACTATTTGAGCATGCTGTTTAATTAGCATTAGAAGTACCTATTTTGCATCTGTTCAGTGAATTTGGAATTATCAAAATTATAGTGTGCATATAAACTTTAAATGACTTTTTAATTGCTAAAAATAACTATTTTTACAGAAAGTTTTTTGGATAATATTTTCCAGTGATACAGCTAAATATCCAAACAAAGGGAAATGTATAGTTTGTGCCCTGTCTATATCCCACATTATATCTCTCAATGCATTTTTTTTAATACCTCACATTCAATTCAGTCTTCATCAAAACAATCAAAACCTCTTATGAATAGAATTAAAATTGTACATATGAAGAAGAGTAACGAGTTCCTTATTGACTTTAGGAACTGCTTTTATCTTTCCTACTGGTTTAGAATTAATTTATCCATCCTGGTATTTCCTAGTACTTTCTAGCCATTCCAGCAGGAAGCACAAAGCACATGATAAGGCAATTAAGGCCTTTCTGTTCATTCTAGTGATAAGTGACGTAGCTGGCAATTGTTCCCAGACTGTAGTACTGATTAGCATTCAGCATCAGTGTATCGACAAGTATCTGCACTGCGGCTGTCACAGGAAAATAGGTTCCAACACAGTAATCTCAAACCTGTCGGTAGTCGTGTAAGTACCCAACAGGAGAGTATTAGGGAACAACAATAAATGTTTGATTTGATATACGGCTATGTAAGATGATTCTCGGTAGAAAATAACCATTCAGGTGTGGGTTTTGTGACAAGATGTTATATTAGGTTAATAGGAAAGAGCTTATTTAACTGAAGTCAGGAAATTTACTGTTTAAGTGTAAGATAAATTCACATATCATCCTGTTTGAGGATAAAAGCATATCAAGCTTAAGATCATTCAATTTTCTATATTTTTCTTGTGACAAGACAGTATTTTACATTAAAGCTTACTAAGGTGATTAAGCAAGGTTTAAGCAATACTTAATACTAGGTTACTGTGGGTGTGAGATTTTTAAACTGGGTTGGAGGACTCCTCATAAGTTACTACAATTAGAGGACTGTTGAATATGTCTGTTGATGAGCACACCTGATGTGATTTTTCCCACTATATGTGCATGTCAGTTGTATGAGTGTAGCTCCTGACAGAGCTTACATGGTGGGCAGAACAGTATCTAGGCACATTTTTTACTGCAAGAGGAAAACAGTACTGCCAACAGAGGTCAAAGGAAGCTGGGCATTTAATCAGACTTGCATTACGCCTTCCTTTTAATGACTTGCTTTGCCTCCATTCAGATGAGATCATAACCCCTTTGTATGACAGCTTTGGCTTTTGCTGAGGGTTTGTTTTTGGTTTTGTTTTTTTTAAATCTAGTATTTATGAAACGACTTGTTTTATGTTTCTCAAGAAGAAGATGGTCTTTAAAATGTTTCATGTAGTGGAAGAAAACAGTTCCTTCAGAACTGCCATGTGTTGGGTTACACTGGATTACCACAGATGCAACAGAAGCCTCTGCATTGGAAATGTTGTGGGTCTTTTTTCTTTAGTTCTTTGTTCCAGGAAGGTGTACATCTGTTGATACTATTGTAACAGTCTTTTTTATTTTTGCAGTAGGGCCTTTGTTCACATTAAAAAGTCATATACTTCCCAAGGAAGAAAGAACCAAAAAGCCAACAGAATTAGGGACATTTCAATGGGGTTTTTTCCCCATCTTGTCTGCCTGTCACTGAAAAGAACTCAATCTTTCTGTACTTTTAGACTGAGAGCTCTTGTGTTGCCCCCTCATGAACTGTCAGCTTTGTTTATAACAGAACACTCATAGACATATAGCTACAGTGGTGAAACTTCTGCTGATGTCCCTTTAGCTGACAGAATATAGCTTTACTTTTATTTATCAGAAGGAGGAAATCAATTTTACTTTTCCATAGTAATCTTTAAGCAAAAGCTTCATCTCAAAAGGGATAACATCACAAACGTTATATGAAACATGTTTGCTTTTCCTCTGTAGTCCCTTGTAAAGGTGCAAGTTGTAATACTTATTTAAACAGTCACCTCAGACAAGTATTTCTATAATTAAATTGTTTACATATCTTCTTTTGTTTACAAGAAATTTTTTTCTTATCTGCCTACTTTACTGATGTTACTGTTATTTTAGACGGAGAAACAAGAGTGATATCAACATAAGCTTTGTATTTCTCCTTTTTTTATTTGATGTACGCCTATAAATGGAGTTGCAAACACTTGTACATTTCCTTCTCTAGTCTTCCTTTTTTCTATGAGATTGATACTGCTGCTGACCTTTGCTACTGGCTATTAGAGAATAAAAGGCCAAGCCACACATTCCCACTTCCAAGGAGTCAGAAGTGATTGGGTAGGAGTCCTTTCCCCTTCCCTTAAAATTTAGATAGGCTTAAGCTCAGTAATGTAATAGGATTTATCATCAAAAAGTTTGTGTCAGTAACTTACTATATAAATCTTCCTTTATTTTTACTTTATTAAATGCATGATTTTTTCCTAGGAAATTAGCATTTTTTTTCCTTTTCGTTGTTGCACCTTCAACTATTAATTTTATCCTTTAGTGTAGTGTAACAAATTTTCTGGAGTTCAGATAGGTATGATTTGTCCATTCTGTCCTCAAAGTTTACAATTTTTTGGAGCTTATCTATATCATCTGGTTGCTGCAATGTCTGTAAAAAGTAATACTTTTCAACCTTTTGACATGATGGGACTGAGCCAATTTCTTGGTACTGCCTGTACCCAGCAGGTACAGCACAAGCACGTGGCTATTACGATCCCAGTCTTTGGAATTTGTACCTTTAGCTTATATTATATCGTTATTTTATGCAAAATCTATAGCTTGCAATGGGATATAATGATACACATATAACTAGATATTGGGGGTTAATTTATATCACTTAATTGTAGTGATTGCTGTAGATGGTCTAACTCCCTCTGAATTTAAAGAACAGTCCTATCCCTGTCTGCAGAATGACGTGTGGAAGTATAATATTTTCATTCCTGATATGTAGAATTTGAAAATAGAGGCTGTAAGGCACATTGACAGCTTTTAAGGGTTAATGAACTCATATATATATATATATTCAATATGTAATTCATTGGGGGAGGTGGAAGAAGGAAGAAATAGGAAAGAAAGCTTGGTTTTAGTCTTCTGTTACCGAGAATAAAAGGAATCTTAAAATATGTCAGATAGCTAACTTAAAATGATAAAGTTTTTATAAATACATTAATTGTGAACTACAAATAGTGAGTTTTAATTATGATTCCAGGGTAGTAGATAGCCATTGTAGGCCATTGAGATGCTATATCTATTTGCCTTTGACAGTTTGATGTATTATTTAAGGTATTCTCTCGATATTTTAATGTAATTTCTTACAGTGTTGTTGAGAAAAATCTGTTTTCTTTTTAGGTCTGTCACAGATTGACTGATGATGGATATATCGCTTGGTCTTTCTAAATCTCAGTACCATATATTTAAAAGCAGTCAATGTAAAGCTACTTAGTATTCTGAGAAAAGGTGCCTTAGAATTAAAAAGCTGCTATTACTTTAATTTGATTGTTCAGAATATTTGCCATTGTAATTCTCTGTGGGGTAAAAATTTGTCCTTTTTTTTAGCCTGCCAGATTAGTCATTGATAAATACAGTCCTTTTATTTATATCCCGATGAGGATATCCAGTTACCAGCACAAAAGTACTATGCTGTTTGAGACTTCATCTAGTAGACAATATTTTCTATGTACCCATCACTAAAGAATTTAGTACACCTGATTCTAAAGTTATAAATACATGAAGACCACAGATGTCATAAATTATCAATACATTAAACAAATATATTCTTCTAATTATGGCATCAAACAATTTTTTTTCATTGACAAGTAGCTGCATTAGGAGGAAATCAGGTTTGGTGTGACTGTGGTGTTCAGAACCTCATAATGATATTTAGGGAAATTGAGTTGGAGTAATAGGCCATGTGTTTTCTGACTTTTATTGGAAGGTCCCCAAACTTATGGTGTGCTTCTGCCACCTACAGAGAAATTTTTTACCTAATTTCTTAGCATATTTTTCGTGAAGGACTTAAAACTTTAGTTTTACTATAGTTACTCAATTTCACAGAGTTCTTCTCTGTTTAGATCTTGCTGTTGCTATTGTAGATTTACCCAGTAATAGTCTGGACTCCCCATTGAACATTTTGCATTGTAACAAGGTTGAATGAAGGTGCATACATTAGTTAGAAAAACACTGCTGTTTCTAGTATGAGAAAAACCTTCATTTTGTGGATAATTTTATTGATTGTAAATTCTTATCTCTATAAAGTGACCTTTTTGTTTCAATTTAATGTGAACACAGAGTTTTGGTGGGGTTTTTTTATTGCAAGTTGCCAATTGCACACTGGATAGCACATAATAAATAACATATCTAGAAAGGGCTGGGGAGAATTATTCCTCTGTTCAAATAAGAGGACTCCAGTCGAAGATTCAGTACTTCAATGTAACCTTTCCTGCATCTCTTCAGCTGAAATAATTCCATTTCATGGCTGAACTCTAAGCATAGTTAACCTATATTCCATAGCCTAACTGTCAACATTTCCTTTCTGTTTCTTAGGTTAATACATTACTTTTATTATATTTGTCCGTTCTTTCACCACTTTTCCAAAATATTTTGCAGTGTCTAAGCTCAGTGCTTCTGTTTGCATTGTCTCCTTAAAATTTTTTTTTTTCAGATACTATAATGATTTTACAATAAAAATTAAAAAAAAAAAATCTTATGTGCAACTCAGTTTGGAATTTTGACTCTGTCAGGTTTTTTTTTTTGGTTTTTTTTTTCCCCCCTTTGGGCAACTCTATAGGTAATTACTTGTGTTCATATTCCTTTATATTGATATGCTTGTTTCCTTTCTTCTCTCTCTCCCACCACACAGCATTTTCAAGGGTTCACTGTTTATTGTTCCTTTCTTCTACATAGGGGAAATCTTGTCAGGAGCACTCATGAGACATAAGGAATTATGTAGCGTCTCTCTGCTAAGTCTTTGACTAACACTATAGCAAGTCATTCATAGGTTGTCATGAATGATCTGCCAGTTGCAGACCTGTGAGTAAAAATGTGGTTCTGTTTGTCTATCATGTTTTGATTTTGTGCTTGGAAAGAATTAGAATCAGTTCGCTTCTTATTTCATCCTCTCCCCGAAAAGATGTACTTTCTCAGTATACTTTTCTTCTTTTCTGTTAAAATGGATAAATGTATTATATCAATTTATCCTCTTGTTTTGAACTATGCCTAGTTGTTAGATTTTTTTCTTAATTGTGTGAGAAGAAAAAAATATGAGAAAACAGAAAAGTAAATTATTTCTTTTTCCTTGAAAGAAAACAGCTTTTAACAAGGTGTTACATGGTTACCCCTATTGTACATTTATGAAGACTTAGGCTATCATCAATTTTAGTCCTTAATTTAGTCATTAGTTTTAAAACTTTTTAAAGGAAGAGTTTTGGAAATATACTCAGATGGTTTTACTGTAGTATACTTTAATGAAGTCTGTATTTGATCTCACTATTCTTAAATCAGTGTTCCTTCTGTGAACATGCTGAGAAAAGTTAAGCTGTTGTGTGCACTTGTGATTTGTGTGGGGTTTATTCACTTTAAAATATTTTACTTTTTGGATTGAGGGGATTTTGGTTTTGGTTTGCACAGCTATTCAAGCTGTTCAAGAGTTAAAAAAATCTCACACTGTAATTGAAGATCTTGTTCTTAAAGATATTTGTAGATATGATATGTAGGTTTTGGCATTTGTCCACGTCCTTGTACTAAGAAAAGGTCCTATCTGCTTATGAAAAAGGAACATTAAATCCATAAAATTTGGAGAATGCAGAGTCTTCTCTGTGTCAAAACACGTTTAAGGTCATCAAATGTCCTGTGCAAAGGGGTGTTTAATTTTATACTTCTTTGTTCCAACCATTTTAAACATACTTTTTTAAAAAATCAATGCAAAATGAAAATAAATAGCAAGATATAAAGTCCTAGATATTTTTTCCATTCAAGTTACCTCTCATGCAAGCTAGAGTGAGAGTTGGCATCATGTAACTCTTGTGGTCTAACCAAGATTATCTTTGACTTCAAATCCTTAATACGCAGGTGTGGTGACATGCTGTTTCATTCCAAATTAGTATTGGGAGAGAAGGCCAACTATATTCTGAGGTATACAAAGAGTCACTTAGTGCACTCTTTGCTGTTTGAGCAACCTGGAGAAAACAGAATGTTAGAGCAATTTCCAGAATGCAGATCTGGATGATTTTAATGCTTCTTTTCTGCTGTGTACTGTTTCAGTTACTGAAGGTTAGACTAAGTTATCAGCTATTCAGGATTTAATTTATCAGCTCTTAGTTCAGAATTTTTATGATTAAGAGTTGCATGAGAATGTGGAAACAGATCCAGTATACAGCACAGACTGCAAGGTACATAGGCAATACTGTATTTTTGTCACATATCAGAGGTAAGTTTAGTGAGGCGTGGTTAGGCCTAGCCCTAGAAGATTCTACTTTGGGTATATGATAATTAATCTGAAACACTATCGCTTTCCCAGAGCACTGCACTTTTCCTGCAGGCTGTGTTAGATGCATTGTCTGCCTTTTACATGCTTTGAGAATTCATCAGATGGGGAGCAGTCAGAAAGATAAGAGACAAATCCACTTATTAAAGTAGGTATCAGCTTTATTTGAGTAAAGAGTATTCTTTGTGTACAAATCATAGAAAGAAGCTGATTAGCTCATTGCACTATGGGGAATAAGAGACGTCAAGTTTTTGCTCTTCTTGAGATAAGGTGCATGTGTTGAGATCTTTGCCCATAGCTTAGCACACCAAACTTAAGATAGTCAGTCAATACCTTTACACCGCAGTCAAAACAATATGTAACTGTATCTTACCCTATTTTTTTGCCTGCAGTTTTCACACTTGTTGGGGTGTTTGGTTTTGTGCATTGTTTTGGTTTTGGTTTTGTTTCCTTCTGCAAATGAATTAGACTCCATGCAAGTAATAAATTTATGCAGAGGTATAGTTTGCAAATAATGGATCAGTGAAAGGATCATAACCGTAGACTCTAATAAGCATCCTTAGAAATGCCTAGGGTCTGAGTACACAGGTCTGTGACTTTACAGCAATTTATATTTGAATCTTTGCAGCCTTGAAGAGTATTTGTGGGTACAGAGAGACTGCTGGCTGCTTGGCCTGCTCTTTTCTCCTGCTTATCAAATGACACCTTAGCAAATGCACTTAGAGATTAGAGTGTTTCTGGACTCTTCCTTCCACCACCACCTCCCCACCCCCCTCAATTATTTAGCAATAGTAAACTTCTACATTACAAATTACTAATTTGAATTTGGCATTTGTGATTTGATGGAATTAGAAAAGTATGTTTTAAGTTTCTGTTTCATTAAAGTTTCTGAAAGCCTGCAGTTTAGTAATCAAATACATGATGTAAATGCTTTTTTTATGGTTATTTTTATTCTTCACTTAACCAAAACATAAATGCAGTAAGAATATTTTGACCCACTTCATTCTCTTAATATTAATTGTAATAATTGTGATAATAAATTAACAGCTAGTCCCTACCCATGAGATATTGAAATGCAGTTGTAGTATAAGATCTTTTAAAATGTTACTGCTCTATGGAATAAAGCCGGTTTATGGAAAAGATTAAACTGTGATTAATGATGTTCTTTACTAAAAAGTACTGAAGCAAAATAAAATTCCTCCAGATCTTCTGCAGACCAGTGCTCATGTATAAATAATTGACATAGAAAAAAAGGAAACTAAATTAAAAGATAAGCAGATCTTTGCAGAATATTTCTTGAGTATACAGTATTTAAAATCTTTAGTAAAATAACTGTGTAAATATTGTCTAGAAGCAGTTTTACATTGTTTTAGAAACAGAAGAAAATAGCACATAGCTCTGTTTTAAATACATTTCACAGGTTATAATTCACCTGTATTTGAGCCTTTTAAGAGGCATTCTGGTATATATAAACCCCCGCTTTAATTATGTCAATTAATGCTACACTCTATGTGAACATTTACAGTAGACTAATTGCTTGTACACAATGTATATGTATACACTGAGGGCTGACTTTACTGCATGCGATTTCTAATTGTACTTCATGTACTTCATGCTTACCTTACATTAACAGGAACACATGTGAATGAGGATAATAAAAAGTAAATATTACAGATATGATAGATTAGAGTTATATTTAGAAATCTGAGTTTATTAATTTAATTTGAAAGTATCAATGCAAATAATTAGCGTATGTTTTATTATAAAAATATTTTTAGATTTAATATACCTTCCTGCTAGGTTTATTTTTATTAAGTAGTCACAAAACACGAACTCTAAAATGCCTTAACTACCAATTTTTTTATTACCGCAATTATTTCATAAATGTAATTATGTTCTGTAGCCTATGTAATATTCAGTATTTCTTATTCAAACAAAATGAAATTACTTAAATTCTTGTCATTGCCATATAAGTGAATACAGAGCTTGTGAAATTTTTATTAGAATTCTAATTGTGCTACTATTTACATTACTAATACAGAAAGACTTTCTTTTGCGTTTATCTGAATTTTATTTTGATTATTAGAAAAATAAATCAATAAATGGGAAAAAATTATATATACTTATACATTTCTCCATGAGAGGGCTCAGAAAGAATCAGTGCTTTGTAACATCACCAAGAACATTTTGTTCTTTTAAAATTAATAAAAGAATATTTTAAAGCTCTTTTTACTTTTGAAACAGTTAATATTGCATAGTACTATTAAAAACAAATATACTTAAGATAATGTGCAATTATGTAACCTTTATGAGATTATAATAAATTATAATGCATTTATTGAGCTATGTCTAAAAAGAGTCTCTAGTCTAACAAGATTTCCTCACCTTTATCTGATTTTGAGAGACGGCTATTTCATGCTTTTGTTTGTGTCAGTACTTTTGTTATCAAAGTAAAAATAAATTGTAATTTTTGCAAGCCAAAAATATGTACATAGTGTACATAGGAGTTGTGTTTATAGCAAAAAATAGACGCAAATTCTTTTTCACTGTGTCTTTAAAATGAGAGATTTGGATCTTAACTGTCAATTCTGACTCCAAATTTAGATGTAGAAAGGTATTTTTCAAAGTTAATGCACAGATAGAGCTGCAAATATGCGATATAAGAATAAAAATGTATGCTGTATGTGTGTAAATACAACCATATTTAACATTTGCGCCCTACAGCCTCAGTTTGCATAAGGAATCTGTGCTTTTTTTTCCATGTGAACATATATATCAGCTGATTAGCTAGCTAGTTATCTGTATTCAGCTGTTCTCTTTGTCTAGCTTTTGTGATGCTTAATTAAATCTTTAAAGTTGCCGATTTTTTAGTGACTTTTTTGGATAGTTTTCTTAATGAAATTTAGCTCTGCAGATTCCCATTGCATAAGAAATATAATATGTATGGACACCCAATAGTTTCACAATAAATACATCATTTTCCCCACAGACCTAAATTTTATATGATCTAAATCCAGGATCTTCACATTTAACTAGAAAGATGCAGTTGTACGTTCACTTGCTCTTGTAATTACAGTTTTTCTTGATAAAGCTAGGTTGACTTTCATAACTGGTCTATGTTAGCACCAAACTTTTTTGTTTCTCTTTACTCAAATAATTGCTGATTTCTGTCATTGCCTCCTCCAATCCCAGCATTCTTTTTCTCTTTTTTTCTCCAACAGTAGTTATTATTCCCTCATGGCAGTCATGCTTTAAAAACATTTAACTGCAAGTTTACAAAAGGGAAAGCCAGAAGGTAGATATATGTATAAATTTAACACATATATAAAAATTTACTTGGGTGAATGCTATGTTCTAAGCCAAGGTATTCTTTCTTAAACCAGCTAGAAGAAGGCTGTAAGTTGTGAATTCTTTGGAAAGAAAATACTGTGCTACAAATAAATCCATCATCTTGAAACTTAAAATACATTCTCTAACTCCTAACTATGGCAGCTCTCTCCAGCGTGCATTTACTACTGCACTTCCACTGATGTGCGATCTGAAAGCTGCTCAGAGAGGGGTGTTAGAGGGCTATGTATGTCCTGTGCTAGTGCTTATTAAGTTTGAGGACATCCACCTATTGCTAAAGCCACATCCTTTTTCTACTAAAGCTTTCTCTAATTATTGTTATTTATGACCTAGAGACATATGGTTATTTCAGTGTTTTAACTGTCTACTTCTTTCTCATTTGAAATCAGTCCTTAAATAACATCTTTTGCAAAGGCGGGGTGCAAAGTATCCATAGCCTTTGATACGAATGAAGTTCATCTTGATAGTTCATCTAGGTAGACTAGATGTATTTTGCATAAGCCATATAAATTTCTTACTGGTTTTCATCATTTTTGTAGTGAAAAACACTCTGAACCTGTACAGAATAATCTGTAGGTCATACTATCTGTAAGACTAAATGATTGCTGTAGGTTCCTTCCAACTGGAATATTCTATCCTGTTCTATCCCACGTGGTTCTCCTCTTCCTTACTTTGCTGAGAACGGAGAACAGAATAGTTACCCCAGGATTTTAATGATGAATAATGTATAAATTAATATAAGGGTTTAACACTGTTTTATGGCCATGAAAATTCAAAGGTATTCATTGAGACAGTGTATTCATCTTCTATCATCTTTATTAGTTGCTGTTTGCCACATTTGTTGCAGTTATAAATGTAGCAACTCATGTATCCATCCACCCTCTATACTTTATGCATATTGGTTGGTTATGAGCTTTATTTTTCATTTTACCTTATGATTTTGTGAACTGCTAGTAAAAAGCATGTGCAAAGCAGGTTCAAAGTTAGACCAGGATGTACCAATAAAAATGTTCTGTCTTTTCTTATCTCTAGATATATAACAAAATATAGACTGAATATAAAAGATAGCTCTCAGTTGAAAGAGACATTATTTAAATTACTTAATATTTTTAAGAGGAGAAATGTAGATTCAAACAGAAGGTTGCAGAATATCTTGAAATCACTCTACAATACAGTGTGGTTTTTATTCCATGATCTGGTAGTGTGGAGAGCTTTCATTTGGTTTTGTGCATAATCACGTGTCTGACATTATTGCAGCTGTGAGATTCTGTGACGTGGGCTTGGGGAGGAAGGGGTGGCTCCCCTTCATTCATTGTGTCCTGTAGAGCAGGAATATGCCCATGTCTTCCATATTTTGTTTTTCCTTGTTGCTTTTAGAATCAGCTGAATTCTGAACACACCATGTAGGCACACTGATGAATAAGTAGAATCATAGAATGTTTAAGGTTGGAAGGAACCTTTAGATGTCATCTAGTCCACCCCTCTGCAGCAAGCAGGGACATCTTCACTAAGTCAGGTTGCTCAGAGCACCATCAAGCCTGACCTTGAATATCTCCATGGTTGGGGCCTCTGTTACATCTCTGGGCAACATCTTCCAGTGATCTACCAGTAACTTCTGGACTCCCTGAGTTGGAGATCAGATAGATACTTAAATGCAATAGGACTGTTTCTCCATAAAAGTAATCAAGTATTACGGGGTTACATGTAGAACTATATATGTATCATTACAGAAGTGTGGTTGTGTGTGTGTGTGTGTATATATATATATATATATATATATACATATACATAAAAAGTATGTATAGCAGTGATATATTCAGGTGGTTTGAGATGTAATTTATGCATTTACATTTCTCTTAACGTTTTGGATCAAATTTTATGTCAGTGGGAATGGTTACAAGGACTTTCCTGGCAATAAGGACTTGCCTTTTCTTGTTTTCTTTTTTTTTTCCCTCTTTTTTTCTTTTTCTTTTTTCCAACTCATTACCTAGCGAGATGATGTGTTTAAAATCTTCCTCCTTTTAAAACCTGTGGGACTCTATGTGGTTATATCTGAAGGAAATCTCGTGTTTACTAAATCAAGTAACAAATTCATGAGAAAATTTGTATTCATATTGCTTTAATGAGAATATTTTGTCTTTTTTTATAAGTTGAATAGTTTACACAGTGGGCTTTGATAAGGAGTAAGTTTTTACATATAATAATTTCTTTTATCAGTGATCCACAGATTTTTCGTTACAAGGTTATCAAGGATACATTCAAGAAAAAGGACACAAGCAGGCAGTTGTAATTCAAAATTGGTGAAAGAATATAATCGCTAGGCATTTCTAAAATGAGTGCTTGACTTTAGAATTTTTTAAACCTTCTGAATAAGTGGTTTGGCTATTGGATTTTGCCAAACATGCAAGCATGCTTTTTGGGGTAATATACCTAAATAAGCATCTAGGAGCCTAATTCTGGCATGCTTTTTTAAAAAAAAATAAATTACTGATTATTTCCTGTTGCATGGAAAACAGTATTTCTGGAGTTGTGGAAAGTACTGGAAAGTACATTTTTTCCCCATTGCTAGATGTCTCCTCCTGTTCAAGTTCAATTCCACTGAAACAAATGTCCTGCTAAATTGAAAATTCATTTCTAGATGTCAAACATTACATCAATAATAGTTTTACATGACAGTGAGCCACTTCATGTACTGAGAGATCAAGTCCTTCCACAGCCTAGTGCTCATCAATAGACATGTATATATTGTTTCATGAGTTTTCTGTGTCTAAATTTATACTTACCATATTATAGATACTTATGTTTACTATTATTAAAAAAACCCAACTTGATGCTATCCAAGTACAGTAAAAAAAAGTGAATTTAGATCTAAGCTGAAGGATGTGCAACTGCAATTATATAGGCTTTTTATTGTGCCAGGCAAAAACTCAAATGCTTGATAAAATAAGTTTTAGGCATCAAAAATTGTATAAAACCCCATTTATTTCTAAAAAAATCAAGTAAATCTAATGTAGTGTCCAGTAAAATATTGTTGAGATTGAGGTGAATCAGTGATACCAAACTTGTCTGGTCTTTTAACAGCATTGACTGAATGAATCTTTACCTTTGCCACATGCTGTTCCAGCAGTGATGGTGTGGTGTCTTGTAGATGGAGTATATTCACTTACCACTCTAACCTGTTTTCCACTAATTCACTTCCTCCTTCTCCTTCATCCATCCGATCTTGGGCTGTATTTATTTTACCACCCAGAATGTCTTCCTAGTATATGCAATTCCATTTCACCACTTCTGGTCAGTTACTACTACAGCCTTACTTAGTAATTTCCTACTAGTGTCTTAAATAATGGCTGTGATCAGTTGACAGTTGAATTGAGGAAACTCTTCAATGTTAAAAGAAATTAAAATAATGGTTTTTTCCTATTGTTATCCGAGAAAAGCTCTACTACATCTTAAAATAATATTTTCACCCTATGTGCAAAAAAGTGCAAGTAAGGATCAGAAAAAAACCCTGATGCATCGTCCTAAAATCTTTTAGTGTCTGTGATGTACTAAAGTGATTAAAATCTAAATGTTTACTGTCAGCCATCAGTCAAAACCAATCTCTGGCTAGCAGAATT
Source organism: Laterallus jamaicensis coturniculus (assembly GCA_022605575.1). Lineage (NCBI taxonomy): Eukaryota > Metazoa > Chordata > Aves > Gruiformes > Rallidae > Laterallus > Laterallus jamaicensis. The sequence goes on along the minus strand of JAKCOX010000045.1, from coordinate 1,805,069 downwards.
TATCATCATATCTAACGCAGAAACTTACTAGAAAATGGCTGTATTTCTACATAACCTAGTAAATATTGAGGGGTCCTTTTATATTTCCATAGTTCTTTTGAAATAGAAATGTGATATTTTTCGTTAATTCACATACACTTCTGGTTTTTACTGTATTTTTTTCTACGCTATCTTTTATATTTTTGGAGTCTGCCTCATTTCTCAGTTGAGAGTAACATGCTGTAGATTCTATGTAGAAGCTAGTTAGGATTTCATTTACCTCCTCCTTTTAAACTTTACCTTTTTTTAGTCCCTCTTCTAAAACTTCTATTTTCAAATTATCAGAATATGATACATGTGGTAGCAATGTTGATGGATATTGGTTAGTATAGAAATATTAAAATATATTAACAGTGTATTTTAAGAAAGAAACTAACAACTCTTATGTCTCCCAAGCACTTTTCCACCTTCCTTTGAAATCACGCACCTGTTGATATGAGTAATCATAAAGTTCCTTTTTCTTTTGACCTTCCACAAAAAGATCTCAAGAAGCTTTGAGCAAGAAGGAGAATTACTTTTTTCAACAGTCCTTATAAATCCTTCTTTTCCATACCATAGAACTGAACTGGTTCTAATGGATCCTCTTACTTCCATAGCCTTGGTATAGCAGATGGTAGAGTTGAAAAGTTAAATTTTGTTCTCAATTGCAAATGAAATTGCTTAGTAAATGTGCTAAATACCTTTAAAAATCAACTTAAATTCTTGATTTTAAATTCTTATTTAAATCCTCAATTAATTTAGGTAAAGTTTAGTATACTGTTAAAATAATTATTTAATCTGTCCAGCAATGTCAGAGGATGAATAACTCAGTGCATTTCTAATGTTCTGGTTAAAGTTTTTCTGTGCATTCAGGTTCTAGTCAGCTTCAATTAAAAGTGTTATTGACACAGTATAGCAAGTCCCTTTGCACATTTCTATTAGTTATCCTTCCCTCTGAGTTTAATTAAGTGGCATAACTACATCATAACATTTTCTGCATTGATTTTTTAGAAGCACATTTTTGTGTATTTTAGCCACATTTATCGAAGTTTATACTGAAAACTGGGCACTGTATAGTAGATGTGATGTTCTGTAACATCATTATTGCATCTTAATCTTGAAAATTTCTATTCCCTTGAAAGGCGTATACTCCTAGGCTTCTCTTGGACTTGAAGGTCCACAGCCATTAAAAAAAAAAGCCTCAGTCTCCTTGAAGTCATGGAAAATGGGTGGCTAAGCATCAGTGCTTCTAGGCCAACAAACATAAATCCAATATTTGTTACTGATATGTTACCTGTATGTTTCAGACATAGGATTTCTCCAAGGATTTCCTTCAGTATATCATTCAGAAGTCTATAGCTGATCTGCTACTGGGGAATGCATATAAAGTTAATAGATGTAGCTTTTTAGGGATTTTCTTGAGGTGCAGAAATAGTAGAATCACAGAATGTGCTAGGTTGTAAGGGACCCTTAAAGGTCATCTAGCCTAACCCCCATGCAGTACTCAGGGACATCTTCACTCTAGGAATGGGGCCTCTACTACGTCTCTGGGCAACCTCTCCCAGTGATCTACCACCCTCATATTGACAAGTTGTGGTTTTTTTTTCCTAATATCCAACCTAAATCTACCTTTTTCTAGTAGGAAAGTCAGGTACTTCTGTCTGAAGATATTTCAGGAGAGCAACCAGTGCACTGCTGCTTTGGACAATGAGTTGATAGGCATGAGGAGCCAAGTAACACCACATTTGCTTTAATTTCTGTCAGGAACATCAGTTCACTGTGGAATCTGGAGTGGGCTTTATGCGTTTATAAGTCACTGTCTTATGCAAAACAGTGGGAGTTTTCTTGATACAGTCAGTGAGGCATATTTTATTTGAAAATATTGTACATTATCTACTTTTTTTGTAGATTATTTTGTATTAAGAAGTGTCTCTTCAGCAAGTCCGGTAATGAAATTACATTATAATTATATGGTGTCTTTAAGTCAGAGGAGAGTAGTGTTAACAGTCTACTGTCACTGAAAGTGTTCATACTGACTTTACTGGCCTAGAATATTACAAATACAGCTAGTGTTCCTGCTTTCTATCTTAAAAGACATTTCATCTGAACAGTAGCAAAGCCAATATAGATGTCTAATATTTATGTGTACTACAGATTCTTCAATTGAGTGAAAGTCTATGATTTTTTTCCTCTTGTATAATTCAATGTGTGACTAGATCATTTTTTCTTTTTTTAATTATAAGAATGTGGAAAATATAAATGAAGCTACTCAAAATACATTGCACTTCTCTGCAAATGTAATTTGAAACTCATGAAACATTAATGCATCAAATATGGAATGTTGGCTTTATGCCACACAGAAAAACATCAGAAAAGTTATGTTTCTCCTCTGTGTTATTAAAACAATTTATCATAGAGAATTGATGGAAGGCTTGGTCTCTTCCATTCCTATGCTTTTTGACTTGTGTTTTCATGAGGGGTACTCATGAAGAGGGTTACTCATGAAAGTACTCATAGACTTTTGTGTGTACATATGTCTGTGTGATTTTTTCTCAAAATCAACCACCTATGTCACCAACATAATTTTAATAAATATATTCTCCCTGTACACAGCTTGTGTTTGCACATATTTAGTAAAAACTGCATTTGACAGAAGAAGCTTTTCTCTTTATGAGTTAGAGCTTACTCACATGCTAGCAGAATGGCAACTAAAGCAGAGACCAGAGAAATTTTTTGGTTTTTTACAACTTGCTAATTCTTTGCTGTGATAAGTTTGCATTCCAAATTACATAGTTAAAAGCATGAAAGAAAAATCTTAATGTTCATACTTTAAAGTGGGTAGAAGCATAATTAGGTACTAACTGAAAGAAGTAGGAGGTACCTTTTTCAGTCCCCCAAAGAGTCAAGGTTTAATATAAAATACTAATTGAAAAATGGTCTAAATTTAAGCTAAAGTGGTAATTTGTGCAAAAAGTCTTACATATTTTTTCCTATAGTAAATTTTTCTCCAGCTTGGTTTCAAGGTGTTAAGCCTTGTGATTTCATATGCAAAATATTCCTGAGCAGTTATGATGAAATTAAGTTTCCATTGCATATTTCTAGGATTAAAATTAAATAATGCCCTTAAGAGATCCAACTTCATCTTGGGAGGAAGTCTGGATTTGTCCTGCAATAATTGCAGGTAAAATGTCTGAAGGAAATACTACATGTTCTGCTTGTGATGAGAAGAAAATCTCGGGAAGACAAACGTGACTAGAAAAAAATATTGTGCATTGTGTTGAGGAATAAAGCAGCAGCTAATCTCTCCCTGTAATCCAATTGCACTTGTTCACAGAATATTCAATTTCTAGATATCCTTTTATAGAAAGAAAGATTTTTAATTGGAATAGCATTTACATAATTTAAACATCAGTGCAGATGAAGACTATTGATCTAGGTTTATTTTTATTATTTACATTATGACCTAGCTAAATTTACAAAGAACTGCTCTTTTCGTTGATGTTTGCTTTTTTTTGTAAATCAAACATCAAACAGAGCATTACAGAGATGCCTCTATTCATTCTAAGTATTTTTTCCAAAAAAGAAAATTTATAGTCTTGGGCTGAGCAACCAGGAATTTGTTCAGTGCAGGTTACCTTAGAAGAAGTAAGTTCATAATTCACCATATGTATGTGTAGAACCCAATCCAGAGCTATTGAAGTCACCAAGAGACTTTCCATTAACTTCTTTGAGGGTATGTATGTGCAACCAATAGACATTTGTTGTATCAACCTCCTGTTGGAGGCTGAGCCAGAGTCTGATGTGAAGAAACACCTGTCCAGACCAGCCTAGTATTTCTGCCTACTGTACACACAGGATGAGTCATGACCTTTTGGTAATTTATTCTGCTTTTGGTAAGTAGCCAGGGACTTTCCAAGAGTTATCTAATGCAACAGACAGTAGCTGTAAATTCTAAGTTCTTACAGGCATCATCTGCTCATAACATACTTTGTCTTTCTGCATGTTTCCAGTATATGTCTATTACATCTTTTGTTGACCCTGATTTTACTCCCAGATTTTCATCATATTTCCACTTCAGTTTAAGGATGGATGGCACAGGATTTAACATCAATACAAACCTACTATAGTAGCGTGTTTAGCCTGCTGCAACAAAAACTTATAGATGGCACTTACTCTTCATTTACTGCTCTCTACAGGAGCTTGTGCTTTCAGAATACCCTCTCACCAACTGGAAGCCTATAGTCAAATGAGCAGCTAAAATACTATGAAATTTTCATAGGTGCAGAATACAGAGTCCAAATGGAGTTTTAAAGATTTCAAAGTAAGTGATGAGCAATGAAGATGGAAAATATAGAATGGAAGACAGTAATTTAAATGCTGTTTTAAGGGAATAACTGGTTTTCTTTTGAGACTAAAATGTAGAATTGTGCCAGATTAGGATGAATTTGTCAGATTAGATGGAACCTTTATTGTAAAAGTGCTTCTCTGATAAGAGAATATGAAATAACATTACACAGGTAGTTGAAAGATTTAATAGAAGGAAAAAAGAACAACTATTACAGAAGATTCATGCCATAAGTTATAATTAAACTTGTGGAAGTAGAAGAGAAAAAGAAGAAACCTAAATAACAGATAAAAAAGATCCTTGGTTCATTAATCTCTACAGTCTCTTCAGAATTAGTTCTATGAGGTGGAATGAGCAAAGGATGATGTAATTAAATGCTCCTACTACCAACTTGTTAGGATTTTTTTTCCCAGTTTTTTAATGTTGTTTTGTATAATCAGCAAGACTTTTTTTTTTTTTCCCCTGGTATAATTTAGTGTAAACATGTTTCACACCACCAGGTGAAGTTTTAAACCTCCTCTTTTGGCATCCTTATGTACAGTTACTGTAATTGGTATAACAGCCAAATTGAGTCCTAATTTTTTTTGATATCCAGCCAGTCGGTATGTATTTCATCCTCACACTACTTCTGTCAGGTAAATACTTTATATTAGCTGGGTGGCACATAAGGTGCTAGTTTCTAATTACCTTCCCCCCAACATCAAAAGACTGCAAGAAGTGAGAATATTAACATGAGTACATGTCATCAGAGAGAAAGAGGGAAAAGAAAGAAGGTAATAAAATAATTAAATGGTTGGGAACCTTGCAACAGGTAGCTGGAGGTGTTTACATAAGATATGGGAATGAGGATTGGTGTGGCAAGGCATGAGGCATTAGCGTGGGTAGCAGGAAGATTTGGTGATGTTTCTTTTTCTCATGAAGATAATTTGTGTGTGTTGGTTTAGGCTTATAGCTGCTCAGTATGTATTATCTCCTTGCAGCGTAGAGGAGGGGATAAGAACTGGTATAGCATAATGACTGAACATCTGGCATTCCACTGTAGATACTACATGGCTCTTGGAACTGAGTCAGGACTTTAAGTATGGTAAATCAGAGGACTTTTAGGTGATGCTGACATGGCAGGTGAGTGCAGCATGGAGTTATGCAGGTAAATTGAAAAGTATTAGGGAATTAGATGATACAGAGTTTAGGAGTCTATGATTTTGCAGCATGTAAGGGTGAATATGAACCAACAATGCTAAAATGAACCACTAATGCCTTAAAGCTATTTGAACTGTATCCTCTAGATATAATGGCTGAGAGTACCAAGTGGCCTCTTCTGAAGTGCAGAGTTTCATTGAATCTCTGCTCACTTCACTGGAAACTGAGAGCGGCAAACTGTTCTCTGGTTTGAGCCCTTCTTAAACACCACAGTTTCTTTGATTGTTGGTAGATTTATCAGGTAATTTAAAATCATAATAATATGTTATTGAAAACATATGCAGTGAAATGGCATGGTTTCTTTTATTTTTGTGATAGTTTGATTCCTTTTCAGGGAAGAAGAGTTTGATTTTGAACTTACTTATGATAATGCAAAGAGGATTCTTTTTCTGTAGAATTTGCTTTGTGAGTAAGCAAATGTCATTACTGCCATCCCTTTATTTTACAAATTCTATTTGGCATGAAGTAAAGGTTGAGTTCCTTCCATTTTTTTCTTCCTATACCACTTGAATGGAATTAAATTGCATATATATTTGAAGCTTATGTTCCTAATCGCTTTAGATAATCACTCTCCTTTCTGCAGCACAAATTTCAATATAATCAGAAGCATACCCAGAGACCTGGAAATGTTAACCTTCCTGCATAGTCAAAGATACATTTATTAGGTAGCTCAGAGCACTTCTTTTGGGTAGTAGTTAGGTTACTTGCTTCTGCATCCAAATCACTTACAATTACAAAAGGAAAGTAAGAGCACTGCCAAATTTCCCTGATGGACACGGAGTTAAGTAGTTTAAAAAACAGTGGTGGCTCAGGTAAGAAACCAAATAGGTGATCTTTCTTTGTAGAGCAGGAGTTGAGATGAAGAATTTTGTTGTATCATTTTATACTTCGTAACTTAGTGACCTTTTCAACAGAAAAGAAAAAAAAAATATTATTTGCATTATTTGTACTGGCACCTAGAGAGGGTTTCAACCTAATATATTTGATACTGTCTGATGTTTGATCCAATGACTTGATATTCCAATATATAAACCAGGGAGAATTGAGTGAATGCAGGAAACAGATGGAGAATTGCAAATTGATAGCGAGATTAATATGACCTAAATAAAAAAAATTAAAATCCTATGTAACATTTTTACTTTGTGAAGTAATTATCTCTATTTTTTAATTATGTTGTCAATCAATTTTCATGAATACCAGAATTTTACAATTTAATATCTCAAAATAATGCATGTTGCCATTCATTTCGGGAAGATTTTACTTATTTATAAAGCAAAATGCATACCGATGTATTTATGTTCTGTTAAAACTGATTTTTTATTGGAATATAATGTTTTTCTGTGACTAAATAGATTGTGCATATTGTTTAATTTTTAATACATATATATTTTTAAATGTTGTCCTACACGCTAAAAGGTGGAATAGTAACCCTGGCAGGGTTTGTGTTTAAAAGGATATTAATGGTATATATTTAAGAGAGCTGTCACTTAAAACACACAATGGGATATTATTAAAATAGATATTTAGAAAGGATTTTTATCTCCTAAGCAGTCAAATATAGCATATTAATCTAGCAAATCCAAGATCTTTCCAGAATTTGTATGGGTTTTGTATGCCTAAGTACAAAAAATTCTGGACAAGGAGGGAGAAGTTGGGTATGGAGGAGGAGATAATTCTTTATCTCTCCTCAGACTGGACAGATGTTCTCAAACAAACAGAGCTGTTAGTGGTGGGCCAGATGAACTTTTGTGTTCAGTGAGAAAAGTAATTTCTTATTGAAAAAAAATACTTCGTTTTCCATAAAGAATGTTTCCTCCTTAATTTTGTGGCTGAAAGAAAACCATTATTTTATTTCATTACTCCACTCCTTTAGAGTAACCCTAGCCATATTGCAGTAACCTGGATTTTCATATGTTGCATGTGTAGCTATGATATTATTTGTGCTACAATGCTGCCCTGAAATTAAATACTCTGGTTACTTCTACAATCACAAATAATATGATTATTAGAGTGTATTTTCATACTTCGGTTTTTCTCTTAAATTTACACGCATATTTATGCCCAACTTGATCAGAACTGTGCATATTGGTTATGAAACCAAGCAGAATCTGATAAATCAATTTTCAAAACCTCCCAAAGCAGCTGTTGGTTCTAAGTTAGTGGACTCTGGTAAAAGTTTTCTGTAGTATATAATCACAAAAGCATTTGCAGTTTTATTGAGTTTTCCTGGGTGATTCCTTTTTTATACAAATCCACATTTTTGGAGTGTTAAAACCAAATCAAGCATACCCCCTTAGATATATATTTATTTAACAAAAAAAACCCCGTGAACATTCCTTTTATTTAGCAATTAGTTAACACATTTTTTATCTAGATCACAAATACTAAATAAAACATTAAGAATGGTTTCCTTCTTTTTCTGATATGAAAACTAAAAAGGAATACCTCAAAATTGCCTAATAGTTTTATATACATTTTAAAATTTATGCTTTTGTAAATATATATTTAAAAAATTCAATGTATGTGTATATACGTACAAATATGTACATGTGTATACACATATATTAAGATGTTTTTGGGTTTATATGATTATTTAGTGTATGGGTGGATGAAACGTTTTTTCAGTATCATACTGTTATGTTACTTTTAGCATCAGTCAGCACCTAATAATATTTTATTTATTCCCTAGAATATCTTTTGTTTTGATGTCAGTGAGCTTGAAATTCCAAATAAGTTAAAAAATATATATATGCTAAAACAGTGCAGTGCAAAATTCAATATGGTATGTTACAATTTTTAATATACATATTGTATAAATGGAAAATATAAATCTCTCTTAAGTTTATACTGGATTTCCAAAGATTTTGTTTGGATATTATCATAACAATTGGAAATATCTAGAATGGGTAAGACTAGAAGAAGTTTATTCTTAAGGCATGCATTTTTGTAATTTGCTTGACTTTATAATAAGCTTGAGTTCATAATGAGGCAGTAACATGAGAATGTTGCTAATAAAATTTTAATTGTATTTTAAATTTGCCTGTTGCTGAGATTTTAGATAGCATTTAGATGAAAGGATTGACAAATTGAAAGTGTTGCCCTTACATATACACTCCACAAAACCTGGATGAATGGATACCAGAAGACTACTAAAAATGTTTTTTTGTAAGATAAAATGTCGTATTAATTCAATATCATGAAACAGATGGCACATTAAAACTTGAATACACATTTTCAAAATGTATATCAAAACCAAAAGCTTAGAAAAAATGTATAAATACTAATTTTTTTCTTGGGAGTCAGTCTTCACTCATAGCAGTAATCCAATAAGGAATAATTTTGTTGACATTAAATAGGTTGTATCAGTCTGAAACTTGTTTAACAACAGGAGGAAAGCTAGAACTTATAAGTAAATACATTTAGCTTGAAGACATGATAAACTTTTTATGATGTCCAAATGCCAGTATTGTATTATTTCAGAATCTTCAGCACTTAGATATTCTCTCCTGCTGCACTTCATTTCCACTAGCTGAATAATAATACACTGTAGCACATAATGAATTTCTGTATGCTGATGTGGGTGACAGGTCAAATAATGAAGATTATGTCCTGTTTGAGGCCAACTGTTTTATCTGTCCATGCTATACCATATTTGCTTTAGTCAGGTGCTTTTTTAAAATTATTTTTAATATAGGTGTTTTAAGGGAAGGTAAAGAATTTCAGACATACTTTGTCTAAGAAGTTGGTTTGCTACAATGGCCTGGAAAGAGAAGAATCTGATAAAAACCCTTGCTTTGAAACTATCTAAGACAATCTTTCCAAGCAAGCATAATACATGTATTTGCTTAATCTTTTGGTCTGTGATGTATTATGCTGAAAGCATTATATTATGTGGGAGAATGCTAAATCTGATTTTCCTGTTACTTTATCTTTAAGTCTTTGTATTGTACATTTGAAACGGATGCAGAGCATTAAATAGCGTGATGAGCTGTATTACTTTTTAATATTTTTTAACCTTTTCTTTTAAAAACATGGTAACTAACTTGCTTCATTCTTTTCCTTCCTTTTATAGGGTAGCAAAATATTATAGTGTTTATGCACAAAGCAGAAGTATTATTTATATATATTTTTTTTAATTACAGGTAAAGATTATAGTTCCCAACAGCACAGCAGGTCTGATAATAGGGAAGGGAGGTGCTACAGTGAAGGCTATAATGGAGCAGTCAGGGGCTTGGGTGCAGCTTTCCCAGAAACCTGATGGGATCAACTTGCAAGAGAGGGTTGTCACTGTGAGTGGAGAACCTGAACAAAACCGAAAAGCTGTTGAACTTATCATCCAGAAGATACAAGAGGATCCACAGAGTGGCAGCTGTCTCAATATCAGTTATGCCAATGTCACAGGTCCAGTGGCCAATTCCAATCCAACCGGATCTCCTTATGCAAACACTGCTGAAGTGTTACCAACTGCTGCAGCTGCTGCAGGGCTATTAGGACATGCTAACCTTG